>OY856413.1:76910800-78143300 GCA_963693085.1 Alisma plantago-aquatica | reverse complement strand
AATTAAAAAAATTAATATTTCCTAAATACTACCTATGTCTATGAATTGTCAAGCTTTATATTAATAAAAAAACTTTAAAACCAACCTATAAAAAGAAGAAAAATAGTCCACAAGGTTCACAATGAACCTATTTTCTTAGTTTTCACATCTCTAAATAGTTTCCTACAATAATGAAATAAAAAATAGGATATAGAGCTCTTGCACTGTTAGGAAAATGAATAAAAAACTCACCTAGAAATGACTTAGTTTGTTTGCCAAGATAGTGCTGCCTCAATTACATCTTCTTGCCCTTGAGGCTTGCTTAAAACATAAGTGCATGTAACGATGAATGTAGACCCCAAATTTTCTCATCATATATCAATTCTAGGGTTAACACCTATCACTTGGCCTTGAGCTATATCTGATGTCCAGTTATAAAAAATTGATTGGCTAATAAATTTTTGATTTTGAATAAAATGTGAAATCTTGGATAGAAAATATTCACAACTACTAAAAGTAAAATGTTGTGGTGTGGGTCCCCCCTTCATTGTCATTCCTCATGATATTCTATAAATTAATAAATTATTACCTTAAGGAAGTAAATACTTGTAAGGGTCACTACTTAATAAATTTGAAGTGTCACTTGGTTTTCTTAAAATGAACCACTTTAACTAGAATTTCCCAAAGGCATACATTTTTTTAGATCCAAAACCTAAGCATATGTTGGATCTTGTAGATTTTTTTGAGACTACATTTTTTTATCATTGGTCTTGGTCTTTACCTTCAAACCATTCCACATACTTTTGATTAAACTTGTTTGATACATGCTTCAAGTGAGTTTTCATTGTACCCAACATTTATCAAAAAATTGATCTTCATTGAGATTTCAACATTGTTTGCTACTATTGCATTCAACTTGTACTACAATGTTAAAAGAATGATGAGAAACTTATGGGAAAAAGAAAATAAACTATATTAAAAATGATTGATTACATTAAATTGAATCAGATGATTTGGCATTCATAACAATACAATCCTTCTTCAAATGAGTAGCAACAATAGTTCTAGTATGCTTCACCCCTTTTTCTTATGTTTCAATTATGTTTTATAAGAGAAATAAAGTATAAGTACATCATGTTATGGTTATTTTTCATTAAGTAGAAAAATAAATGGTGTTGGATTTCATGCATGCATAAGGCATCAAACTTGAAGTATCTTGTGGTAATAAAAAGTTCTACTGATGATGTCCTTAGCACTCTGTGAATTAGTTGATGAACAAAAGATAAACGTATTTACAATAGAAATCAAGAGAAATACTAGTATGTAATAAGTTATCTTACCTTTGTATAAGCCCCAAAAATAAAAATAAAAACCACTGAGAAGGCAATCATTAAGCTAATCTAATTTGTCTTTATGAGGCATGTGGTTCTTTGTTTTGATTTTATCTTTGAGATTTCTTTAACAATCGTTGACTGCTAGTAGAACATAATTCTTCCCCTGTATGTCAATAGTAACTTTGTCTATTAAAATGGATTTTTTGAATCAAACTCTTGAATAATCCCTTCAAAATAGATACTACAACTACATTATTTTATATAGCATTTTAATTTTCCTTTTATACTTGTCGATCAAGATAATTCAATAGTGCAAGTTTAGAATTTCTCAAAGAAGTTCCCAAAAAAATGAAAAGTCATTCCATTGTGACCTGATTTAATCTACATTGTCATCCACTATAATATAAAATTGTGTATCCCCCATCTTATTCCATAATGTGAGATACTTGGAATATCCCCGTATTTTCATATTCTCTAACCACTAAAGCTAAAAGAATATTGTGCAATCATATAAAAAAAATATAAACATTACTCATGGTTAATTAAATGCAATTAAAATTTTCTCTACCTACTACTCCCTCCTAACTTATGGTGGTAGCATCATCATTGAAATTAGTGTCATGATCATTTACATTATTAGATCTAACCTCATGATATTTACTCACATCTTCAACAGAATGATTAGCTCACATAACTTGTTTTGACAATGAATCTGTATGACTTTCACCAACCTTATGATTGCCAACGTCAATACTAGGAACATGAGGTTTCAGTTCTTTTCTAGGTTTAACATGGGAAGTTAAGTTTCTGAATGCATACGATTCATAGGGCTCCAATGGGGAGGGTAAAGGCTTACTCTTATCCTTACCCACCAAGTGTGGTTGGTAACGGTATGGTTAATTCCCTACTTCACCAATATCCTCACCCTGCACTTCCCTCACTCTCTTACCGACAAGGTGAATGGGGAGGCTAAGGGTGAAGTAGGGAAAATTCTATGTCTTTTAAAAGTTCTTGCTTATATTACCAATAATGGTATGTCTAATATATTTATATATTGCATCAAATTTTTTTTGGTCGACCTAAACTTCTGTTGCTTTTTTTCATTTAATCTGAATGCGGACACTACAAAACTTGTTAGTCCCTAAAAGAGGAAAATAACTAAATAAGGAACTATATATCTAACATGTTCTTCTAAAGAATAAAGAATGAAGATAGATAAAGACATACAAATCTTCAACTTTGAAATGTATATGGATCTTCAGCTTTGTAGGAGACAACAAGGTATCAATCTTCAACTTTGAAAATATACAGATCCTCGGCTATGCAGTAGATAGAAGGTACAATAACTCTTCAACTTATCAACTTTGAAAAAACATGGATCTTCATCTTTTAAACTAAAACAAATCAGATAGCATCACCCCTTAGATACTAAGCACATAACCTAATTGATGGGCTTCCAAAGAACACAACACCAATAGAAGACTAGAATAGAAGAAAACTTCAAATCAGACACTCCCCGATCAACTGATAAACATCAGCAACCATAAAATAGCTAGCCATATAACCCATAAGAGAACGCTTGAAAGATGGATCTTTAGCTTTGCAGGAGCCATAAAAAGAATAAACACTTCAACATTTAAAAATTATGAACCTTCAACTTGGAAATGTATATAGATCTTCAACTTTGCAGGAGACAGTAAGCTATAGATCTTCAACTTTGAATTATATATAGATCTTCAGCTATGCAGGAGATAGAAAAGTATAATAACTCTTCAACTTTTCAACTTGGAAAACACACGAATCTTCAACTTTGAAACTAAGACAAATAGACAACATCATCCCTTAGCTGCTAAGTACACAACCAAAATGATGAGCTTCCAAAGAAACATAGCACCAACAGAAGACCAGAACAGAAGAAAACATCAAAGCAGACAATCCCCAATCAACTGATAAACATCAACAACCATAAAATCATTGGACATATAACCAAGAAAAGAACACTCAAAAGATGGAACTTCAGCTAAACAGTTCAACAAAGAAATATATATGAACCTTCAACTTATCACCAAAAAACTTCAAAATCCCTGAGGATGTCTTTCCATAGAATTGCAGTGTCCACATACCTATTATTATGAACCATGCTATTTCTTTCCTGCCAACACTAACATAAAATCAAAGGACATATAATTCTTGCAGTCACACTTTTCATTCTAATAAGATCCTCCCATGAGCAAGTAATATTATCTATTTTGTTTTCAAACTTAGCCTGCTGCCATAGAGTTTTAGTAAATGAGCACTCAAACATAATATGATGGGTATACTCGTACCCATTCATACAAAGGAAACATATAGATGCTAAAAGAAGACATCTTCTTCTAGAATAATTAGATGTAGGGAGTTTGTTATGCTTAGCTTTCCAAAGATGAATGATGCAGTTTAGTTGGCATTTACACGAACAAATCTAATCAAAACTAGACTCCTCTATCTTCTTACTTTTGATACTCTTCCAAATATCCCTAACATTGACATCTCTTTTCCCATTAAAAGAAAGGAAATCATCTTTTCCAAGACCCCCCAGAAATAATTGAGATAAAACATTAAATAAAGCACTTTCCCCTCTACAATGAGGAATCGTCCATTTACCATCATATATAATAACATTTAAGAAATAGTCAGAAGGCAAACCGAAATGGATAACCATCTCCTTACCAATGATATCCCCAATAAATTTGGAAGAACACCATGGATCTTGCCAAATTTTGAACCCATTTCCAGACCCTATATTGAAAGACACAGAAGATACCCGAATCTCCTTCATTCTTAAGATATTATTGAACAACCATGAGTGATTAGAAGATTCCTCTGCGGACCAAAAGGTGCCTTTCTTTAAATATTTTTCATTGATCCACTTTACTCACTCCAAGCATTGAGAATAAGACATGTTTGCAATCTCCTTGCTTTTCCAGAGTCCTAGACCCCCTTCCTTTTTAGGTAATGTCATAATGTCCCATTTGACCAGGTGCAAGTTTCTTTTACTTTCATATTGACCCCACAGAAAATCTCTACAAATATGATCAATTTCATCAAGAGTGACATTGGGGATAGGAAAAGCAAAGACCCGATGGAGATACATAGAAGACATGGTGGACTTAATGAGCTCAATCCTTCCAACTAGGGATAACACATTTGATTTCCATCTTTCCATCCATTTTCTGATTCTGTCTACCAAGGATGAGCAATGTTTCTTTGAGTTTTTTCTTAAACAGAGAGGGATACCCAAATATTTAGAGTTATCTACAGACCAATACTTATGCCAAGAATATCATACATTCTGCTTCCATTGGCATTTTTACTAATAATGATTGAGCTTTTCAACAGAATAGTCTTCAGACCAGAGTAGATCCCAAACTCATCAAATAAATTCTTCAACGCATAGGAACTACTTTCATCTTCCCTAGTAAAAACCATCAAGTCATCGGCAAAAATTAGATGTGAGCAACTCAAACTTTGAGAAGCACATATAGGACTAATGTTTGTTTTAGAGATTTACTTTTTAATCATCTCTGTGAAACCCTGCATAACTATAACAGATAGATAGGGAGCAATTGGGTCACCTTGTCTAATCCCATTCTCAGGTAGAATGATACCTGATGGTTCACCATTAACCAGAACCTGATAAGAAATGGACCTAAAAATAGTCTCAATCCAATGAATCGATGTAGAGGGAAAACCCATATTAAACATAATAGAATACATGTAGAACCAATTAACAAAATCGTAGGATTTAGTGATATCATCTTGAAGAAACATATATGACCTCAAAACCTTTTTGAATTTTCTTAAGAGTTCATTAGACACAAGGATTGCATCTCTAATACTTCTATTTTTAACAAAAGCACATTGGTTACTATCAATAATAGAGGGAAGAACTAATTGCAACTTGTTAGAGAGAATTTTTTAAATGATCTTATAGAAGTTGCTACAGAAAGAGATTGGTCTCCAGTTAGCCAAACTAGACTTAT
This sequence comes from Alisma plantago-aquatica, assembly GCA_963693085.1. NCBI lineage: Eukaryota > Viridiplantae > Streptophyta > Magnoliopsida > Alismatales > Alismataceae > Alisma > Alisma plantago-aquatica. Next base: position 78,137,965 of record OY856413.1, on the reverse strand, counting down.
CTAATCCCTTAGGTAATAAAGTAATGTACGTTTTGTTAGCTTCTCTTAATAGAAAACTATTTTTAAAGAATTCCAAGACTGCATTCACCACATCATCCCTGATCATCCTCCTAGCTCTTTTATAGAAATGACCATTGAACCCATCCAGCCCTGGGGCCTTATCATCATCCAAATTATTGACTACATCTGCTATCTCCTTTCTAGTAACTTTATCTATTAGTCTATTCTTTTGAGCAATCAAATGTGTAGGACCTTCCCAATCTCCTTGCCAAACACCTCTGGTAGCATTCTTTTTACAGAAAAGATCAGAATAAAAAGTATGAACTACCTCTTTAATATCATCCTGGTTAGCAACACGATTATCAACCACCATCAGGTAGTTGATATTGTTCATATTGCGCCGAGTTTTGAGAAATGAATAAAATAATTTAGTATTCAAATTACCACATTTAAGCCATTTAACCCTCGATTTTTGTCTGATAAAAGATTCTTCAATATCACTATCTTTCTTAGCTTCTAGCTTCAACTTTTTAGTAGTAGATCGAGCAACATCATCCAAAGGGGATAAGTCATCAAATTTATGAGCATCCAGAGCTTTAAGACATGCAACCTTTGCATTCCTTGTAATATCATCTACAACCTTTCTGTTCCAATTTTTGGGCTTAATCTTTAAATTCCACAACTTCCTATACAACATATACATAGAAAAACCTTCAACTTCAATCTTCCATGCATCTTCCAAAATATTATAAAAATCATCCATATCAGTCCATCCACTCACAAACATAATAGGAGAACTAACCCTTCTCGGGTTACCAATAGAAAGAAGGATTCTTCTATGGTCGCTTATAGTGTTAGAAATACATTCACCACTATAATGATCAAAAGTTGATAGGAAGAGCTCATTATACATAATATTATCTATGTTGGATGTGATAAAATCATCACCTTCTTGATGATTATCCCACGTAAAAAAGGGCCACCTAAATCCATCTCAAAAAAACCAGATATAAGCATAAAATTATTAAACTCCTCCATAGATTTCTTAGAAGGGGGTTGTCTACCAATTTTTTCTTCTATCTTCCTAACAACATTAAAATCGCCAATAATAGCCCAAGGCTCACGCATATTAGAATTAGTCAAATAAAGGAAATCCCAAAGAGAAGTTCTATTAGAGTCATCATGATGTCCATAAATCACCGTGATAAAGAAACATCTCCAACAAAAACTTTGAAGTGAACAACCTGATCACATTCATCTATTTTCTGAATCTGGCAGTCATCTTCTTTCCACAACAAAAGCACTATACCAATCACATGGTTTTTAGGGTTAGAAATCCATATGTACTCAGGAAAGTATTTATTCATAAAACCAGTATCCTTCCCTACTTGAAGCTTAGATTCGTTAATAAGAAAGATGTTACTATTAGATCTCCTCACCTCATCTTGAATGCTCAGAGCCTTATTTGAAATACCTCTGATGTTTCAAGATGATACTCTCAGGGATAGATTTATTTTATAACCTGGGTTGTTGAACTAACAATCTCAATGTTTTCATTGATACTTTCTAGACCTCCAAACTGCTTGGGCATAGGCGAGAATATTGAATTGACGATCATGTGATATATCCCCACAGTAGGCTTAGACTGACATTCAGGAGGAAAGATATTGCATTTTCTTACCCCAAGATCAAAAGGAGCATTACTTACTACAATGCAACTTTTAGGAGAATAATTAGGGAACACTGGGATAGGAGTTGATGGCACAGAGCTATTACCTTCTTTAGCATTAATAGTAACACTCTCAGATCTAAGAAAATCCTTTTTCTTAGCATAAGAGATATCATGTACACTTCTTCTTTTAATATCTTTTAGCACCAAATTCATACCATGGGCATGAGTTTTTCTCTCCAAAACCTTTTTGAAGGATTTTTAACATTCAGAATAGTTAGACTCGGCAGGGGAATACAATCATCATGCACGAAATGACCACAGACAGAGCACTTATATGGTATCCACTCATATTCAATAGAAATAACATGATCAGTACCCTCACTACTAGTCAACATAATCGATGTAGGGAATGCGGAGTCAGATGACATAGTAACCTGGATTCCCATGAATTCAATATTAAAACACAGCTTAGTTTGTTCATCCATCCTCAACAGACTCCCCAGTAGTGATCCAATCCTTTCAAACATTCAGGAATCCCAAAGCTCAAGAGGAAGGTTCCAAATCTTGATCCAAATTGGAAACCTCATTGAGCCTCACCTTCTTTAGAGTATCACCAATCCTCCATAGCTTCAATATCATCGGTCTATCACTCACATACCAGTCCCCATTAATAGCTTTATTTAGATCAGATTGGTCTGAAAATTTGTTAACGAAGAACCACTACCTCGGTCAAAAACTTCAATAAGACCCTTCAGTTTCCAAATCTGAACTAGATGTTCAAACAGTTGATGGATGACCGACCTAAAATATAAAATGTATCCAATAACACATTGGTTCCATCTGCATGCATTCTCTTCCACTTCTTCCTTCAGATACTAGAGTTTGTTTTCGACTATTGAAATCTCCTTTGGCTACAGAACTAAGGGATTCTCTTCATCAATCTTCCAAACAACCTTCCAGTGTAATAGATTTGAAGTAGTAGCAGACGTGGCAGTTGGATTCCCATTGACTCCATCTGAAGGAACCCTTGTCTTCCAGAATAAGACTTAGGGGGCTGCCGACGGCGCTGGATCGCCTCTTCCGTCACCTCCCTTGTCGCTCTTACGTGCTCCGCCATTTCTCTAGAGATGCTCCTAGAGGATATTTTAACAAAACAACAATTCTATAAAGACATTAACACCATTCTATTGCACGAAAACATTAAGATGCTCCATAATGTATATTAACTATTTAACATGATTCTATTACCAAGATAATAATTGTTGCATATACAAAAATTAGTACTCCAAATATTGATTGATGAACAAATAAGTCACTCCCAAAAGAAAATTTATTCTACACTAAAATAATATTAAATGACATACAATATAAAAGTTAATGTTGTAAACATACATACTACCCTCCAAAGTGTTGTTGCATATAAAAGAACACAAATGAAGTAGATAACACCACCACACATATGTATCATATGGCACATTACGATTAAAATTAGTATTATGTACTCGTTTGTCTTACAACTTAATGTTTCATAACATACTCGATCAATCACCACATAAAAATTATAAAATAGTCCTAAAATACATTATATCATTATTTCACAAAGGTCTTACACCTCCAAAATGGTGTTGTATACACAAACAAATTATCTACATAAGAGATAAATAAGAATATAACACATTGTATTAAATGATGACCAAATAACATTGAATAATACATAGACCTAAACATCACAATGACTATATATTTTAATATATTTTACGTAAATATTGTCAGGTAGCAGGTTAGAGGGTATGGGTAATTTCTTAACCTTACTCTTACTCACTAAGATAGTGGGTTAGAGGGTAGCGGGTAGGTAGGTAAAGGGTAAGAAAATACTTTACCTTTCCCCTTCCCCTACAGGGTATGGGTAAAGAGTAAACGAGTTAACCCTTACCCATTGACTGCCCTGCAAATGCAACCACCTTTTTATTATTGTTTTCAATTTATGAATTGATCTCCCCATATCAATATTAATGGAGCCAATGTAGCCTCCCTGTATTTTGACTCATTTAGTAACTTTTACACATATAAATGTTTACATGAGGGGTTATAAGTAAGAAAATTACTATATGAATGACTGTAACTGTAACCACCATACTTTCATGAGTAACCTCTTCATTTCTTGCATCATTATCAACTGATGTTGACAACATTGATTTTCTTTTCATCATACTGTAAAGAGAATGCATAAAAAAGGAATAACTAAAACCGTAATGCATGTAAATATAAGTCTACAAAAATAGTTAAAAGAACTACCTAAAACAAAAATACACAAAAATTTGTGGTATTTCACTGATAATAAAAAGCTTATTTAATTTTATCCATTTTCATTGATAATAAAAAGCTTATTTAATTTTATACAAGACATCTATTCCCAAATCTACAAACTACAAATGTATATACATTAAAATATGTTAAATTTCTTAAATCAATTTTTGATAAAGAAACTTGTAGCTATAAATATAGGGTAAAATACATGTCATCATAATGACAAGCTTCTTCGAGTTGATAGTCACGTTCCCCATCATAAAAAACGACAACCTTCATATATTTTTGACCAAACACATTCATCACAAAAGTCACTAAAAATAGATTACCAATCATCTACATGAGGACCTTTGATGTACATGTCACATCCATGATTTTTTCTTGAATCTTCTCCACCATGTTGTAAGTATCACATAGTGTAGTCCATGAAATGAAGATATGCTCATCATGATTGATTATTCACACATGAAATACTTGTTGTACTTGAGAGGACAATACAAATGGAAGATCAATTAAATCAAGACAGTTTAATTGACCAATTGGTGTCATTATCATCTTTCTTGATGTATTATTTGCATTGACCCAACCACCTTTGAATTTATAAAACTTTCAGTTGCTCATATTAACTAATCTCAAAATTCTATTTTTGAACCACATAGTAGGCAACTTGAACCATTATAGGGTTTTGTTTTTGGAGCTAATAAATATTATGCTTGAGAATTCACCATGATCCCACTATTATTAGGCATTCTACCAAGTTCAATCTCTATGGTTTGGAATCTATATCCATTGGTTACATATACAACATATTGCATCACTATTTGTTGAGGTCCTTGATCTAAACTTTAAAAATTTGGTGACACATTTTTGACTTATCCTTTTCTTTATTCTGTGTACAATACAAATGGAAAAAATTATATAATACTCCAGTGATGATAATGAGAAATTTTATGTATACTTACATTCTGCATAGAACAATCATTAAAAGTATCTTTATGAATATTACTAATTTACCATTGTGTTAAATGGAAGTAGATTTTTTTTCACGTGGTGAATATGCCCCTACTAACAAATATATATGACACATCAACATAGATCTAAAGGTGAAAAATATGTATTTATAACTATATACTAAACCTACTCCATGAATTAGTTAGTTGAACAAAGTTGGCTAAACTCATAGGTGGATCTAGAAAATAGTATTAAAGGGTCTAAGTCACACTAATGGGGGCTGATTTTGTCTTGAAAAAACCTTATTGCTGGGACTAGAACCCAGTTGACTAAGAACAAGTTGAAGAAACACAAACCACTCCAACAATAAACTTTATTTGTTCATATTTAATAGAAAAATGTATATATCATGTGGTGCATTTTCCATAACCTTATAATTAATTTTTGATATTTGGATCTTGTGGGGGGGGGATAGGGGATATAGCCCCCTAGGCCCCCCCCAACTAGATCCTGCCCTGGCTAAACTATATCAATGCACAATTTTCAGATCCACACTATCAGCCAAATAGGACTCTTCTTTCCTAGTAGATGCCCTTTGCATGAAACTCTACACCACACATCATAATTAGTGACATTGTACTCGTCAACATCATTTCTATACAAAATTGTGTACTTTGTATAAACCCCAGAGAGATACCTAAAATAAACATGAAGAGCTCATTTTCCAAGTAACCTTCTATTGTGGAATCTTTCAGAGCTGCTTTATTCCTAACATGTTGTTTCAAAGTGTTTAAGTATATGTAATAAAAATATTTTTGCATAAAATATCACAACTAGTTTGATGGAAAGAGTTTCTGAGTTTAATTTATTACAAAATAATACCTCTCCACTAAGTACTTCCAATGATTGAATAGAGGCCCATCTATAATAGCTTCTTATCAAAGACGAATGACCACATGTTCCATGACATTAAAAATGATTGTGAGAAAATATTCTACATGTTATAAAGAGTTAATGCAATGCTAGATTTGATCTTATAAAAAACATATGAATTCATCTCTTTTGAACATTAATCTTTGAAAAAACTTAGACAACTGCATTACTATAGTTCTAATAAATTTTCTTGGTAATGCTACTTGTAAATCCTGGGGGAGAAAATGTTGCATTAATATACATGAAAATTGTGACTCTATTTCAAAGTGAATATGAAGGAGGTATAATATGTTTATTTTCATTCTTAGTCGTGTGAAGACTATGCATTATTCCTATATTTTATAGGTCATGCCAATCATTTTCATTTTCCTTTGGGTTTTCTAGGCCAAGCAACATGTGAATCAAACTCCTCACATACATTCTATTCATTATGTATCTTGTCAATATTATGACGAATAAGATTATTCTTCTAGTACAAGAACACTAAAAAAGTGTTCCATATTCTCCCATCATACGGTAAATTGTCTAAATTTTTTGGTTTAATCTAAAACTTATCTTTGAGACATCATCTTAGGAGCAACTCTTAATTCTTTTTTTCCATCAAATGATGATATATCTCTATGGAATTTATGCACCATCGGAAAGATCTTCCTTTGACCTATGAAACATATTTTCATGTTATATGTTTGCTTGAGAAACAACATGTCTTTGTTGAAAAAAGGAGATGCATAAAACCCACTAGTTTGTGAACTAGATTAGTAAATGCAAGCAAAGAAATCACTTATCATCCCCAGCAAGAAAACATGCATATTGAATATTTCCTTATGATTTACATTATACGTATCAGCACCAACTTTCCATAACTCATTTTAACTCTTCAACTACCAATTGTATCTAGACATCCATCATCAATCATTGTTGAGATCGACCACTATAATAATGGAAGAATAATTAGGTGTCTTCATGCATGAACATGGTAGCAAGTTGTATGAAATAATTATGAACAGACAAATTCTATATGACATACTCATACTACCAAAACAATAAAGTGTATCTGATATCATACAAATCTATAAATTATGAAAATCAAATGTAAAATCTGTCTGCATTGTATAAAATGTCTTCCATGTAGGACAAATTCATCGATGTGTTAGAACTCTATGATTGGTACAACTTTCATCATGCCACCAAATTAATTTTGAGACATGGGTCATATGTATTCTTTAAAACCTTGAATTCAAAGAAAATTAGCACAAAATTTTTCATGAATTCTTTTCTTTTTCATATGCATAGATAGTGCACATACTACATTAATTTCAAATTCTTTCTGTCTATAAGTACCAAAAACTCGACATGTAGCCCAAACTCCTTATGATAGAAAATTAAATCATGTGCATAAACATCAATTTACTCATAATGAAGCCCAAATTCTGCAATTATTTGTGTTAGTTCATATTAAGATGCAGGCAATATCTCACCCTTGACAAGCAATTCCTTCAAAAGTGCGAGCAACTCAACAAATAAACAATTAATCAGATAATGTCTATAATTTATATAAAAATGGGGTACAATTTGAAATACTCCTGATTTCTACGGTACATTTCTTTACATCAATCTCTAACAACTTCTAGAATTGCCTATCTTCTATGTCATCAGAGAATACAAACACACCATTGTCATCATCCATATTTTCTATATTATTAAAACTCTATATGCATCATACAACATGTCTCTCTATCATCTGATGACATACAGTTTTATATATATTAGTCATCTATGCCATCTAAGGAAGTATCGTGTAAGAAATCCAATTAATGTAGGTGCTAAAAAAATTCCATAATAGGTGCTCAGTTGCCACTTGAAGATTCTATCGATGCACACTTAGACACTTTTTGTAATGACATAAGATAGACTCATCTCTTCCTTATTTCTCGTTGGAATTATCTACAAATTGAACCCCATCAAATAATCACTTTGTGCTACTGTTGTCTTCATCATACATCCAACTTTTGTCATTCATGATTCCCAAAAAAATAGAGAAAAATAACTTTTAAAAAAATTCCAAAAAAATGTATAACGAAGTCTCATTACAATGAAAATATTATTGTATATGTATTATACCTTTGAGGAATATCACTTTCACTCATTTAAAGATTATTTCAAGCAAAATTTTGGATTGGCGTGTGTGGGTTTGCTTTGGTTCATGAATGTTATCGTGATCAACATGTTTAATATTATTTTTATACGTGAACTTCTATCATTTAGTTATTTGATGAAAATCTATCTCACTTATATACTCTTGGTCTTGATTGTTCATCGTTGTAGTAGTACATTAAAAAATCTCAAAATTTGGTAATATCAAGTAAGGTGATGCATTCACCATACATCTCATTCTATTAACTAAGTTATGTCATGCATGTATATTTTACATAGATGGTATTGGAGATTGATGTCAACTAATTGGTCCTCCTACAACTATTGAATGTGCACAATTATAAATCCTTCTCCAATTTTTATACTTCATTTAGAATCTTTCCCCACTTGAATCTATATAAATCCTTCTCCGAAATTTCTACTTCCTTTATAACCACTTTCCATGGTTTCATTCAATAATACATAGCATCTTCACATTATAGATGTTATCCATCATTTTTCTACATTAACTCTATTTCTGTCATCTATCAATGATGTTCGATTATAATGTTACATATCATGAATCTGACCATGACCTCACTTGAGGTAGGTGAAAATAATTAGAATTAAAGAAGCTACCTTTTCAATCTAACATCACATATGACATGAACCATATAATACTAAGGGGGTCATATATTGTGAAGAATTATCATTTTCCATCTTACAATTCTTCAACTTTATTTTCGTGAAATAAAACACCTAACCATCGTAACTAAGAAAAATTGTATTTTAGTGTAGTTGTTAATCACTTGCCAATGAGGTGTTGCACATGTGCCTTGCATTAAGCGATCATCATTTTGACTTGTTTGATGTCTGCATCAGCTCTTGCTAGTATCCCTATACCTAGTAATAAAACCTAGTTGTCTTGTTGGAACAAAATGGTATACCTTATATATGCTTCCTATAGGTTGTAGTTACTAATAAAAGTTGAACATAATTACTAAGAGTTTTATGATTTTTTTTAAAGAAACAATATCCAACTAGGTGAAATACATCAAGAAATTGTGAAGCATTCATTAGTAAATATATATGGATATATGGATAGATTTTATATTTTAGCCACTTTTATTATAAAACCAAGTAGAAAGGGAGAACGTGTAAAGGGGAATTCCTTAACACTAGGGAAGTCTAGTTAAGGGAGTTTGAGATATCTAAGACTCATCAACTTTCACTATTCCAATTTAATTTATTCAAAAAAATGGATAATATGGGATTCCTCAATATTTTATTTCTTTTCATCTTAGGAATGTTTCTAACGGTTCCCCTATTGCACAAGACAACTGGATCACATTTACATTTAAAATTTTAGAAGGAAATTCATCTCTTCGAAAGACAAAGTTGTTGGTTGTATGTACTTAGAGCCATAATGTAATGATTGTAAAAGGAAGCCATTGTATATGATTTGATTATTAGTCCATTCCACTTATTGTGGTTATTTCAGTATTGAGATAACAAATAAATGTAGTAACTTCAAGAATGTTATGACAAGATGAAATGTGGTTTTGATTAAGGACCTAAACATGAGGTCATATGTATGTTGAAGAGTATTTATTCTTATTATGTCCAAATTAATTACTGTTTTGGATAGTGTAGGATAACAATAATACATAAGACTAGTGTGTATGTTAAATGATGATTATGTCTCATTAATCATGATATTAGATATCAATTCATATACATGTGTACTTTAGAGAGAAAAAGTTATACTGGACAAACTCACTTTGAGAATGACACATGGAGGAAATGTCATGCCAGCTAGAGTCATATCTAAATGTGAACACTACTACAGAAATGACTTATAACGTCACTTTTAAAGGTGTCGGTTGTATAAATACACCGACACCTAACACATAAAGCGTCAGTTAAAAAAAAAACTGACATCTATCTATGAAGGGTGACCAGACACGGGTATCGCTTTTATTCAGTGTCAGTTCCTTATTAAGAAACGGACGCCTAAAATCGCCCGTAAAATCCAATTTTTTCAGTGCAAAAAATTACCTCCAAAATTTTACATACTGTGTCAGTTGTTTAACTAATAACCGATGACTAAATATTTTTTATTGATCCCTTTGTGTCGTCGGTTTGCGTAACATAACCGACGCTGATGAGTGTTCGCGCGCTGTCCCTGTGAAAATTTTTACCCCCATTTAGTGTCGATTTTTCTTGGTGACTGACGCTATTGATTCTTAAGTGTCGGTTTTTGAAACAACCGACGACTATGGAACAGTTAATAGCCCCGCGAAATAGAGAACTTTTCCCCATTATCTCTATTTCATTGTGAACCTACTAGGTCTGGCGATTGTTGTCGGTGCTCCCCGCCGCCGTTGCTCCCACCGTCGTTGCCCCAGTGGTTGTAGCCCCTGCAGCCGTTACTCCCCCGCGCCGCCACAACTCATTGTTGTTGCTCCTCTCCTCGCTGACGCTACCTCCTGGTCGCCCACTCTTGGGTGATCGTTGCTCCTCTCCGCACCGACACTCTGCTCCTAGTCGCCCGCTCACCGCCTCCTTGTCGCTCGCTCATTGTCGCCGCCGCCCTCTCTCCTACTTGCTGCTCCGACCACCGGCTCGCTGCACCTGGTACCCTTCTTCCTCCTCTTCTTGCTCCTTGCTCCTGCTCCTGGCCCCCTACCCTCAGGGTGCTGGAAATGGGTTGGATGTTATACATGTTTGAGTACTTATCTACTGATTTGAATTCATCTTATCTACTGATTTGAATTGATATATCTACTGATTTGTATTTACTTATCTACTGATTTGTATTTACTTATGTGCTAATTTATATTTACTTAAATACTGATTTGTATTTACTTATCTACTCATTTGTTCATCTAATGTTTTTTTATTCATCACGTTATTTAAATTTAGGGCTTTGTATTTGTTCATATACTTTTTAAAATTATTTAATCATCTACTGATTTATATTTGTTTATCAACTGAGCTGTACTTTTTTATCTATTGCTTTGTATTTGTTTATCTACTGATTATATTTATTTATCTAATGCTTTGAGTTTACTTATTTATATGTTGCTATTGTAAATCAACCTAGGATATGAACACATTTTGTGCTTGCATATATTTGTGTTTCTAATCCTCATGCTTGACCTAATTCAGTAAATTTTGATGCATGTTGAAATAAGATTTAAACTTGTCCATTCTAACATCCTAATTTGATTTGATTATGTTCTTTGAACCTTGAAACATGTGTGTTAAAGATACATTGAATCCCTATATTGTATGATGTAGATTGATGATAATGTATGAGCTAGTTTGAAATTTTGAAATCAATTATGAATCTCTCCATCCCTAGGTCATACTAATTTAATTATGTGTGTCTTTATCTTGATGATGAACATGCATGGACACTCAAAATGTTGAAATCAATGTTATAGAATATGATACCTAGATTAAATGATGTTACATGAAACCTAGGATATGAATGATGAAACTAGGATTGTAGGTATTGGAATGACAACATATATACATGTATTTGTTGGCCTAGAAACCCGTCCAAGATTTACTCATTAGGAGTAAATCTTGGATAGTCCCCGGTTTGGGACTGTTCTTAAACACCTAATATCACTTAGGATGTAAGTGTATAATGTGTATTGAGTTTTCAAGAAAATTTCGGAAGCATTTCCCCGTTTGTTCTCTAAGTACATATGTACTTGGAGAACAGTGGGGAAATGCTGCCAAAATTTTCTTAAAAACCCAATACACATTATACACTTACTAGTGATATTAGGTGTTCAAGAATGGGATAGGTGGTACACATTTATTATTTATAAGAATGACAACACATGTATTTGTTGGCCTAAAGTTTTAACCATGCAAAAACTCTAATCAGTTAACCCTAGACCCTAATCTTGTTGTAATATATACTTGTTTTCTCTTTGATCATAGAATGGATAGATCATGGATGTCTATTCGCAATCACTGCACTCCAGAGTTTATTTTTGGTCTTGACCAGTTTATTAGATTTGCCGAGGAATATAGGAAACAACCTGGAGATAGGTTCTACTGTCCATGTAGGCATTGTGGCAACAACTTGAAAGTCAACACTAGTGACAAAATCAAAAGGCATGTCATGTGCAACGAGATTATACAAGGCTATACAGAATGGCACTGGCATGGAGAGATTCCAAACCCGAAACCAGTGGATGTCGATTGTAGTGCTTGTGTGGAAGAAGAAATTGCCTCTGATGACGTAGATGTCAATGAACCAGTTCCAGTAGACATTGTTGATGTGATGCTGGATAGTTTTGGGGTAGAGTACACCGATCCACCTCCCATTTTTAGAAACATTGTGCATGATGCTGAGATATCATTATACACAGGTTGTACTAAGTTTACGAAGCTTAGCGTTGTGTTGAGATTGTATAAGCTGAAAGCTAATAATAGATGGAGCGACAAAAGCTTCATGTCATTGTTGTCTTTGTTGAAAGAAATGCTTCTTGAAGGAAACGAGCTGCCAATCTCAACATACCAGGTAAATAAATTGTTGTGCCCAATGGGAATGGATGCCAAGAAGATACACGCATGCCCAAATGATTGCGTATTATTTCAAAAGGACTATGTGGATTTGAAAGATTGTCCAAAATGTGGTGCATCACGATATAAATTGATGACTTCGGGGGAGTCCAAAACTGGTTCTCCTACCAAGGTGATGTGGTATCTACCTATAATATCATGGTTTCAACACTTGTTTTCCAATCCGATAGATGCGAAGAATTTGAGGTGGCATGCAGATGTTAAGAAAAATAATGATGGGATCCTACGACATGCGTCTGATTCCCCACAGTGGAAGAAGATTGATCTATTGTACCCTGAATTTGGTGAAGAAGTTAGGAATCTAAGACTTTGGCTTTGTATAGATGGGATGAATCCGTATGGGACATTGAGCAGCCAACATAGCACTTGGCCAGTCATGCTTGTTATATACAATCTTCTTCCCTAGCTGTGTATGAAAAATAAGTATGTAATGCTGTCGTTGTTGATATCGGGCCCTAAACAACCTGGAAATGATATCGATGTTTATCTTGAACCTCTGATTGATGACTTAAAGAAACTCTGGGGTGAAGGTGTGATGACCTATGATGCTTCATGAAGAGATACATTTCATTTGCATGCTATGTTGTTTTGCACTATTAATGACTTTCCATCATATGGGAATTTGTCTGGACATAGTGTCAAAGGAGCTAAAGCGTGTCCTATATGTGAAGAGAACACTGATTCAACAAGACTAAAACATGGTGGTAAGACTGTATATCTCGGTCATTGAAGGTTTCTTACAAAATTCCATCCGTATCGTAGGAAGCGCAAAGCATTCAATGGATTGAATGAGGAACGGAGTGCACCTAAACCTATACCAGGGGAGGTTGTTTATGAAAGATTAAAAGACTTTGTTAATGAATTTGATAAGAGATCACAATGTACTATGGCCACACAGAGTGACAAATCTTTATTCAAGAAGAAGTTAATATTTTGGAATCTTCCTTATTGGAGTTCTTTGACAATAAGGCATTGTATCGATGTCATGCACGTTGAGAAAAATGTCTGTGATAGTGTCATTGGTACTTTCTTGAATATACCAGGTAAGACTAAAGATGGGATAAAATCCAGACTGGACCTACGTGAAATGGGAATAAGGTCAGAATGAACAGAATTACATGAAATGGGAAATCGGAGAACACACTTACCTCCCACTTGTTACACATTGTCTATAAAGGAGGAGAAAGCTTTTTGTGAATGTTTGGTAAATGTTAAGGTGCCACATGGTTACTCATCCAACATCCATAATTGGTATCAATGAAAGATCTGAAGTTGATAGGTCTTAAATCTCATGATTGTCACACTCTAATGCAACAAATATTGCCTGTGGCAATTCGATGTGTATTGTCGAAGCATGTAAGGTTTGCAATCACCAGACTTTGTTTCTTTTTCAACAGTCTGTGCAGCAAAGTTATTGACCCTGATACTCTCGATAATTTGCAAAGTTATTGAGGGTTTTGTGGCGAGAGAGGTTATGGATTTTTGCAATGATTTTCTTAGTGGTAATGACACTCCCGGTAATGACAAGAATATTGAGGAGCAATTTGGTAAACGAATTTTGGAATCACGGGTGAAAGTAATCATCCGTGAGCGATTGGGTCAAGGTCACTTGTATATTTTACACAACATGGATGACGTGAGTGTTTATATCGAGGAACATACCAATTTCATCAAGAGACAATATCCTCGATCCAATACAATGTGGCTTGCTAGAGAGCATAATAAGACATTTATTAAGTGGTTTGAAGATAAAGTCTTACATCAACAATCTCAAACACTAGATGATATTACTAAAACTATCAAATGCCTCACATTTTAACTAAAATTGAATGTTATATCTTATGAAGGGTATGACATTAATGGATTCACATATTACACAAAGTGATAAGATGATAAGAGTGTCGTCCAAAATAGTGGGGTCACCCTTCAAGCGTCGACTATGTTTTTTGCAAGTGCAAAGGATAAGACTCCACGTGAAGCTAAAATGTCATATTACGGTGTCATTGAAGACATATGGGAGTTTGACTACATAGATTTCAGAATTCCTCTCTTCAAATGTAATTGGGTTGATAAAACCAAAGGCATTATAGTGGATGAATTGGGTTTCACTTTAGTGAACTTTGAAAAGATTGGCGAGAAGGGTGAACCATTCATATTGGCATCACAGGAGAAACAAGTATTTTATATCGATGATCCTACAATTGATAAATGGTCGGTTGTTCTTCATGGTAAAAGACAGTTCATTGAAGATCATATAGATGAAGAAGAGTACTATGATAAGTATGATGACTCCAGTCCATTATCAGTTGGGTTGCCAACACCAGCAAATATTGAAGCTAATGATGACTTGTATGTGCGCGGAGATCACAATGAAGGATTGTTAATAGATAAAAATCACAATATTAGAGGCATGATTATAATTTTTTATATGTTTTATTTTTCTGAATGTGAACTTTACAATGTGAATTACTTTACAATGTGAATGTGAACTTTACAATGTGAATTTTACAATGTTAATTACTTTACAATGTGAACTTTATAATGTGAATTACTTTACAATGTGAATGTGAACTTTACAATGTGAGATTTATAATGTGAATTACTTTACAATGTGAACTTTACAATGTGAATGTGAACTTTTAGATGGCTGAGCATTCTCCTGATGACCATGCTGATGATTACCGTGAGGGTGAGGACATCAATGCGCCTCCTCACAATGTAAGTTTTAAAAATATATCATATATTTATATCTATATGTCCATTTATAGTTATATCCTGTAAGTGTGTTTATTTTGTCAAATTTTAGGTTGATGATGCACATGTACCCTATGAAGAACTTGAGGCACTTGATGAGAAGCACCAAAAAGTTGACAAGAGAAGGGGCATCACTATGATGAAGAATTTAATAGCACAAAGGGACAACGGACCCAAACTTGTTGTGGATTTTGATAATGCAGGAAATGCAATTGGAGTGAATCGCAATTCATTTTTTCATATCTTTGGTATGTTACTCATAGCCATTGCGGTTGTAAGATAGATTCTTGGCATAAAGTTCCTAAGGGGAAGAAAGACATAATATGGAAGGATTTATGCGTGAGTTATTATTAATTTGCAATTCTATTTTGTAGATTACTAATTTTTTGGATACTAGTTAATAACAAATCTATTTTGCAGAGTATATATGAATTGGATGAAAAGTTGCATCATAAATGCGTGATGCAATGATGTGGGAGAGTCCTAAAGAACTATAGGACAAATCTCACCTAAGAATACATAAAAGAAGGTGACAAGAGGAAGAAGACAACCACTGAATAGTGAAACTTCCTGGACCAAGAAGAATGGGATGTGTTTGTTGCTTCAAGACAAACTGATGAATTCAAGGAATTAGGCGTCACTCCCAATTTAATTAATATACGTTGTATTCACCTATTCAAGATTAACATTTAGTGTTACTAACCAAATCATTAATGTGCATACTAACTAGGCCCTCAGTGAGGCGCAAAAAGCAAGGCGTGCACTGAATGTGCATGACCACATAATGGGTCCAAAGGGGTATGCAGGCATTCGCCAAAGACTACAAGCTGAGTCTACTGCTCAGTCTGCTGCTACTCAGGAGTCCTCTACTATAGGTACCACACCTCTGCCTCGCCATGATGTCTGGATAGCTGGGAGGCAAAATAAGAAGAGAGAAATAAGGAAGCCCGCAACTGCTGAGGCGGCTGCAAAAATGGTAAAATATAACTCTTAGAGCAATCGTTCGAGTATTGATTATTTGTGGTGTTTACTTAATTACAAATTTTTGTTTTGGTGATTAGCAGGAGCTGCATGAGCTGAGGAAACAAGGCAAGTTCATCCTTGAGGGTATAAGGGATGAATTGACAGTTGCTCTGGGTAACCGAGAGCATCCTGGACGTGTTTGGGATGTAGGCGCTGGTGTGGGCATCAAAGGTTTCTTTGGGCCATCCCAATACAAACATGTCCCAAAAGTGGGAATTTTACAAGAAGCGGTAAACTATTCTTTCTTTATAATATTACTGTAAAAGAGAATTCAATAATCAGAAGCTAACGTTTCTTTTATCCATGTATAGGTAGATAAGATAGTTGATAGGAAAATCGAAGAAGCAATGAGCAAGTGGCAGGCATCTCTGACTACCACTCAGCATACAGTACCTCTGGCATCCCGCTCTACTCCTACTGCATAGGTTGAGAGTAATCCTGTAGACCCAACACCTAGTACATCCGCTATAAATATTTTTATGACATAGTAACTAGTCTTTTCAAGATGATATGTTTTCAAGATGATATGTATATATGTATATAACATTCTTTACACAAAAATTTGTAGGGGTTGAAGCCATGTCGTCTAAAAAGTAAAGAATTTGTCATTGCAGAGGCATCGACTTACCCATCCCTATCAGGGGAAATATTTAATGGGTCTCCATTACCAGCTGGTTGGGTTCGTGTGAGCCCGGTACATATATTCCCCAATTGGATGGATCTTCCATTGCCATATGCCCACCCATATTGTGAAACGCTTGGTGAGGCAGAAGGCAGAGTGATATTGTGGCCAAAAGCGGATGTCCTCTATACTGAAACTATATGGTAAATTTACATTATGTTAAATTGTTAGTGTGTGTATATGATGTCAATTGATCTAAAATTTTATATATATATATATATATATATATATATATATATATATATATATATATATATATATATATAGGTTAAAAAGAAGGCACCCAGAGCATCTAGGCCTCCACCTCCACCTCCTACATTACCAAGTTGGGTTCCATAGGACCTACCTATCCCGTTAGGTCCTAATTGTAGGGTATGGAAATATGGTTAGGTGAACATGATATAAATTTCCCTATAACTGTTTCTATTGATGCGGATGTTGCAGGTCAATCATACGAAAGCAAACTATTTATACAAGATATTTTGGAGTTGTTTCGATATGATTGGCTGAATAAATCTGTGATAGAGCTATGGATAAGGTGAGATCTTCTTTATACATCCATATACCTTGTGTAGGACCTGGTGATCTGGTTTCTTATTTATTAATGCATATGTAATACATGTTTTACAACTACTTAGACAAGATATGTGTAGATTTTTCATTCGAACATGTAGGATTTTTGATTCCATCTTTGATTAGTCTAGTAGCTAAAGACCCTCTGTCAGTTCAACAATACTTTTGTGATGCATTTACAAATTTTATTCAAAATAACAAGATAGTGATAATAGCTCCATTCAATGTGGAGTAAGTTTACTTTGCTTATAATTTGGACTTAAGAAAATTACATTTTTATTGTGGATTTTGAGTTATTAATTTTTTACTTTTTTACCTCTAGTGGTATGCATTGGGAGTTACTAGTTATTGTCCCCGATGAAAAACCACTAGAGGGGGGGGGGTGAATAGGGTTTTATGATTAATTTAACAATTATTTAACTCAAACAACCAACCACAAGAATATTGGACAAGGGGACAAGGATTTAGAGTGGTTCCAACCTTAGCAAATACTAAGGAAGTCAGTCCACTACCCGGTTGCTTACCCAACTGGGATTTTGAAAGAATTAAATTTTATTACCTCGCAAGGACTTTACATAAAATTACAATTCTTTCACCAAACCCTTCGAACAACCTTCACCTAGAAGTAATTGCACCAACTTTGAAGCAGCCTTCTTGAAGTAACTTCAAGCTCCCCCTTGAAGTAGCCTTCCTCTTGAAGTAGCTTCTCGTTGCAATAGCCTTCTTGAAGTAGTTCGAAGTCCACCTTCTCCACCAAGAAGAACCTTCTCAAATCCGCATCCTCCAACCCTAGGAGTAGCAAGGAGAATACAAAGGATAAAAGGAACAAGAAGGAAAATGGAAATTACACTTAACCTTTGAAGCACAAGACTTGATTTGCCTATATCAAGCGTGTAGATCTCCTAACCAATGTATATGGAAGTGTGATTGCTGTGGATAGGAGATACTAGCCTATAGGACACGAAATTAGAGCAAGGAGAAGAATAGCCAATGCAAGTATTGCTCTATTTCTCAAAACAGATTCACAATTGCAAGTTTAAGCTCAAGTGTATCACAAGTGAAGATTGGTGAGTTTAGGTGTCCTAAGGCATGTCCTATTTATAGGAATGACCTACAAGTGCTCAAGGACGTTCTAGACACTTTCTAGGGGGTTCTAAGTGCTTAACTAGCCGTTAGGTATAAGTTAGTTGCATTAGCAACGACTAGTTAATTAATACTATAGTTGCTGTCAGAGTCCATCTCGGTCGAGGAATTGTCGACCGAGACACCTACTCGGTCGAAGTTTTATCGACCGAAAGGCTCTCTGGATCAAGTGTTTGCAACGTTCATCTCCAACTGCCAACTACCTTGTCAGCTGTGTCTAACAGCTACTTGGGTCTTTCTCGGTCGAGAAGTGTTTGCAACGTTCATCTCCAACTGCCAACTACCTTGTCAGCTGTGTCTAACGGCTAGTTGGGTCTTTCTCGGTCAAGAAGTTTGTCGACCGAGAGTGTCTCGGTCGAGGAATTTGTCGACCGAGATTGACCCTGTTTCAATGTTTCAAATAAAGTGCTAAGTGTATGTATGAGTGTGCATATGTGACACTAATGAAGGGGATGATCTATCTAAGTGTAGTGATTGGCTAGGGAAGATATAATGCTTGATTTACATGAAGTCTAAGTACTTGTATATTATATATTTGTACAAGTTTACAATTGATTACATTTCATGAAATTTACAAGCATTCAAGCATATAGATTCCCTAGTGCTTTATCATCCACCTCATTTCTGCAACACTCAAGTAGCACGTTAGATCAACAAGAATGAAATGTTTGTCATCATCGAAATTAAGGTATTTATCATAATGTCAATTTATGCAACAATCTCCCCCTTTTTGAAGATGACAAACATTTGCTAAATATAAAATAAGGAAATATAAAGCATGTGAGTTTCATACCTGAAGATTACCTTTTGTAGTCATTCTTGTTTTGCAAATGAGTGCTGGCTGTGATATTTATGAAACTCATATTTTATGTTTTTGATTTTATATTCTTTCTCCCCCTTTGTCATTTCAAAAAGATATCCAAATAAAATCATTTTGTGTGACTTTCGTTTTTCCCTCTTAATTTTATACTATGCTCCCCCTTAGATAGATATTCTATTAAGAATAGGGATTTAATATCATTTTTGTGTAATTTAGCCATAATTTGTTTCTCAATCATTTGCAAAGGATGTTAAGCCTTGAAGTGATATGAGATCCTTTTAGGTTCATGGCATATGTATTGAATTCTCACCCATTTTACAAGGGATGTGAAGCCCTGAAAATGATATGAGATTCCCTTAAGCTTATGATGAATGCATATTGATTTCTCATCTATTTTGCAAGGGATGTCAAGCCCTGAAAATGAAATGAGAGTCCTTTAATCTTAGAGTTCATGAAAAAATGTCTCTAACCAAATTCACAGGATGTTAAGCCCTGATTTGTTTTAGAGAATTCCTTTAAGAACAAGATATATGAAATTTGTAGATTTCTTCATAACCAAAAGTAAAAATACTAAGGTCATAACAAGATTCAAATGATGTTTACAATGTTTTGTAAGCTTCTCAATCAAATAATCAAATTTGTTTGTGTGAGCTCCCCCTTAATCTTATAATTAAGATAATTTGAGGATTCTAAGGTCACAAATTGATTTTTTTAAAGATTTGATTTTGACCTTTTATTAAAGCTTCATGTTTTTAATATGATAAACACATTTTGAATCAAGATACTAAGATTAAGTACAGTAAAATGATGTCCAAATAAGCATTGTGTCAAGCTTATTTTAGGTCGACCTTGACTACGACCATAGCGCCCCTTGCTCAAACTTTTGATTTCAACCAAGAGGCAATTTCTGCAGATTTCTAATTTGAACATTTATAAATGAAGTATAATTTCTGCAGATTTTTTATTTTAAAATGCATTTGTGCCATGAATTTTTTACTGTTTGTGCAAAATGGCATCTTCATATGAGCTGAGACACAATGATCAAAAACAATATCCATTCATGGTTTGTATATATGGATCAAAGAGTATGTTAGACAAACCAATGAAACATAATGATCATGGCACAATAAATATGATATAATAGTAGAGGCATATCCTCAATATAATGATCACGATAGAAGCATGTCATACAATAACCATTGAAATGCACATGGTTCCTATATAGATAGACCAAGAAATACTTAGGATAAGCCATGTGAACTATGATAGAACAGTAATTTCCTTAAATAAATTAACATCGTTTATAATTTTCAGTTTTAAGCCAAGCTATGTAGAGGATAAACCAAGATAATCTTATTCATGATTCATGGATGTTCATATTTAAGACAAAACATGTAAATGATCATGCTTAATAAACTTTTTCAATCAATGAATAAGATTTGTTCAAAATCAGTCTTGATATAACATTTTTGCAATATGTTTAAGGATTTTATATTCATAATGTTATATCTTCATTCAACAATTCATGATGCAAAAGATCAATATGTTTTGATGAAAAGATGGTCTTCAAGATTTATTCTTGATTTTCATATTAAATCAATCATCAACAAAAAATTGATAGCAATTTGAAAATAGGTTCAGATTTATTGCAAACTTGAAAATAGGAACCTGGTCGGTCGACCATTTCTCGACCGATCATGTTCTCGGTCGAACAGTTTCTCGACCGAGGAGATTTCTGTACTGTTTCAGAACTGTTTTCAGTAATTGTTTCTAAGTAAATCAAGAGTATGAAAGTTTGAAGCTCGATTTAGTTGAAATACTTAAATAACAAAGCAACATTTAGGTTAAATTTCAACTAATCATATACATTTTGAGAATCCAAACTAAAACAAGTGGTTTAAGATGTATATTTGGAAACTTTAATTTCTTGGATTAACTTGGTGTCCCATTTAAGTTGAGATAGACATAGAGATATACAACTTCGAGTTTTTGGTCATATCTCAACTTAATTTTATCCATTTAGTTTGGGGATTTTGGAACCCATACTAACTCAACATCCTTTTTCTTGTAGGGACATGAGAAAGAGTAATGTCCAAGACGTAAACAATAATGGCAACATATAGAATCAACCTCAAGTCTCTTTCTATGATTTTGTTCTAGGTTGTTCTTGGGTACATATGTGTATTTGCCTCTAGGTACATACATAGATTGATTTTCTAGCACTTGTGTCTTTCTCCAACTAGGTTTTTGGTAAGATTTTCCCTTAGGATTATAACCTAGTCCTCTCCTTCCAATTTGACGATAAGAATCATTTAAAATTTTATCAAGGGTATCATTGTTACTTAAACTACTAACTTTTTGTTGCAGCTTAACAATCTCATCCATTCTCTTATTGATGTCTATCTTTGCTTGTTCTAGATTAGATGATAAAGAGTCTCTTTGTTTCATAATAATATCATAATCTAGATGTGTACACAAAACATGTTGTTTTTGAAGATCATTTACTTGAGTTTGCAAATTTATCTTTTCTAGGGATAGAAGATTGCAACTTTCTTCTACTGATTTTAGCTTAATATCATGATCTTCAATAACCTTTTTAAGATCTTCATTTTCAGATGTGAGAGCAAGTAGTTTAGTATTTAACTCATCATTTGCTTTATTAGATTTCTTTAATTTCTTCTTGCACTTAATATACTTATTATGTGTCTCTTCAAGACTAGCAATTAACTCTTCTTTAGGTAGATCAAAAAGACTTACCTCTTCTTATTCTTCTTCACTTATTGTAGAAATTAGTCATTCTTTATGCGTATCTTCCTTCTTTGACCTCCATGGGCAATCAAGCGTTGTGTGGCTTGTTCCTAAGCACCAACTGTAACTCGTTGAAGATTGGTCCATACTTTTCCTTTGTTTGCGGTTGTAGACACCACCACCCTTCATACTTCAAGACTCGATTAGAGCTCCTTGAAGCCTGCTCTGATACCAAATGAAAAACTACTAGAGGGGGGTGAATAGGGTTTTATGATTAATTTAACAATTATTTAACTCAAACAACCAACCACAAGAATATTGGACAAGGGGATAAGGATTTAGAGTGGTTCCAACCTTAGCAAATACTAAGGAAGTCAGTCCACTACCCAGTTGCTTACCCAATCGGGATTTTGAAAGAATTAAATTTTATTACCTCACAAGGACTTTACATAAAATTACAATTCTTTCACCAAACCCTTCGAACAGCCTTCACCTAGAAGTAATTGCACCAACCTTGAAGCAGCCTTCTTGAAGTAACTTCAAGCTCCCCCTTGAAGTAGCCTTCCTCTTGAAGTAGCTTCCCGTTGCAATAGCCTTCTTGAAGTAGTTCGAAGTCTACCTTCTCCACCGAGAAGAACCTTCTCCAATCTGCAGCCTCCAACCCTAGGAGTAGCAAGGAGAATACAAAGGATAAAAGGAATAAGAAGGAAAATGGAAATTACACTTAACCTTTGAAGCACAAGGCTTGATTTGCCTATATCAAGCGTATAGATCTCCTAACTAATGTATATGGAAGTGTGATTGTTGTGGATAGGAGATACTAGCCTATAGGACACAAAATTAGAGCAAGGAGAAGAATATCCAATGCAAGTATTGCTCAATTTCTCAAAACAGATTCACAATTGCAAGTGTAAGCTCAAGTGTATCACAAGTGAAGATTGGTGAGTTTAGGTGTCCTAAGGCATGTCCTATTTATAGGAATGACCTACAAGTGCTTAAGGACGTTCTAGAAACTTTCTAGGGGGTTCTAAGTGCTTAACTAGCCGTTAGGTATAAGTTAGTTGCATTAGCAACGACTAGTTAATTAATTCTGCAGTTGTTGTCAGAGTCCATCTCGGTCGAGGAATTGTCGACCGAGACACCTACTCGGTCGAAGTTTTGTCGACCGACAGGCTCTCTGGATCAAGTGTTTACAACGTTCATCTCCAACTGCCAACTACCTTGTCAGCTGTGTCTAACGGCTACTTGGGTCTTTCTCGGTCGAGAAGTTTGTCGACCGAGAGTGTCTCGGTCGAGGAATTTGTCGACCGAGATTGACCCTATTTCAATGTTTCAAATAAAGTGCTAAGTGTATGTATGAGTGTTTATATGTGACACTAATGAAGGGGATGATCTATCTAAGTGTAGTGATTGGCTAGGGAAGATCTAACGCTTGATTTACATGAAGTCTAAGTACTTGTACATTATATATTTGTACAAGTTTATAATTGATTACATTTCATGAAATTTACAAGCATTCAAGCATATAGATTCCTAGTGCTTTGTCATCCACCTCATTTCTGCAACACTCAAGTAGCACGTTAGATCAACAAGAATGAAATGTTTGTCATCATCGAAACAAAGGGATTTATCGTAATGTCAATTTATGCAACAATCTCCCCCTTTTTGAAGATGACAAACATTTCCTAAATATAAAATAAGGAAATATAAAGCATGTGAGTTTCATACCTGAAGATTACCTTTTGTAGTCATTCTTGTTTTGCAAATGAGTGATGGCTGTGATATTTATGAAACTCATATTTTATGTTTTTGATTTTATATTCTTTCTCCCCCTTTGTCATTTCAAAAAGATATCCAAAGAAAATCATTTTGTGTGACTTTCGTTTTTCCCTCTTAATTTTATACTATGCTCCCCCTTAGATAGATATTCTATTAAGAATAGGGATTTGATATCATTTTTGTATAATTTAGCCATAATTTGTTTCTCAATCATTTGCAAAGGATGTTAAGCCATGAAGTGATATGAGATCCTTTTAGGTTCATGGCATATGTATTGAATTCTCACCCATTTTACAAGGGATGTGAAGCCCTGAAAATGATATGAGATTCCCTTAAGCTTATGATGAATGCATATTGATTTCTCATCTATTTTGCAAGGGATGTCAAGCCCTGAAAATGAAATGAGAGTCCTTTAATCTTAGAGTTCATGAAAAAATGTCTCTAACCAAATTCACGGGATGTTAAGCCCTGATTTGTTTTAGAGAATTCCTTTAAGAACAAGATATATGAAATTTGTAGATTTCTTCATAACCAAAAGTAAAAATACTAAGGTCATAACAAGCTTCAAATGATGTTTACAATGTTTTGTAAGCTTCTCAATCAAATAATCAAATTTGTTTGTGTGAGCTCCCCCTTAATCTTATAATTAAGATAATTTGAGGATTCTAAGGTCACAAATTGATTTTTTTTTAAGATTTGATTTTGACCTTTTATTAAAGCTTCATGTTTTCAATATGATAAACACATTTTGAATCAAGATACTAAGATTAAGTGCAGTAAAATGATGTCCAAATAAGCATTGTGTCAAGCTTATTTTAGGTCGACCTTGACTACGACCATAGCGCCCCTTGGTCAAACTTTTGATTTCAACCAAGAGGCAATTTCTGCAGATTTCCAATTTGAACATTTATAAATGAAGTATAATTTCTGCAGATTTCTAATTTTAAAATGCATTTGTGCCATGAATTTTTTACTATTTGTGCAAAATGGAATCTTCATATGAGATGAGACACAATGATCAAAAACAATATCCATTCATGGTTTGTATATATGGATCAAAGAGTATGTTAGACAAACCAATGAAACATAATGATCATGGCACAATAAATATGATATAACAGTAGAGGCATATCCTCAATATAATGATCACGATAGAAGCATGCCATACAATGACCATTGAAATGCACATGGTTCCTATATAGATAGACCAAGAAATACTTAGGATAAGCCATGTGAACTATGATAGAACAGTAATTTCCTTAAATAAATAAACATGGTTTATAATTTTCAGTTTTAAGCCAAGCTATGTAGAGGATAAACCAAGATAATCTTATTCATGATTCATGGATGTTCATATTTAAGACAAAACATGTAAATGATCATGCTTAATAAACTTTTTCAATCAATGAATAAGATTTGTTCAAAATCAGTCTTCATATAACATTTTTGCAATATGTTTAAGGATTTTATATTCATAATGTTATATCTTCATTCAACAATTCATGATGCAAAAGATCAATATGTTTTGATGAAAAGATGGTCTTCAAGATTTATTCCTGATTTTCATATTAAATCAATCATCAACAACAAATTGATAGCAATTTGAAAATAGGTTCAGATTTATTGCAAACTTGAAAACAGGAACCTGGTCGGTCGACCATTTCTCGACCGATCATGTTCTCGGTCGAACAGTTTCTCGATCGAGGAGATTTCTGTACTGTTTCAGGACTGTTTTCAGTAATTTTTTCTAAGTAAATCAAGAGTATGAAAGTTTGAAGCTCGATTTAGTTGAAATACTTAAATAACAAAGCAACATTTAGGTTAAATTTCAACTAATCATATACATTTTGAGAATCCAAACTAAAACAAGTGGTTTAAGATGTATATTTGGAAACTTTAATTTCTTGGATTAACTTGGTGTCCCATTTAAGTTGAGATAGACATAGAGATATACAACTTCGAGTTTTTGGTCATATCTCAACTTAATTTTATCCATTTAGTTTGGGGGTTTTGGAACCCATACTAACTCAACATCCTTTTTCTTGTAGGGACATGAGAAAGAGTAATGTCCAAGACGTAAACAATAATGGCAACATATAGAATCAACCTCAAGTCTCTTTCTATGATTTTGTTCTAGGTTGTTCTTGGGTACATATGTGTATTTGCCTCTAGGTACATACATAGATTGATTTTCTAGCACTTGTGTCTTTCTCCAACTAGGTTTTTGGTAAGATTTTCCCTTAGGATTATAACCTAGTCCTCTCCTTCCAATTTGACGATAAGAATCATTTAAAATTTTATCAAGGGTATCATTGTTACTTAAACTACTAACTTTTTGTTGCAGCTTAACAATCTCATACATTCTCTTATTGATGTCTATCTTTGCTTGTTCTAGATTAGATGATAAAGAGTCTCTTTCTTTCAAAATAATATCATAATCTAGATGTGTACACCAAACAGGTTGTTTTTGAAGATCATTTACTTGAGTTTGCAAATTTATCTTTTCTAGGGATAGAAGATTGCAATTTGCTTCTACTGATTTTAGCTTAATATCATGATCTTCAATAACCTTTTTAAGATCTTCATTTTCAGATGTGAGAGCAAGTAGTTTAGTATTTAACTCATCATTTGCTATATTAGATTTCTTTAATTTCTTCTTGCACTCAATATACTTATTATGTGTCTCTTCAAGATTAACAATTAACTTTTCTTTAGGTAGATCAAAAAGACTTACCTCTTCTTCTTCTTCTTCTTCACTTATTGTAGCAATTAGGCATTCTTTATGCGTATCTTCCTTCTTTGACCTCCATGGGCAATCAAGTGTTGTGTGACTTGTTCCTAAGCACCAACTGCAACTCTTTGAAGATTGTTCCATACTTTTCCTTTGTTTGCGGTTGTAGACACCACCACCCTTCATACTTCAAGACTCGATTAGAGCTCCTTCAAGCCTGCTCTGATACCAAATGAAAAACCACTAAAGGGGGGGGGTGAATAGGGTTTTATGATTAATTTAACAATTATTTAACTCAAACAACCAACCACAAGAATATTGGACAAGGGGACAAGGATTTAGAGTGGTTCCAACCTTAGCAAATACTAAGGAAGTTTGTCCACTACTCGGTTGCTTACCCAATCGGGATTTTGAAAGAATTAAATTTTATTACCTCGCAAGGACTTTACATAAAATTACAATTCTTTCACCAAACCCTTCGAACAGCCTTCACCTAGAAGTAATTGCACCAACCTTGAAGCAGCCTTCTTGAAGTAACTTCAAGCTCCCCCTTGAAGTAGCCTTCCTCTTGAAGTAGCTTCCCGTTGCAATAGCCTTCTTGAAATAGTTCGAAGTCCACCTTCTCCACCGAGAAGAACCTTCTCCAATCTGCAGCCTCCAACCCTAGGAGTAGCAAGGAGAATACAAAGGATAAAAGGAACAAGAAGGAAAATGGAAATTGCACTTAACCTTTGAAGCACAAGGCTTGATTTGCCTATATCAAGCGTGTAGATCTCCTAACCAATGTATATAGAAGTGTGATTGCTGTGGATAGGAGATACTAGCCTATAGGACACGAAATTAGAGCAAGGAGAAGAATAGCCAATGCAAGTATTGCTCAATTTCTCAAAACAGATTCACAATTGCAAGTGTAAGCTCAAGTGTATCACAAGTGAAGATTGGTGAGTTTAGGTGTCCTAAGGCATGTCCTATTTATAGGAATGACCTACAAGTGCTTAAGGACATTCTAGACACTTTCTAGGGGGTTCTAAGTGCTTAACTAGCCGTTAGGTATAAGTTAGTTGCATTAGCAACGACTAGTTAATTAATTCTGCAGTTGATGTCAGAGTCCATCTCGGTCGAGGAATTGTCGACCGAGACACGTACTCGGTCGAAGTTTTGTCGACCAACAGGCTCTCTGGATCAAGTGTTTGCAACGTTCATCTCCAACTGCCAACTACCTTGTCAGCTGTGTCTAACTGCTACTTGGATCTTTCTCGGTCGAGAAGTTTGTCGACCGAGAGTGTCTCGGTCGAGGAATTTGTCGACCGAGATTGACCATGTTTCAATGTTTCAAATAAAGTGCTAAGTGTATGTATGAGTGTGCATATGTGACACTAATGAAGGGGATGATCTATCTAAGTGTAGTGATTTGCTAGGGAAGATCTAACGCTTGATTTACATGAAGTCTAAGTACTTGTACATTATATATTTGTACAAGTTTACAATTGATTACATTTCATGAAATTTACAAGCATTCAAGCATATAGATTCCCTAGTGCTTTGTCATCCACCTCATTTCTGCAACACTCAAGTAGCACATTAGATCAACAAGAATGAAATGTTTGTCATCATTGAAACAAAGGGATTTATCATAATGTCAATTTATCCAACACCCGAGACGTTCACTGTCTATTATCTAGATCCTAAGGAGACTAAATTGAATTCAAAATATGGACACACAATGAAAATGGCATTATTCTGGTGAGAAATATTTCATTTTCATATCCGTTAACATATGTTATTACATTACTATCTAATTATGTAATGTACTGTGTTACATTAACATGTAGGGGTTTAGATGAGTTCAAAAAGGTTGGAGGAAAGGTCCCCAGGAAAAAGAACCAGCCAATAATTTGCAAGAACGTGGAAGTATGTTCCCGACTGCAATGTATATATTATTTATGTGAACAATGCTTAAGTAGTTGTATTTTTTAATATTTTGTATGTTTCAATTTATAGTATGCTACACAAGACAACGGATGGGCATGTGCATACTATGTGATGCGATTTATGCACATGCCGCAGTGGACATCGATATCATTCCTGAGGTATTATATATAGTCTCATTAGATAATATAAAATATATCAATCTTATTTATATATTATTAATTATATATATACATCATTCTCTTTGTAGGTGTTTAAAACTGACCACACTACAGGAAAGGCCTTACTAGATGTACATGCTCCCTATACGACGGAAGAATTAAATGATGTAAGAGAAGAATGGGCAATAACTATACAAGTAGTTGGGGTTTTAAAATATAATTGGGATGTTG
The DNA here is from genome assembly GCA_963693085.1 of Alisma plantago-aquatica. Classification (NCBI taxonomy): domain Eukaryota; kingdom Viridiplantae; phylum Streptophyta; class Magnoliopsida; order Alismatales; family Alismataceae; genus Alisma; species Alisma plantago-aquatica. The sequence continues at coordinate 78,108,787 of OY856413.1, read as the reverse complement.
ATAGCGAATAATGACTCAAGAATGATATTTTGTAAATGAATTTCCGAATTATAATATGTGTGAATGTTTCTACATGTCTGAATATTTCTACATGTGTCTGAATGTTTATACATGTGTGAATATGAAAATGAATGAAAATGTTGGTTTCTATATGAATGTTTCTACATGTGTGAATGTGAAAATGAATGGAACTGCAAATTGCTACATGAATGTTTCTACATGTGTGAAAATTGAATGGAACTGTAGGTTGCTAAATGTGTGAAAATTAATGTTGTTAATTTTGTAGGTTTGTGGCCTGTTGTTGGCTGATATCAATGGATGTCGTAAAACCTACAATACATAATTGAACTACAGGTTTCTCATCCTGCGACCAGCCACAGCAGGCGTGCAGACTGATAAGAAGAAAAAAATAGGCGTCGTTTATTTGTTTAAAACCGATGACAAATGATTACAGCGTCGGATAAATAATTATAACTGACGACTAATACATGTGATCTGGCGTTGGTTTCCCTACTAGTAACCGACATCGATTTCCTTAATGAGGCCAGACACCACGACCGTGCTGGCCAGCACGGTCGTGGCAGCGGGCCAGACACCACGGTCGTGCTGGCCAACACGGCTGTGGCAGCGGGCTAGAAAATACAGCTGTGCTGGCCAGCACGACCGTGGCAGCGGGTGAGATGGCGTCAATTATCACTAATAAACCGAAACTGATAGTACCCCAGATGACACTCTTTCTGTGGCGTGAAGGTTTATGGCGTCGGGTTCAAAACTAATAACCGATGCCTATACCCCCATGCTGGCGCATTTTCGATGGCGCGCGAAGGGTTGTGGCGTCGGTTTGGAAACCGACGCCTAACTGTTGGCCTTTTAGCGGTTCCCACATAGGTCGCATTAAAACCGAAGCTAAAGGCTTTAAATAACTGACACTAAAGGCCGGTTATGTACTAGTGGAAAGTGGTGATTGTATCAATAGATTTGAAGTAACTATAATGATCACATATTACTATGTGAACTTTAATATTACCAAATGTGACTCTAAATAACGGCTTCCATACATGTAGTTATTGTATGAACTGTGACACTTGTGGATCATTGTGAATGACATAGATGGAAATTTTCTATCCACTGTAGCGATACCGTAATCACTTGATAAGAGAGATTATGAAATGCATGGCCATGCTGACAAGAGTCCAGACATGATATGCATCTCACACAATCTCAATTGCTTGCTCTGTTTCAAGAAACATAGATGAATGCTAAGAGGATGAAAATTCATGCCTTGGGTTCAATCCAGATATTTGTGTCTAAGAATTATATAGTCACAATAACATTATTCACTTATACTTGGAAGATGTTCATAACTTATTCCAATTACTTGGATAGAAATAATGTGTTTCTGATATTGCTCTATTCTTCTGAGGTCCTTGACATAAATATTAACATAACATGAAACCTATGGGGTCACACACATAAGAATATATAAGTGAATTGAAGTTTCAATGAAACATAGAATTACAATGTTTTGGATCATGTACATGCTTATTTCCTACTCAATTGGTCGATTGGGCAAGCCATTCATTCAATTATATGGTTTGGATCAACTAGTGGATTGATTGTCAATCAATTGTCTAATCACTATTGATAGTATGATTAATCACCACTTTGGGAGAATATCCAATTAGGCGATTGGGTATCCCTCTGGCACTCATAATAGTTAGATAAATAGCATCAAACACACTAATATAAGTAGATACTCTAGGTTTTTCAACTATTTGCTTATATCTATAAATGACTTTCTTCCGCTCAAGATGAATGAGGAAATTGACCAAATTATGATCCCACATACTTAAGCAGCATGGAGTATATGGTCAGAGATATTGATGTGTTTTTAGGATGTAAGAAGGGCCCTGACTCCGTCCGCCCTTGGTCCATGTTGATCAGGGGCCCTAAATTTGATTGTTGTCAGTAATCAACAAGGAATAAGAGAGCTGCTCAAATGGGAATTAAATTGGTCAATTGGATCTTATATGAATTGTTCAAATGGTCAATTAGGTATATTAACTGGACAACTAGGTGACCAATCAATCCCAACTGGTAGGTTGGGTGATGAACTAGTCGATGGGAAGGTTGCTAGACTTTTTCTAATCTAGTTCTGTTGGTAGTTGCCAATAGGATTTGGGTTGGATTTTTGGAAATGCTAGCCCATGACTCTCATAGAGAAAGTGGTGGACTTCCAAGGGGACATACACACCTTAAAACACATTTATACTCAAGTTTTCTCAGAGATCTTCTGCTTGAAGAGAGAAAAACTTATCTGGAGGACAACTACGCACAATTAGAGGAGAAATAGAACAAATGACTCTAGCATCGATGATATGAGTTCTTTTTTTCTTTTGGAAATCTAGGTGGTGGAATAAGATTATAACAAACTCAAATCTAGACTCAAAGCTTTACTTCCATTTTCTTGAGCACTTTTTAGTTATATTCTCCCATGACTTATATTAAATTTAAAATTATAAGAGTCACATAATTTCGTGTAATAATTGTAATATTTATTTGTAAAATTTTAAAATACAATAACCCAGTATATTTAACAGTAAGATATAGTGTAAATGCACCAATCAATGTGTCTTGACCCAACTTTGACACCCTCCTAAATCTAATTGACAAAAGGAGATATACAAATACAAATAAATGTGTCAAATTGTTTTAAGGGATAAAATATCTAACATAACTAAATTATAAAATTAATACAAAAACTAGTTCTCTCGTGTGCTAATTAACGTACATGAAGAATTTCAAATCAAACAGATCTTATTTGCCCTCACAATTCATAAAACAAATTAATAAGCTTTGTATACATATTAATGCAATGAAAATTTTATTTAATACAAAGTTCTGTTTTTTTTTAGAGTAACGCAAGCGGGTCTTTCCTCCCCCGCTCTTGTGCCTCGCACGTTCCAGGCCGGCCATCGTTCACTCTGTCACCGACTCGTTCTTCCCCTGTACTTTCCTCTTCTGTTTCTCCTCTCCTCTACCTCTTCATTCCCGCATCCATCTCATATTTCTTCTCAGCCACTTTCCCAGTTCATCCTCACCAACCTTAGCTGCTACCTGACCTCCCTCTACCCTTTGCGCCGCCACCTGAATGCGGGCTGCCGCAGGGCACCTCTGTCTGCTCCTGTTGTGCCACAGTGCAGACGGACTTTGCCCTACAACCCACCCAACCTCTGTGGAAGACCTACAAAGTCGACTCCTCCAACATGAAGCATGTCGACACCTCCTCCTATCTTATTCTCGCTACCTCCACGTGACCTGGTCGGTCTTCACGAACATTGAACTCACCGCCGTGCATCTGTGACAGCAATCCCACTGGATTGCTTGCTTGTTCACAGGAGAACAAGGGTAGGAGACGATGGAAACGAATTGGAGGAACACAAGGATATTTTGTGCTGCGGAAGTGATGCAGCTTTTCTATATATCGACTCTTATTGATAGCCAGAACATAGAGTCGTTTACAGGTGATTGAGGCCACAAGGATCGGCCAATACTCAGCATGATCCACAAAGACCGCCATAACTTGGAGACCTGGAAACCACGATGTACGAGAGTCCCGGCGCGTGCCGTTATCTCTGCCAACTACTAACTAAAACATCCTAATCTTGCGGAAGAAAAAATATCAGGCTAATTGCACATAACGTGCTACAAGATTGTGGAATTGAGGCCCTCTTCCTGATCCTACCTAAGCTACGTGATGCTGAAGAAGAGATAAGAACACAGGCGAGGGAGCAAGAAAACTTGCAATGGAGGAATTGATAATTTATTTCCTACTGTTCGTTCGCTTAAATACAGAACAAGACTTAAACAGAAAGCAATATCGTGGCTATCTAGCTGCCGTGATCTAAGCTGAGATCCAACAAAACAGGACTCTACCATAAGACTCGGTCTTGTGCTTAACAACCTGCACATGACTCGTTACAACCGGACACCTGGTTGCACACGTTTTATTTGATAACTTAATACTCGGATAAATCAAAATCTTGGCTAAGTCGAGATTAATTCCAACAAAGATTATTTCAAACAATCTGCTGATCGCGGCCAGGAACGAGAATCTCCCCCTGTAGCCGCATGCGCTCCTGCTCTCTCCGGCCTCCACGGCGCCATTGCCGCCTCCTGGAGCAGCGTCGTTCAGCGCCCTTAACTACCACCTGAATCACTCACTACCCCTTCGACCGACCATCTCAGGTCTCAGCCGCCTTCCTTTTATAAGACACCGACCCGCAAACAACACAGATCTGGAACATGCCAGTGACCTGCAAATGCCTTCATCTGCCACCCATGAGACTTGCCTCCTCACTGCCGTCCACATTCGCCGGTCGCACAGCCTGCTCCGAAATCTGCAACAGCCTGAATCCACAACTCTAAATGTCCGCCGCCAGCAAGCTGCAAGTCTGCAAGCCCGACCTGCAGAAAGACCCTAGACAGCAAGCGCCATCGTCTCACCAGCAACCTGTGTGTCCACAACTGTCTCGCGAAGGGTTTAGGGTTCTTCACTACCTCCAGTCCACCCATGTTCTCGTCGGCCCTCCGCTCCGCCACGTGACAAGAGGCGATGTATCTCGCCTCCGTATCCTCCTCCCGCTCATCGATCGTATCGGCGACGCCTCCCCGTGCAGCTGGACGAGATGCTTGTCGACATGCCACACTGCTTCGTCCCTCAATGATCCGTACCCAAACTGGAGCAACCACCCACCAAAGGACACGATCCTGATCGACGAGTGCGACTTGAGCACTGGCTCGTCGTGGTGGACCCCCGGATCCGAACTTCACCAGTGATGAGATCATTAATCTCTAAACACAGACCCCTCTGTGGCCTGCTCGACCTCACCTTGAAGCCGATCCATCATAGCTACGTGACCCAAACAGTTCTATAACAGAGAATCAGCAGGTCAATAACTATTCTCCTTCGTTTTGAACTTTAGATATCAGTTTTAAACATTATATATCATGATAGTGGTGATTACAGTATATTAGAACAATGGACATAACATTGTAAAGCACTCGAACCAATTATTCATATGTAACTTTTGTGGAACGTTATACAGACAGACACTAAAACTTTAAACACGAGACAAGGTATACCAGGCTAGATGATAATCAAGATGCTTCAAGAGCCAAGTTGTATTAGTATAATCACTCTAATGAATCATGAGTAAAGTACATGTATGTATATGTTAGATGCTTTCATTATGGAAGTTGTAATCTCAATGCGTATCAAATGAGCTAACCCTCTTGGTAGGTATTTACAAGAATATTCAATGTACTCTATCTATGTTAAGAAATGGAACTCAAAAATATATAACTAGGGTTAGTGTATTATATTTTTCAATTTTGACATGTATCAATGTATATGGATCTCTAGGTTGAGAAATAATATGTATAAGAAGGATGTTTTCAAGTTGATAGCCAAGATAAACTAAGTACTTGAGAAGGATGTTTGGAGGTATATTATTTGACCTATGTAAATATAAAGTTTCTTTCATGCATCTAAATAATCAATAACTACATGAGTGCATTCATATATACATGGTACAGATCTAAACAATGGTATATTGGTGTGCATTTTAAATATTGGTAAAGCATGTTAGATGTAGCCTTGATACGTCTAGTAAGAGTGTTTTGATAAATAACATCTCATGAGACATCTATAGTTCACCCTAATTGGCTAAACTTGAGTTATATATCATATAGATAGAAAATATGATTAGAACACCAAATTGAAAGTAATGCATACTATTACCACTCATGTAATCTAGACATCTTAGATCTATGTGACTAACGATGAATGGTATAACTAAAACAGATATCAAATGAATTATATATTCACTTAATAAGATTAAAAATCCAAATATGTCATTGGGTGATTGGGACTAGGATAATAACAATATGAAAATATACAATAGGAATGTATGCATGTGCTCATTGTGTTTATTAACACACCCAATGCTTACTAGGATGAATACTTGATTTTGAAGACCAAATATGACTATTGAGTTTAACCTTTGACCATGAAAATAAGCTATGTACTCTTCTCTATTTTATAATTGGGCATTATATGACTAAATTTCCCATAACGATGCATCTTTTGAAATACTTGCTCTTGTTTTACTTTGATATATCCTATTCTCTTCAAATTATTATTTACAGGTTGAATTGGGTCAATGACCCCACATGTTATTGTGCTTGTCTTATGACACAATGTCTAATGAATGATACATTTTGCCACTATTTTATGAGTGGTAGATTATTTGACTAGTTAATTATCGTAGACCCTTATGCGTAACTATTAGGGTGTGCTACTTCTACCCAAGGTGTGCTACTTCTACCCTTATATATACAGAGACATGCTAATTCTGCCTATGGGTGTGCTACTTCTACCCATAATTTATATATAGACCATTGACTCAATAGTGTCTTGGCCCTACCATAGTTAATTTAGTCCAATATATCTATATAAAAATACTTTTTGTAATGTGATGATTAATGGTGGCAATATATGCTATTTATTGGAATATTTATATTGCCTCATTCTTTTGAAAATTCATTTCTTTTGATAATTCTCCTTGAAACTTATTTAGTTTTATTGGCCCCCTTTTGATTGGAACATCCTACTTTACTTGTTAATGCCCAAGTTAATTCTCTAATATACATACTTAGCTTTTGCTGATTTATACTCTATTTTCCTATTTTTCTATGTGTTTCCAAAACTACCCAGGTATAGGTGCCTTGAAGGACGTGGACACATGAAGGTCGTACACATAAAGTTGGATTAAGGATAGCTTATAATAGCCGGGTTGCCCTCTGCATCTGGGGCTCTTATGAGATACAGTTAGTAGAATTTCCTTTTTATGTACCACCTTTTGGGTGAGAAAGTTATGTACATGGAACATTGTGTAACTTTATAAATAGTTATGTTTTCTACAGCTTAAACTTACACGGCTCTTATATTGTACCATTGAGTGGGCCCACTATCATAACTCACTCTTTACAGAATGGTATCAGATCCTAAGCAGTAAGTAACTAGACTATTTCAAGTTATTCTAGGTTGTTCCTTATGGGGTAGGTAACCCTTTATAGGTTGTTGTCACACATAAACCTGAAACGTTTTTACCAATTAGGGTTTCACCCCTTATCCCATTTGGTAGTATATATGTATTCCAAACAAAGTATTTGGATGACTTAGTTTTATTTAAATTCTCGTCAACCCTACCCTCTATATAGCAGTATAGCCTTCTACACTTAAAAGTTGATTGTCCTAGACATTAATATCTATCCTTCCCCTTATGGAAAGTTAGTTCATCTACTATAAATAGTAGGTTCACTCGAGCCCAACATAATTGTTAGGGTTATGTATCCTTTTACCAAAACATGTCTTGAAGAAACACCATTATGATAGGGCATGTCTTACTTTTAACTTAGAGACAGCTTTAAGATAGTCTGTATTAAAACTTATTTGCCTATGAAGTTGAATACTATCTCCTATGAGTTCTAGTGGCCTCCTACACTAATATTAGTGAATGATATTTATAGCTTTTAATAAAGTATTTAGGAGGTCACCTTTCTCTCATCACCATGTATTATTAGTTTACCTGAAGTGTGAGCTAAGGAGCTGTTTGACTATCTAGTTTACCTTGGCATATAATGACACCATGGATGTAAACCAACTAAGGATATAGACTCTAATCTCTTCTTATTTTGGTTACCCAATCTTATAATGATGTTTTGGGAAGTGATAGCCTAAGTCATGATTAAGAGAATGGTGGAATAATGGAGGTTGTACCTAGTAAGACATATTAGAAGTTAATTGTATGCTAGATGAAACATGTATCCCCTCCTTATCTAGAATTCAGATATATTGGTTCTATGCCTTGTTAATGTGGGTAGAGAAACCTCTTTGTGAAAATGAAGTGATTTTAGAGTGATAGTATATGTGGTATGTGGTGGTTGGCTTGGTTCTCAGATTGATTTTGACACCATTTTGGATTCCCATCACAAGATTTTCCTTGTCCAACTTATTTTCATTTAAAATTATATTTATATAAAAAAACTTTTTTAGATTTTACTGATGATTTTGGAACCAAGTCACCACCACAAGGAATTTGTAGTAGTACATAGGCCCTGTACCAAAGAAATACTTGACTTGCATGTTCAATCCTCCGACCCTAGACATAAGTGTGATGCAAGGTTTAAGAGGAAGAAGAACAAATATACTAGTTATGATCTAGTCAGTTACCCCTCTCGACTCTAGGTATGGTTAGATAGGTCCTTTTAAGGGTTGGAGCCTAGTACACTTAGGTTTATAACTTAAATTTATGAATTGTTGAAATCAATGGTTATTAGCATTGGAAACTAGTAATGGAAAGGATACCAAACATCATAATAGTAGGATGGATAAACATCCTTAACATTGTAGATAACCATATCAAATTAAAATTGTTAATATCATCCTCAATCTTAGAGTAAATTTCCTAGACCAATTCATGATATGAGAAGATAATAAGAGTTGATGTATGGGGTGATAGGAGTTCACGTTGGGATCCATATACAAGTGTGATGTGGGGGTGTTATTCTAGGACTCAATACATTAACTCTATCTAGCGAATTAAAAACTTATAATTGGTTAGAAAATTTATAACTTTGTATTTTGGGTTGTAGTTGGGTGGATTTTGGGGACGAAATCGTCTTTAAAGGGTGGAGTGTTGTAACATACTTAAATCTAGACTCAAAGCATAACCTCCATTTTTTTAGCACTTTTCAGCTACATTCTCCCATGACTTTTATGAAATTAAAAATTATAAGAGTCACCTAATTTTGTATATTAATTGTAATATTTATTTGTAAAATTTTAAAATACAATAACCCAATATATTTAACAGTAAGATATATTATATAAATGCACCAATCAATGTGTCTTGACCCAACTTTGACACCCTCCTAGATCTAATTGACAAAAGGAGATATACAAATACAAATAAATGTGCCAAATTGTTTTAAGAAAAAAAGAGAAGAACATGAGTATTTATCATCCAATAAAAGGAATAAAATATCTAACATAACTAAATTATAAAATTAATACAAATACTAGTTCTCTGCGTGTGCTAATTAACCTACATGACGAATTTCAGATCAAACAGATTTTATTTGCCCTCACAATTCATAAAACAAATTAATAAGCATTTTTTTTTGGAAATAGGTAAATAGTTAATAAGCATTTGTATACACATTAATGCATTGAAAATTTTATTTAATACAAAGTTCCAATTTTTTTAGAGTAGGGAACTCGGAACAGGGAATCCGAACCCATCGCAAGCAGGTCTTCCCTCCCCCGCTCTTGCACCCCACGCGATCCTAGGCCGGCCATCGTTCACTCTATCACTGACTCGTTCTTTCCCTCTACTTTCCTCTTACGTTTCTCCTCTCCTCTGCCTCTTCATTCCGGCATCCATCTCCTATTTATTCTCAGCTACTTTCCCACTCCATCCTCACCAACCCTAGCCGCTGCCTGACCTCCCTCTACCCTTTGCGCCGCCACCTGTCTGCGGGCTGCTGCAGGGCCTGTTGCACCACAGTGCAGACGGACTTTGCCCTACAACTCATCCAACCTCTGTGGAAGACCTACAAAGTCGTCTCCTCCACCCTGAAGCCACCTCCTCCTATCTTATTCTTGCTACCTCCTCGCGACCTGGTCAGCCTGCACAGACATTGATCTAACCGCCGTGCATCTGCTGATCGCGGCCAGGAATGAGGATCTCCCCCTGTATCCGCACACGCTCCCAGTCTCTCCGGCCTCCACGGTGCCATTGCCGCCACCTGGAGTAGCATCGTTCAGCGACCTTAACCACCACCTGAACCCCTCACTATCCCCTCGACCATCTCAGGTCTCAGCCGCCTTCCTTCTATAAGCCACCGACCCACAAACAACACAGATCTGGAACATGCCAGTGACCTGCGAATACCTTCATGTGCCACCCACGAGACTTGCCTCCTCACTGTCGTCCACGTTCGCCGGCTGCACAGCCTGCTCCGAAATCTACAACAGCCAGAATCCACAACCCTAAAGGTCCTCCGCCAGCAAGCTGCAACTCTACATGCTGTTGGAAATAATTGACACATGTCTGATTTGGAGAGCTCAGCGCGAGGAAGGGGAGGTCGAAAGTTCAGTAATAAGGTGCTACGTGCACTACTGCCTGTAGGGAGTTTGTAACGGTATTGAACTGGTCTAAGTTTCAGATCCGCGATTGTTGGATCTAAGTATGGTCGTGGCAAGTAGATAGCCACTTAGTTAGGATCTCTTAACAGTCTCGTTATTGTTTCTTCTGTATTTGAGTACGTTGTTATCATCTGAAATAGATAGAACAGTCTTTCAGTCTTTCTTCCTCTTCCTCAAGAACACGGGCTCCTCTCTGCTGTGTTTACTGCTTCTGTGCATTTCGATCCACTGGTCTTAAATTATTAACAGTGGTATCACAGCCTGCAATGCCGAAGCATATGCCGCCACCAAGCAGTAGTTCCCGGGGTGGAGAGCTCGTGGATCCAACGACAGCTAGGGAGGGTTTGGTTACCTTGAAATACCCTATGCTATCCAAGTCTAATTACCCAATTTGGATAATGAAAATGAAGGCGAACATGCACGCCCAAGGAGTATGGGCGGCAATCGAAGCCTCAGACGGCGAGGATGAAGTCCGAAGAAAGAAAAGATCAGATGGCCTTGGCCGTGATCTATCAGGCTGTTCCCGAAGAAACCATATTGCAGCTCGCCGGGAAAGAAACAGCTCCTGAAGCCTGGGAGGCTCTCAGGATGATGCATGTTGGGGTCGAACGTGTCAAAGAAGTGAAGCTGCAGGCGCTGCGATGGGAGTTCGAAAATTTGCGGATGAGCGAAGCTCAGCAAGTGGATGAATTTGCAAGAAAATTGAGTGGCTTGGTTAACCAAATCAGGTCGCTAGGGGAGGACATGGCAGAAAGCCATGTCGTAAAGAAGCTTCTCAGGAGTGTGGCCCCTAAATTCCTCCAGATTGCTGCGACGATGGAGCAATTCGGAGACCTCAAAACAATACAGGTTGACGAGGTTGTGGGGGCCCTGAAAGCACATGAAGAAAGATACAGGGATTATGACTCGAGGCATGAACAGGTCCTCTTGATGAAGAAGGAGCCTAAGTCCGAGTCAAAGACCGTGCAAGCCGAGGATTCCGCCTATCACAACACCCGCAGATGCGGGCGTGGTGGCTCGCGAGGGCGAGGACGAGGCCGAGGACGAGGGTGAGGATGCGGCAGAGGAGGACGTGGAGAAGGAAGCGCACCCCGTCAAAATGCAGAAGGAAGCTGAGATGCAAGCCGAGATAAGAGCAAGGTTCGCTGCTTCCATTGCAATAACCTGGGGCACTATGCGTCTGAGTGCCGAGGTAAGCAGCGAGTCGAAGAAGCACACTTGGCCCGAGCAACTGACGAGGAACCCGTCTTATTGCTAGCTAAGGAGGAGAGCCATGAACTCAACATGGTCCTACTGAACGAGGAGAAAGTCTTGCCTAAGAATTACATCAGCACAGGTGAGAAGAATCAGTCGGATCAATGGTACTTGGATAACGGTGCGAGCAATCATATGATAGGACGCCTGAACAAATTCAAAGACCTGGATAAATCAATCCAAGGGGAGGTGAAATTCGGCGATAGTTCAAAGGTGCATATCCAAGGTAAAGGATCGGTCTTGTTCCAATTCAAAGGAGGTGAGCAGAGGTTGCTGTCAGAGGTTTACTACATTCTGAGCCTCGACAGCAACATCATTAGCCTTGGACAGCTAACTGAGCAAGGTAACAAAATATTGCTGCAAGGATCATTTCTTTGGTTGTATGACAGGTTCAACACGCTACTGATGAAGGTGAAGCGATCCACTAATAGACTCTATAAGGTGGAGATCGAAACTTGCGAACCTGTGTGCCTAGCAGTAAGCTTGGAGAATCAAGTGTGGCTGTGGCACACCAGGTTGGGGCACGTCAATTTCCAGTCACTCAAAGAAATGTTAGCGAAGGAAATGGTGCTAGGATTACCGCAGATTGATCATCTGAATCAGATCTGCGAAGGGTGTCTAGTTGCAAAGCAAGCTAGACTGCCATTTCCAAACAAGGCAACCTTCAGAGCAACCGGGAGATTAGAGCTAGTCCACACAGACCTCTGTGGCCCCATATCCCCAACAACACCAGCTGGTAATAGGTATTTCCTTCTTCTTGTTGATGATTTTAGCAGAATGATGTGGGTCTACATGTTGAAGGAAAAGTGTGAGGCACTTGAAAACTTTCAAAGGTTCAAAGCCTTAACGGAGAAGGAGACTGGACTCAAAGTTAAATTCTTAAGGACAGACCGGGGAGGAGAATTTCTGTCAAATAGGTTCATCACATATTGCGAACAGGCAGGAATTCAAAGGCATCTTACTGCCCCATACACTCCACAACAAAATGGAGTAGTGGAAAGAAGGAATCGAACGGTGATGGCCACTGCAAGGAGCCTTCTCAAGAGCATGCGGGTACCTGCAATTATGTGGGGAGAAGCTATACAACATGCTGTGTATTTACTGAATTGAATGTCGACCAAGGCACTCACTGATATAACACCTCATGAGGCTTGGTTTGGTGACAAACCTCGCTTGGATCACTTGAAGGTATTTGGCTGTACTGCACACATGAAGGTTCCCAACATTCATACAAAGAAACTTGATGATCGTAGTATATCTCACTACTAGAAACATGCCCAGATGCAACAGTTCATACCATTGATTCTGAACTAGAGTGCACAGGGCCAACCGTGTATTCTAATTTGACCGTGTATTCAGAGCCGTGCTCCCTACTCTGTTAAAACTGATAGCAGAGTTCACGGACTTATCACATTACACAGTAGCATCCGTTGATTCTGAACCTTTTTTCTTTTGCATATAATACATATTACATGCAAACTTGATCACAATTCTCTTAAAAACCTGATGACACCAATTCTAGGCACTTATTTAATCTGGAATCTAGTAAATTTTGAGGCACCACTTAGTACAAATCACATTAACAAATATATTGCATTGTCGATCACATATATAACAATAATCTGATTTCTCAGTATTGTACAGATGTTACATAAAGTTGGTAAGGCCACATTTTACAACAGCTACAAAAGGCTTCATCTAACAGAAAGTATTAACTTGTCTGATAATTTACAGTAATAATATTCATCTAACAGCCAACAGGAACTAGTTTATAATAACTCAAAGGATCACGTTCCATTCCTCGATGAAGTCTTTCAGTTTATTCTCCAAAAACTCTTGCCCAAACAGCAACCAGAAACTCTTGCCCAAACAGCAACCAGAGTCATTCACGTTCTCCTAAAATAAAAATATTGTATCAGCAACTGTATCTGGCCAATCACTAACGAAGATATATGAATAAGGATAAATAGAAACATTTGAAGATTGCAGAATTTATTGGATCCATAATAAAAATATCAGAACACATCTGAAGTGCACAATCACATTCTTTTTCATGTATACGTGCTGAATGAGAAATTCAAGTTTGTCTCCGATATGATTCCGTACTTTGTCATAAGGAAAAACCTAGCTCTCTCTGTCCTCATCAGTTGGTATAAACACTAAGAAGTTGCATCTAATATAGCATATGGCCCTGTTTGGTTTGCGGGACTCAGTGTAGGATAGGATTTCAATCCTATTAGCATATGGCCCTGTTTGGTTTGCGGGACTCAGTGTAGGATAGGATTTCAATCCTATTAACATGTGCAATCCTATAAGGCCGTGTTTGGTACATAGGATGAGAAATGCATAGGATGCATGTACGGATTGGATGTCATTGGATATATGACATATGAAATGATATAAATTTCCATCTTGTGTTTGGACAGACCAAGCATTAGATCGTGTGATTAGACCTTATTTTAAGCCCTTCTTGTTTAACTGGAGCCACTGATCACCACGAGTAGGGAGTACAATTCTGCTGGTGATCGTCATGGTACTGACCGAAACCACATGCCTGTAGATGCTGCTGCGATAGAAAAATAGATTGCAAAGTTTGATAGATTATACAATTTCTTGAGCAAGTTAATATCTGACCAGAGCGGAAGATATGAACTGCAGCTGGATTGCTCCAAAGTGAATGGTGATCACTGTAGAGATTTCCGACAATGGAGTCTGGAGTGCAGCAGTTGCTCGTCCGACTGTGCTAGTCGGGCATCCGTTCGAAGGTTCTACAGTGACTACCTTGTAGTTAACAGATCAGTGATCTAAAAGACGTGATGGAAGGGAAGCCGAGCTGAATCGGGCAAGCAACGAGTATCTACTGTCTTATTTTGGCCATATATGAGAGACTGCTTAAGGGAGCCGCTGGCCGGATTAGAAAAAGCTACCCTCATGCGGGTTTAGTTAATGATGAATACAGAGGATGTGAATCTGCTACGAATTTTCATCCTAAATCATTTTAGTCAAACCAAACGCAGGAAAGGAATATTAATTTACAGAGGATTAGAATCCAATCCCGCATCACATCCTTAGAACCAAACATGGCCTAAGTAACACAGCATATCACGCTCTCAGATACGCGACTCTTCTTGGCCTTGACTCTAGAACTGCCCCCTCCTCCTCATGCTGATGAGTTTCTTTTCCCCATCCCCTTCTTCCTCTCCCACCCCCACCCCCTGCCGCTGTGACTGTCGGCCCCGTCCAGGAACCGGAGACGCACTCCACCCATGAGGACTGGTGTGCCGCCTAACTGCAGTCCCTCTCTGCCAACTACATACGGCCACAGGCCGACCTGCACAATTCCTACACCACCGCCTTCAACAGATACACAGTCTTCCTCCTCCCGGACTACGTCTTGCTCCTTCAAAGCAACCCATCCTTCATCAACATCTACCAGGACCCGTCCTTCTCACCACTCGCTACCCGGAGTTCCTCGGACTGTTCCGCCCCGGCACCCCACCCATCACTACCGCCGCCACCATCTCAGTCCAAGCCGCTGATGTCATCCCCGGTGTTCCGGACATGGGTATGTGGCCTGAGAGTAAGTGCTTTTCCGATTCGGGCATGCCTCCCGTCCCGACGTGATGGCACAGGGAGTGCGAGGCCGGGGTTGACTTCACCCCGTCTCTCTGCAACAAGAAACTCATCTTTGTCTATGCTCGGACACTGCCTGAGAATGAAAGGAGACGAGTAGGATGGGCATCAGGTCGGGTTATATCGGGTTTTGCCTCTTCCAAACCCAAACCCACATTTTAAAACGGGCCACAGGTCGGGTTCAGGCCCGGACTAGACCGGATCAATTTTGAACCGCACCGGACCGAAGACCGAACTCATCGAAATTCCCAAATCGCAGACCGAACCGAACTCAAAATGGACCGGACCGGACCGGACCAAATTGAGCAGGCCAGTCCGGTTTTGCGGTCTGGACCATTATTTGCTCACTCCTACCTATAGGTGATTTATACAAGAGCATTCATCAAGAATCAAGTATGTTGATCACAGGACCATGTAGAAATAAGCAATTCATTTTCTACTTCTTGTAGCAATGAGCAATCGGTTTCTCCTGTTTGTAAAAGAAGCAATGACATTGACTACGACCCCATTGTGCTATGATCTGATTCAATCAAAAGTGGTAAACTGTGTTGCATCCAAACGCAACATAGTAAACCGTCATCCTTTATAACATCATATACTGCCCTATCTTGTCTTACTTTTCAACCCATAGTAATCCCTTCCTGCCAACCAAACGGGGCCAATATGTATTATAGGATTGGTTTAGATATATTTTAATTAGTTCATAAATTCCACAATACAATGGTTTAGAACTACTGTAATAATAGTAAAAAAGTATATCTATAGAAAGAAGGCATATTAAAATCAAATTAATGTTCTGATCAAATTGAAGTCATTTGAAATAGTCATGAAAGCACCTGTATTGATAAAGATGAAATATACCAATAACAAATGCCTAGAAAAAACAATAACTATTACTAAAAACAAAAGAAATCCAGATTTAGTAATGTTCTGGCAAGGTCTGCCCTTTTAATGAATTTGAATAGTAAGCGATCTCTTTAGAATAAAGATTAAAGTCGGCCACATGATTCTCTTAAATTCAAAAGACACCTATTTTATTGGTGCTCAACAAGGACGTTTCAAACAAATTTCCTCATCTTTTCTATACACAAGACAAGTAAATTATAAAGGAAAACAATGTGAGGCTTGGGGAGATGTATCATGTTGTCCCTATTACTGATTCAAGGATTCCCAACATAGAATACTACTACCGAATGACTACTAGTAGATAGCTATAGGATTATTGCATAGGTGAGCTATCTTAGATTATCTCAAGAGTTACTACAACATGTTTAACCAATACCATGTCTTAATACATCTATAATTCACATCACTCTCTTAGATTGCTTAATGAGTTATTTTTCCCATGCTAGGATTGATTTAGCATCATGCTAAGGCCAACATGGGCATTGTCCTTACTACAACCATAATCCACCCTTGGTTTAATGGGCCAAGATTGGTATTGGGCCAAGTTAGACAATTGTTTAATATATTTGACACCTTGAGCATATATGATATTTATTTACCATCAAAATAGATCATATTCAAGATTGTAACGTCATTCAAAATTTCTGAATCATAGCTGGAAAACTTATTCAAGAAAGATAAATTTCAAAAAATCACAAATAACCTACAATAAAGGTAATGATGTTTGACATACCTCTTATTTGTCTTCCAAAAAATGATTTATATAGGTGCTTTCATGAAACATCATCATAAATATAACGTCATTCAACTATCTGCCTTTGTGATCAAGTATAGAAAAAATCCTTGAAAACTAATATTCCTGGTAAGATATATTTCAAAAATAATGAGAACATTATCAATAATCAATTTCTATTAGCAACTAGAATAAGACCTACAAAACAGTATTAAAGATGATCGGTTAAGTCCCAAAATGTTAAACTATATAATTTTTTCATGTAGAAGAGTTCAATGTCAAAGCAAACAACATACCAAAATTTGCTAGAATGCATAAACTTCCCAGCAACATTATCAAGTAGTCAATCAACTTGCATAATGAATTAATCCCCCCTATTAGATTATGAAAAAATGATTTAAATTGACTGCTATAAAATCATTTTAATTCTACACAAATGATGATGAAAAACACATAGGACCTGCATGATGCTATAAACGGAAACATTATGTTGATATCTTCCGGAGTAGTCCAATGTCAAACTCAAATTTGCTAGCACCCATCAGTACGTGAATATATTTCTTATCAAATTACCCATGATCCTTATCTTTCAAAGAAGAACCAACTATGTCCATATCAACCACAACAACAAAAAGGTGATGAACATACATCCTTCCTCCAAAAAAGGCCAGTGAATTGAGCATATTGTTAATAATGAAAAAATCTGGCAGCCTTATTATCTATAAGGAACACAAATAGTTTAATAGTATGTCAACAATATGAGTGGTAACCATATTAAGATGTAATAATATGAAACATACCTTATATATCGATAGTTTTTTCAATGGCCACAAGGGCCATGAGATATCTGTGGTGAATGGCAATGCTATGAATCCAGGAGAATAAAGCATGTTGTGAATAATATATAGTCATCATATAGAAAAAATGTAATGTCTAAAATATATACCTGAATATCATTATGACTGCTTGATGTATGGGGTTCACGACAATTTGATGTTCCTTCTTGATTTTCCTAAAAATACAACTTTAATTTTATAATAAAATTTGACATAAATGAATCTATTTAGGTTTCATTTACATGCCCCAATACCTGTCTGACTTGTTCTCTTAAGCGTGCAAGTTCTGCTTCCAACTCTTTAATTCGAGATTGTTGCCTAATGTAAGGTTTCATTTGCACACTTTGTAAATGAGATGTCTTCCACCTTTGTCTTGAAGCCCCAATACCATATCCCCTCTCATAACCACCATGGTGTTCTCCATGTACATCATCAAGAACTCGAACAAAGGCTTAGTGATCTGTTGACCTTTAAAGTTGGTGTTGTTCACATTTCATGGCAATTTCTTCCTGTAATTGCAACACATATACATATAATGCAAAAAAAAATACAATATTAAGTATAAAGTATGAGGCATGATAATCTTACACATTGTTTCTTTGTATACTCATCAAAATATTCACCATTTACATCTTGATGGTACTTAAGATATGCATGCCCCGCAGATGCTACAATTCCTTTTTCAATATAACACCATATACATATATTTAGTTTTGGCATGTAAGAGTACTCAAACTTTTATTGTAACTAATAATAATTACCCATTCTTGGTAACAACGAGAATATGATTTTGCGCCTGTTCTATGTGTAGGACAGGGACCTTTGCGATTATTTTTATTTCGAGTGCACTCTTCCTATGAAGAATACGCAAAATAATGATAAACAAGAATTAGAAAACATTATAAATGCATCACAATAAATTAATTTGACATCACCTATTTCATAGGGCACCTCCAATATTCCAAAAGTTTCTTCCATTCCCAATCAGTGACTCTAGTATCTGGTGCTTCTTGATGTTGATAATCTGGATGATCCAAATCAAGTGTTTTACTTTTTAATTTTGTACGCCAAGAACTTACCTTTCCCTGTATATTAGTGTAGCACCAATACACAACATCTTGCATATTTGCAATCGTCTCTGCATCTCTCATATAAAATTCAAAGAACTCCTAAAATAATGGAAGTGTTAGAGACATTTTAAATTATAAAATTCTAATGTAGTAGGATAATTTTGATTGACATACCATGATATCATCCATGGTGGATTCAAAACCCTTAATATGATCTGCACCCCATTCTTTGTGCATTGGAAAATACATGCCTTTTTTGGCATAAATCCCAAGATAGTTGGTCAATTTCTTAGCAATTTCACCGACTGGAGATCCCCGGTCATTAAACAAACATTTGTGCACTTTTCCTCGAGGTGGTAATAAGGAACTTAACTTTGCTGCTCCTCTATATCTTTTCTTTGGTATAGATGGTACATTGCGGGCAATCAAAAATAGAAGTCTAATTAGTATATTACATAGTCCTAATGCAATATAATTCATAGTTAAATAGCTTTTATACCAAAGGACTGTGTAATCATTCTTGCATCTTGGCCAATTGAGTTGCCTTCATTTTGGGTCTGTGTAGAGTTCAAAGAGTTGTTGTGGCTAGAATGATGATCCCCTGCTTCCAAAAAATTAGCTATAAAATATAAATCATTCATTAAAATAAGAGGTGGTCAGAATTTTACCAACATATACAAAGGAAACAATAAAAAATCATTACAAACCATGTCTTTCCTCAAAGTATACACAAAAAACCATTAAGAAGGGATGTAGATTACTTACCACCATGAGAGCCTTCATTTTGGGGCCTTGTAGAGTTCAAAGAGTTGTTATGGCTAGAATTATGATCCCTTGCTTCCATAAAGTTAGCTATAAGATAGTAATCATTCATTAAAACAAACACATATACATAGGAAACCATCAAAAATCATAGCAAACCATGTCTTTCTTCAAAATATACACAAAAAACCATAAAGAAGGGATGTAGATTACTTACCACCTTGAGAGCATCCATTTTGGGGCCTTGTAGAGTTCAAAGAGTTGTTTTGGCTAGAATGATGATCCCTTGCTTCTAAAAAGTTAGCTATAAGATATAAATCATTCATTAAAACAAACACATATACATAGGAAACCATCAAAAATCATAGAAAACCATGTCTTTCCTCAAAATATACACAAAAAACCATAAAGAAGGGATGTAGATTACTTACCACCTTGAGAGCCTCCATTTTGGGGCCTTATAGAGTTCAAAGAGTTGTTGTGGCTAGAATGATGATCCCTTTCTTTCAAAAAATTAGCTATAACATATAAATCATTCATTAAAATAAGAGGTGGTCAGAATTTTACCAACATATACAAAGGAAACAATAAAAAATCATTACAAACCATGTCTTTCCTCAAAGTATACACAAAAAACCATTAAGAAGGGATGTAGATTACTTGCCACAATGAGAGCCTTCATTTTGGGGCCTTGTAGAGTTCAAAGAGTTGTTATGGCTAGAATTATGATCCCTTGCTTCCACAAAGTTAGCTATAAGATAGTAACCATTCATTAAACCAAACACATATACATAGGAAACCATCAAAAATCATAGCAAACCATGTCTTTCCTCAAAATATACACAAAAAATCATAAAGAAGGGATGTAGATTTGTTACCACCTTGAGAGCCTTCATTTTGGGGCCTTATAGAGTTCAAAGAGTTGTTATGGCTAGAATTATGATCCCTTGCTTCCACAAAGTTAGATATAAGACAGTAACCATTCATTAAAACAAACACATATACATAGGAAACCATCAAAAATCATAGCAAACCAGGTCTTTCCTCAAAATATACACAAAAAACCATAAAGAATGGATGTAGATTACTTACCACCTTGAGAGCATCCATTTTGGGGCCTTGTAGAGTTCAAAGATTTGTTGTGGCTAGAATGATGATCCCTTACTTTCAAAAAATTAGCTATAATATATAAATCATTCATTAAAATAAGGGGCGGTTTGAATTTTACTAACATATACAAAGGAAACCATCAAAACTCATAACAAACCATGTCTTTCCTCAAAGTATACACAAAAAATCATAAAGAAGGGATGTAGATTACTTACCGCCTTGAGAACCTTCATTTTGGGGCCTTGTAGAGTTCAGAGAGTTGTTATGGCCAAAATTATGATCCCTTGCTTCCACAAAGTTAGCTATAAAATAGAAATCATTCAATAAAATAAGAGGTGGTTTGAATTTTACAAACATATACAAAGGAAACCATAAAATGATACAAATTTCTCTCCACCTTTAGAGTTGTCATTTAGGATCATTGTAGTTCTCAATGATGTGTTAGCCCCAAAGAGATTGCCTCTTGGTTCCACAAAGTTACTCATACAAACATGTTCTTTTTCAAATTCTTCACTTGGTATCCTTGTAGAATTCAATAAAGAGGTGAAGCTGAATATATTCCATCTAGCTTCCATAGAGACATCTACATGATAATATGAATTGAGTATATTAGAAGCTTACTTTTAACCAACATAAATATAGTTACCTTATAAATTGTATATAAATGATTTTATAATCACATATTTATTTAAATTCACACCTCCATTTGGAATTGATATATCATGCAATCCACGTGCACCTTCAGAAATTTGAGATATTTGATCTAACAACTGTCGAACTGCGTTATCTTGAGATGTAAGTTGATATTATTTTTGCAGGAAGTTGAGAAGGTTCACAATTGGTTCTTTAATATTAGCTAGTGGTGTAAAAACACAAATGATAAGAAACAATTAGGTAATTTGAGTTGTGTGAGATTTAAAATATAGACAATGGGAATAGAAGTGCAAACCCATGGTATGAGATTTTGTCCTCTCCTCAAGGTGAAATGAAGAAGGTAAGGTGGTACATGATGGTTGTGGACCAAGTATAGATGACCCAGGATTTGAGTTTCTAGAAACATTAGGAATAGATCCTCCCAAAAGATTATCATTTTTAGAAATACTATCATGTTCTAGTGGGTTATGCATGGAATCCTCAACATGTTTAGTAGTAAATTGTCTACTATCATTCAAAACCTTTGCTTTCATTTTCTTCTTCAAAGGAGCCTTAAATCCTTTATTTGAAAAAAGTAACTTGTCATAAGTTAGATCGATTTGTTTAGTAAATTACTACTTTTTCCAAAAAACTTACCTGGAAGGTTTTTCAATGGTTCGCTCAAACCAAAAGAAGTATCTTGTTCCCCACCTAAAGCAACTTTTCCTTGAAATGCATAATTGTGATCAACTATCTCATCAAGTGCCCTAGTCCTTCTACTAAAACGACTCATGATCCAGAAAAAATAGGAGTATATAAATTCCAAAAGTAAATATAAATTTAACATAAATATAATAATGTTACCTTGCATATTTTTTCTTTTTGATCATTTTCTTACCTTATATATTAGTAATGTATCTATTAATAGATCAATTGATCAACTTCCTCACAGTTGCCCATCATATGATCTATCATAGATATATTCTCAATGTTGTTCACATTTTTTTATCCAGTTACACAATTATTTTCTTCATGAAACTTCCATTTTGGATATTGATCAAGGAAGCAATTACATAAGATATGATATCAAGGAAGCAATTACATAATATTCTCACAACTTTTGCAAGGACATAATTTCTCAATGTTAGGATTATCTTTATAGGCAAAATCCAAGAAACATCCACACCCTCACGGAACTGCATAGCATTTAATCTAAAGAATTTTGATTTACATCTATACGTCCAACTCTTATCTTGAATAAACTTCCATCTCGATGATTTCTTTAAACAAGCACAAAATTTATTCATTTTAAATTACAAAATTATACTAAAATATGGTCTACCACTAATTATAATGAAGATCTATTCTTTAATATACAATGACATGATTATAAATTAACTACTACAAAGATCATGGGTGCTATAGATCAAAACATGGCTGCAAATCTCCTATCATTTTCACCAATCAATTAATAGATATGGAGACAAATGAATGCAAGAGAATATAGTTATAATATATTCAATACTAAACAAATTATGCAGTATGTTCTCTATGTTTTAAATAGTATTTTCAGATACATTGTGAATGTCTATGAGGTATTCGTAGTGCATTTGAGATTGTGTGTCTCCATATCTAAATTATATGGGTTAAAGCGGCTATTTAGTGGCGGAGCAAGGTTTTATAGTGGTTGATGCCTCAAGTACAAGAAAAAATATAATATGATACATATAATTATACATCTCTAGAAACATGATGTTTGACACAGAAAAATATCATCAAACCAAATTTAGTATAAACTTATATCATCTCTTACATATAAACTTTGTGTCCACTAGAATTCTTGGTGATGTGTTTAACCAAGACCCTTGCAAATAAAGGTAATAGAGAAAAATTGGTGATCTAACTATATTATGTTGCATAATCATTTCACATTAAAAACAAACCCACAACTACCACATTGAAAGTCAAATTCAGAAATGTATTTAACAACATTCTCTCTACTATTATTACCTTCACTTTCTTATTCACTCTATTTTGTCCTAAGAATTAATTTATTTACTAAAACAGATCGCTTTAGTGAATCTCTATTCCACTGGCAGATGAGGAAATTAACTACTTAAGAACTATATATTGGAAATAATAAAAGTAGTACAAAGAAAGATTTTTCAACATGATTTAGATCAAAATGAAGGAAGCTTTCTAAATAGTTTTGTCCTATAATATATAGAGAGAAAATATTAAGAAATACTAGATGAATGTATGCCTATTTTTTCATGTGACATGATGTTTTTAGAAGCTTTTATGTGTGTATTTTTCCTTTAGATCCTACATGAACCGGGAGTCTTGTAACTTATTTCTAACAAACTAAGAAGAAAGGAGAAAATCTTTCAAAAAAAAAGATGAAAGGAGCAAATCTTTCATCTTATAATTTAGGAAAATATAAAGGGACAGTTCACAAAAAATCCGGACAAAGTGATGGATAGAAGAGGTACAAATAAATGTTTTTAGGAGTAATTCTATCAAGAAAAATAACAAACATTTACTAAGTTTCAATCGCTATTTAAACTTAACATACTAATCTCTTTACCACAACATATAAACAAATTAAAAAAAACTTGGAACGTGGGACCACAAAATGTATATATGAAATTTGACTAACTATAGCTCTAATGATGCTACAACATTATGAAAATGTGACAGTGCACAATTCTTCTTTTGAACAGATTATGGTTTCACATTTTGCAAGTCGCCCTTGATCATTATAAACTACTAACTATTTCATTTACAAAAAATTCGGGTGGCACCTCATGGCTTTTGAAGGTGGCGATGGCTTCCATGACTTAGATTCTTCAAGGTGAGGGCTTACCTTCTCCCGACCCTCCTTAAAATCATATTGGAACAATATCCATGCCTAACAGATGGGTCGGCAACAATTACAGCCCCTTTTTGGGGAGGCGTCATTCCAAAATCAGAAAAGATAACTTGATTACAAACGATTGAAATTAGGAGCAGATAATATCGGGTGAACATTGTAGTGGCTAATCATCCGAGTTCAATATCTTTAATTTTACCTTCCTCTTATCCCCACCACGCTGACTACAGAAGAAAATAGATATATACTTACCGGAAGCTGACCTGCCGTTAGCTCCTCTGTTGGTGCCTTTGGCTCCCTTAAAAGCCCCCTCTGTTGCTTCCTCCTCAGCCTTTTGTTTCCTTTCCGAAGAAAATTTTTGCAGCGCCTATGTGACTGTTTCCGCAGAATGCGCCTGTGAGCGTTTCCGCCGCAGCACCGGCTGCGGTTGTGAGCGTTTTCGCCAGCTGCGCCTGTGATGGCCTTCCGCCGGCCGTCCCCTGTGAGCTTCCGCCAGCCGCGTCTTCCCTCTTCGTACCCGAAGCCGTCTGCGCAGCGCGGCCGTCTCGCGCGCCCTAGAGATCAGGGGAGTTTGTGTTTATTTGCGGTAGAAAGGGAAAAATTGCAAACAACATTTGCATATTTTAGTTCCACTTGGCGGGAGTATTTCTTAATAACTGGTGGGAAAGTATTGAGAACAGGTACCCCCGTTTATAATGCAAGGCCGTTACTTCTGCAAATAACCCCCCGTGTAATCTGCTCTGTTTTGCACTAGTGTCTACAATTTATCTTGGAGCAGAACCAGGGAGTAAGGCGCACAAACTGTACGATCTGCAACAAAGGAAGATCCAGATCACTAGGGATGTGATATTCGACGAGCAAAGAAAGTGGCAGTGGACAGAGACCGAAGAAGAAGGTGAATCTGAAAATGTCACATTCACTATGTAGGACTCCAGTGAATATGAGGAAGGAGGCAAACAAGGACTTGCAGGTGGAAGAGACTCACCAAGTCAGTCGAACGAACCAGTCACTCCACAATATGTGCACTCATCAGCGCATTCACCCAGCGCTCACTGCTCACCAGGAAGCCACGGGTCATCTTCAGTTGAAATAAGACCCGAGAAGTACAGACCATTGGAAGAAATCTACCAGGAAACTGAAGAACTTTCCAACGAGTTGCTACTGGGAGAAGTGGAGGAACCTGGAAGCTACGCAGAAGCAAACAATGAGGCAGTATGGCGAGATGCTATGGTCAGTGAGGTGGAGGTGATTGAGAGGAATGGTACTTGGTTTTTAGCCAATTTACCTCTAGGTCAGAAGGCAATCAGACTAAAATGGGTGTATAAGATTAAAAGGGACTCAGAAGGGAAGATTGTGAAACATAAGGTGAGGCTCGTTGCAAAAGGTTATGTGCAAAAACATGGGATCGACTTTGAAGAGGTATTCACCCCGGTCACAAGAATGGAAACGGTAAGGCTGTTACTGGCACTTGCAGCACATCACAGCTGGAGAGTTCATCATCTCGATGTCAAAATGACATTTCTGAATGGTGAATTATAGGAGGAAGTATACGTCACACAACCCGAGGGGTTCATTGTGAATAGTCAAGAAGAGCTCCCAGAGCCTGGAACATCAAGCTTGACAGCAGCTTTAAAAAGCTTGGTTTCAGTCGATGTGCACATGAGCAGGCAGTGTACACGAGGAACAAGGAGGAGAAGGTGCTCATAGTTGGAATCTATGTTGATGATTTGATCATAACAGGTTCCAGCGTGAAGGAAATCAGTCAATTCAAGAGACAGATGATGATGGAGTTCAAAATGAGTGATCTGGGCCTCCTTTCGCACTATCTTGGAATCGAGGTGGTACAAAAAGAAGAGTGCATTTGTCTGAAGCAATCAGCTTATGCAAGAAAGTTGTTGGAACAAGCAGGACTAAATGAGTGCAACCCAACCAAGATCCCGATGGAGCCAAAGATGAAGCTGGGAAAGGATGCAGAAGGAACAAAGGTGGACCAAACTGAGTATAGGAGCATCGTTGGAAGTCTGAGGTACTTGCT
Organism: Alisma plantago-aquatica; assembly: GCA_963693085.1. Taxonomy (NCBI): domain Eukaryota; kingdom Viridiplantae; phylum Streptophyta; class Magnoliopsida; order Alismatales; family Alismataceae; genus Alisma; species Alisma plantago-aquatica. The sequence continues at coordinate 78,082,670 of OY856413.1, read as the reverse complement.
TCATACACGACCAGACCTTGCATACTCAGTTGGTATTGTCAATCGACATGTGGAGAAGCCAACCACCATACATCAACAAGCAATAAAGAAGATACTCAGATTCATCAAGGGTACCATCCACTATGGATTGGTATATCGAAGATATGAAGAAGCAACAAAGCTGATCGGATATTCAGACAGTGATCTAGCAGGAGATCAAGATGACAGAAAGAGTACAACTGGGATTGCTTTCTACTTGAATGAGAGTCTAATAGCTTGGTCATCTCAGAAGCAAAAGAGTGTGGCTCTATCGTCTTGTGAAGCAGAATTCATGGCGGCCACTGCTGCAGCTTGTCAGGGAATTTGGCTGAGTAACCTGCTTGCTGAAGTCACTGGACATAGCATTCAATCAGCTCTATTGCGTGTTGATAACAAATCAGCTATTGCGCTGATGAAGAACCCTGTGTTTCATGGTCGAAGTAAACATATTGAAACCCGGTTTCATTTCATTCGAGAAAGCATGGAGAAAGGACAGATCGCAGTGGAATACGTTCATACTGATAAACAATCTGCAGACATCCTTACCAAGGCGTTGGGCAGATTGAAATTTGTAGAGATGAGCAGTCAGCTTGGTGTTGAAGACCTCGGACAAGTCTCAATTAAAGGGGAGTATGTTGGAAATAATTGAGACATATCCGATTTGGACAGCTCAGCGCGAGGAAGGGGAGGCCGAAAGTTCAGTAATAAGGTGCTACGTGCACTACTGCCTGTAGGGAGTTTGTAACGGTATTGAACTAGTCTAAGTTCAATCCGAGTCTATTGTTTCAGATCCACGATAGTTGGATCTAAGTATGGTCGTGGCAAGTAGATAGCCACTTAGGTAGGATCTCTTAACAGTCTCGTTATTCTTTCTTCTGTATTTAAGTACGTTGTTATCATCTGAAATAGATAGAACAATCTTTCAGTCTTTCTTCCTCTTCCTCAAGAACACGGGCTCCTCTCTGCTGTGTTTACTGCTTCTGTGCATTTCGATCCACTGGTCTTAAATTATTAACACATGCCCGACCTGTAGAACGACCCTTGACAGCAAGCGCCTTCGTCTCGCCAGCAACCTGTGTGTCCACAACTATCTCGTGAAGGGTTTAGGGTTCTTCACTACCTCCGGTCCACCCATGTCCTCGTCGACCCTCCGCTTTTCCTCCAGACAACAGGCGGTGTATCTCGCCATTAAGCTCTAAACACAGATCTCTCTGTGGGGTGCTCGACCTCCCTTGAAGCCGATCCATCATAGCTACGTGACCCAAACAATTTTATAACAGAGAATCAACATGTCAGAAATTGTTCTCCTTCATTTCGAACTTTAGAAATCAGGTTTAAACATTAGATATGATGATAATGGTGATTAGAGTATATTAGAACAATGTACATAACAATGGAAAGCACTCAAACCCATTATTCATATGTAACTTTTGTGGAACGTTATAAAGACAGACACTAAAACTTTAAACACGAGACAATGTATACTAAGATTGATGATAATCAAGATGCTTCAAGAGCCAAGTTGTATTAGTATAATCACATCTAAGAATAATTAGTAATATACATGTATGCATATGTTTTTTTTTGATAAAGGTCATTTCATTACTACCATAGAAGTTTGCTGACAAAATGCAAGATATTATTTGTAATGTCCGGTTTACGCTACTGATGTAACTAGAGAGTAAAATGCAGCTTTGTCTACATAAAAAAGGTGTCTGAGGGGGAGACACCCCTTAACAAGCCCAAGCATACAAGATTTAAAATAAAAGGTTATGGTAAAATCCTAGCAGTGCCATGAAGGAGTCCAGTTCTAGTTTCTTCATCAAGCATTTCCTTGAGCTGACAAAGATATTCCGCCTTTGATTGACCGGCATTAGTTTGCACTGTTTCCTCAACTGCTTGTTGACCTGCAGTGATGGATAACATTTAGATCTGAATCTGTTGAATTTATGATGATATTCTTGGGTTTCTTATTATTATTGAATCTTCAGTTGTTCCTTTCTTGCCATAAATTCCATAAGATGGAAACTAGGAAATCATCAGCAAGAAGTTGGTGATTGTTCCTAATCGGCTTGAGGGCTGATGGAAATTTCATGAGGTTATGATCGTGATGTTCTATTTTTAAGAAATGTTTGATAATGCCAAACAAAAAAATGCAGTGGTTGAAGATGTGCTCCACAGTCTCCACTTCTCTCGTGCAAAGGATGCACCTGGATGGACTGATGAAACCTCTTTTGCTTAAATTTTGGTATGTGAGGAGTTTGTTATTTAGTAGTAGCCAAAGAAAGATTTTAAGTTTTTGCGACCATCTATGTTTCCAGATGTTTGAACTTGGTGGGGAGATACCTCTGAATGAAAGGAAAGAGTATGTCTCTTTTGGTGTATATTTCGCACCCCACCTCCATGTAATTTTGTTTGAGGTGTTGTATTCTAACTCATAGATGATGTTGTTGAGTTCGACCTAGTTTATATGTGGAATTAACCATTGTTTGAGAGAATTAGGTCTATAGCTGGTTAGGAGTCCAAGAGCTTTGGCCGTGGAGATTTTTTCAAGATTTTTTGGGACCGTCCATTCGATGTTCATGTTCTTGATGGTGCTATTTTTGAACCATGGATCGTCCCAAAAAGATATAACATTGTGTGAGTGTGGAGGAGTGCAGATGATTTGCTTGATTATGGTGATATGTTTGTTGATGTACTTCCAAAGTGGTGAAGCCTTATTTTTCTTAGTCTTGTGCCATGGGGGGGTGTCTGGTAGTATTTTCCCATGATTAGGTTTTGCCAAATTTTATTTTTATTATTAGCTAGGCTGTTTATGATTTTAGCAATCAAACAGAAAGCGTGTTTTTCTAGGTTGATGATACCCCATCCACCTTGGTTGAGGGGAGCTGAGATGGTATCCCAGTTCACCAAGTGGATGTGCTTTCCTGCTATAGAAGAATTGTGGTGGTTGTTCCATAGGAAGTTTCTTCTAATTTTGTCAATGGTGTTTCTGATCTTGGAGGGGAGAGGGATACAACTGAGGTAGTGAGTAGTAATCAGAGTGATAGCACTGTTGAGGAGAGTGAGTCGGCCAACAAGGTTTAGGAAATTGTTTGACCAAGAAGATAGTCTATTTTGGATTTTTTCAATGATTGGGTTCCAAGTCGTATGGGAAATTCTAAGTGGAGTAATGGGAAGTCCCAAATAGATGATAGTAAAGTTTTCAATCTTGAACCTAAGAAAGGTTTTGTATTTATTCATCGTATGTTGGTCTATGTGGACTCTGAAGATGGAGGTTTTTGGAGGTGGATTTTGAGCCATGAGATGTAGGAGAAGATGCATATGATTCTGGTGGTGTTTATAATTGAGTTGTCTTCTGGTGTGATAAGGATTATAGTGCCATCAACAAATTGAATGATGTTCTCCATACACTCAGGAGGTGTCGCTATCAAAACTCCATGTACCCCTAATTTGATCATTCTGGTGAGGATAGAGGTAACTATGATGAAGAGATAGGGAGAAAGCATGTCCCCTTGTCTGAGGCCATTTGTATTTTTGAAGTATCTAAAGGGTTCTCCATTTATGATGATGGAGAAGTGATTTGTAGAAATACATGCGTGTATCCATTTTATCCATTTTTCTGGGAAGCCAAAGCCTTCCAGGGTTTTGATGTGGCAGTTCCATTTAATAAAGTCGAAAGCTTTTTCAAAGTCCAATTTGATGGCAAGAATTGGGGTTTTGTTGGTGTGGAAGAAATGGATAGTTTCATTTACCATAAGGTAGGCATCTTGAATGCTATGCCCTTTGAGGAAGGTGTTCTGATTTAAAGGGATGATGTGGTTGATATGGGGTTTGATTCTGTTGGATACGGTTTTGCTATGATTTTGTAAGAGGTGTTGATGAGGCTCATAGGTCGGAATTGCGTTATGAGATCAGGTTGGTCAATTTTCTTGATGAGAGCAATGAAGGTTTTGTTTAGGTGTTTAAGAATGCAGTGAGCATTGTTGTTATGATTTAGCTCCTGTAGCATGGTGAGAAAGTCTTTTTTGTAATGATTCCAATTTGTAAGGTAGAACTCAACATTTAGGTCATCAGGCCTAGGAGATTTGTTTAGTCCCAGGGAATTGATAGCTAGGTCAAGTTCATCAGAACAAAACAGGTGAGTGAGAGATTGTGATTGTAAGATTTTTGTAGGATAGAGAGCATTCCAGTCAAGAGCGTTCAGACAGGTGGGTTGATGTTTAGTGTTGAAAATGTTTGTGAAGTGTTTTGATAATGTGTGTTGTAATCATGTGTTTGTTCATGGTTATGGTTCCATTAATGTTGAGGTAAGCAATAGTATTTTTCCTGTGGTTGTTGTTGCAGATCTTGTGGAAAAATCTTATCTTTTTGTCTCCATCCTTAGCCCAGGAGATTTTTTCTCTTTGACATATTATTTGAGTCCAGACATTTTTTGGTGTGGTCTATTTCAGCTTTAATAGTGAGAACAAGAGCAGGGTCCGCAGAAGGGTCCTGGTCCACATAGAGGAATTGTCGTTCAAGGTCTCTAAGGGTGTTTGATAGGTTGAGGGGATGTTGGTGAGTCCAATTAATTTTTAAAGAACTTTTTGATTTGTTTAGTGGTTTGAAGGATGTGAAGGCAAAGATTGAGGCGAGAGGTTCAGCAAGACTCCAGTTATTTAAGCAAGAGTTTCTAAAGTTTGGGAGGGTGAGCCAAAAGTTGTCAAAGCAGAAGGGTCGTGTGCCGCAAATGTCAGAAGAGGTATCAATGATTATGGGAAAATGATCACATATAGCTCTATTTCCAATGTGAACATTAGCAAGAGGATAGTGGTCCTCCCAAAAGGAAGAGAAAATGAAGTGGTCCAGTCTGGCAAAAGATTGGTTCCTAGACCAGGTGAAGGCCGCATTGGAGGGTTGGATGTATATCATGTTGTGTGTAGAGAGAAGTTGAGTGAAGGATCCTTCAGCGGGAGAAAGGGTAGAAGTGGAGTTTGAAGGGTTGTATCTGTCAGTGGTTTGGGTTATAAGATTAAAATCTCCTCCAAGGAGCCAGGGAAGATGGTGGAGAGAAGCCATGATGGAAGACAATTCTGAGAGAAAAGCTGCTTTGTTGTGCCCAAGTTCACAATACACTCCCATGAAGATCCAAGTGAAGCCATCAGAGATGTTTTTAAAAGTGAGAGATATGGAAAAAATATGACATTCCTTTTTTTAGAGTGAGAATGTTGTTGTTGTACCCTACTAGAAGGCCATCTTTGAACCCACATGGAGGAATTTAAAACTAGTCTGATATCTTATTTCCACTGATAGTTTTGAGAGAAAAAGGAGAGATTTGTTTTGGTTTCTTGTATAGTTATTAGGTTGATGTTGTTTTTATAGATGTGGTATCTAATTTCTTTACGTCTTTTAAGACTGGCAGCCCAACAGACATTCCAAGATGTGATTTTCATTTCAAGATGTGTGTATATCCAGACCCTACAGGGTCTCAATGCGTTAGATGTGATTAAAATATGTATATGTTCGATGCTTTAATTATGGAAGTTGTAATCTCAATGCGTAACAAATGAGCTAACCCTCTTGGTAGGTATTTACAAGAATATTCAATGTACTCTATCTGTGTTAAGAAATGGAACTCAAAAGTATATAACTAGGGTTAGTGTATTGTATTGTTCAATTTTGACATGTATCAATGTATATGGATCTCTATGTTGAGAAATAATATGTACAAGAAGGATGTTTTCAAGTTGATAGCCAAGATAAACTAAGTACTTGAGAAGGACTTTTGGAGGTATATTGTTTGACCTATGTATATATAAAGTTTCTTTCATGCATCTAAATAATCAATAACTACATGAGTGCATTCATATATACGTGGTAGAGATCTAAACAATTGTATATTGGTGTGCATTTTACATATTGGTAAAGCATGTTTGATCTAGACCTTGATACATCTAGTAAGAATGTTTTGATAAATAACATGTCATTAGACATCTATAGTTGACCCTAATTGGGTAAACTTGAGTTATATATCATATAGATAGAAAATATGATTAGAACACCTAATAGAAAGGAATGCATACTATTAACACTCATGTAATCTAGACATACTTAGATATGTGTGACTAACGATGAATGGTATAACTAAAATAGATATCGAATGAATTGTATATTCTCTTAATAAGATTAAAAGTCCTAATATGTCATTGGCAGATTGGGACTAGGATAATAACAATAAGAAAAATATACGATAGGAATGTATACATCTGTTCATTGTGTTTACTAACACACCCAATGCTTACTGGGATGAATACCTAATTTTGAAGACCAAGTATGACTATTGAGTTTAACCTTTGACTATGAAAATAAGGAATATACTCTTCTCTATTTTATAATTGGGCATTATATGACTAAATTTCTCATAATGATGCATCTTTTGAAATACTTGCTCTTGTTTCACTTTGATATATCCTATTCTCTTGAAATTATTATTTACAAGTTGAATTGGGTCAATGACCCCACATGTTATTGTGCTTGTCTTATGACACAATGTCTAATGAATGATACATTTTGCCACTATTTTATGCATGGTAGACTATTTGACTAGCTAACTATCATAGGCGCTTATGCGTAACCATTAGAGTGTGCTACTTCTACTTGGGGTATGCTACTTCTACCCTTATATTATAGAGGCATGCTAATTCTGCCTATGGGTGTGCTACTTCTACCCGAAATTTATATATAGGCCATTGGCTCAGTGGTGTCTTGGCCCTACCATAGTTAATTTAGTCCAATATATCTACATGCAAATACTTGTTGTAATGTGATGATTAATGGTGGCAAGATGTGTTATTTATTGGAATATTTATAATACTTCATTCTTTTGAAAATTCATTTCTTTTGATAATTCTCCTTAAAACTTACCTAGTTTTATTGGCCCCCTTTTTTATTGGAACATCCTACTTGTTAATGCCCTAGTTAATTCTCTAATGTACATACTGAGCTTTTACTGATTTATACTCTATTTTCCTATTTTTCTGGGTGTTCTGAAAACTACCCAGGTATAGGTGCTTGAAGTATGTGGACACATGAAGGTCGTACACATGAAGTTGGATTAAGTATAGCTTGGAATATCTGGGTTTCCCTCTGCATCTGGGGCTCTTATGAAATATAGTTATAGAATTTCTTTTTTATGTACCACCTTTTAGGTGAGAAAGTTATGTACATGGAACATGGTTTAACTTTATAAATAGTTATGTTTTCCACTACTTAATCTTACATGGCTCTTATATTATACCATTGAGTGGGCCCACTATCAAAACTCACTCTTTACAAAGGTCATATGAATCCATGTGGACAATGTAGAGGAAAAGTCCCTTGGGTGAAGGCTTGATGATAGGTAACCTCTCCAAGGAGGAGGAAATGTGTTGTTGCGATGACAAGGCAACAACAACAACAATTTCATATCTAGATCTTGAAGTGCAAGTTATACACCTACATAAGATGTGTATAGCTGTTTGACAACTATTGTGGACTAAGGTATATTTGATATCCTTGTATATGTTAAATACATTGACATTTTATGTTTACACTCGATCTATTTCCAAATATTTCTTTTGGAAAATTCTTGATATTTCTATTGCATTCTCTTCCCTCATAAGTCTATAGTGGTAGTAGAGCTGACATCATACACTTTTAATGTCGGCTTGGGTTTTGAACTACTTATCATCACTGAACAGATAATTCTACAATGTGTTTCCATGTTAATGATCAACTATCATATATATATATATATATATATATATATATATATATATATGTGTGTGTGTGTGTGTGTGTGTGTGTGTGTGTGTGTGTGTGTGTGTGTGTGTGTGTGTGTGTGTGTGTGTGTGTGTGTATGTATATATATGTATGTGTAAATATGTGTGTGTATATATATATATATATATGTGTGTGTGTGTGTGTGTGTATATATATATGTATGTATATATATGTATGTGTAAATATGTGTGTATATATATGTATATATATATATACATATAAATATAATAGTTCCAAATTGTGAAATCATTTTTTTGGGTATCATTATAGAAATTAGGCCATTTTGGTGCTTTTCATATCAAACATGTGAATTCATGATTTTTTATTATGACCAAATATGTAACGTGTATATGGCTTGCATGATATGACCCCCTATCTATACATAATCTATGTAAATTATTATAATGATATATTAACATCGCCTATGGACCACAGTGGAGATAAGGACATGATCAGAAGCTTGTACCAACAAGGAAGGTCCTTCTAGGGTGATGAAGTGATGAATCCATTACCAACTAAAGACATACCCAAATCGGGAGTTTAGTCAATTTCTTGATTTGATAGTCAACTAATTGGATATCCATGTACATAGATCTCTAGAGTTACATAAAGATATGGATATTTTGGTTGTTTATTTACAACTATTCTTGGTTAAAGATGTTTACTAGTTGTCATATTATATTGTATCTCTTGTGGTTATTCTTGTAGTATATGATACGTATGATAACATATATGAACTGGTCAATCAATACATATGATTATAAATTCCAAACCCTTAATTAATATTAAGATTAAGATGCCTTTAAATGTGAAATAAACATGAAAACCTCAATTGACTAAATCTTGGCATACTAAATCTTGGTGAACCATCTATTTTGGGGAAATGTGATAATTAGTATGTGGGTTTGTCAAAAAAGGTGCAGTTCTTATTATGTTGACCTTTAGGATTGACTTAACTATGGTTATCATAATATTATTAAGCACCTAGGGGCATAAGGATGGAATATTCTTCATAAGATGATTTATGAAAAGTTTACAACCATATGTCCAAGAGTCATATTAGATTTAATTGGTAGTTGTTACCTACCTAAATAATAAAGTTATAAGAGGTCATTGAAAGTTGACTCTTAACTCAATGTAATATATATATTAGCTGACTAGAAGATTGTTTTCTCTAAATATTTTCATATTAATAGTGATGTATTTGATCACGATAGTGGTAGTGTTATTATTTTTGGCCAAATTGACATCATCAAATTAAATTTGTTAACTCATGCACATATTTTCTCGTATATTTAATGGCAAACACACATAACAAATATCATTGTGATCAGTCCTTGAGAAAGAAAAGTTCAAAGGGGATGACATCCATGACTTGTATAAGACATTGAGAACTATTCTCACTCATGAGCTTAAGCTCTCTATCCTAGAAATACCAGAATCATAAGGACCAACTCCAAACATGCCTAGTGCAAAAAAGGCATCTTATCATAAGTGTATTGATGATGTTAATCATGTCAAGTGCCTCATGATATGCTCCATGTATAATGGGATTTAGAATTAAGATGAGAACATGGGGGTTCTAGAGATAGGCACGCATCTCAACAATGTGTTCTAAGAATAAGACAGACAAGATAGGTAAAATGTCTCCAAGATCATGTATAAGTGCAACATCACTGAGGACAATTCATTTGGTCCCCTAGTACTCAAGTTGACTGGGTGTGTGGAAATTCTAAAGAGCCTAGGATCTCTATTGGGCCAATAGTTAGCCACGAATGTAATGTTTCAATCGTGGACATGATCTTACAATCACTTTTTCATGAAATACAACATCAACAACTTTGTTCAAGCATTGTTAGAGTTGCTTGGCATGTCGAGAACTGTTGAGACTTAGATGAACAAAGACAAGAAAAAGTCTGTGTTGTAAAGAGAAAGGGAAAGGGAAAAGATAAGAATATTTCTAAAACCACCCAAAAGACAAAGCATTCTTCCCTTAAAGCTAAAAGAGGAGCATGTAAGGAAGGCAATCATCACCATCATCACCAGGCTGGCATTGGAAAAGAAGTTCCCCTCTTTACCTTGAGGAACTAAAGAATAAGTAGGGGATTCCACTCCTAGTATATATGTTTCAAAGATCGACTTATACACTTCTTCATCTTAGGAACCAGACATCAGATGTGGATCTTACAGATTCTAGCATGAAGGATATAAAAGGAAGTAAACCCTTAATGAAGGGAGAGGTGGAACTATGACTCACTAATGAAGTAAGAGTTGTTGCCATAGTTGTAGGAATAGGTATTATGTAAATAGAGACATTATTTCCATAGCTTGGTTGGACAAGAATGGTTTTAATTTCTAATAAATAATGGTCAAATTCTATTTCAAGAGATAAGATCTTTTATGGAAATGCCCCAATTTCTTATGGTCTTTATTTACTAGATCTTGAGACAAGTGTATATAGCATAAATACTAAGAAGCAGAAATTATATGACTTTGATAGAACTTATCTTTGGCACTATCATCTAGGAAATATAAATAAGAAATAAATTTCTAAACTCCATAAAGATGGTTATATAGACTCATTTAATTTGAATCATTAGAGACGTGTGAATCTTATTTGTTGGGAAAGATGACAAAAGAAACATTTATTGGTAATCGTGAGATAGAATGTGACTTATTAGGACTCATACATATTGATGTTTGTGTTCCTTTTAACATAAGTACTAGAAGTGGATATTAGTACTTCATCACATTTATTCATGACTTCAGTAGATATGGATATGTGTATTTTATGAAACACAAATCAAAATCTCTTTAGAAGTTTAAGGAATTCATGAATGAAATATAAAAGAAACTTGGAAAAAATATTAATGCACGAAAATATGATCATTATGGATAACTTTTAAGCCAAGATTTTGATTCCATTTTGAGAGATTGTGGTATAATATCATAGTTGACTCCACCTAGACCATCACAACTTAATAGTGTGTCAAAAATGATTAATTAAACCTTATTAGACATGGTGCAATCAATGATGAGTTTATCTAATCTTACAACATCCTTATGATAATATTATCTTCAAACCACCACATTTATGCTTAACTATGTACCGTCTAAATGGTTCAATAGGCACAATATGAGATATGGAATGGGAAACGTCCCAACATGTCTTTTATGAAAATTTGGGGATGTAATTCTTATTTCATGAAATTGTTCTATAAAAATATTGGGCCCAAATTGAATCAATATTTCTTTGTTGGATACCTAAGGGTTATTTCTTCTCATGTGAAAACAAAGCGTATGTTGTTATAACTATTGTATTCCTTAAAAAGACATTCACTATTATAGTAACTAATGGGAGAAAAATAGACCTTGAATAAGTTTGAGGAAAATAAGATAACATAGAACCTATGGAGGTAGATGGCAAAAAATGAGAATCAAAACCATTGTGGAATTTCAAATTCCTTATATAGCACAAGACCTGTAAGGTCAAGTAGAAAATATATAGAGCTAAAGATATTTGGATTCATCATGACTCGATCACACCATTCGTTGATGATGGATGATAATGAGAGAACAACCTACAATTAGGCTATTAAGGGACCATATTCTAGTAAATGGCTTGAGGCCATGGGATCCAATATTAACTCCATGTATGTCAACTAAGTATGGACTTTAGGGGATGCACATGAAAGGGAAAAACCGACGGGGTGAAATTAGGTATTCAAGTAGAATACTGGCATGGATGATAATGTACAAACCTATAAAGTGCATTTGGTTGCAAAGGTTTAAGACAAGTTGAAGGTGTTGACTATGATAAAAAAAAATCACCAGTTCCCATATATAAATCAATAGAATCAAGTTTGCCATTACAGTCTATCATGACTATGAGATCTAGCAAAATGAATGTTAAAATTTCTTTCCTTAATAGAAAACTTTTTGAGGATATGTACATGTCACAACCCAAAGGATTTATTACTGAAAATGAAGCTAATAGAGTTTATAACCTACAAAGGTCAATCTATGGACTGAATCAATCGTATAGAAGTTGGAACACATATTTTATGAGACAGTTGAAGAGTTCTTTTATCAAAATTGAAGATAAATATTGTGTTTACAATAAGGTTACAGGGAATATTATTGTATTTTTCATATTGTATCTGGATGACATATTATTGATGGGAAATGATATATCTACTCTACAATTGGTTAAGACATATTTTAGAATACCTTATTCATGAAGGATTTAGCTAAATCATCCTATATTCTAGGAATCAAGATCTATAGAGATACATCTACAAGGCTTCTTAGTCTAAACCAAAATACATACACTAACAATATGCTAGAAAGGCTAAAAAAGTAGGATTCTAAGTGAGAAAATTACCCATGCCTCTTGGAATAAGTCTCTCTAAATCCCAATGTCCCATCTCTTCAGAAGGGAGGGAACACATGAGTAAGATTTCATATGCATCTGCAATTGGATCTATCATGTATGCAATGTTATGTCCACATAGATATTTCATATGCTTTGAGCATGATGAGAAATTACTAATCAAATCTAGTGAATATCACTAGATTAACTTGAAGAATATGTTGAAGTACATGAGAAGAATAAAAGACCATTTCTCTATATACAAAGGTGAAGAAGAGCTAGTTGTAAAAGGTTACACTAGTTCAAGCTTCCAAACAAACAAGGATGATTACTGATGGAAGTTAGGATTTGTGATTTTCTAAAATGATGGAGTTGTAAGCTAGATGTATTCAAGATAGAGGCAATAACCAATTATACAATTGTAGCTGTCTATATTGCCACATCTACTACAGAAAAGAAGAAATATGGATCAATAAGTTCATAAGGGAACTTGGGCTGGTTCCAACCATTGAGGATGCACTAGATATTTATTTTGACAACAATGAACCCATTACTCATGCTAAGGAACCTAAATCTGATCTATGTTCCAAGCACATATCATGGTGATGTCATCTTACATGAGAGATCATATAGTGAGGAGATGTAATGATTTGCATATTTCCAACTAAAAGTAATGTTGTTGATCCCTTGACAAAAGAACTTTCACAATAGAAGCATGAAATTCATGTTAGATCACTTGGAATTTGATTCATAATTGATTAAGAAAGTGGGGGACTATAGGTTGTATGAACTGAGATCCATCATTTTATTGTTTTGAAAGGAACACATTATATATTATTTGATTACTAAGAAAAGAAAATTCTTTTTATTACATTTATTTTAGTATTGAGATAATGAATAAATGTTATAATGTCCTAAGAATGTTTTGAATTGATGATATAAGGTTTGAATTGAGGACCTGGAATGATATCATATGTATGCTCAAGAGTATTTGTTTTGTTGTCTTGTAGTCAATTATTATTTTGGATATATTAGGACAACAATAATACATAAGATAAGTATGTGTTCTCAATTATGACCATGTCTCTTTAGTCATGATATTCTATATCAATAAAGATACATGGTGGAACACATGTGCCCATTGCCCAATCATCTAGTGGAGTTTTAAGAATCACGAATGGCCTCAGTTGTGCATTTTGTCCTCACTCACACACAGCCTGAGATCAACTTCCCAATAGATCATCCATGCTAGTACTACTTTAGGTCAAGCATGCTTTACCACAAAGTACATGTTGATGTGAAACTTGAAAGGGGTGCACCTTGGTGATATGGATATTCCACTATTTCCTTTTATAGTTGTTTTAAGTCTCAAATCCTTGCACATTGCAATCTCTCCCACTTAGACTTTTGATGTCCTCATCAAGTCTCAACTATATTGTCTCAAACTCTTTCCCCATTCCAATGGAGACTAGGAATAGCCCATGTACACTAGCTCTCAATCACTGCCACCAACACAAGGGTGGATCCATCTGTTAAAAATTGATCTTTTGTACCATTTTCTTTAAAATGATTTGAATTAGAATATATAAACAAGTCTTTATAGAGTCATGCTTTACATCAAGGTTCATAGAAGCCTATAAAAAAGGACTACATCCTAAAATGTATGTTCTATCTACTCTTCAATCAATAGAGGACATATCTTGTACATCTCTTCTAGGTCTTCCTTTAAATAGATGTCCATGTTTATCTAAAAGGGATAAATACCACCACTACATGGACTAAAGAGGAAAAGGTCAGCCAATGCTGGTACTACGTCCTTATTATAGAACTATTTAAACATATGCATAAAGTAGATGTTGAAAGTAATAGTCATATCATATATGGGCTAGAGTCTTAGGACCATATAGAGTTTATCTGAGTCTGGAAGTGTCTTGAGTCATATTGACATTCTCCTATATAAAGTAGAGGAGTTTCTCTTGTATATGTCATATTGTGTATCATATTATCACATTTTCAACACACAATCAACATGTATACATGGTATATGAGAATAGATCCTAACCCTAGAGAGAAAGTCTCTTCCTTTGGGTAGTTGTTGCCATCATATATGGTTGCCCATAGGGCCAATCACATCGCTCTCTCTGCAAGGTCATCGTCATATCTTTTTTTGTCTCTATTTGAAGGTTTCTCATCATCACCATCATCATCTATGACTGTAGTTATGACAAGTATCATATTTATCATAAAATCCCCCAGCATATGTCTTTCCATTTTCTACGAGTTCAACTTCCCTGGCCTTGTCTTCCTCAAGCATAAAGTTCTTTAACACAAAGGATCCTCTCTCTTCCATCACGAAGAGCCATTTGTCAACCATCCAATCATCATCCTTGTTGTTACCTATCAAGGTCACTCCAACATAAGCAACCGCATGGTGATCTTATAAATGGTGAAAGTCATCTTCACCATATGATAATTATCTATACTTCTCCGTGGATAAATCCAAAGAACTTTCAATCTTTCATCTCCAAGATCCATCTCTAACTCTAAGAATTATTCATGGAGATAAGGCACAAGTCCTTTGTCGTTCATACATCAATATTGACTAGATCTACAACTCAAAAATGCCCTGATAATAGGTTACACGACGTGTAACTCCATTCCCATTAGAATTCTTCATCACGACTGTTATAAGTCACTCATACGGTGTGCCATGAGTTGCAACTCAACGTGTCATTTTCCAACACAACATATCTCTAGAAGTATGTTCCAAATCTTTGACAATCAACATGATGTGTCATTATACGACATGGTGTGCACCATTCAATGTTTTCAATTCAGTTAGTGATGAAGAAGGAAGTGACACATTGTGTCATCCACTCAACATAATATGTCTCAACTAGGGTTTCAGGTCATCCAAAATGGTGTGTCATATGTCCAACACGGCATGTCACATATCAGAAGATCCCCAACAATAAAACATCCATTTTTACCAAATTTATGATCATATCTATTGTTCGACCTAGTCAACATCACGGGGCACCGCCCTTTTTGGGTCACAAAAATATCCATTTATTTTTGTCTCTAGATCTTGTAATCGGGTCACTTACAACATCGAATCTGGTTATCCATTGTTCTTTTATAGCTTCCTATCCAAGTCAACCTCTCAGAAGAACCATCATGAAGTTCTCACATGTGTGATGTCATCTGCTCTCAAGAAAAGATCAACCTCTCTCATGTGCAAGGATTCATCCCTTTCAAGCACAAAGTCAAGCTCTCTTAAGCATGATGTAAAGTTCTCTCAAGCCCATTGAGAAGTCCAATACACAACTTCTCCATTTATTTCATCCCTACACACCCCATGTCCCCTAATTTCACATCAAAGTTTCTCTTTTTTTTCCACTACAACCACTTTTGTCATGTCTTTATTCTTACTAAGCTAGAGAGATTAGGGGAGATGAGAAGAGAAGGGTGAGGAGAAGAGTTGAGTTGCAGAGTTTTGAGCTCAATAGAGGAAAGAGGAAGAAGAGCATTGTTCACATATGTAGTTTCTTGCACTTAAAGTGTTGTCCAGATCTCATTGTCTAGTTCAAGGACAATGACTATCCTTGCCATTTATATTTTGATTTTCCTAGCACTAATCTATCATGTAAATTAGATGCCATATGTTATCTACATTAGGCAGATTTGTTTCTTCATCGGCCATGTCTTGGTCAATCGACTCTTACAACACTTCAATCTTCTAGTATTGAAGCATATTGGATTATTTGAACATTTAGTTGTGCATCAGTACAATACACATGTCTTTTGTAGAAGATCATTTGTTTGTCTACAACAACAATTTTTCCTCCTTTTTCGCCCATTACCCATCAGAACATTGAAGTTTGTTTGTGCCCTATCAAGTACATTGATGTTCATCTATGCCCTATCAACCATATTGATGTTTGTCTGTGCCATGCCAAATGCGATGATGTTCGTCTGTTCCCTATGAAACACATTGATGTTCATCTTTGCACCATGAAGCATGTTGATTGTCTTCTACAACCTTGTATTCTTGTGACACATATCCTAAAAACTACTTCAATGACTATAGCAAAAAATTTGGTGAATTAGAATATATTCACATGTTCATTCAACAAATTGTGAGATATAAGTTTTGACCTTGTCAAAGCTCAAAACTTTTCAAAGATTTAGTGTTTATAAATCCTCCCAATGATTTGGTCTTTATGAATCTCAAGGGAAGCTTAAAAGTCAAATAAACCAAAGTTTGGAGTAGAGCATATGTCGTGCTAAGTCACAGAGAGAGCATATGTCATGCTATCATATCTTTATTTTGTCTATGTCTTGTTTCAGCCTGTCATCCAAGTTGGGCATGTGATTCGCATGCTTCATATTATGAGGGAGTGTTGGAAGTAATATTCATATCATATACATGCCAATGTTTGTAGGCCCATATAGAGTCTAGTCAGGTCTGGAAGTCTTTGGAGTCATGTCCACATTCTCCTATATAAAGGAGAAGGATATCTCTTGTATCTATAATGTTGTCTATCACATTGTCACATTATCAACAAAAAACTAATATAAAATATAGTAGGATAATGAAAATTCAATTTCAAGAAGGAACTATTTATTGGACTTAGGTGCTCAAGTTAATAGTTACAATAATCAATGTGACCAAAGATTCAAGTTTCAAATTAACAAATAACAAAGTTGACCAACATATAAACTAAGAAAAAGATTATTCCATATAGAGATTAATTCACAAGATCCAACTATTCCAAGATTCACAATACTAATCAAGAATATCAAGATTTCCAAATATTAAGACATAAAAATATCAAACATTTAAAGTTTTGTACCTTCATATCATCTCTCTTTTAGAGATAATTGTCTTCTATATTCACAATTCAGGAGAGAACACTAGTGACTTATTTTCTATAACCACTAGTACATTGGGGAACAACTAATCCCTATCCATTGTGTAGCGTTGTGGATACTTGGCTCACACAAGTGATCCAAGGATCTAAATGGGGACAACACCCATAGAGGCCAAAGTCCACATGGAGTAAAAAATCCAGTAGATCAATTCCCGTACCAATTTTAGTATTCAATGTTCAATACTCATTAACATTCAAGATTTGCAAAGATATTTATGGTGACTTTCAAGAGGAAAGATAGGCAAATAATCAATTTGAATTTTGCCACTACATAAAATTCTATTCATTCATTTAAAGAAGGAAAATAATAGCTCAACTATTAGAGAGTTTGGTTAATTTTGTTAATTAAGTATGGTCCCAAGTTGTCTTGGCCCATTAGGGTCTAGTCTTAAGTCTACATGCATTCCATGCTCCCTTATCTTTTGTCCCATATTGGTGAAACTTTGTAAAGAGGGACTCCTCGTATCCTACATAAGGAGGGTGTCTATGCTTGTATTTTGCATCTCAATAACATAGAATTATTCTATTTTACATGGTAACAGAGCAGTGATCCTTCTCTAGAAGACTAGATGAGACAACAACAGATTCTTCTACCTACATGTGACAGTCGTCCTTCTTGTCTTGGCCACCCACCGAGCAATCCCTTAGCCATGTCTTTTTGTGTTTTGTTTTTTTTTACAGTTCTAGCCTAGTCGTTCTTTTCCTCCGACTCCTTGCCCTTCTTCCGCCCCATCGACCACCACAAAAACCCATCGACCACCTCCACCAACTTCACATCCAACACCATCACCATCTTCTTAACCCATCGACCACCCTACCCCCTACCCATTGACCTCACCCATCAACCAGCCCTTCCTCTTCCACCCACTGGTCCCCACCTATTGACCCCACACATCTACCACCCATTGAACCCCATCTATTGACCCCACTCATTGACCCCCACCTATCAAACCCACCCATTAACCACCCATCGACCCCAACCTAATGACCCCACCCATCTACAACCCATTGACCCCCACCTATCGACCCCACCCATTTACCACCCATCAACCCCCATCTATTGACCCCACCCATTTACTACCCATCAACCTCAACCTATCGACCACCCTTCCCCCACCTCCCATCGACCCCCCTCCTCATCTACCTCCTCAAATACTTGTCCTACCCCCATATTATTTTTGGACTTACTATACAAAAATTACAGGGGCTCCGCCCCTGCACCCCCAGATTTCCTGGCTTAAGGGCCAGACATATCTCCTTTTCGGGTGGAAAAAAGATCCATTTACTTTTCTACCCTGATCTATGTAATAGGGTCATTTTTCACATTGACCCACATTATCAATTACCTCCTCCACATATTTGCCTACACAACCCTACCTCTACCATTATTTTTTGACTCTCCACTCCAACCACTCTCTTGACTCTTTTTGTAGTTGGCATGAGGGGGAGAATAGAGGATGGAGAGTAGAGGGAAGAGATGAGATGAAGGAGATATGAACAAAGAAGAAGAAGAAAACTTTGATTCTACTACTATGTGGATCTTCATGCCTCCTTTTGGTTCTTTGTGAGAAACTTATTCATCATCATCTCAGTTGTTTCTGTGGACTTGTCTAATTCACAATGCTATTTGTTGATTGCTTTTCTATCCGGTGACTTCTTTTATAAGGATGAATTTGATATGATGAGTAATGATAGTAACTTTGCTGACTTACATGCTATGATGGAGCTTCATGCTTTTCTTCTACTAGTGTTCATCTTGTAGTCTTTTTTCTACTTTTTACTTCAGATACTGGGTTTTTATCTGGCTACATCATCTATAGTCTCCTATTGTATCCCAACATTCTTGGTCTTATCCATGCCTTAAGAATGTTGATTGTTTTCTTGTCCATGCCTTGTATGCAAGTTATCTACTGCATCTTGTGTTCCAACACTCTCTGGAATTTGATGCTTATAGCAATTGTGATGAAGACCATGATGCTTTGTTGCTTATTTCTGCTCCAAATAACACCATTATGATCAAGAATCTCTTTCTACCTACCTATGTACCTATTTTTGGATTATCTACTAGAGGGGGAGTATTTGAGTATTTACTATTGCTTTTGTTGTTATGTGGAAATTTATGTTGCTATTGCTTATTCATCATCTACCTCAATTGCTTCTATGAAGTTACATTATGATATGTCATTCTTACTACTTGTGTGCTATGATTAGCACATTTTATTTATTTCTTTGTGCTTTTACTCTATTTGATGTTCGTGATCTGTTTCAATGTTGATATTCTACTATAAACCAACAATCTCTGGACCTTGTGTACCAACACTCTCTGGACTTTGCAACCACCATTCACTGGAGTTTGATGTCTACTACTGTGTTGGATACTTTATGAAGAAGGAAGATAATGAAAACTTTTGTTGTTAACTGTACATGGAGCTTCGTCTACATTGCATATTGGAATTATTTATTTGTTTGCTACTTTTCACACTGGTTTTCTATCCTCCTACGTCATCAACTTTTTCTTTTGTGTGCCAACACTATCTGGTTCATTTGTGCTTTGTTTGCATGCTGACTGTTGTTGCTTCCTGTGACCTATCACTCTCTAGGACTTGTGATCCAGCACTCTCTAGATACTATGATGATGACTGTGATGACGATCTTAGTGTCTATCCACTATTCTTTCCTTTACTCTAGATGCCATTATGATGATTAAGTAGCCTCTATTCCTGTCTAATATCTGCTACTTTGGAATATCTATTTGAGGGGGAGTCTTTGAGTATTTGAGTGCTTGAGTGATATTGTCACATTGAGGGGAGAAATTCTTGTATGGCTTCATTACCTTTTTTATTACATTGAGTCTGTCTGTCTGTTCGCAAGATAACATGGGATTCTCCAAAGCTTCAGCTTGAGGGGGAACATTAGAGAGTTTGGTTAATTTAATTAATTAATTATGGGCCCAAGTGTGTCTTGTCCCATTAGGGTCTAGTCTTAAGTTTGCATGATTTCCATGCTCTCTTTTTTTGTCCCATATTGGTGAAACTCTGTAATGAGGGACTCCTCCTATTCTATACAAGGAAGGTTCATATGCTTGTATTTTACATATCAATAACATAGAATTATTCTATTTTACATCAACAATAGAATAGGGAATCTAATACCATAATCCTATAAAATTTCAGTGTCTGCACGCTATAACTCAATGGTCCCATGTTCTCAAAAATCTAGCATGAAATAATGTGCAGAGTCACTACATCATTATTGGTTCATAAATCACTTATTAAGCTTATGAATAGTTGAAAGTATCATTTTACTCCTAATGATTAGTAACCCTAATATGCATATTAGTTTATTATCGTAATCCATCATTTATATTTAAGTGGATTAAGTTGGAAAACACATTATAGTATTACACTTGATATCATGTTAGGTTTTTCAATTCATATAAATATATGTAAGTTTCCAATCACACTAAAATCGAATGTAATGAAAGTCCTTTAAAAAACAATGAGTCAATATATTCTTAAAACATTCTTCAAGAACTAATTTATATATGCTTTTTTAGCAATACGTACTCAGTTACACATTTATATAAACTAGTCTAACTCAATTTATATACTAACCCGTATCATATTCGTGAAGTATATCATGTATCCATATCGAAAGATTCAGTTACCTAATCAATAATCATTAGTATACAATAAACATTACCAATTAGTATATATGATTCAATTAGCTAATCATCATTGCATGACGTACAAGAATATATGGAGGATCATGTCTTAAGAACGGTTGAGGAACTTAGGTGCCTACTGATCTGATGGATGCCTTATCCTGGATAACCAACAAGTTCAAACATAACAAAGATATGAGACATTTTGCTAATCTTTGCATCACAAGTTTGGGATATCTTTTGTGGAATGGAAGGAATAAAAGGATTCATGGCCAAAAGGATATGTATGCCTTTAAGATGTTTGAAAACTTAACCATTGATCTTAGATGGCATGTAAAGAATAGACACGAGATTTTAGCTAAACATAGCTCGAATACATGTGTATATTGGGGTATTTCTAGTTAGATCTCATGTATAGTTTGTTCTTTCTTTTGTTCACCTGGGAAAGACCTTGGTTAGCTGCCATGCTCTATTTGTATAGCTTTTCTATACCCAATTTGGCTATATATTTACCATATTTAAAAAAATTAGCTATTTTATACAATTTTATAGCATTCTTAGTTGTGGATATGCATGACTATATATGCCAACGATATATTATACCAATATATCTAGTCAATCTAGAATTACATCATGATTATTATCTAAGCTTCTACTTACTACATATGTGGCCATTAATCTATGGAATTAGTCAAAAATAGAGAAGGTCCACGATACACCATATAATAGGTATTCATGTATGTGCTTGTACTTATGTATGTTAGTAGAGTCATCATCTAGGAGATGAGTAACCACTCTAGTATGTAGTGAGAATGCATTTAATATGCAACAGATCCAAGAAAATTGTAGTATTTTTTCTATTGATAAGCACTTATACTTGTATATATTACACTAGACTAGCATTACAAAAGATACACTCTTTATTTATTAGTCTCATTGCAGTATACTTATCAGTTGTCTTAACTGGAAAGTCTGATTGGTTTGTTAGCTGCAAGTGTTTGGTTACATTCCTAGATGGAGCACCCGGTAACAGAGGGAAGGCCTATAGAAACACCTAAGGCCCCTTCTTGACCATTGTGGTGATAGGAGTGAACCTCTCCCTTGTGACCATGATAACAATGATTATAAAGTAAGTTTTAGTGCACTAATGCATGCATATTTACTTGTGATAAAGTTTGATGAGTAAGTAATCTCAATACATTTGATGATTGACTTTAATTCACATACTACTCTTGGTATTATATAGGCCAAAAAACCTAAATAGCTTATTTTATTTTTTAAATACCAAAATGGCATGGTTCAAATTTTAATTCCCAACATGGCATGTTTGGAGGTCAATACAATGCAGTCGAAGACATATTTCCCCCTGTGAAGGCAATGCATCTGTGCAAGTGACACATTGCTCTTTTTGGGAGAAATATGTTTCCAGTTGGGACGTATTGTCCTGTTGTGGGTCAATGTATTTGGCTCCAGGACGTATTGTCTTTGTAGAGAGAAATGTCTCTACTTTATGGATGCTTGAATCCACTGTGGAGCAATACATGTTGACTTGCGATATATTGCCCTAGTTTGGCACAACGCGTCATGTTCTGGAACGTATTGCCTCATGGTGGGAAGAATATGTCCCGAAGGAGGATGTGTTGTCTCAACAATGTGTCTGCATGTGGGACGTATTGCCTCCACGCCACACCTAACCCTTGTCGCAATGGATACATAGCTATTGGGGAAAATTGTCGAGTGCCATGTGTGGGCAATGCATCTCTAATGGGGATGTATTGTCCCTATATATAGAGGTCGTAATCAACCCTCCCAAATCCTGCACATCTCATTCACTGCTTATCTGCTTCTTCACAACCAAGCATATTCAGCTGCTCTGGACTGCTTTGAAGTATGGGCAACTACAGGAGGACTTTCTAGTTGATTTCAAGATGGATATTCTTCTATTCTCTAACTGGGGTTTTGCTTCTCTTCTTTCTCTAGTAAACGAGCTTATTGTCTTCTTCTTTGGATTTTTGATTGACAAGGGAAATCTCTCCACTTCAGAAATCTCTCTGTAATTATTAGTATGTGTAAAAAATGCATTGTACTATTATTTATGCTTAGTTGTTTGAAAATAAAATTACCATTCAATGTTAAAAATGGAATTATTTTATTTATAAAATCATCATTTTCAAATTATAGAAAAATGATAATACTATTCTGGAATTTAAATTATCATTGATTAAACAAATATAATGAATATTAATAATAAATTTGTATACATTAGTTTACTTGGATAATGATTGATAAGAATTTCATGTTTCTTACAATGATTAGGAACATGGCATCTAGTTCACATTCATGAATTGTCAATATTTCATACAATGGCCAATTTCTCTCTGATGGATCTTATCTAGTCAATCTGTTAGACCCATAAATATTACACTAATGAATACTCTACCTTAATTTAAATCATATATCCATGCAACACTTAACATCAACCCCAATCACTTCCTACCAATATATCATATCTTTTCCTAGGAGAACATCATATGCTCATTCAAGTTGATAATGATGATGCATTCAGAACTTTGTTCCCAACTTCATAAGATGTCATATTGATGTCTTTCTTGAAAAAATACCTATCTACCATCATTCTAGTTATAGTCACATGAGTCTATTGAATCAATTTTGAACAATCAACAATGTTGTAACTTTTGCAAAGAATCAACCACCTCAATTTTCTCAAAACCCTAGTATTGAGAATGAAAATAATGGTCATGGGGTAGACGAGAAAGAAGAAAATAGTGAACAAGAAGGTGACTCAACAATTGAAATAGATGATGATCATGACATAAAAGATCCTAATTCAGATGGGTATCAACATCCAATCCCTAACACTATAACATCCTTGAGTTCCATCCCGATGATATTTGACAGGAAATGACTAAATCACAATAAAATTGATAATAACTATGAAGCTTTTCAAGATAATGGATGGGTAGGTGATTTTCTTCAGTCAGTTTGTCTCAATTACAACTCTTCCAGTAATGAAATTTGTAGGAGTGCTTTATTTGCATCCAAAGATATCATGATTGAGAATATTCAAAAATAGTCGATACAAAACAATGTCCAATATCAGACTCAATTCTCAAATCACCATTTTATCAAACTTGTTTATATCCAAGGCTAACAATGTCCTTGGATTTTGGATGCTTGTCAATCCAAAAGATCAAGTGGCATGTGGAAGATAAAATGTTGTAGTGAAAACCACACTTTTCAACTGACTACTCTGAATCAAGAATATTGTCAATGAAAATCATCTTATATTGCTTTATAATAATGTCAATCCTAGTGTCATGATTGGATATCTCCACATAAAAAATATTTGATAAGGTGAATTCTAGACTAAACCTACACATCTCATACAAGAAGTAATTTCTAGTAAAGAGGAAGGTTGTCTATAAAATATTTGGAGATTAGGAATCATCATATCACAATATGCTGCCATTCTTTATATCTCTATCACAGTGTATTCTAGGAATTGTATTTATGCATAATCTTGATGATTGTACCCTACAAACTCAGACACTCAGACATTAAAGTGAGTGTTTTGGGCTTTTGGCCTAGCTATTGTAGGGTGGATACATTGTAGGCTTGTTATTCCTGTGATGGTACATTCCTTACAGGAAAATATAATGGCTTGTTTCTTATTGCATGTGGCACAGATGTTGATAATGGTGTTTTTCCACTCAGTTTTTCCATCGTGCAGTCAAAAAATAAGGATTCATGGGAGTGGTTATTTGGTTTTGTACAAACATTAATTCCATCCATTTGTTTTTGCATAGATCTATGTATTATTTCTGATCGGATGACCAGAATATTTCCAGCAATCCAAATACATCTTCACTGGGCCCAACATCGCTATCGTCTTCGACATCTATGTGAGAACTTCCACCAAAATTTCAAATCACATGAGTTAAAGGAACTTATGTGGAAGTTGGAATCTACAAGTGATACACTACAACATCTAAAGTAATATACAAACCATAGATCCAACTACTATGAATGATTTGATAGCCAAAAATCTAGTATTTTGGTCTCTCGCATATGACAGAGGTTGTAGATATGGGTCATTAACTAGCAATCATGTTGAATCATTGAATGAAGCCTTAAATGGTTCTAGAGGCTTACCAATACATGCAACGATCGTTTCCACATACTACTATTCTGCTACAATGTGGTTGATGAGTATGATCGTGTATATAAGGGACAAAAATGGTCTGAGAACCATCATGATGCACTTTTTAGAGTCAATCAAGATTCAAGCAAACTGATAGGTACACGACGCATGAAAAATGATGAGTATCTCATTGATTACATGGACATACATAAATTTCAAGCCTAAGTGTGATCAAATGGTGCTAGTGAATACGCTTGTGGTTTTCCTCAATAATGGAATATACCTTATTCTCACATTTGGGTAGCAGTTGTGCCTATCAATTTTGTATGGTATGAACTTGTGAGCCCATATTTTGACAAATACATAACTCTCGTGGATGACTTAGTGAGTTTGTAGCACTCTGCCTTGGGGTGTTGTAACTCTAGCATACTTTTATAGGTTGTTGTACATGGCTACTACCCGTTCCAAGAAAAGTGTCCACTTGTCTAGATGTGTATGTCTATTATAAATGTAGTGTTGGGATAGGTTAGTAATTGGACGCCCAAGGTCACTGGTTATGAACTGGAGAGAGTGTCTAGAAGATGATATATTGGGTTTCAAGTAAAGACCTATACAAACTTTCTTTAAATTGTATACAATGTAGAAGCATTTTAAATAACACAATTCCCTCAATTTAATAGGTGGCCTAATTTTGTTCAAAAACAAAGATTATGAGAGGACTTGTCTAAATTTATTTGACCATATTTTTCCCTCTCAGGTGACATTTAATTTTAATGTTTTATTTTATTCTTATATTGATAATAATGAAATTGTCCTTTTTAATTAATAATATGTTATAATTGTATTTATATGATTAACAAATATAGTTAACTCCTTACATCGAGAACATTCTATAGAGGCTCCCAGTACTGCGTCGAGAGGGTCATGATATTTGGTTGGCTCGAGCACCTAGTCTATAACATGGTAGTAGATTGGCGCCTGCCAGATAGAGTGCTTAGACAGTTCATATTTGTTGGAGTACAAACTACTATTTCCTTGTCGCATCATAGTAGGAAAGATGGGAGGGGTCATGCTACAGAGGATTGGTCGCATCACTATAGAGTGGAGGTGCTACTGTGGAATAAAAGAAGTGACAATCTAGGTGCCCCTTCACCAATAGGGACAATCTTCAGTCCACATGTGAGCTACACATGGTATCATCCACATTATATAATGGGCCCTCCAGCTCAGATCCGACCGTGTATTACCCAACCATTTACCGGTAGCAACAATTTGTGAGTACGATTACTATTTTTTGGATTTGTTATTACTTAAACTATATATAATTGGTATTTATATTTTTTGCAAGTTTTGTTTGAACATTTTGAATCACATGTACATATCTGAGTGGATATACAACATGCCCCTACACACATAAGAGATGATATCTACGACATCTAGGGAAGATATCTTGAGAGTCTTCTTGACTATGTTCGCCCATATGATCCCATTCCCACTCCTATTCATACATCTACCTTTACTCTTGATACCATTCCAACTCCTACTCATTCCTCTACCATTGCTCATGATATCATTCCCACTTCTACTCATACCTCTACCACTCAACTTGATACCATTCCCACTCTTCAGTTCATGGGATGGGGACCGACAAGACTATACTTTTTAGGAACCGGTACATCTATTTCATATACCATCCACCGCCTCCACCGACAATGTACCATGGAGTAGGGTCTTCTTCTTATGTTCCATATGCTCAAGTCCCACCACCAATTTTCACATGAGTCAACCATCACATTATGTTATATAATCACTGACTCTATTTAATTACCAATTTTGCACCCCACCTGAGGCCCACATTCTAGTTTTTAGAGACCCCTCACCCCACCTATAGATGACATCAATTGACACTATCAGCCTTTTTCTACACAATTGACATCCATTAAGTCATCTCCGGATGACATACCTGCTCAGGGGTTAGAGGTATAGGATGCGGGTGAGGACAACATGGATGTGGATGATGTACTTAGTTTATTTGTATATGTGTTGTTCAATTTTGTTTATCTACCTTTATGAATGCATTTATCTATTTTGTGTATGAATCTATCCTATATGTACAATAGTTACGATGCATATATGTGGATCTTGATTGATGAGTATGTTATTTAATGATATCATTTGGATCTAGACACTACCTACTAGCCATGGTCTACATACACCAAATTGGGTCCCCGGTTAAATAAAAAATAGATATAATCTTCGAACGGCTATAATCTCCTAACAAATTATTTTCCCTATTCTCTAATACGACCAGAAATCACAAACTACTTGTTGCAAAACACTACTCTAATACTTAGGTGTGCTTAGAGCTATTCAAATTTACAAATTCATAATAATTTAATATTGTGTATGATGAAAATAAAAGACAATGAATTGCTAATGTATAAATATAATATGTGTTGTTATTATACATGTAAATAATAAATAAATAATACTTTAAAATTAAAAAAAATACAAATGAAAGAAAGGTGTCTTGCATGAGGATACATTTCCCTGTTGCAAGTAATGTGTCTTGCATGCAGACATATTGCTCTGATGTGGAGGCAATACATCTCCAGAGTGGATTTATTGGTCCAATGGCAGGTAATGTGTCCTATGTGGAGATGCATTGCTCTCTCATAGAGGCAATGCATCCATATATGGGAGGTATTGTCCTCACCGTGATGCAATATGTCCCAGAGCGAGATGTATTGGCCCCACCGGGAGGCACTACATCCTGGGGAGGCAAGTATTGTCCCCATCGATATGAAATACATCTTGGTTTTAGATGTGTTGGCCCCACAACAAGGTAATACATCATGGATGGAGAAGTATTGCTTCCAAAGAGAGGAATGTGTGAACCCCAGTGGGCAATATGTCCCTGGCTGTGATGTATTGGCCTACAAACATGCCATATTGGGAATTTAAATATGAACCATGCCATTTTGGTATTTAAAATAGAAAACTATGCTATTTAGGAATTTTGTCCTATTATATATCTCATCCCTTCTAATTAATTATTGTATTAATGTTCTAAGTTGGCATACAAAAACATAAAATTAACATGAAAAACCCCTTCATCAGTGATTATCTCCATGAAGGTTCTGACTCTAGGAACTAATCAAAACCTGAGTGGGTAGTATTTTACACCTAAGAGGAGTTTCTCTGCCATCAATGCGCTTGGGGGATTCCATATGTGTATATGGATTATTGCATTCCCATTACAATGACTATCATTAGTATGTCAATCAATATTATAAGGAGGGATTCTATTCATTGATCTATAGAGTCATGATGAGTTGAAACATTAGGCAATAAAACTAAGTATTAATGCATCAACATGAAGCAATCCAATGCTTGGCACAGTTTAGTGCTTGCAGACAGTGTATCACCAGTGATGAAAGAGACACTCCAAGTGGATCATGTAACTAGGTTGTAGATCTCATATGAGGTCGATTAGTATGTGAGGGAAAGGTGGAGAGAGACATCAATTAATGATCATACATAGTGGTTTTTGGGTTCGATGGACTTTCTTCCATGATGTCAAGCATATATAAAATAACAACCATGGTGGTTGCTGGGTGTAGGTGGTGTCAAATGCTCAAAGGTGGGGCTAATTGGTACTATTGTGGTCTAAGACAACCTCAAGATATGAAACCTCATAATGGTGGATATTGTGAGAGGGTGTCAAGATGAGGAGTCCTTGGATTTGGGTTTCTATTCTAATAGCTTCGACCAAATGAGGAGGGGTTAGAGGATAGGATTCAAATCGAATTTTCTTTCTAGCAAGGGATGAGCTATAGCAAGAACCTCATTTGTTGTAGGTTTTGTTTTGATCAGGTTTGAGGTTTAGAGGTGTTTTTAAGTCTTAGATGGCATTAAAATGAGGAAGAGTGAGGATAGAGTTGAGAAGAAGTATTTGCACATCCATAGATGTTTGAAAGTGTCAAAATCTTGTATTGTCATATTTCTAGTTTTCTATAAACATGGTGATGGCAGAAGGGTCTTTTAGGGTTTGTGGTCTCATTAGTCCAATCATTGAGGGAAGCATATTCCAAGAAAAGTTGGAGAGAGGGTTCCAAGCTCGAATATGGGTAAAAAAGGAGTCGAGCAGTAGTCTGAGTTATTCGGCAATCATTGACCCTCAGGTTATTACATAGGTGGAGGAGACATGAGTCTTACCTCATTTACCAACTAATTTAGGCATTGTTTGGTAGGATTTGGTAGGGTGACCTTTTCTGAGTCAGAAAGTTCTTTAAACAAAAACATGCCTTTTCAATATTGTTCTGGTATTTTGCTCGATGCCCTATGATTCTGCACATTAAAAAACTTTCATTTGGTTTCTACAAAAAAGTTTTATATGATGCATGTTGCCTAGTTGTAGGTGCTCATTGTATGGGACCATATGGGACCACACAATAGAAAAATGACATTCCCATACAATTATGTGACCGGACTTTTGCAAGTGGCTCAGATTTAGTGGTTGTGATACAAAAGTTTGTGCTTTTTCTTTTTCTCATACACAACTAAACCTGACCACCACCATATCCAGTGCAGTACAAACTCACTCAAATCATAGTGAACTATGAAGTTATATATAGTTGCAATATATACAATTACATCCTAACACACCCAACTCCAAAAAATATAGAACTGAGAAATATAATCACCTATTATGTGGTCATTATATGTCAAACTTAAATATATTAATTTTTATGTGTTTGTGCAACCAATGATTCTCAATTGTGTCAAGTTGACCTACAATGGGTTATGATCTAGTTGGAACAAACCAAAACATAAAAAATTGGATTTGTGCACAACATTCAAAGTTATTCAAGATAAATTGAAATAAAAATTAGGAGAGATCAAGCATTTTGAGTGAGGAAATCATATAATTTAGCTAAAATAAGAGTGGACTAAATTTCAATATTCTACATCCTTCCACCCTTCTAAGAGATTTCATACTTGAAATGAAATCCTTCTGAACAACTATATTCCTACGACAGTCTGATCTATGAATTCTCCACCATATACTCTTGTTTGCTCAAATTTCATGTTCAACTAAGTTATACAAATCTAACCTGCTTTTGTTAAAACAAGTTCTACCCATGGTTGTTCACGAAAACAAATTATACTCATGATTACCAAACCTTTCTCTTATTAAACTTAAGGAGTTACTAAACTAATTTAGGTTCTACTTTGAAAAGTAGATCTATTTAATTTATTACTTAATGGTGATTACTTCGTAGGATTTTTAAGATCATATTCAGATATGAGAGTTAAGTTTTTCACATTTTTAGTCTTAAATAATCATTATCAAATATGTTGAGTAACACCACAAAAACATTAGATGAACCACAATTTTCAGGGTCAACTTTTGTTCCACTTCTTCTTTTTCTCTTTATTTTTGTTACTACTCCCTATGTTATGCTCTAATGGGTTAAGTATTTATATATGCATCCAATTTTCCATTTTGAAATAGGTAGAATTTTACTTCATTGTCATGATTGGATCATAGAAACTCTCTAATGACTTTTTATATGAGAAAATTACAAGTTAAAACATATAGGGTTCATAACATTTATTCTAATCCAACATATTATTAATTACACTTTAACCCATTTAAATCTCATCTTTACCCTCAATTTTGGTAATTGTACATATCTAATGTTGAAATTAATATAAGCGACACTTTATTTATGTTTATTAAATTGTTTTGGTGTTGTAATTATATATTTAGAAGGTGAACAAGTTATTAATATCATATATCTTCAAATTTCCAACATAGTATGTGTATGGTTTGTTTTGGTCATACTTATTGTGAGGAACACTTCTTTTGAGTTGATATGTGAACTATAAGTGGCACTATAATATATGTTTTCTTTCACAAATATAATTGTAGTGGTTAGGGTTTTCCTTATATGTCTTATTATAGTATAATTTATTTTCTTTCAATTGAATATGATTAACACAAACTTTCTTTGGACATTTTGAATTGATTTGGTAACTTAATTCAAATATTAAGCCTTTTCCATATAGTCAGAAATGTCTTGGAAAGGTCAATTTTGTAACGTGAAGAACCCCACCACCACCTAGGTGAATCGGGAGTGAATACACTATAACCTTCACTAAAAATTCCCTCCTTAGATAGCTTATCCCAATTCAACTTACATGGTGATGGGTATCCTCTATTAATTGGTTCACTCGGTAAATTTTCAGTAAAATTATTTTCACTAAGTTCCATCATGTTCACCAATTGTTCTCAATATTCAAATTAGAAGTTATCAAATGTGGATATTTACATGAATCAAATATTTTTAAGGTTTATCATATTTCTTGGCACTATATTTGTGTATTTGCAATTATTTGTGAGAGCCACAAATTAAAGAAAAAACTAAGTATTTGACCCGTTTGTATACCAAGGGAAAGGCTTTAGTAGAGTTATACGAGTTCCCATTTGTAAATTTACTTATATCCCTACTACTTCTCCATAAATCATATCTCCAATATGGTAGATGCCAAGAGAAGGGGTCCAAAGAATATAAGATGAGGTATATATGTTCCATGATACATACAATACCACCTATGTCTCCATTTATATGCTAGGTAGATAACAATAAGTTGGCCTAGTAAAAAGTAGGGTTGGTTTTAAACTATTTGCCTAATATGTTGGCCTAGTAAAAAATTGAGTTGATTGTTTACTATTTTCCTAAGTCCTAGGTATTCTATTAGTAACTCATAATTAACCCTAATTTCTTTGAGACTTGCATGAGTACCAACTGTATATATATCTCATACTGTGTTATAAAAACTCAATATTTTTGATCTTTTTTCCAACATTATTTGTATTACAATATATAAGTAGATCTTTGTACAATCATACTTTACATCAAAGTTCATGGAAGCCTACAAGGAATACAATTTAAAACTAAAGTCCAATATACTATTTGATGAATAAAGGACATCTCATGTGGGTATCTTGCAGATCTTCCTTTAAACACCTGTCCAGGTATATCACAAAGAGATATTTTCATCCATGGCATGGACCAAAGAGGAAAAGGTCATCCAATGCTGGAAATACATGCTTATAATTGAGCTATTTAAACATATGCACAAAGTAGGATTCAAATGCAAATCCAATTTTAGGAATGGACTATTTGGTGGACTTAGGTGATCAAGTTGATAACCATAAGAATCAAGATGACCAAAGATTTATGTTTCAAGGTTGACCAACATGTAAGATGATCAAATGATTGTTCAATATCAAGATTTATTCATAGAATATCAACTATTCCAAGATTTGCAATACTATTAAATAATATCATGATTCCAAAATTTTGAGACTTTCAAATATCAAACATTTCAAGTTTGGAAACTTCATATCATTTCATTCTAGGATTAAGTTCCTTGTGCTCTCACACTCTAGGAGAGAACAACACTAGTGCCTTATTAGCTATTAGTAGTATACTTGGGGACAACTAAACTTGAACACTAGTAGGATTTTGGGTATTTTTCCCACACAAGTGACCCAAAACTATAAAAGGGGCCGAAGCCCAAAGGGTCCCAATTCCACATGGAATCAAAACTCCTACATATCAAATGTAGTGCCAATTCTAATATTCAATATTCAACATTCAATATTCAACAACATTCATGGTTTGCGAATATATTTGTAGTGACATTCAAGAGGAAAGATAGGAAAATAAATAATTTAGGGTTCACCACTATACAAGGTTCCATGCATGAAGTTTAAGAGGGAAAAGAATAAGTCAAGAATGGAATAGAGAATCTAGTACCTTATTCCAAAGAATATTAAGTGTGTGCACACAATGATTAAAAGGTTTCAAGGATTCCTAAGAATCTAGCATGAAAGAATGTAGTAAAATTTCTACATCATCATTGCCTCAAAATCACTTGTTAAGTTGAAAATATCACTTTACACTCCCCATGATTCGTAACTCAAATACACATCTTATTTTATTACCATTGTCCATCACTCATATTGAAGTAGGCTAAGTTGGAAAATAGATTATAGTATTAATCATGATACCATGTTAGGTCTGTAACTACATATAAATATATGTAAGTTTTAGCATACCTTAAAATATAATATAACATTAAGTGCTTTCATAAATGTAGTTTCAATATATTCTTACAAAATTCTTCAAGCACTATATATATATATATATATATATATACTTTTCTAGAAATCTATTTTGCTCGATGGAATTTCTACTCAGTTACACATTAATATAAACTAGTCTAACTCAATATAATATACTAAACCATCTCATATTCATTAAGTATATCATTTATCCATAATTAATTTCCATGAACAAATCAATAATTATTCATATCCTATAAACATTACTGAAAATGCAAATATGTTATTATTACACATTTTCAACCCATTGTTAGTTGTGGATATCCATGCATATGTATATAAGTAAGAAGTTATACCAATGTATTTAGCTTGTCTACATAAATGTCATGATTATTATCTGATATTCTAGCTACTTTGTATTTGACCGTTAACATGTAGAAATTAGTCAAAATAGTGATGGTCCAAGATACACTATATAACACATATTGATGTATGTGTTTGTATTAATATGTATGTTAGTATGGTCATGATATAGGGGATGAAAATCATTATGTTATGTATGAGAACTACGTTTCATATGCAACCTAACAAACTAGAATGTAGTATTTTATTTGTTCATAAACACTTGTCAATGCATGTATTATTCAAGACTAATATAACACAAAATACATGCTCTTTATTTATTACTTTTAGTGCACTCATGCACATATATATACTCATGCTAAATTGATACTTTTTATGATTAACCTTAATTCTCACACTATTCTTGTTATTATATACCTCATCCCTTTTTCAATTGATTGTCATATTAAATCAATGTTACAGGTTGATGTATAAGAAGATAAAACTAGCATGGAGACACCATTGATCTGTGATTGTCTCTGGGCAGGACCCGATGATAGGAACTAATCATGACCTCAACACTAGTCATTTACACCTAATATGAGTTGCTTATGTTGTCAAGGGACCTAGGTAATCTGCAAGAGTATATAGATTCTTGCATTCCAATTGAACAAATTGTCATTGATACTTCAATAATTGTTAGGAGGGATTCTCTTATTCCTTAATTAATAGAGTCCTCATGAGTTGAAAAACTAGGTTATGAGGTTCAAACTATCTGTACCATTGATGCAACAAGTATTGATGATCAACATGAAGCAATCCAATGCTAGACGTAGTCAAATGGTTGCAGACAACATAGCACCGATTAAAAAGGATGTTGTGAGATCCTCAAATTTTCTAAATTTAGGCTCTATAATATCTATCAAGTAGTAGTGTATTGAGATTTTCTTTAATATAATTAGATTAATATTAGAATTATGAGATTAATATATGACTTAGATTCATTTGGGATGATGAATTTAATCTCTGTACTTGGAATAATTCATGAAATTAAGTTAATAGTTAAATGTTAAAAAAAATTAATATAAGGCTTTAGTTGAAATGA
Organism: Alisma plantago-aquatica; assembly: GCA_963693085.1. NCBI lineage: Eukaryota > Viridiplantae > Streptophyta > Magnoliopsida > Alismatales > Alismataceae > Alisma > Alisma plantago-aquatica. The sequence goes on along the minus strand of OY856413.1, from coordinate 78,048,130 downwards.
AATGATGAGAAATGCCTTGATTTTTACATTTAAGAATATTATAAGTATTATAACCCTTGGTAGGGAAAGGAATGAGCCATAATCCCTCATACCTAAAACAAGCCCAATTGGGCAAAATTGGGTTTACCTATGGGTCCATGGGATACAAAAAATAGGAAATTAGTGTTTCTTGCTAATAATAAATACTCATTATATTTTGATAGATGGATAATCCAAATATGATCTAGAGAAATATAAGATATTTTTTGCCATAAATAATTAATTCTGTAGTTATCTAATAGTTACTTAAAATTCAACTTTGGAGTGATTATATGATTAGTTTTTGTATAATCCCTTACCCATGATAGGGTCATGGAAATATGAAGACTATATCCAAAATTGATATTATATGGATCTACTGAATAGCCTAGATAATTATTTATATAGTTGGGAGTTATTCTTGAAGAAAAGACAAGAAAATGTTTTATCCTTGAGGGAAGAGACCAACTAGGGTGGTACTCCTAGATCCTAGTGCATCTGCTAGTGGAGAATTCATCTCCCTTGCCTAGACTCTATCAAGTTCTATGGGAAACATTGACCTGGACCTCCCTGGTATCCCTCTTCCTCTCTGGACTCCCCCTCTCTCATATAACCATCATGTGGGCTTCCAAAGGTTGTGATGATCCCGACCATCCCTTGGGTTGGCATCATCATCAAGGGATGATATAGTGTCTAAATCCAAGGAAGTTCAGGAGGTTAGGGTGGATTTGAATTAACCCCTTCCCTTGGTATCTTACCCATATAAGGCCTCAAGAAGTTGCAGCAAGATCCCCTAAACATGAACCACAACTCAGTTTCTTGTGGGAGGCCCTGAAACCCCTTGGACACATACACCCTTCTTCTCAGGGTACCTCCACCTCTTCCCTATAGTCTAAAGTACTGTTAGACAATCAGATTGACCAAAATCATTTCATGATATCTACAATTTTTTCCATATAGGCATCCATAACTGAGGAAGTCTCAAGCTCACCCTTGATGAGCCACACCTAGAAGCATGAATGTGCTTGACAGAGGAGCCTCCTTAGGCCATGAACTCATTGAAAAGGCTAGAAAAGACACTAAAATCCTCCAAGAACTCATACTAACTACCAAATAGTTGTAGCTGGGATAATCCTCCATCTCCATCCTTTGGATATCTACAAACCTTAGTAGACCCTAGATCCCTTGTTTTGACTACCTATTGCACTGCCTGGCCCCTTTCTAAGTCCAGTAGGAATTGGAGAAGGTGAAGGAAGTCATGGCTAGCATAGACATGAACAAGAGATGACAGTGAACATACAGGTTGACTCCATACCTTATCATGTCGAGCATGAGAAGGAGTAAGATGAATTCCCTCTAAGGATTTACCTCCCTAGCCTCAACCCGCATGACGTTCATGTCACTGCATATGGGAAGCAAAGTCCTTTTTCTCAGATCTGAGACTGGCCACACTAGAAGCATCCATCTTATGTGGACTTGGCCCATTGGTTGAGGCTTGGCCCCGTAACCTTATGGATAATTCAAGAATTGCTGATGTGTCAAGTTACTATTGGTCAAATTATGTTAATGTAATATTAATTGTATAAAATAATGATCGATCCAATAATAGTGACATCAAAAATGATAAGAAAAATATGTAAAATAAGAATATAGTATAATCCATTCCTAGTTCTAAATAGAGTTTAAAAGTGTAGTCAATGCATGGTAATAAGTTGATTAATGCATACAAACCCTAAATTTTATGAATAACACGATTAATTCATAGATTATGTTTATATGTTGATAATACATGGTGTTTTTTAATACAATACGATCTTAAGATAATGATGATGACAATGATGTATATTTAGGGTTTCTAAGGTTAATATAACATACCTATTGAATTAGGGTTTCTAAATCAATGTTTATAACTTGTGATGGTTTTATACCACATGATATGATTTATGTGTTCATAATGACATGGTATGTTCAATTTATGAATTAGGGTTACATCTAATACTTAATCGGGTTTTCTAACCATTCAAAATCATGATATGATGGAATTAGGGTTTGATACCCTTATTCCCAATCCAAACCCAAGTCAATCATAAACACTATATTAGGACCTAAGTTAGTTTTAGTATAAATAATATGAATACATTGTGACACTCTAGGGTTATACATGCATTTTTTTTTGGTCGGCAAAAAACTCTGTTGCTATTAAATGATACCAAACTTTAGGTACAAAGGATCGCACCCCCTAATCCTCTAAAAGGATAACCAAAGAAAACATAAAAAAATAAAACCCAACGTCTTACACAGAAGACCTCAAACATGCATATTTAATGATTGCTTGAATATATATCTGGCTAGTTGGATTGCTTATACACTTTTGGAGTACATGGAAGATATTATATGGATGGATGACCGAGTTTCTTATACACACTTGAAGTACTTGGATAATATTGCATACATTATGAATGGTGAAGGTACATGGTTATTTATTAGTACCTACATATATCAAATTTTAAAGATTGTCGATGATTTCTTATTGTTTGATTAAATAAGATGCTTGTATGTTTATGTACTTATAGCTCAGTATATAATTCTAATAAGTGTATCATATAAATAAACTATGATGTTTTGAACCCAAGATTAAACATACTAAGGAGTAGTTCACCTAAGTCCAATGATGGATAGAAAAAAGTGATTACACCCAAGGTGGATTAAAAAACATGGGTTACATTTTCTAAATAAGAGTGAAGCTATTGGATCATTGATTATAAAAGTACATACTCACTTATGTATTCACCAACATACATAGCATTGCAATATATTAATTCATGTGTTTATTTGTTGATGTCTTAGGTAGTTGGATACCTTAAGGATTGATGATATGAAAATTTAAGATTCAAATGAAGACATTGGAACTCACAAATTTAATGTCACAAGGAGGATTAGCTTGATAGTGTTCTCAGTATCTTCTTTCAGGTAGTATATCTCTCCAAGTAGTCTTTATTCGATTGGAAATCATGTAGCCTTCTTTAAGGAGAAATAAAAAAACTTTTGTATCATTTTAAAGTTATAAATTAAAGTATTTGTTATTTCTTTTATGTAATTATCCTATAAAAATGACATTAAGATCTTTGTAATTACCATATGCCTTCAATGGTGGGTATTTGGGGAAGGGGTCATGAAATATTGGTGTAAGAACATATACTTATCAATTAACCTATAATAATTAATATTTTCATATGTTCCTTAGAGTCATAAGGGAATTAATAGGGAATTTTGTAAAGAAAATGGTGTCGAGTAAGGACCACAACTTGGAGGCTGGCATATATTTTCTCTGCACCACTAGTTGGTAAATGAGGACTCTCAGGGCCTATGAATCACACTAGGCCAAAATTAGAGGTTTTTGTCAAAAGTAAAATACCTCTAAGTCATCTCATTTTAAATTTTGTCCCCATCTCATCTTTTTTTCTTTCTAGTCCCTAGAAAATCACTTCTTTCCTCAAGTTGAATTAAGGTTTCAAGAAGAAATATGATTAAGGAATCCTCCATCAATTAATGTACACATAATGAAAAATAGAGAAATAAATATGAAAGACATGACATATATTTAGTTCTATTAAATCAGGACAAACCCTAGAAAGACCTAGTGGGACGGGTTGGGATACCTCAGCATTCCATAAATGATTTGGGTTGACCTAGTCAATTTTAAGAACCTAAGTGGGTTAAAGAACAAATAAAATTGTAGAATGAAGTGGCTAATCCTTAACCCTGATGAATACCTTAATTTTGGATATACACAAAGTTATTTGGGAAACTATTACCCTATCCAAGCAAATCCTAAGTAGGGTGAAAGGAAAGAGATCAAAATGGGTTGGATAATCTAGTCTAAGTACCACAAATTGGATATCAGTAGTTTCATGTTCATGCAAGTGCGTAGAGTACCAGTAGTGATGCAGGCATGTAAGGATGTGTATCAAGGGTTTTGAATATGCACATGAAAGATAAAAAATCGTTAGTCACATAATAGAAAATATAGGACCCTCAAATTCCTTGTAGGGGTGGTGTCCAAACCTAGGGTGGGTCAACCCAAGAATGAGAAAAATTCCATTGGGGAGGCATAACTCTAAATTTATAGGGGTCAAATTATGGATATAAATCTGAACCTCATCCTAAAATCTAGTAAGGCACCCTAGGTTAGGACATTTTCTAGAAGCCTGAGTTGACCAACCTCATTCTGAGATTTGAGGTAACCTTGAACGCCAGTAAAGGACCTAAACCCAAAGAGATGGGATATGATGGGATGGTATGGGTATAAGGTAGGGAAGCCATTATCCTTACTGAGTCAAAATAAGTTATCCTTAATAATTAGAACACTTGATTCCAACATATATTAAATTTGAAAACCTAGGTGGGAGAAATCCCATGGTAGATATGTAATGGCAAGTAAATTACATTGAAGAAGTGTAATAATTGTGCATATACAGTATGTAAGCCCTACTGCCACTAAGTCTAAATAAGAACGGTGTTTGTTTGGCTTAATACTTTGGAGACATATATATACAAGAAAAATCTTTTGTTAGATGAATCTCAAGTAAAATGTGTAAATCAAGCTAACACATTGAAAGGAATTCCATGAAATGCATTTAAGTTATATACTCTCCTTGAGTAGTATGAGTAACAAGACATAGAAATATAGTTGAAGACATGTATCCCAAAATAAGGGGTAATTAATAAAAGAAACAAAATAAAGTAAGGACATCTTGATAAACCCTAGGCAAGGTAGATCCCTAAGTCAACCCTACGATCAAGTAGCGATGCTTAAAGGTACATAAGACCCAAGGGGCTAGGAGGTTGTCATGCCCTAAGTACATAAGGCCCATGGGGTTAGGAGAAAGACATTCATATATCAAAAGTACCACAAAGTCATTAGAATGACCTCCTAGATAAGTGTATGAGGCACGAGGGGTCAATTGGAAAGGAACCCCATAAGTACATAAGACACTTAGGGTCAAGAGGAGATCACTCCAAAGGTACATTTACCCCTATAATCCTTAGGGTAATGGCTAAGGATGATGATACATGATAGGTAGATATAACGAACACACAAAGTTATGTAATAATGGTTGAAATAGAAACTTGAAAAGAATTGTTCACAAACTTAAGAGTTAAGAAAAGCACTATGCCTTGAGTTCAAAAAATTCAGAAAATATGTAAATTTAAAATTTATTCAAGTTATTGGGTCATTTTGAGATTTAATCAACCTAAATTTAAAATTATGAGATATCATCTCTATGCACAAAACCAAGGTGAACTTTGTACTTGGACTACAACCAAATATATATTTCACCTTAGTATATATGAGAGAGAATGGGTAGCCACATGTGTATGTAATTGATATCTAGGATGAACACCATAAGTTAAAAGTTAATGACATGTATGAGGGTATATTGGTGTTAACACACCCTCTAAAGAATATAGTTGATTAATAGGTAATATACCTAAGTAAGAAAGGAATAACCAAGTGATAATATTAAGTAATGGGTGAGGATGTGGAAATACCCTTAGAGTTTTGGGTAGTTGTCTTACATGAAGGATTGGTGATATGAAGAGTGAAAAAACACTAGAGGGGGGTGAATAGGGTTTTATAATTATTTTAACAATAATTCAACTCAAGCAACCACAATTGAGATAAGAAGAAAGAGTCAAGGTGATTAGAGTGGTTCCACCCTTAGCAAAAACTATGGGAGTCAGAACACTACCCAATTGTTTCCAATTGGGATTTGAAAGTATTTGAATTTTATTACCTTTTTAGGATGTTACAAAAAATTACAAATACCTTCCTCACCCTTTGGACAACCTTTTCACCCCAAAGTCGTCTCACCAACTATGAAGCAGCATTCACTTGAAGTAACTTCAAGCTCCCCCTTGAAGTAGACTTCCTCCTTGAAGTAGCTTCCCATTGAGACCTTCTAGAAGTAGTCCAAAGTCCTCCTTCTCCACTGAGAAGATCCTTCTCCACCTGAGAAGATAGCACCCTCTCCAATCCGCAGCCTCCAACCCTAGGAGTAGCAAGGACAGTATAAGCAATAAGAAGGAGCAAGAAGGGAAAATGGAAATTACAATTACCGTTGTAGCACAAGGCTTGAATCCTTTATCAAACATGTTGATCTCCTAACAAATGTATATGGAAGTGGAAGTGCAGTGGGTAGGAGATTCTAGCCTATAGGACACGAATTTGTAGCAATGGAAAGAATTAGAAAATGCTAGAGTTGCTCAATTGCTCACAAGAATAGAATGCCAATTGCAAGTATGTATGATCAAGTGTTGCACAAGTGTGTTTTGGGTGTCCTAAGGCATGTACTATTTATAGGAATGGCATATGAATGCTTAAGGACATTCTAGACACTTTCTAGGGGGTTCTTAGTGCTTAACTAGCTGTTAGGTATCCACTAATTGCTTTAGCAACATCTAGTTTGTTAATTCTGAAAAGTGCAGACAGAGACAATCTCAGTCGAACTCTTTGTCGACCGAGAGTCCGTCAGTCGAAGTTTTTGTCGACCGAGGCACAGTCTGGAGCAAGTGTATATAACGTTCGATTCCAACTCCCTACTACCTTGTCTGTTGTGTCTAACGGCTATAGAACCTATTAGAAGAAATAACCCGGGAGACTCTCGGTCGAGAAGTTGTTCGACCGTGCTTGTCTCAGTCGACAAAGAGTTCGACCGAGAGTGTCTCTGATTTGGTGGTTCTGGATGAATACTAAGTGTGTGTATGAGTGTGTAGATGTAACACTATTATAGGGGATGACCTATCTAAGTGTTGCGAATGGCTAGGGAAGATCTAAAAGATTGATTTACATGATGTCTAAGTACTTGTACATTATATACTTGTATAAGTTTTTACATTTGATTACAATCATGAAATTAAAGCATTTTGAGCATATAGATCTTCCAAAGGTTTGTCATCCACCTTGTTCCTGCAACAATCAAGTAGCACATTAGATCCACAAGAATGAAATGTTTGTCGTTTTCAAAACAAAGGGATTTTGATGATGTCCATTTAGCGAACAAAGAGTGGTAGATTTAAATGAATATATTAGAATTCACAAAGTTAATGTCACGAGGAGGATTAGTTAGATAGTATCCATGGTATTTTATTCCATGTAGTATATATCTTCATGTAATCTTTATATACTCAAAAATCATGTAAAATCCTTTAAGGAGAACTCAAAAATATTTGTATCATTCAAATTATAAATGAAAGTATTAGTTATTATTTGTTAATTCTTAAGTCTAGATCCTACAAAAATGAGATATGATCTCTCTCCCTATGATACTCCTTCAATGGTGGGTATCTAGGGCGGGGGTCATAATAGAGGTACTCCATGTCAATTAGGGAACTGGGCCTTAGATGTCGATCAAGGAGGTGTGACACTTCTCACTGATGATGGTGGAAATAGATTTCAAGGTGGAGCGAGACGGTGTTTCACAACTACATAGTGGGATCTAGGGCTGACCACCTTGTTTCCACAACATCAATAGTATCTTGAGTAACAACCCTAGTTGATGCAGATTGTAGGGGTATCAAGTGGCTGATGGAGGGGTTGGTTAATACTATGGTAGTTTGATACATAGTGTTGGAAAGATTGAAACATATAGAAGGTTGGGTTTGGTGGTATGATAGTGTGACTTAAAGATCTAAAACCGATAATGGTGGATATGATGAGAAGATATCAAGACAAGGAGTCCTTGGGTCGCAGTTTCTATTCTAATGGCTTTGAAAAGATGAGAATGGGTTAGATGATAGATTTTTAATAATGTCTTCTTGTTAGTGAGGGATGAGATACAAGGAGAACCTTAGTTTTGTAGGTTTTGTTTTGATCAGTTTGAGGTCTAGAGGTTTATGTAGGCTAGAGGTGTTTCTAGGGCTTAGATAGTATTGAAATGAGGAGGAGTGGTGATAGAGGTGAATGGAAGGTCTTTGATCATTCATGGAAATTTGAAACTGTGAAATGGTTATACTTCCCCTTTTCTAGTGGAATTCAAGCAAGGTCATGTAGAGGGTCATTTTCATGATTTATGGTCTCATTAGTTCAGTCGTTAGGGACAATATCTTCAACAAAAAGTCTGATAGAGGGGTTTTGAGATTGAAGGTGCATAATAAGGAGTTGGGAGAGAGGATGAGTTATTCGACTACCATCGACCATTAAGGCTTTATATAGGTGGGTGGCATGTGAGTCTTCTTACCCCAGGACCAACTAATTAAACCTAGTAACTATTGATAATTTCATATTTACAAATTTCTTTCAAATTTTACAACTACTAAATAGCACATCTATATTCTATGATATTGTTATGATATGTGAAATTTTTATTAGAAAAATTATAAAGATACTAACTCTTATAATTAAACATCTTACTTTTTATGTGTTTCCAAATCCAATGACTCTTAATCGGTTCAAGTTAACATAGAATTTAATTTTGTGCATGACATTCAAGGTTATTCAAGAGAAATTGATATACAGATTAGGGGAAAATGAAAATATGTTTTTGAGCAGGGGAAGTAGTAAAGTAACTCATACAGAGACTATGATCCTTAATTTAGTATGATACACCCTTAGCACTCCCTTTCCAACTTGCCTGGACTGCATGAATCAAGATCAACATGCCACATGCCTATTATAGCCCCAACTACTAGAGTGGAATTATCTCTAATACCATTTGCATCATGCATGCTATTTACCAAGGCTCTAGTAGAATTTCAGGAATGACAACTGGTTCCATAAACCACTACTATCCTCGACAGTGCCATTTTTCCTCACTCAGTCTGCTTGTGATCAACTTCCCAACATGTTAGTCGTTCTAGTACTACTCTAGACCAATCAATGTTAACCATAGAGTGCCTAGAGAGGCTACTTTAAAAAGAGGCATACCTTGGTGATATGGGCTTTCAACTCATTCCTTTTAAGGTAATATTATTAGAGGCCTAAAATTTTGAGATGGTAGACATTGTACTTATAAGAGAACAATGTATACTGGATGGACTCACTTTTGATAATGAAACCTGGTAGCCATGCCATGGCTATCAAAATCATATCTCAACATGACAGTGGTGAACTTGATTTTAGAGTCAAAGTCATTACAATGATCACATGTTGTTATGTATACTTTAGAACTATCCAAGTTGACTCTAAATAAGGGTTTCCATTCAGGTAGTGATTGGGTTCACTTTGATAATTGTGGATCATTGTGAGTGATGTAATCCTAGCCACTCAATAACCAATACTATGAAATGCATAAACATGCTCATGTGAGTCAATATATGATATTGATCTCACACAATATCAACCATTTTCTATAGTTTAAGAAACATAGATGAATGTTAATAGGATGAAAACTCCATACTTCAGTTTCAATTTGAATATCAACAACCAAGTGATTATACATTCATGGTAACACTAATCAAATATAGTTTAAATTTGTTCTCAACTTATTTCAATTACTTGGGAAGAAATGACATGTTGTTATATGCCTCTCTTTACACACTACCAAAGTAATGTATAACCTGTGAGATCACATTCATAAGCATGTATAAGGGAATTGAAGTTTGCAACCAAAAACATGATTAGAATGGTTCTGAATCATGTCCATGATGATTTCCTACCCATTAGGTTAACTGGGGGAGCCAATCAATCAACTGAATGGTTTGGATCGGCTGCTTGGTTGATTTTCAATCCAAACGGCTACTCACCACTTTGGGAAGTGGCCAATTTCTTGATTGGGTATCCTAGTTGATAAATTAAATTGCAATTGCAAAATAATAAAAAAGTAATAGACCTAATAAAGTTTGAATCAAATTAGTCAAATGAATTGTATCAGGACTAGATAACCAGTGGATTGGATAAACCAATAGGTCGACTGGGTGAACCAATTAGTCAAAGTTGGTTAACTGAACCATCCGATTGGAATTTTGTTTGAGTTTTTGTAGTTTACTATGTTTTGAGTTGCTATTAGGAATCATATTGGCTTTTTGGAAATCCAAGCCTATATAAATCCTGTAAAAGGGGGTGGGCATACAAGGGTAGAGATACACCTTAACACACATTGAGACACAATTTGTATAAAAAAATTCTCCTGGAGAGAGAAAAACTCATACTAAGGACAAAAACCCATAATAAAAGGAGAATGCAACTGACATTAACACATCAACGAATTCGAGTTATGATTCCTCTTAGCAACAAAGGTGGTGCACCAAGATCTCCCAGATCTATGTGGACAAGATAGAGGTAAAGGCCCTTGGTGAAGGCTTGAGGACAAGAAATTTATATAAGGATAAGACAAAGTGTTATTGTGATTATGGGGGGAACAAAAAAACAACTTTATATCCCTATCCAAAAGTGCAAGGTCTACACTAGCATAAGATGTGCCCAATTGTTTGATAACTAGTTTGCACCCAGGTATGTTGGATTCCCATATATTTAATTAGTATATTGATGTTTTATGGCTATGATGAATCCATTTTCTAATAGTTATGCTAGAAAATAATTGTATTTCCTTTCCCTAAAAACCATTCACAATCATCTCTTTCTATGACGAATGAAAACTTTATCCAAGAGTTCATTACCTACAAGTCTCAATCGTTATGTGGAGTCTGCTAAGTTTCCCACATTTACATGCAACTTATTTATGTAATCACATCTATATGTGGGGAAATAAAAATGAATATAGTGGCATAGATCATGCATGATGGAGGAATATTTTCCTCAAGGATGGGATTGACAAGGTATACTAACATGAATAAAATATTTTTAATGGAGATTGAAGAAACTTTTTTGTACAAGACAAATAATGGGTCAAGATTTGGGAGGGTAAGAAAAATTTAAGCAAAACAAGGACTAGTTGAGCTTCATCATTATGATAGGATCCCTTGGAGGGATAGTTTCTCCCCTAGATGTCAAATCAGTAACTGAGTGGTCGATTCAATATTCTTTAGGGATGTTTAGATTGAAGGAGGTGTATATTTGATTAAACTATATGTTGGTAAGGTACCCCACATCATGGAAGGTCCATAAACCAATTAGTTACATAAAAGTCAATGGGTATTGGGACTAAGATGCATTTTGGGATAGAATCCCCATATCCATTAGTCTAACGATTGCACATGTGAAAGAGTCATTAGCTCTGAGCCACAAGATGGCAGGTGAAAGGGTTACTAGTTTTGAGGGCAAGTGTAGTGGAAATTTTTGTATTTCTTTAACCTACGACAAATTTATCAAAAATTTGGGAAATATTTCAATCCTTGATATGGAAATGGTGTGGACATGAGATTATTTGTTTTTTAAGATGGTGACATATCAGTAATTATTTTAGAGAAACAATGAAAAGGAAACAAGGGTGATTGACTACTAATGACACCTTTTGTTTGTGTGAGATTGATTGTGAACTAATCAAGTGAGCTAAGTGACTGCCTCCAATATATGTATTTGTTCCCTTCATTCCATATGGTAGAATAGAAAGAGGTAATAGAAATGCTTTAGAACCCCTTGATATATTTTTATGGTCAAGCATTGTTAGATCCATGAATAGCATCTGAGAGGTTGGTGGGAATGTTGATACCCCATTCTATATTGGGACAAGTTATGAAAATGAAGTAATTGGTCATCTTGAACTAAAAGAAGAGATGGTGATATGACTCACCCATTTCTTTCAAGAGGATATACTCAAGGAAGTGCTTACTCAACTACAAGATATAATATAAGAGACAATGGTCTAGTTGTAACTACAATCCAATCAAAAGGAAGTACTATGGTATCTACTCCCAAAATGTGAGGAAAAGGAGAAGCATTTTGATTCATATTCTAAGTCTCCTACTTCTACCATGCCTCCTTGTTCTATCGCAACAAAATTTCCTTGCTTCCATTTTCATAAAGGACAAAAAAGTTTATTCAATAGAAAATTGAAGCACCACTGTCTAACTATAAGAAATTGAGTTTCATCTTAGCCTACAGAAAAATAATATTTTAGAAGTGGTCTGCAAGGTGGCTTTGTTTGAACTACTAAGGAAGAAGGATGAGCCAAAGGAATTTAGGAGTTACCTATTTGAACCAGGTGTACAGTGCCAATTGTGAAGCACCACAACCATGAGGAGGAGGGGTGATGCATTGTGATGGTGATGAGGATAACTTTATAGGTGAGGAACTACATATTGGGTGGTGTCTTTATAGAGAAGAAGAAGTCAATAATGGGGAGCATTATGTATATGACCTATTGGGATTCTATCATATGCAATCAGAGAGAGTAAAAAGGTGCCCTAGACAGAACCTCTTTGGAGACAACATGGAGAGGATACAATTATTCCCCGAGTATAACTTTCTCGTAGAGGAAGATTAAGAGCTCTGAGGGAGATAAGGAGAATCATGAGGGAGATGTACACATGAAATTAATTGGTGAGAAAGAGAAGAGGGCGTTGTTATTTTAGATTTGAGTTTTTTAGTTATTTAACACATAATCAGCTACCATTTACATGCCTACATCAAAGTAGGACAAATGTAGTTGTGTTATCTTATAAATTGGCCACACTTTTATATTTACACTTATATTGTTCTAATTAAAATAGTTTTGACCACATATAAATTATATATAATTAGAACAATTGTTATTAGTAAACTTTTTTTGTGTAGTGATACACTTCCACCCAAAGTTTTAAATTTCATGGTGTGGATGATGTCACAAAAAAAATCATACTCCTATGATCTTTCATCCAGGGAGGATAGCTCATCAATGAAGAGATCCAATGTGATAGATATGTTTTAATGTACATGATGATCATGGAAATTAACTTTTAGTCTAATGTTATTCAATGATATTAGTCTGAGGTTGTTGCGATTTTAAGGTGTGTATGTCTTCATTTTTAGTATCAAGGTGGAGTTTTCCATCAAACTTTTAATTTTATCATATGCTAAAAACTTTAAAATCTTTGGAGAGAGGGATTTTTATATGTGGCTCCAATTCTTTTAAACAAACCATAGGTTGAATCAATCTAGCCCCAAGTTTTTCCTCATAGCATTGTTGTGATGTGTTTTCTCCTCTTGTTCTGACACTATTCATAGATACCCTCCCAAATCAAAAGGTAAGCTCCCATGCATTCTTATCCTTGTTAAAAAACATGATGAAGTCTCCTCATCAATGATGATTGTGGAATAGTGCTAAATTTTTTATATTGGGGATAGCATTTTACATTTCTTATAGTGCCAAGTTGATTTTAGTAGACATGAATCCCTTAAAGAGGTTGTTGATTGGGTCTTTTCTCACTATTATTAACCTTTTTCTTGTCGTTCTCTCTCCTCAGTCTCCAATCTATGCTAACGACACAACATATGATAACATATGGATCAACTATCTCCCTTTCTTCCTCTCCTTCCATGTCCAATTCTATAAACTTACTTCTCATGTCTATCATGTTCTGGCTAGTTGGTCCTTGTTGTTTGGCTAGAAAATTGAAATGGAATTATTCAAAATATTAATAATTTTTTTTCTTGTTTATAAATTAGTGTCAAATATATATTTTGGGGTCAAGCCATCCTCGTTGAAGACACATCATCCTCTCTTATAACAATGAGTCTCTGATCGGGACATGTTGATCTCACAAGGGGAATTGTGTCCATAACAGGGACACATTGCTCTTAGAGAGAACAATGCCTATCCATTGGGACTCATTGTTCATAATTACTTTTATACTATGATACTATGTTACTATTTCAATATTACAAATATTGAGATTATTAACAACCATTGTAACTAGTATAATACTAAATTTTATTATACCTAGAAGTAGAAGAACAAAATGTTAAGAGTCAATTTGCATAGTATTTATAAATGTAAATAATAATGTGTAAAATGTATAGATGTAATACTAGAAATATAAGATGAAGTATAAATTCAAATCAATACATAGAATATGTACAATACTTAAATTAAAAACAAAAGATACAATATTAAAAATATATAATACATGATAATACACATAAAAATATTTTATAAAAGGATAATAACAATAAATATATAAAATAAAATTGTATTATGCATAGTAATATTATTGACACAAAAAGAATTGTGACATACTTTAAAGAATACTATACACAACAATGCACAATTATTCAATGCATAATGTTTATTTAGTAAGTTGTGAGGTTTCTATTCATCTAACCCTCCTCTAACAAGAAAATTCAATTCCATTTGCAAAACTTAAGATGAATGTTCACATAATAATTTGTGTGATATAGTTTCATTTATTATTAATATTATTCTTTTGTACAATATAGTTGTATTGTTGGTATTTATTATACTTTATGAATACAAGCTAATAATTTTTTAAGTATTGTGTTTTCTATATGTGTTAATAAAATGAATTTTCAATTTATATGTTGTCTAACTAAATAAGGGCTTTGCCAAAATGCCTTCACAAAAGCATGTGCAACAAATTGGGTTGTAAGTCATTTCCGGATGGAAAATCCTAGAGATCTAAAAAAAGGGAAATTATAAGATTTAGATGATGACATAAGGGAGATACTTAAGATAAAAATAAACTTTTTCAAATATTTTCCTTCTCTAGATGAACACATTTCTCCTCTTCCACATCTTTTGACTTGGTCTTCTCTGCCATGTCCTTTGATCTTCTCTTGTATGTCCTCTTCGATATCCTTTAATGATTGATGATTACTCCTATCATTCTCTAATCATGTGGTGTTGGTTTCTATTGCCTCCTTATCATCCATATCCTTTCACCATCAACAAGAATCATAGAAGTATTAGGAAAATTCAACATCAGCAAGTTCCTCTATAGTTGTGAAGTCAATTGACATATGTACCCACTTTCCAAGTCCATTCAAGAGTCTCCACACATGTTTGGTAAGACCTTTGCTATGATTAGTTTTTCCAATCATCTTTGAGTTGTGCATTTGTCCTCAATGACATGAGTTGGGTACATGTGTAAGGTGTTGGAATACACTGATGTTTGTGTAGGGTTGGTCACTAGTCTCTGTTCTTACACATGATGAATGTGTGTCACATGTCTTGCCACCCAACCTTGGTCCAAGGATTCCCCCACCATGCATATCATGGCTCTGATGCTACTATCACTCAATTTTTCCATCATGTCCAAGACCTAGTCAACATGATTGTTGGTTTTCTTGCTCCATATCAAGCCTTGGATTCTGACTCTTATATCATTATGGCCCATCAGCATATTGAATCACCCATGCTTCTTTATAAACCATATCAGGCACAACATGAGTCTTATAGATTCTATCTTTTTATGGGTGTTCTTATAGTAAAGAGCATCCCACTTATTTGTCTCTATTCATTCATAAACACTCTATGTGTTTCCCTACAACAAGTGACTTTTTGTCCTTGATCCATCGATGCTTGGGATTATCTTTTTCTACTCCCTATGTGTTCTCTACCACTTCTCTCTTGATTCTTCTCATGAACGCTCATCACAAAGGTGTTCCCTGATCCAACATATTGTAATCCTTATGGTCCTAGAAACATGCAATTTAGGAGTTGATGATATTCAAGGACTTCCTGCCCAAATCCTAACCTGCCGACATCCTTTTAAACATGAATGATATGTTGAATCCATAGTTTCACATGCCAAGACAAAGATCATGGTTGGAAAATTTTATGTTACCATTCAAGTTCTCTCCTATAGTGGTGTTGCCCCCTCTAACCCCTCTACTTGTTTGGTGCTTTAAGAAAAACACCCACAACCTCCCCTCATATTGTGCATCCAATGTTAGATATTTCTTGCACTCCCTTTGTAGATCTTGTGTTATGGTTGAGGAGGAAATCTTATCCATCCAGAAAGAGACATATTGTGCATGTGATGGTATCCTCCCACAAACCTTCTGGAGGCTGTGTGGTACACTAATAGTTGTTAAAGATGTCTTTTTGAGTGTAGTCCCAGCTATGGTCAACCTTTGGCTTGCCGATTGTCATCCTATCTCCCTGGAACCCTCTGTCTCAATTCCTCTTTGACTCCTCTTCTCAATCCATACAATGAAATTTGGCTTATTTTGGTTGGTATGATTTGGCAATGATTTGTTTCTAAGGTTGCAAGGAAGGGTGTTTTGTCTGATTCAATCACTTATTTTAAGTAAAAATCAATTTGGTGCTGACATTTCTGGATGATTTGAAGGCTATCTACACATTGTCACTCACCGTGTTTAAGCAACAACATTGCACCACCCTTGTGATCGCACTTGATGACTTTAGTAATGCATTGAATATGGTTGACATATCCACCATATTTTAGGAAGTTTATCTTCATTGACCATATATTGCATGTTAGGTTTTATTCTATTATAGCTCCCGATCTTCTTTCTACAAGTTTTAGAGTGTGCCTCTTGTCTTCACAACTGGTGTCTAGAAAGGTGATCCATTATGGCCACTTGTTTTTTTGTTGGATCTCCATCCTCTTATTTTACAACTAAATGATGAATGTTACATCGATCTTCTTACTTTATATCTTGATGATGGCATTATGATTGGTAATACAACCAAAATCACCAAGGTGTTATCTTTTATCCAAGCATGTGGACTAGATCTAAGTCTTCATTCAATATAATGATATAGAAATATTTTGGCCCTCATATGAGCCAAGACGAGACCCAAAGTTTGGTATGTTCTTTGCTAACTAATATCATATATGTGTGTAGTGAATATTTTAGGAAGTCATGTTTCTAGGGACCCAGATTTCTCCATGGAGCCTCTCAACAAACATGTTAGGGGTTCCAATGGGTAATGATATACCCTTCTAACCTTTAACCATATCATGTAGGGTAAAAGTATTGTTTTTGGTATGCCCTGGGAGCTAATCATATGATGAATGTAATGACACATCTTGTAATTGATTTCATTATTAATAAAGGGAATTTTGTTTATTATGTTTGTTTCAATATGAGATAATGAATATAATAATGCCCTAAGAATGTATGACATAATGACATGGGATTTCAGGTTGAGGTCCTAAAAGAGATCATGTGTATGTGAAAAGTATCAATTCTTTTCTGAGTCCCTAGTCAGATATTATTATGAAAATTAGGACAACAATAATACATTAAGACCAATATGTGTCTTGATTAATGACTCTGTCACATTAGTCATGATATTGGATAACAAATCAAACACATAGGTACTTGTTATGAACAATGTACTAGGAAGATCCACTTTGAGTGTGATACATGGAAGCCAATAATGGAAGTCAGAATCACATCTCAATGTGACAATGGTGATTGTGGTCCCTAGACCTGAAGTTAGTATAGTGATCACATGTTGTTTTAGTATGCTTTAGTAGCACTCAATGTTACCTTGAATAAGGTTTTGTATACAAGTAGGGCTTAGGTGCACTGTGACACATGTGGATGACTGTGAGTGATGTAGATGGAATTTTTCCCTCCCATTGGAGTGATATCTTGGCCACTTGATGAGTGAGAATATGAAATGCATGGCCATGATCATGTCATCTAATATAGGATATTGAGGTCATGTGTATCTCAAATAATATACTTTAGATCACAAAACAAAGATTGAACATGAAGAGGATGGTTTTTTCATGCCTCACACTCAATATGGATTTTAAAGATAAAAGTACTATACAATCACTATAACAATGGTCACAATACTAGGTTAAAGTTGTTCTTCAACTTCTCCAATTACTTGGGTAGCAATGAAGTCTTGCTAGATATCAATCATTGCTTGTGAAGTCATAATTTGATTATGAACAATACTACCAACATAACTTGGATCCTATAGGGTCACACACATAGGATGCATTAGAATTGGAGTATAATTGTAGACATAATTGTAAATTTTCCAAGTTATATTGATTATTAAAATGTTTATTTATACAACTAGAATAATGTTGGAATACAATCTAAGATAACTGGTTAAAAGGTTTAAGACAATTGATTGGATTTAAATTATTGACTTATATGATAAGTTGATCGGCTAATCACGAGCCATAGGTTAGAGTATACAGTCGAGTGATGAAAAATTAGTTAATAGATAAAAGTGATTAATAGATTAATTAATTAACGATGTGATTCTATAATATTCCAAGTGCCTATTTGGCTTTCCATGAGCGGCCCACTTTGAACACGATGACATACTTTTATTTCCTAGGGTTTTGTAAATCATACTTCCTTTCCTTTTATATTAGAAGGGGTTTGACCACCAGATCATAAGGACACACTCTTGTACGTGAACCCTAGATGTCATCATCCTCGAGAGAAAAAGAAGGAGAATTATTGTGATGCTATCATGACACCAAGAAAGGGGATTCTCCATCATGTTGGCTCAGGAAACATGACGAGGAATTCTACTGCATACATGTGGACATCAAAGATACGCAAGCGACAAGAGACTGCATTCATAGGACATCAACAAGGACTGTTTGTACATGCATGGAGCAACGCACGCCGCCAAACAAGGAGTATATTGTTGGACTTGTAGGATACCTGGAGAATACATTGTTGAACAAGTTCATCTTGTAAGGAATATGGAGAATTTGTCTATTGTTTCCGTTGTGTTTGTCACCTCCACAATTCCTAACAGGTAAGGGTATGGATTTCTGTTATCTATATTCTTATATTTGTTGAACATCTTACCTTCTATGTTAATAGGTGAGATTAAGGTATAGATATATCCAAACACATTTACCCATTTATTCACTAATACATAAAAAATACCTAATAAATATGTTTCATAGGGTGTTCTTGGAAAATAACCCAACTCGAGCCATTGTGCATATAACTCTATCACAAACTCACACATGTATATGCAGACACTGTGACTCTAAATCCCATTGCCCTATACTCCAGCAGAATGATGATTGCACACCTTCTTTGGATCGCCACCTTTCCCATTCCTGGCACCATCTCCAATCAAAAGTGCTTCCTCCTTGATGCCTCCCTTATTGTTGCTTCAGCCTCTCCTGTCGGTGCCTCCCCATATGCATTCTCTCATCATTCTTAGCTACCCTCCTTAGTGTCTTCCCCTATTGTGACCTCTTCCCAAGAACATGTCAGGATGATGCTCAACTATAGATCCTCGTCGGTATTTCTCTTTTAGGTTCTTTTCCAATTGGTTGAGTGTGTGGATGGCTGGGAAGTCTCATGAGAGACCATGGGGTGACCTAGAGGCAGAGTTCCCACGTTGGGGTAGGTCGAAAAGGTCTAATTCCAAATCATCTTCCCTAGTGCATGTATTCAGGGACCTAGACCATGATGTTGACGCGGCATCTGCGGATCTCAGTGTTGATCTGATGATCCTAATTTCCTGTTGTGACATGATTCTCTTCTTCCTCACCCATAAATCTTTGATAGATGGAAAGTAATACCATCTAAACTACAAATTTCTAGTGAATCAAATATCTACAAAATTGCTCATCTCATCTACATTTGACTTCTTTTCTCCATGTTGGAAACTCCTACGACAAGCCTCCTTCTTCCAGTTTGACAGTTCTTGTGATCAATTTTATAATGTGACTTTTGTTTGATCAAATTTCTCCCTGTACATCTTCCCAGAGATCTACAGTCTTTTTTTCTAATAGTTTGTTTGCAAATGCAAGTGTCAAGTGGAAGCATCGATAATCTAATATCATGTATGTGAATTTGTGGAAAAGTGACTTGTTTGTGTGCTTGTAACATTGTGTGGAAAAAATTATTTGTAAAGAGGTTTTTGCTTATCTTATTTATTGATCTTTTTAAACCGTTTATTTTTCTAAAAACTTGTATCTTTCTAAATATAAGATGGTTTATATATCCTTAGAATTAACAATGTTGACCTATTTCATATGATCTTGTAATTTATAAAAATGGAAGATAGTTGGGTATATATACTTTTTTGTTATGAGTGTTAATTTGTTTTGTATGGAGCAAGATCTTGAATCAGGCATAATGTTTAGTATTTTATTGTAATTGGGTTGTCTATATAATTTTGAAACAAAATATACAATGTGTTTAAAATCCATGTTTATCAAATTACTCATTTACCCTTTACCCTCCTTGTTTACCCATTGTGGAATAGGGTAAGGATAAGGGGAGGGTAAGGGATTTATGAGTCAGGCAACTACCCTTCCCACCTACCCTATGTAGGATAAAGGTAAGGGTATACCTTTACCCTCCCCGTATCCTCCCTATTGATAGCGCTAGAACATGTGGCTAAAACCCCCCACAATGATGGATCATTTGGCTTTTATTAAGGACCCACAATGTGTGATTCTTCTTCTTTGGTTATGCATTGTGATGTCCAAGTTGTAATGTGTCTTTCCAAATGATAGCCCCTAGTTCTATTGGCTTTACACTAGCTTATTTTCACCATGGGCTTCATCGATGTTTGGCACGTATTATGGTTGGTGATGGTCCAGGCTTCGGTGATCTATTATGGCACTTGGCCATGTTTCCTATGCACCTAGGAGGTTTGGGCATTAAATCTTTGTATGATTTCAACAACTTCATCTATTCTTCCTCTTGGTTCCAAACTCAAGAACTCTAAGACCACATTGTGGGAGAGGTTGAATCAGTACCTACAAGAGCCTCTTTTATTACTAAACATGCTACCATCAGTAGTATCTTTTCATCCTTTTGATTGTCCCATTTATCACATATGAATTGTGTCACTCCAAACACCCAGTCTATTTTGATAGAAAGTTATACAAAACTATCATCCAACAATTAACTACAAGTGGCTTCTCCGAACTACAACTAGATGTCATCTTTTTTCTCTTCAAGACAACCATGGACAAGACTTCCTACTTGTCATTGACAACCATGCACAAGACTTCCTACTTGTCATTCTCATTGATAATCTTAGTTTGTCCATGTCACCTATTGAGTATCAAGCTATCCTTCGTTATCGACTCATCCCTTTTACCCAAGATGAATGTTGCCTATGTTGCAATATGGTAGAGCTTTTAACGCCTTTGGTAGTTGTGTTGTGTCATAGAAGACCAACATATAAGTTTTGACATGGTATAGTTCATGATATGTTTTTAATCCTGTCTCTTGAGTTGGATTAAAGGTCCTAAAAGAACCTCATGTTGCCTTCTTTGGCACACAAATTGATGATCTTCGCTCCCAATATTCTATTGACATCTTGTTTTCTGATTGGATAAATAACAAGCACACATATGTTGACCTCACCAGATTCTCTCTCCTAAAAGATGTTTTTTTAATTAACTTGAAAGAAGTTTAGGAAGATGGTGATGCTGTTGCAAAATAGGTACAAAAGCACATGCAGCTTGTATGGTAAATCACCATCATTTTTTTCCTTTTTCTTTTGATACCTTTAGAGTACTTGTTGATGACGTGACATCTTCTACGGTGACTGTAACATGTCACCAATAGAAACCTCATGCTACCTTCATCTATATTTTGTAATCTTTTCAAATATACAGGCTTCACCATTTATTCATCTAATATTTATACTCTTTTTTTTAATAATGAGGAATCCCTCCTGGGATCAGTCACATTGGACCCCACCCAGCCAAGGGTAAACTCCGAGACCAGCCATGTCATTGGGAAGACACCATGGCACGCCCGATCAAATGCCAACCATTTCTTTTTTAGTAATGTATATATTAGTTTTACATAATATAATTTACATAAAATAGTGTTCTCTAAGCAAAAAATACAATACACAAGAATTCATAATTTTTTAA
Organism: Alisma plantago-aquatica; assembly: GCA_963693085.1. NCBI lineage: Eukaryota > Viridiplantae > Streptophyta > Magnoliopsida > Alismatales > Alismataceae > Alisma > Alisma plantago-aquatica. The sequence goes on along the minus strand of OY856413.1, from coordinate 78,026,401 downwards.
TGCATATCTTTTGTGTGTGTATCCCATACTTTTATTCTATTTATTTATTTATGTTGTCCTTGTATACAATGTACCTATATTATCTCTATGCATTGTACTTATTCAATATCATCTCTATTATTTTTAGTGTTAGTAATGAACATTTTGTATATATTTATTTGATATGTATAATGCATTTTGTATTATTAGTATTGTGTCTATTATTTTACATACTAGAACTTACATTTATAAATATTATGTTTGATGAACTATTATATTCTACTATATGTGTTATATTTTTATCTATCATAATATTAATATGACTTTTCTCGATTATTATTCTTATTAAGAAACTAAATAAATATAATTTAATATAATGACATGTTATCATAATAAAAAACAATTCAAGATGCATCCTTGGATGAGACTCGTATGCCCACAAGGTGTAATGTGTCCCAACTGGAGACCCATTACCAACTATGGATTATTGTGTCCAGATAAGGATGAATTGCAATGAGAAGAAAAATATACCTCCTTTTGGGAAATAATGGTCTTGAAATGTGACTTGTTAGACAATATTTTCAAAAATAACATAAAGAGATAAATTGCAAAAAAAATGATGTTTTAATTTTTAGTCATTTTGTTTTTTCTATCTTCTTTTGAAAGGACGTTTCTGTGTGCACTTCCTTAGAGAAGTCCCCCAATGGCTCGGTTCACCTTACTTCTATGTTGATGAGATTCCTTCTATGTTTGTTATGTTGAAGAATTTTCACCGGTATATACATGTGGATAGATTAGGGATTCAATTTGAGAATCTGTAATATTGAATTCAAAATTAATTGACAATGAGTAAGGGGGCACACACCTTATAAGCTCAAAGACCACCCCAGAATTCAGCGGGTGTGGAACAATTATTCTCACTTTCCCTTTAAGTATATTTACCTTTTTTTGTGCACTTGTACTTATTATTTTGAGTAAAATGTGGTCCTCAGACTTATTTTGAACGGTCCACTCTGATATCATATGTGGATATATGGTATTCAATTCAAAACTAGTTTACAATAAGTGAAGGTCCACACAGCTTATAAACTCAAAGACCACCTCAAAAGTTATCGTTGTGGGACAATTACTTTCACATTCAACTCACACCGTACTCGATCTTGAGTTATCATGTGAAGGTGTTACGGTTCCGATCTTGTACACCTAAGAATGAAACCTTCGTAGGCCATGGGCTACCTATCAATGGCATGATGTAATCATTATCCAATGTTGTAAACCTAGCAATTATTCTCGAAATCTACTAGTATAAGTTCTCGATTGGCCTCAACGTGGATCTGATTCTATCTTTCACAACTATAAATGCTACCTCTCTCTCCAGCTAGCACCTTCACAATTATAGAGAAACTCCATTACATGTTCCTGACAGATGGTTTCTACCATCTATCTCTGGATTATAATGTCTTGTTTTGGTAGTTGTATAAATTAGATGTTCAAACCCACGTTATGATTATTTTTGGTGTTAGTTTTTTTCACGGGTATGTAGTTTGTGATGTTTGATTCTCGGTTCCCCTCTTGATTGGGTTCCCCTGATTCATATGAGGTAACTAGTGATCGGACAGGTAACTAGTTTCTCCGGTCACCACCAATCTACGTCCATGGAATCATCATGAAATTTCTTCGATTTTTCTATGATGCCCATATTTGTAATTAGATTGGATTGCACACCTCCTCCGAATGGTCTTCCTTGTATTTTCACGTTCTTGCGTGATAATTTGTGTTGTCGTCCATTTATGGTGGCATCTCCCACCACACCATGTCCCATCCTGCCTTGGTGTTGCTCATATTTCATAGTGTTTTGGGTTTTATCATCATCAGTGGGCTTTCAGCCCTAGACATAATCTATATGCAACATTTACCCTTATTAGGGTTTCTCAATGTAAGGAGTGCATATTAAATTCCATTTCAACATATTCCTCATTAGTTCATTGTATACCACAGTTCTTAACAAATATTAGTAGAGGCATTAGAACTAGTAATAGTAAAAGCATATAGACATCATGTATCATTCCTCATACTCAGAATAGATTTATCATACAACATATGCTTGTTCCATCTAATCTCAATAGATGTAAATAAATTTCATGCATATACATGCATAACAGACTTAGTTCTCTTATTTTATTTCACATTCTTCATATGGGGTTACTAGTCAACACATGTTGATTATCATTTGAATTCCATCAAAATAGTTCATTCTCATAATATAAGTATTCTATCAAACAATCACAATACAAGAACACATTCTTGTAAGTCAATTCAAATACTTGAGTTTCATCATTTAGTTGAATTCAACTACGGTTATGTACATCTCTTAATCACCCATTTGAGCTTTTCCTTCATTAGCATCATCAAACTCATCATTTTAGGGTAAGAGTTACATTCTTAGAATCATCTACTAATTCCTATCTTTTTCCATCATTTTATACTCAGTAGTCTCAACTTCTTTCATTTCATGTTCATTACATCATTTGGACCAATCTTTCTTGATTCACTTTACATACAATGCTTCTATTCTACATAACATTTATCAAAGTACAATTCTTAGTATATTTTATTTAATTTGGGTTAATCCATATGTAATTAAATAAAAGATAAAATACTTCATCATACTATCTTCATTAATTTCATCTTTATCTTGCAATCACCATGAAGTACATCTTGTTCATATTGTCTCTTATATTCAGATAAGTGTACCTTGACATTGACTACTAATGTCATTCCCATAATCAACAATTATCATTCTTTATTATACTAAAATAAATGAATTAGACTTAGATGATATAGAAAGGCTCATCATATTCAATTGAAGTATCAATACTTTCAACTTCAGCATTTGATCACATTTACCACATCATATACAAGTTCTAGCTTTATCACTCATAATCATCTTAATAATAAACTTTTAGGGTTTTCAAGAAGTCATTCCTTAGTTCAACATATCGTAAGAATTATATCATTTAGTAATCCAATCATGAACTAAGGGTTCATTAGGGTTATTCACAAACATGGAAACCCTAGTTTCCATTTTCACACATTTCATTCATCAATCATAAGTATACATTGATAAATTGACTCATTTGATTCACTTCCTCAACACAAATCCTAATCAGGATATGTGGTCATTCAACTCCATTAACATTCAATAATTCACTTGTATAATACAATATAATACAATTCAAATATGACTTTATACATGTCAATTAAATTCCAAGCATATCGACCATTGGCTGATTTTTAGGAAAAATCCACATGAAATACCATAGTCATCTACCCATAAGAATACCCATGCATCCTCAATCAATATAATAGGAAGTAATAAAGTTTTAATCAATGAGAAATAATCAAAATTAGTAAAATTGGATTCCCCAATATCTTTCCCAAATCAAATCCAATCACATGCATATACAAACAAGGTTTTTGGTTGTTTTAGCCTGATAGAATTAGGCTTTCAACATTAATACAAAGCTTAGGAGGGAGAAAAGCACTCACCTCAGGTGCCAAGCACCTTAATTTCGTAGGTCAACCTCTGAATTTTTGGAAACCCAATCAAACTCTCGCAAAAGAATCCAATTCTTTCTCCTCTCAACTCAGAAACCCTAGAAATGGGGATTAGAAGAGAAAGAGTGAGAAAAGGGGGAGATTTGATGTGATTTCAAATCAAATCAGGGGAGGGACAGAATCTTGACATGTGAGAGAATATTCACCATGAAATTCTATGCAAAGAAGCTAAACTTATTTGATTTCATCATATCTTGGATAGAGAAACCCTAGGTCAACATCTCCACCACTTTCTCTTCTCAAAACCCTAGCTCTCCTCTCTCTCAAGAATTTCATTTATTTGATAGGAAGGACGAGTTATAAGAGCTCCTTGTGTGTTAGGTTAGTGATATAGATGAATTGAGGTGCTTAGAACATTTGCAAACAAGCCCCTCAATGTATTTTTATTTTGCTCAGACTGGTTGGTCGCCTGAGTTATAAACTCAACCGAAACCACACGTTTCAGAACTCAAACCTCATCCAATAATTATAAAACTTTAACTACATATATGAAGTTAAGTTTTTAAGATACAGTAAAAATTTAGATCATTTTTAGTTACCAATAAATAAATAAGAATCAAATACTACACTACTATATTGCAGTCAGCAGCATAGTCGGTCGAGTTTGTCCTTCACAGAACTCAACCGACACCCTCTCTGTAGAGATCAAAGGTCATCCAAAAATTAAGCCAATTTAACAAAGTGTCTATGATTTAGTTTTACATGTAAAATTAAAATTTGAGATCAATTTGATATACCAATAAAAATATAAAATTCAATTACCACACTGCTATATCAATCTGAAAATATGATCGGTCCAGTTTGGAACTCAACCGATAAAAAGGTCAGAACATTCATCAAAAATTCTGATATTTTTCAATATTGTTCAAAATTTATATATCCAAATCGTATCAAAATTTGATATAAATAAGAGTTACACATAAAATACTAAAAATCATTTAGTGAGACATTATACTTATCAAATTTTGTATTCATATATCATCAAAACCCTAATTTGGGCCGATTAGGGTTTCTAAATCTTAACCCTAATTATTTAAATCAAAGTATGATTAAATCTTCTCATTATATTTAAAACATCAAAAATTAAGTACCATCACTAATCAAGCTTTAAACAATGATCAACTTAGTTAAGCATACAATTATCCAAGTAAACCCTAATTAGATGACTAATTTGAAAATGGGTCATTACAAATTCTCCCCTCCTTTTAGGATTTTGCCCCAAAATCTAAGAAAATATATGGAAGAATATCATATCATCTAACCGATCACCTCTTTGGGCATCAAATTATAAATACTTTCATTTTATCTTTCTTTCATATGACATTTTTTTTGCATTTAATGGATATTTCATCCCTTGTCATCATCATATCTCTCCTTGAGTATTACAAACACTTACTTCAAAGATATTAGTAATACATCATTTATCAAGATACGATTCACATCACCTTTCTCATCCTTTTAAAATTTTGATTGTGTATCTCATGGATAAGATTATGACTTATTCACATATTATCATCTGCATTCATCAATTTCCTTTATAAAGAAGATCATCTAGTGTGCATCTTATTTCATAGCTTTTTATCACAATTTCAGATTTCATACTCAAACTCAAACTCATTAGAGATTATGTTCATAATCCATTAATCTTTCATCTTTCTTATATGAAATTTCATGTTTTTCATAGGTTCCATATTGAATTATAAAATCATTTTCTCTTTCATCATTTTATCACCATTCTTCTCTTTTTCATCATGTATCTTATTATACTACCAAACTATGTTCATATGGATACTTGGTCATGGCATCCAGAAGAAATATATTCAATAGTTCCATACTAACTTATCTCAATACCCAAATACTTGACCAGAGTATCTGGATACTGAGTTCAGTCAGTATGCACATCATTCAGGTTATATTCAACATCCACATTATCATTTATTCCTAGATCCTATTGTCCCTATATACTCATCTAACCTAGGCTCTGATACCACGTCTGTCGGGATCCACTCTTTTGATCAACATAAATACCAACCATTAGAGATAATCCCAAACTTAAACCCAGATTATGAAATAAAATAATGAATTCTCGACAAAGGCAATTAAACAATATACAAAAAAGACAGATAAATTTTTCCTTTTTCTTTCTTCACAAACTCATAAATCAACGTCACATCAAGGACATGACATTCAGATATCACAAATCATATTCAACTCCATTAAATCCAGAATCAAATCTTGTTCTCGTATGTAGTTTAGTTTACATCAAATACATGTACATTGATGAACAAACTTAATCTACAACCCATCTCGGGAAAGAGAAAGTACAAGGACATTCTAATCTATCTAGATTATATTATTTATATCTTCTTTGTCACGACCTCTCCACTGGATAGCATTATACCTAAAAACATTTGAAACAACCTCATGAGACTCATATAGAGCCCCAGTGAGTGGATACCTCCCACTAAAGCTAGGTACATGCATCAACATCAGATTAAGTATAAAACTTAAAAGAAACACACAGATATTGAAAAGTATAGCAAATAGTTCTATCATGAGTCAAATCTGTCTTGCAATGGTAGTCTAATCCAACAGATAAGGCAATCACTTTAACCAATTATAACTTTGAAACATCTTTTAACGCATGTCTATGAACAAATCAGCAAATACTTCTCAGTTCAGATGAAGAGTCCTACTGCATGTGAAATAAGATAAGTTCTAAGCATTTTTGAATCAATACATAACAATAACATTACCCTTGTGGCACTCCACCGGCTGGACCAGGAACACATCCTACAGTCCTGAAGCTGAAGTACACATAATACATATCTACCAAACAATATTGTCAAATAGAAGGCAATCCAACTCATATTCAGAATGAATATAAATCCCATCATTTATATCTTGTCAGCATGACATATCATAATATGAAATAGAAGATGTCCATATCAACATGATTACTTTCCTCAACAAGAAGCATAATCAACAATAACAAATCATCAAGTAGCAGTACAAAGAATGTAACAACCATTCAAATCATGTTCTACACGGCTTATCATCTTTTATTCATTTGCCCTAAAACTACTTGGCTTGTACCTCACCCAGTAGAAGTCGCCACGCCTGATTCTCGTGTCAACGACTCACCGTCACTATCTTAGGGTTTATCCGGCCACCCTAAGATATCAACAAGAGACTCTGGCCACCTCAGGGTTGCCTAAAGAGGCTCACGTCCTCATCTCAGGTACACGAGGTAGGAACCAACAAAACAATATATCACATATCACAGTATTTCACATATTTTTCATTTCACATTTCACATATTTCATTTCAACAGAGTCTATTCCATCTGGACATAGACTTTCACAGCAAGGATTTAGGGCCGGAGCCACTCCAGATGACTCACTCCTAAATCCTGGTGATCTAACCTTTAAGGTCTCGATCCACACTCTAGTAATCCTTCTCATAATTCATTGATTACTACAAGGAGATCTGTTTTGTTTCCCCAGTGTGGTCCTCGGGGGAAACTCACGGTGTTCAGGGAAGCTAACTAGATGCTCCATCATTTCACTTATTATTAATCTCTTTTACTCATCTTACAAGAATTCAAAACATCATATATCATATCTGAGTATTCTTGCGTAACTATAATAACATGAAACAAATTAAGTTTATCAATAAGGGCAATGATCAAAGCAAGAAGCACAATAAGTCTAATAAATTGCAACAAATATGATTATTTCTATCTTCTACATCAACTCATAGCAATCATCAATAGTGGGCCTTCAGCCCAAGAGATGATCTCATTGTTCATCATTTACCCCATCAGGGTTTTATCATCATCAGTGGGCTTCCAACCCTAGACATAATCTCATTATGCAACATTTACCCTTATCAGGGTTTCTCAATGTAAGGAGTGCATATTAAATTTCCATTTCAACATATTCCTCATCAGTTCATTGTATGCCATAGTTCTTAACAAATATTAGTAGAGGCATTAGAACTAGCAATAGTAAAAGCATATAGACATCATGTATCATTCCTCATACTCAGAATAGATTTATCATACAACATATGCTTTTTCCATCTAATCTCAATAGATGTAAATAAATTTCATGCATATACATTCATAACAGACTTAGTTCTCTTCTTCTTTTATTTCACATTCTTCATATGGGGTTACTAGTCAACACATGTTGATTATCATTTGAATTCCATCAAAATAGTTCATTCTCATAATACAAGTATTCTATCAAACAATCACAATACAAGAACACATTCTTTTAAGTCAATTCAAATACTTGAGTTTCATCATTTAGTTTGATTCAACTATGGTTATGTACATCTCTTAATCACCCATTTGAGATTTTCATTCATTAGAATCATCAAACGCATCATTTTAGGGTAAGAGTTACATTCTTAGAATCATCTACTAATTCCTATCTTTTTCCATCATTTTATACTCAGTAGTCTCAGCTTCTTTCATTTCATGTTCATTACATCATCTGGTCCAATCTTTCTTGATTCACTTTACATACAATGCTTCTCTTCTACATAACATTTATCAAAGTACAATTCTTAGTAAATTTTATTTTATTTGGGTAAACTCATATGTAATTAAATAAAAGATAAAATACTTCATCATACTATCTTCATTAATTTCATCTTTATCTTACAATCACCATGAAGTACATCTTGTTCATATTGTCTCTTATATTCAGATAAGTGTACCTTGACATTGACTACTAATGTCATTCCCATAATCAACAATGATCATTCTTTATTATAGTAAAACAAATGCATTAGACTTAGATGATATAGTAAGACTCATCATATTCAATTGAAGTATCAATACTTTCAACTTCAGCATTTGATCACATTTGCCACATCATATACAAGTGCTAGATTTATCACTCACAATCATCATAATAATAAACTTTTAGGGTTTTCAAGAAGTCATTCCTTAGTTCAACATATCATAAGAATCATATCATTCAGTAATCGAATCATGACCCAAGGGTTCATTAGGGTTATTCACAAACATGGAAACCCTAGTTTCCATTTTCACACATTTCATTTATCAATAATGAGTATACATTGATTAATTGACTCATTTGATTCACTTCCTCAACACAAATCCTAATCAGGATATGTGGTCATTCAACTCCATTAACATTCAATAATGCACTTGTATAATACAATCTAATACAATTCAAATATGACTTTACACATGTCAATTAAATTCCAAGCATATCAAACATTGGGCTAATTTTTAGGGAAAATCCACATGAAATACCATAGTCATCTACCCATAAGAATACCCATGCATCCTCAATCAATATAACAGGAAGTAATAAAGTTTCAATCAATGAGAAATAATCAAAATTAGTAAAATTGGATTCCCCAATATCTTTCCCAAATAAAATCCAATCACATAGATATACAAATAAGGTTTTTGATTGTTTTAGCCAGATAGAATTAGGCTTTCAACATGAATACAAATCTTAGGAGGGATAAAAACACTCACCTCAGCTGCCAAGCACCTTAATTTCGTAGGTTAACGTCTGAATTTTTGGAAACCCACTCAAACTCTCACAAAAGAATCCAATTCTTTCTCCTCTCAACTCGGAAACCCTAGAAATGGGGATTAGAAGAGAAAGAGTGAGAAAAGGGGGAGATTTGATGTGATTTCAAATCAAATCAGGGGATGGACAGAATCTTGACATGTGAGAGAAGATTCACCATGAAATGCTATGCAAAGAAGCTAAACTGACTTGATTTCATCATATCTTGGATAGAGAAACCCTAGGTCAACATCTCCACCACTTTCTCTTCTCAAAACCCTAGTTCTCCTCTCTCTCAAGAATTTCATTTATTTGACAGGAAGTATGAATTATGAGATCTCCTTGTGTGTTAGGTTAGTGATATAGATGAATTGAGGTGTTTAGAACATTTGCAAACAAGCCCGTTAATGTACTTTTATTTTGCTCAGACTGGTTGGTCGCCTGAGTCATAAACTCGACCGAAACCACACGTTTCAGAACTCAAACCTCATCCAAAAATTATGAACCTTTACCTACATGTCTTAAATGAATATTTTAATACACAGTAAAAATTTTACATCATTTGGAGTTACCAATAAATAATTAAAAATCAAATACTACACTGCCATATTGCAGTCAGTAGCATGGTCGGTCGAGTTTGTCCTTCACAAAACTCGACCGATACCCTCTCTGTAAAGATCCACCGTCATCCAAAAATTACGCCTATTTAAAATCTTGTCTATAATTGAGTTTAACAAGTACAGTTAAAATTTGAGATCCATTTGATATACCAATAAAAAGATAAAATTAAATTACCACACTATTATATCAATCTGAAAATATGATTAGTCGAGTTTGAAACTCGATCGATAATCAGGTCAAATCCTTCTTAAAAAATTCTTATATTTTTCAATAATGTTCATATTTTATATATCCAAATCATATCCAAATTTGATATAAATAATATTTACACATAAAATACTAAAAATCATTTAGTGAGACATTATACTTATCAAATTTTGTATTCATGTGTCATCAAAACCCTAATTTGGGCCTATTAGGGTTTCTAAATCTTAAACCTAATTATATAAATCAAAGTATGATTAAACCTTCTCATTATATTTAAAACATCAAAATTAAGTACCATCACTAATCATTCTTTAAACAATGATCAACTTAGTGAAGCATACAATCATTCAAGTAAACCCTAATTAGATGAGTAATTTGAAAATGGGTCATTACAAATTCTCCCCTCATTTTAGGATTTCGTCCCGAAATCTAAGAAAAGATATGGAAGAATATCATATCATCTAACCGATCACCTCTTTGGGCATCAACTTATAAATACTTTCATTTTATCTTTCTTTCATATGACATTTTTTTTGCATTTAATGGATATTTCATCCCTTGTCATCATCATATCTCTCCTTGAGTATTACAAACACTTACTTCAAAGATATTAGTACTACATCATTTATCAAGATCTAATTCGCATCACCTTTCTCATCCTTTTAAAATTTTGATTGTGTATCTCATGGATAAGATTATGACTCATTCACATATTATCATTTGCATTCATCAATTTCCTTTATAAAGAAGATCATCTAGTGTGCATCTTAGTTCATAGCTTTTTATCACAATTTCAGATTTCATACTGAGACTCAAACTCATTAGAGATTATGTTCATAATCCATCAAGCTTTCGTCTTTCTTATATGAAACTTCATGTTTTTAATAGGTTTCATATTGAATTATAAAATCCTTTCTCTTTCACCATTTTATCGCCATTCTTCTCTTTTTCATCATGTATCTTATTATACTACCAAACTATGTTCATCTGGATACTTGATCATGGCATCTATAAGAAGTATAGTCGGTAGTTCCATACTAGCTTAGCTCAATACCCAAATACTTGACTAGAGTATCTGGATACTGAGTTCAGTCAGTATGCACATCATTCAGGTTATATTCAACATCCACATTATCATTTATTCCTAGATCCTATTTTCCTTGTAGACTCATCTAACCTAGGCTCTGATACCATGTCTATTGGGATCCACTCTTTTGATCAGCATAAATACCAACCATTAGAGATAATCCCAAACTTAAACCCAGATTATAAAATAAAACAATGAATTCTCGACAAAGGTGATTAAACAATATACGAAAAAGACAGATAAATTTTTCCTTTTTCTTTCTTCACAAACTCATAAATCAACGTCACATCAAGGACATCACATTCAGATATCACAAATCATATTCAAATCCATTAAATCCAGAATCAAATCTTGTTCTCATATGCAGTTCAGTTTACATCAAATACATGTACATTGATGAACAAACTTAATCTACAACCCATCCCGGGAAAGAGAGAGTACAAGGACATTCTAATCTATCTAGATTATACTATTTATATCTTCTTTGTCACGACCTATCCGCTGGATAGAATTATACCTAAAAACATTTGAAACAACCTCATGAGACTCATATAGAGCCCCAGTGAGTGGATACCTCCCACTCAAGTTAGGTACATGCATCATCATCAGATTAAATATAAAACTTAAAAGAAACATGCAGATATTGAAAAGTATAGAAAATAGTTCTATCATGAGTCAAATCTATCTTGCAATGGTAATCTAATCCAACAGATAAGGCAATCACTTGAACCAATTATAACTTTGAAACATCTTTTAAAGCATGTCTATGAATGAATCAGCAGATACTTCGCAGTTCCGATGAAGATCCCTACTGCATGTGAAATCAGATAAGTTCTAAGGATTTTTGAATCAATACATAACAATAACATTACCCTTGTGACACTCCACCAGCTGGACCAGGAACACATCCTGCAGTCCTGAAGCTGAAGTACACATAATACATATCTACCAAACAATACTATCAAATAGAAGGCAATCCAACTCATATTCAAAATGAATATAAATCCCATCATTTATATCTTGTCATCATGACATATCATAATATGAAATAGAAAATGTCCATATCAACATGATTACTTTCCTCAAGAAGAATAATCAACAATAACAAATCATCAAGTAGCAGTACAAAGAATGTAACAACCATTCAAATCATGTTCTACACGACTTATCATCTTTTATTCATTTGCCCTGAAACTATTTGGGTTGTACCTCACCAAGTAGAAGTCACCACGCATGATTATCGTATCAACGACTCACCGTCACTATCTCAGGGTTTAGCTGGCCACCCTAAGATATCAACAACAGACCCTGGCCACCTCAGTGTTGCCTAAAGAGGCTCACGTCCTCATCTCGGGTACACAAGATAGGAACCAGCAAAACATTTTGAAACTCAATCGATAAATAGGTCAGAACATTCTTCAAAAATTCTGATATTTTTCAATATTGTTTACATTTTATATATCCAAATCATATACAAATTTGATATAAATCAGAGTTACACATAAAATACTAAAAATCATTTAGTGAGACATTATACTTATCAAATTTTGTATTCATATGTCATCAAAACCCTAATTTGGCCCGATTAGGGTTTCCAAATCTTAACCCTAATTATGTAAATCAAAGTATGATTAAACCTTGTCATTATATTTAAAACATCAAAAATTAAGTACCATCACTAATCAAGCTTTAAACAATGATCAACTTAGTTAAGCATACAATCATCCAAGTAAACCCTAATTAGATGACTAATTTGAAAATGGGTCATTACATCTACCTTCCTTGTTCCTTTTCACCTGATCCTTGTTTTTTTCCTCATGCTCCTTGTTCCTTTTCTCCTTATCCTTGTTCATTTTCTCACTTATTTTTCTTTCCTTTCCCCTGATGATCTTGTTATCCCCTTCCTTGTTCCTTTTATCATGCTTCTTATTTGTGTGTTACTTTCTCCCTCTTGGGGTTCATGTTGTTTGATGCTTTGTTATTAGTTCACTCATGATCCTCATGTAACCTTAGCTCATTGTATGTAGTAACACACATCACATAGTGTAGTTTGCATTTACTAACATCCTCCTCAGCTTGTAAGAACAAACTTGACAACCTCTATTGGTTCTTTCAAGTAAAACTCCAATGTTGTTACATAATTGTTTGTTCTTCCAAGTGGAGAAGATGATGTTTCTTGATGCTTACTACATGAGCATCATTTTTCTCAAGTCCAAAATTAACCTTTTCATTCTAGGTTATGATATGATCTTGTTCTATCCATCCTTGTTCCTTTTCTCTCATTCCTTATTCCTTTTCTCATACTACTTATTTCTCTTTTCTCTACTCCCCCTCGATTATTCCATTATCCTCCTCCTCCTTCCTCTTCTATTGATCCTTGTTCCTTTTATCATGCTTTTTAATCATTCATCCTCTTCTACCTATCCTTTTCACCTAATCCTTATTCCTTTTCCAATGCTCCTTGTCCTTTTATCCCTATCCTTGTTCCTTCTCTCACTTAGTCATCTTTCCTTTGCCCCCCCCCGAGATGAACATGTTATCCTCCTCCTTGTTCCTTTTCTCACATTTCTTATTTGTGTTTTTGTTTCTCCCTCGTGGTGATCTTGTTGTTTGACAATTCATTATTAGTTCACTCTTAATCCTCATGTAACCTCAGTTCATTGTATCTGGTAACACACATCACATAATGCAATTTGCATTTAATAACATCCTCTTCAGCTTGTGAGAACAAACTCGACATCCTCTATTGATTCTTTCAAGTATAACTCCAATGCTATCACGAATTGTTTTTTCTTACAAGTAGACCAGATGATGTTGCCCGATGCATACTGTGTGAGCATTGTTTTTCCATTTTTCCAACTCCAAATTTACTTGTTGTTGACCGACCATATATATATATATATATATATATATATATATATATATATATATATATATATATATATATATATATATATATATATATATTGTCCATGTTTTGACAATGACTTAATATAATATGTCTATTTGAGATCAATTTTAGGTATTAGGCACATGAAGAAGATGAAATTAGCAAGCCCGAAATTGTCAGAAATCAAGTCAAAATTAATGCAAATACAAGTTTTGAATATTAAATAGAATCACTATTAGAAGCTTATTATAAATAATTTATATTTAATATAACTTGTAACTAAGCTTAATGGAAATTTAGAGCACTTAATTTGAACATTTAAGCACTTTACACACATTTATCAAAAGTGATTATAGACTTGTTTGTTGGTTGAGTATGTCCTGGTGGCAACTCAGTCGACAACCAATTTGCGTCTTGACTATACCCATGGTCGGTCGAGTTTGTCCTAGTGGCAATGCAACTGACACCCGGCACTAATAAAATAAATTATAGTCATTGACTGAGTTTTAAACCAGATAAACTCAATTGAAAACTGTAAATTATTTTGTCATATAGTGTTGTCAGTTGAGTTTCCCAAAAGTTAACTCATCCAACAATATTGTATGGTAAAGTGCAAAAAAGTATTTCTAGTCGTTAGAGTGTTATAAAACTCAATAATATATCTATTTCAACACCAAAACAGATATAACTCAATCCTAAGTGTTTCTACTGGCTATTAGGCAACCTCAACTATAAAAACAGGCCCTTGGACTTCATTCCAAGTTTGCCTTCTATGCTCCCTTTCTATAGTTGAATGTTTTTGCCTCCAAGAGCCCCTAATCTTCCTGAAGCTTACTACTCTACATCCAATTTTAGTGGGTTAGGATCCTTGTAAGAGATATGCTCTAATGTACATCTTTTGAATCTTCCACTCTCCTTCCCAATCTCTCTCTAGAAACTTAGTAGTTTTAAGGTGACTTACTTGAAGAAGGAAGGGAATTCCTTGAAGCAGGAAGGATTGATCAAAGGTTGAAGATCTTCTACAAGAATGGGTAAGTCCTTCGAGAAGTAGGAAGATTCTTGGTAGGTACATAGGTAAGACCTCTATAATGGTTATTGGCTCCTTGACTCAAAAAGGAATGCTATGTTAGCCCTTGTTCTTTAACATTGGTGGTTTGTACATTATAACTCATATAATGGAATATAAGAAGTGTGACATGGTTGAAATCCTAGAGATTGACCCCTCTAGGTAGTGGATGTACATCTTCTAGTTTGGAGGTTGGAACCAATTTACACCTTAGCCTTCATTTGGTGCTTGCTCAATCTCTCTCGCCCTTGCTTTTCAATATTACAATATCTTTTAGATAATGTCTTGAAGGTCTAAGGTGTTTTGTTTAAGTGGTTCTATCTCTATTCACGTCGCCTCTATATCCCAATGATCCAACAATTAGTATTAGAGATTGGTCTTCCCCAGTGAAGTACTCCAACCAACAGAGAAGATGGGTGAAAATCTTTTGGGATCTCTCAACATTGAGGATGGCTTATCCATGCATCCACCCATATTTGATGGCACCAACTTTCTATATTGTAAGAGGAGAATGCAATTCTACAACCAAGGCATGAGCTATGATATGTGGAAGGTTGTTGGTTTTTCCTACAAAGTGTCAGAGGGAGAAAATGGAATGAAGCTTCCTTGAAAAAAGATCAACTCAATGCTAAAACCAATAGCATCATCTACTAATCCCTCACTCTAACTGAGTTCAACTATGTTTCTTCTTGGGAGACAACATATCATATCTGGAACAAGCTTTGCATCACTTATGAAGGAACTAAGAAAGTCAAATAATTCCCGATCTGTATGCTCAATGGTCTTCTTGAAAACTTTCAAGATGGGCAAGAAGGAAAGAGTTGTTGAAATGCATTCAAGACACAATACTCTTATGAATGGGCTTCTAGCTATGGGTCAATATATGGATCAAGGTAAGATCAACTCAAATATCCTTATATCTCTTTCTAATCAATGGAAAATATAGGTGATCACCACTGAAGAAATAAAGTCTCTGCAGAAATTCCTATTGAAGAGCTCATAGAAAATCTACAAGCCTTTGAAGTGAAACTTGATAAGCAAGAAGAAGAAGAGACGCTAGAAGATACATAATTTAATAAGTTGAAGGATAATGCATTCAAATCTCAAACTGAAGATATTGTGCAACAACAAGTCATTATCCAAGCTTCTCCATCCTCAAGTGAAGATGACTCCCCTAGTGATCTTGAAGCTCATTACTCAAAAGGAAAGCACTACAAGGGTAAACCCTCCTCCTCCATTCCTAGATGCTATGAGTGTGGTAAAAAGGGACTCTTAAAGAATGAATGCTCAAAATTAGAGAAGTCACACCATAAGAGAAACCATTGGAAGGAGGAGGACTACAATAAAGAGAGCAAATTCAATAAGGAGAAAAAAGAAAGAAGAGGCAAAAATGCAGCCCATACCACTTGGGAGGAGTCTTCCTCTAGTGAATCTAGCTCAAATGAAGGAGAATGCCACATGGCCCTCATGTCTAGAACAAGTTATGAAGTAAGTGGGGTAAGTGAGGTAAGTCTAAATGAACTTTCAAAAGATTCTCTTATCAATATGATTCATGATTCCCGTTCTTCTTATTCAAAGTGCAAATCTAAAAAGAAGAGATTATGGAAAATCATAGATGATTTATATGATATAATATAAGTGGATGAACAAAATGAGAAAACTCATAATAATATGATAGATTATGTGCAAGAGAAATTCCTTGAGCTTGAACTTCAATATAATATTGTTGAAACTAAAAATGATATTTATATCAAGAAATAAATGATCTTCAAGATGAAAACCAAACTTATATTGATGACCTTTTCATGCTTAGAACTAAAAATGCTAGGATTTTTCTAGAGTTAATGATCTTGAATCTAGACCTATCTTTCCTAGTAAATAAGTAGCTAGCTTACTCTTGAAAACTATTATTATCTAAGTAAGCCCTTTGTTTGGAGGCTGACTTATTGCATGCTCAAGATGAACTTACTAGTCTTTGTTCTACTATCATAACTCTTAGTGATGATAACCATATTCTTAGAGCATCCTGGAAAAAATTCCTTAATGGGAAAAAAATCACTAAATGAAGTCCTAGAACACTCCACTCGACTAGTGGTTAGTAGTGGTTTGAGATGTGAGGGAGGCCTAAAGAGCAAGGGAAAAGGTAACAAAAAAGAGCAAGGGACCTCCAATATACCATAGAGATACTTTTGGCTCTAAAAAAATAATGGTTTGTTCTCATTGTAAGAGTGATGATCATTACTCCACCTTTTGTCCTTATAATAAGAAGGAACCAACCCAAACATCAAATGGTTCCCAGCTAGCCCAAAATTTCAAAGTTTGAATTGGGCACTGGCCTTTCCTTTTCTTATAGGAAAATTAAAAATGGATTGTTCATAGTGGTTTCTACAAACACATGATAGGTGAAATGAGCCATTTCAACACCTTGACAAGAATAAAAGGAGGCTCAGTGACTTTTAGGAACAATAAGAAAGGTAAAGTGGCAAGTGAGGGTGATTTATATGATTCACTATGCATAAAGAATGTTTGTGTTGTTGATGGTCTACATCACAATTTAATTAGTGTTAGTCAACTTTTTGATAATGGATATCTTATTCTCTTTACCTCTATTTCATGCTTACTTATAGATTCCCTCACTTACAATGTCATGTATTAGATAACTAGAATTGGAAATCTGTATACCATTTCTCTTAGATCCCTTAATCATATTCTTGGCATTACCTAGTTGTTGGTAAGAATGATATTTCTCTGTGGCACTATAGGCATTATCATGTAAATATGCATCGGTTGAAGAATTTGAACAAAAAGGAATTGTTCATAGGACTTCCTAAATTGAACTTTGAGAAGGATGGCAAATGACAACCTTGCACACAAGGAAAGAAAACTAGATCCCCCTTTAAATCCAAAGGAATACTTATCACCAAGAGAGCTCTTTAAAATCTTCACATTGATCTATTTGTACGTATGAGAACTCAAATGCTCTATGGTAGCAAGTATTTCCTAGTGATTGTCAATGATTTTTCTCGCTTTACTTGGACTTTCTTCTTGATTGAAATGTGTGATACACTTGATTTCTTCTTGACTTTTTCCCAAAGAATTGAAATAAGGCTTCTTGTCAAGTCATATCTATCCATAGTGACCATGGGTAGAATTTTAAAATTATTTGTTTGAATTTTTTTGCAAAAAAAATCATTTACATGCACAACTTTTTTTTCCCTGTACACCTCAACAAAATTGGGTAGTAGAGAGGAAGAATATGTCATTACAAGAGATTGATAGGAAAATACTCTTGGAGTACGACATTGCCAAGAAGTTTTGGGCTGAAACCATTAGCACTTCTTGTTTTATGCAAAACCAGGTTTTCACACACCCTTGCTTAAGAAAACCCTCTATGAGATATGGTGTGGTAGAAAGCCTTCTATCAACTTCTTACATATTTTTGGTTGTCCATGCTTTATTTTGAACATCGAAGATTCTCATGATAAGGTTGATGCAAAATCTTAGAAGTATTTCTTTCTGGGTTATAGCACTACTAGTAGATCTTATAGAGTGGTTACCATTGAAATGTCTAAAATAGAAGAATCTATCAATATTAAATTTGATGAAATTAACCCCTCCATTTCCAATAATGTTTTGAATGATGATGTGGTAGATGAAGAGGCTCCTAGATTAAAAGAACTGGACATCAACAACCAAGGAGAAGAGGTGGATGAAGTTGAAGTCTCAAAGAAAGATGAAAAGAAGGTTCCCATTCCCTACTTTTTAAGAGATCATCCAAAAGAGCTCATAATAGGCAACCCCTTTGAAAAGGTGAAGATGTGCGCATCTTTCAACAAGGAACAAGCACACGACGTCTTCACCACCCAAATTGAGCCAAACAATGTCAAAGAAGCTCTTGAGGATAATGAGTAGATTCTAGCCATGCAAGAAGAGCTTGAGAAATTCAAAAAGAACAAGGTGTGAACTCTAGTGCCAAGACCAAGTTATAGAAAGATCATTGGCATAAAGTGGGTCTAAGGGAACATGATTAAAGGAAGTGGTAAGGTCGTAAGAAACAAGGCAAGATTAGTAGCTCAAGGTTACAACCAACAGGAAGGTATTGTTTTTTATGAAAATTAAGCTCTTGTTGTTAAGCTTGAATCCATTAGAATGCTACTTGCCTTTGCTAGTCATAAAAACTTTTTGCTTTACCAAATGGATGTTAAAAGCCTTTTTTGAAGGGAGAAATAGAGGAGGAAGTCTATGTGGCTCAACCTCATGGATTTGAACATAACAAGCATGCTAACCTTGTTTATCTATTTTTTATGGAAACAAACATGCCCCTACAACATGGGATGAGAAATTAAGAATTTTTTTAATTGATAATGGACATGTCATGGGAAAAGTTGGTTCTACTCTCTTTTAGAAGGATCTTCTAACTGTTTCTTAATCATTCAAATTTATGTTGATGATATCATGTTTGCCAAAACTAATCTTGATATTTGCAATGAGTTTAGCTCTCTCATACAGAGTGAATATGAAATGAGCATCACGAGGGAGCTCAAATTCTTCCTTGGCTTCCAAATCAAGAAAACAAAAAATGGAAACTTCATCAACCAAAGCAAGTACTCTAATGAACTCTTGAAGCGTCTTAGGATGGAGAACAAAAATCCAATTGATACTCCCATGTCCAACACCACCAAACTTGATAAGGATGAAGAAGGTGAAAAGATAGATGAGAAGCTATAGAAGTATGAATGGTAGATTACTATATCTAACAGCTTCTAGATTGGATATCATATTTAGTGTTGGCTTGTGTTGTAGATTTCAATAAGCCCTAGAAAATCTCATCTTGTAGCTATTAAGAGGATTTAAAGGAACCTAACCAAAACCCAAAGTGATAATACCATTGTAGTTGGTTGTTGGTGTGCCCAAGTCCATTGGATGAAGCAAATGCTCCAAGACTTTAATGTTTTCTATGATTCTTCTCCTATCTTTTGTGATAATATCATTGTAATTAATTTTTCATACAATCCTATATTGCATAGTAGAGATAAACTCATAGAGGTCTGCCATCATTTACTTTGTGACTACATTGCTAAGAAAGACATAGATATCACTCATATGGACACAAAAAATCAACTTGTGGATATTTTGACATAACCACTAGATAGTGAGCAATTTAATTTTTTCTTTATCATTAACTGGATCCTCCTTTCTCATTAGTAAATAGTCATAAGTGGTTACAACGTAAAGGCTAACACAAAAATAAAAAAACATATTTATACAAGTATAGGCTTTTGAAATGATGGATACAAGTCTCCAAACTGGACGATTGGTAGTTTTCTTGTCCTCAAAAATAGTTGTATTCATCATGTACCAAATGTGATACATGGTAATGACACCTAGAATATGTTCTTTCTTCCCTTTCATCACTATGATGTCTTAAAAATTTTCAAGAACATAGGATAATAAGTCTCTCTCTTAAGAAGATGTCTCTTGCAAGAGCACAATTCCATAAGACATGGTCCATTGTTTCATTGGCAGCTAGGTACAGGCAACACCTGCACACCAAGTGAAATCCTCTTTGTTGAAGAAACTCATTAGTTACCAATCTGTGGTGAAACATGTTCCAATAGTGGATGAGGTAATGTCTAGGCATGTCATTTCTCTTAAGGCATTTGGCCCAGAGCAGAGTAAGTTTTGTCAAATGAAAGAAACTCCAAGAACCTTTGAAAGTGAATTCAAATAATCCTATTAGATATCATAGGCCTACATCATTGATTGGAATGTTGTTACATAGGGTTTTTTAGTTGATCAGTCCCTCAGATGTCAAGAATATCCCATCTATGATTCCTTATCAGCAACTTAATTTTATTAGATCAAAATTGCTCATTACTGCCTTTGATGATAACTCTATGTCTTCTAGCTAAGATGTTCATATACTCATATATGTTTTGATCAAAAGTGTTTATAATCGCCTTCTTTTTTCTTAAAATGCCAAGTTTAAATGCCTTGGTTTGCTCAAATTGGTCTTATTTGCAAAACTCTTATTTTAATGCAAAATAATAGCCCATGATGACTAAAACATGTCTAGATATGCTTTATATACATGATAGGCTCGTAAAATGCATTTACATAGGATTCTAAGACCGTAGAAATAAATTTCCTATCTTTGTGACAAACCCTATTGTTGGCCGAGTTTTCCCTAGGGTAACTCAACTGATAGGATTCTTGAGGACTAAACTGTACATAGTGTCGACCGAGTTACCCAAAATGCAAACTCAACTGATAACATCATAGCGCAACTGATATGTGGGTTTAGTCGGTCGAAATCCTTCATCTCAATGAGAGGATCTCGACCGACAACCCCTCATTTGTGTTCATTCCTCAACCCTAGACCCTTTATTACCTATCCCCTAGCCCATCCCAGCCAGGATTGCTCTCCCTAGCCTAATCCTAGCTTGTTTTAGGAGTTTGTTGTTGCTTCCGGCCTACTGTGAGCTTTTTTTTTCTTCCTTCTCTCCATCTTCTCGTCTCCCATTGCGATTAACAGGAGAAAATGAAGATTCACCTCTAGCAACACATCTTCTCCTCATACCTCTCCTTCTACACCGATCCTTTGGGTATTGTGGCACCTTTTTTATCCATACACAAGCCGTCAATCATTATAAAGAGTTGCTCCCTCATGCCCCCTTTCCTTATATACCTTTGGTGGAAACTAAGGATGAGATCTTGAAGTCTATCAAGAAACTCTTTCTTGGATAATGTCTTGGTTCTCTTTGCATCGAATGATATTTCTTTTTTCAATTCTTATGCTAGCACTAAGGTTGACCATGAGTCTTATGTTAACCTTTCACATAAGTAAACCACCTTTTCACCTCCACCTAGAACCCAAATCATCCTTACCTCCATGATAGAAGGGACTACGATCACAATTACTAAGGATAACCTAAATACCTACTTAATTGGATCCTTCTCCACCTCTAATTGGATGTCTACCTATCCCAATCACCTTGACCTACTCTGCCTTGAGGATTTCTACAAGAGCTTTGATCACAAATTATCTCTATCAGATATTCACAAATTCTTGAAGAACACTAAGATACCTTATAGGAAGAAAGCCATCCTACCATCTTCTTCCTTAGATCTCAAGACACACATTATTGCTCTCATTGTGAATTGTAATATCCATCATAAGAAAAATCAAATGAACATTGCAAAGAACTTTGTAGGATTTTGTATTGTATCAATCAATATATTCAAGTCAAATGGGGCTGTTACATCCTTCATCACATGACCTATTTTGACTCAGAAAAGAAAACACAGGACTCCCATCCTTCTTAACCTAATATCATATGTGGTTTCTTTTGATTCGTTACTGAGAAATCCCCTTTCAAGGACTTGAACTACACTTAAAACAAGAATAGTGTTTCCATTAGTGAAACCCCAGTGAAAAAGTTGTCCCAATCCTCTAGCTCCTTCATCCATGATGCCTCCTCCTCCACCACCTAAACCTTCTAGGGATTCGTTTTTTGTCTCCAATGATACCCTCATGGGTTACATGATGTACCGATATTACTATCAGATGCAGGTCCAAGACCATCGTCACCAGGATCTTGTTCGCATAATCTCAAACATGAACTTATCCTACCCTTCCCCCTATCCATAATGCCAGCCCTCTTTCTCTTCCATTGACTATACCATTTTTTAATATGATCAGTTCTATCTGGCACATTATTTTTCTTCTTTTGTTGTACACCCTACTTCTGTTGTTGCACCTACACCTACTTCATCTCATCCAGACTTGGGTATGACTTAGATACTTTCTTTACCACCCGGTTCTACCTCCGCTATTCTTGCTAATTTTGATGAGGTTTCACAACGCACATACGAGAAAGCCATGGTATTGCATGCCATCCACATGTCCAAAAATGAGCAACATTTCAAATGACCGACACACACTCCTTTGCTCCTCTTAAAGATATGAAGATAGTTGAGGAAGGTGATGAACAAGTTGAGGATGATGATGAAGACAATGATGGTTAGGTTGATGGATCTGATGATGGTGGTGAGGTTGATGTTGCACTTGCATCCTCTATGAGACCCGACCCTGTCAGTGATGAGGATTACGACCCTACTTAGCATGTGCTTGCATAGGATAAATGTATCTAATTCTACTTTATATATCTTCATGTCATTCTTTGTTGTTTTATTTTCATCATGGATTGATTTACTTTTGTTTCTAATCATTATCTTATGTACCCTTTACTCTTTTATATGTTCCTTTATGAGTTTGGTACATTCTCATTATATTTTGATCATGAATTTAATTCTATCAATTTTCTCTCTAGCTATTTTGTATTTGGTGCTTGTATATGGTGCTTGTGAGTTGGATAAGACTTGACCTGGGTTACTATCATAGAATTGTTTGTTACCCTCATCCTACCCCCACTGACTACAGAGTCAGTGGCAGTAGGGTTTGGGCGTCCATTCATAAGATGGTTCAAATATTTCACACAAGAAATATATATGTGAAAGCAATAAAAAAAATAACAAGATACTAAAATGGGATGGAGAAGCATGTACCGATTTCTATATTCAATCATATCCCATTGGTGTTTCATTTTCAGAGCTTGAAGTCTTGAGTGTAGTGGGTCTTCAATCGGAAAATAAAAAATTTGATAAACAAAACATATTAATGCTAAATAATTAAGTACACTATGAAAAGGCATGTAAATAGTTTAAGAGTAATATAAAACTTGCTTGGCTAGGAATCAGGATAATGAACGAGATGTAGAAACTACTCGAGCAAACTAAACAATAGCATTTTATACAAAGCATGTTTTAGATGTCTTGATCCATTATATCAACATTAGGTTGTGTAATAGATTAATATGTATTATGTTTGAGCATTATCAACATATCATAACCAAACATGAAGGAATTACTCATAGGAACAATAGTCACAACCAAGTATCTAACTTGCCAAGCCTTCATACGAGCATACATACGAGCAAGCCAATAACATAGTAGGGTCAAGAGATGAAGTGTACCTGTGACAAAGTGAATTTTTGCATAAGTATGATTAATTCCTATTTTACCCTCATTATCTTCACTCTTGACCTTAAATCATTTTAAGGTATACTAAATCAATGTTGATACTCAAATTTGAAATATGATGATCAATGTAGTTTTTATACACTTTGTGACATCACATATTTGATTAATTTGTTACTTTATCCAAAAAAGTAATCTTGTCCATAAAACTTCATATTATACACCTCAAACATTTTCTCAAGATTGTCCACATCAATGTGAATCTATGGTCCAAATTTCTTCCCTTTCGGACATTCCTACAATTTTCTATGAATTATTGAATTTAATGTGTTGAAAATCCCTTTATTTGCCCTTTTTATTGGCTTTTCCACGTCAACGATTCGGGGCAAAGGATCGGGGGCAAGTTTGGGCCCTTAGATTCATTGCATGTGTATATCATCCTGATATAATATCCACTACATTGTCTCCTACCCCCCACAATCATCGGGGAGGAGTCAATGAAGCCCGAGACTCGTAATCAATCGATCTAGACCCTGTTTTGAAATTCTAAGCGAATGAAAAGCCTCCTTTCATGATTTTACACCTAGCCATACCCCCATTTTACCACCATTAAGGATTGGTTTTTCCATAAAAATGTTTCCCTTGACTAGACTTCTCACTTCGACGACCTTAGGTTGCAACCGAGGACAAATCTCACCCCAAAACCTAATCCTAGTGCTATAAAAGGGCCCTCCAAGGACCGTTGTAGCCACACCTTTCTCTCAAACACTCCATTGCTTCCCCTCTAGGCCTTGGGTACCCAAATTTTCTCACCGACCTCCTTATTACTCAGATAGCACTGCTGCCTGGCCCATTTTGGGCATTCCTTCTCCTCGCCTCTTCTCCCCAAACTATGATCACCATCCAACTGGCAAGGCCCCGACGGGCTTGGACGACACTCTCACTGCCTCCATTAGAGCCCCCTGCTCCCTTCTCCTCGAGCGTCAGAGAGGCCCTTCCTCCTCATCCTTCTGGCTCATGAAGGTGGTTGAATGAAAGGGGAATCAGGTTCGTGAACTATCGGTTCAGAGATTGAACCAATGCAAACCACTAAACAATCAGACCGCTTCAAACCATCCAAATGGAGAAATTGGATCGGGTCTGAGATCAATAAACTGCCCCAATCACTTTCTCCTTTGTTGCATGATCTCAACCATCCACAAATCATTGGATGGACATCCATTTTTCTTTTTAAGGTAATTTTGCTCTCTCTCTGATAAATAATCACTAAAATGGCACGATCTTATTTAAAGCTTAATAAATGCATCCTAGCTCCAAAAATTATGGATAAATAGTCAATTTTGATTAGAAAAATCCAATGAATCGTTTAAAAATACTTTTGAGAGTTGATTCCAAATGATTCTCACTAATATACTTAAATCTTGATCTCTTTCTTATTTAATTTGTCAAATGATTCAATAATGGTTTTTAATCCTTGGAAACCCTAATATTTGACTCTGATGGTTATCTTGAAATACTAACCTAGATCTAATCTAGTTGACTCATCTACTCTTGAAAATGAATCATGTGAAATATCTTGATGGTGATATTTTAATGATTGGCCTAAATCTTGTGAAATATCTTGATCCACTGACCTAAAACTTGATCTCTGATTTTATTCATTATACCAATTGAAACTTGATTCAATCTTGAATATCAATGATGCTAATTCATTGTGATGACCTAAAGACTTGACAATGACTTGGATAATGATCATAATAATTAGGGTTAACACATATGTTCCTAGAATACCTAGGTAGGTAATTCACATTTCAAATATTCTTGACACTTAAAGAAGTATTGAACATCTTGCAACTGTTGATCATAAGTGGATGACCTAACCCCAAGGTTGGCATATGAAAGTATAATCCTAATCTCAAATATTGAAACATGATCTTTTGCACATCATTATCTTGACTCTTGATCCAATCTTGTTGATTTAGGATCTAACTCAAAGGGTTCACCTATTACTTGTTGACATTTGTACTCTAAATCTTTGGTGAAAGGTACGCTATTATATCTCCTCCTTGATTGTATTGAAGATACTTTTTATGTATCTCTTGATTGTAAACTTGGCTATTTACTTGGTTGAGCTATTGTTCCCTATTGATTAGGATTCTATTTTTTCCTATATGAGATAAACTTGAAAACAAAAATGATATTGCCCATTATGACTGCCCCAATTATGATAATGTTGATATTGAGTACAAGTGACCTCCTCATTCAGAGGGTGGAACTTGTACCTATCAAATGATCTTGAATATTGTACATGTCGATCGACCTCCTACCTCATATGGAGAGAAGGATCCCGGTGACCTCCCTCATCTCGTTGGGGCGATGGAGCCACATAAAATATATAAGCATGCTTCTCAAATCAGCATAATGGGAACTCGTAATGAAAATTTAATTTTTCGAAATAAACATCTTGTCAAATAAATATTGGTTTTGGAAAATCATTTGTTATAATTCCTGAATATAAGTCCTTCCAAGTGTACTATTTTTCTATAAACTATTTTACTTGTTTTTGATAGCATACCATGGAATTGCATTGATTGTGTCATGATTTTCTTGATTTTGGGCAAACTAGATGGATCTTTGATTGGATCGTTTCTGCACTTGATAAACTCTTATGACAAGGATATATCTACTTGGGTTAGATCTTTAAATTCTTTTGTTTATGAGTTATTATTTCTTATTGTATATACCAGTGTGTGAGATCCTTTTGGACCACTCAGAGACGGGCGCTTCAATCCTTTTACCACTGTCTAGGCAGTGGGATTGGGGTAGGGGTAAGAACGATTCTATAATAGTACCTTATGAACTAAGATTCTTGAGTAAGATACCTAGATAAGTCCCAAGCCAACGTGGACCTATGATATAAACATAAACAACATGGAATCTTATATAACTAGGTTTGATTAATATAAACATGATATAAGTCATGTGGATGTTCCCCTTGAACCAGGTTTAAATGGATAAACTTAGGTCCAAAGTTCCATACATGCATTCAATCAATCAACCATAGTTCAAAGGTCACATCAACACCTTAGGATTTCGTGATACATACACATCATGAGTAATACTAGATAAAGATAAAGTCTAATTTTTTTAATTGATAAAGCATAATAGTTGGAGTACTATCATGGTGTATTCATATAAGATCATAATTGGCCACATTAGTTTCATTTAATGTAATAGAATCATATTACCAATTTATAGAAGCATTGAGTAGAACAAGTTAGGATGTAGAGCAATAACAAGTTAGAATCATATTTCCACATCAGTCCTCTTTCACCACCACGTTGTTGCCGACTACTACCTTCACACGCACGACACAAAGCTGACATGGATGCTATGGAAGTTTTGGATCATGGACTCTGGCATTGGAACCCACCTGATCAATGCTTATGGGGTGTATTTGTCCTGGGGATCTTGCTCGCACGGACCGCAGCTCCATTGGAGCAGTCCTCGTCGAAGCAAAGGGGCCCATATCCATATAGGACCTAGGCATCGTGTGATGATGTCATTTACACACGGCTGAGCCACACGATCTTGAGGCTTAAACTTGATTTCTGAGACTGTGAGGTGGCAAAAATCCCAAACCTTTCTCTAAGGTAGCGTCACAGATTTAGGGAAGAAGAAGGGGGAACACCTGGTGCTAGGGGGAGAGATGCGGAAACATATGAGAGGAGAAATGAAGTTGGGAAAGGGGAGTGAGTATTGAGTTTGATTTGGTGAAAAGCAGCAAGAATGGGAGGGAAAATGGTGGATCCAAATAGGGTTGGTGGATGCATCACAAAGAGTAGTGGTGGCTGAGTACAGAGGTTGGGGATGAGAGCACAATCGTCGGATGTGAGGGATCAATATGTGTGACTCAATCATAGGGCCCAAAAGAGGCGCACCCATAAGAAGTCCAATGTTTGATTGGTTGACCAGGGAGTGAATGGATTTCTCCTCAAAAGAGAGGCTGGTTAGCAGGCCGCTCGCTCTACTGGGCCCAAATTCATATAAAATTGAACAAAAGAGCCAAAAATAAGGTTTAAAGCACAGGATGATCAATTGGGCATATTTCTCACATGCTAGCACAGAATTGAGTGAAATTTTGTGCGTTGGAAACATAAGAGTGCCCTCTACACAATGAGAATGGGGTAAGGACATACATATAAATATAGATGAGACTAAACTATAGATGAAAAGGGTGATGCATAACTTGGGTTCAACCTTAGTTTCAAGATCAATTTGAGTGTCACCACTCATCATGTGAACACGAGATAACCTCAAAAAGCATCATAACAACTTGAATCATGAGATTGAAGGATAAAGTGAGAAATTAGTGCAAATATGAAGTACATATCACATGAGGATTGGGGAAAGTCTAGGTGATCACATCCTCCCCACATTAAAAGGAAATTTTTGTCCCCAAAATTAAATCAATTCATAGATTGAGATTTGGAATATCCCATTCAACATCAAAATCATCATATTATTCCCACAAGGTATCATCACCAGTTGCATGTAAATCTCATTCTAAAATCGAGCAATTGAGTATCATTTTTACTCATAGTCTCATAGATCATTGAATTGGAAATATCATTACATATATCAAAAATTTAGGGACAATATCCTACATATCACAATGTGGAGAATTCACATTTAAGGTCAAACAATAAAGATATTTACATCAAGGGTACAACATGACTTTCATTCCCATCATTTAGGAATCTATTCTCTTTGATACACCCTTTGACACACAAAGCAAGATTACTCAAAAATTAATCACGATCAAGCATTAACTGTGGATTACCAAAAATCACAAAAAATTAAAACCAAGTTGCAACAAGCATTATGAGATGAGATTTATTACACAAGAGTCAATACTTGCATTTCATAACATATATTCAAGGAATGACATCATTATGTTCCAATCAACCTGCTACATAAGATAATAGTTCTACATATATGCACATACCACCAATGGCACACAAACTAAAACCACATATCAATCATCATGTCATCAAAACACATCAAAAACACCCCCAAGGACCTGAGTGTATAAAGACAACACATAGGACTCTATTACTATAAACTATCCATATACCATGATCCACCATGTGTAGTTCCTCTTCATATTATATCCTCAGCCATCCGATCTTTAGTTTGGCATGCAGGTCCACCTAAAAGATATTTAACCAACAGGGTGAGACAAAACTCCCAGCGAAAGATATAACTCTCTACCAACTCTATTATGATCACAGATAGCTAAGTAGATAGACTAACATACTGAGTAGGTTGAATAGAATTAACTAAATGACATATACCTCATGAATAAAGTAAAAAGAGTAGTGATATGCACTTGACGCTGAGTAGTAGAACAATTAATAATTTAAAAGGAATATGAAGATCATGTATAACTGTTATAAACTAGATAGTATGAAAGCAAGGCAAGGCTTCAACCAATGTTATAAACTCCATGGGGTATTCCTCTAGCTCCCAAGCTCGTCCACTAAGAAGAGAAAAACAAGAATTAATGAAAGGGTTCACTTGTATGAAGAGGGAGGGGGTTATATACTTGAGGGAAGAAAGAGAGATCAAAAGAGAGGTGTCATCACCTTAAGAGTCTAGGTGACCCTTGTCCACGTGCAAAGGCCACATGCAACCACTTTAACATGTAAGATTATGATGATATACTCTAGGTAGGGTACCGGCCTCTTGGATTCCTACCAATGGTGCCACATCTCCAAACCGATACACTACACTACACTAAACCGATACACTACATTCCAAGGTCAAAACACACATTGTCCATAGATCATTATCACTACTAAGGATATCATCTCTTTCCTGAGATCCAAACTAGGTGTCGGACTCTTTCTCTATCTTCTAGATGATGTCAAACAAAAGGAGGAAGACTCTAGAGGTGTTAAATTGCATGTTAACCCTTTACTTTTGGTAAATTGCAATTTACACCAAAACTGGCACATAAAGCACAAGCATCGTCCACACAGGCTCAACTTGAAACTTAAGCTCTTCACAAGTTACCCCATAGCATCATCTTCTATCTTATGATGCTAAAGCACTATAGGCATGCTCAACATGTGACATATTGCAAGATAACCCCTCATCTTGGGTAAATTGCACTTTGGTCCAAAACACACAAACATTGCTCAAACATTATCCAAATATAACCAAACTTGAACCATAAGTGTGTCGCATGATAACAAAACACTTTAAAGGATTATATTAAAGTTCTAAACAACTTACTTAGGCAAAACAAATAGGGTTAGTCCAAAACCCAGGTCAGGGTCTTTACAAGTCATAAACCCCTACAAGGATTTTGCCCCCAAAATCCTAAGCAAAATGAGATGGACAGTACTCATGCATCACACCTTAAAACTTTCACATAGCTCGTTGATGTCTGATAAAATTCATAAGACTTGACCAACATATTTTTCTTTCATCCAAGGTCAACATAGGTTCTATTGCGTAGGACACATACTCAACTTATCATTTCCATTATTGGCTGCATAGACAACCCTATGCTAGTTGATACTTTCTTATCCATAGAAGCACTATACATACTTATCCAACTTAGATGTCAACTCTTTCTTATGCATCACCTTCTCAACTTACAACATTGTATGATAAGATTCTAAAACCTGGAAGTTTACCATACCCTTCTCAAACCTCAACATGTCTCTTCCAAAAAAAAAGACTAGAGATACATTTTGTAGTCCACTTGGGACTACAAGACCTACCATGCTTCCGTTGTGCTACTCTGATATGCTAACTCAACACAAATCTCACTTATGACTTGTACCACTGGTCTACTACTATGTATACTCCCAGTTGTACTTTGTCCCTTCATAAGAAGATGTCATATATCCAGAGAAAAACTAGCTCAGAGGTAGATCAAGATGTCATATTTCACCTCAACTGATCTAGATAGGGATTGGAAGGCCTTCTCATCAATGTACAACCCTCTTGAAACCCTTCTTACTTGCAAACCTGAAACTTGATGAACTTTTCCCAAGCAGATCTTGCAATTGTCTCTTCAACCTATGCATCCTTGTCAGAGTCATCTTATGTGGTGCATAAAACCCTAACATATGATATCCATACTATAGGTTGGGCACCTTGGCATCCTTCATATGTGCCAATAACGTATCACATCCTCATTACATCCACCCTCTACTGCTACTATCAAACCCAAACATATCAGATATCACCATCTTAGAAGGTTCATAAAACATCATCATTCTCAGATATCACCATCTTAGAACTAAATTCCAATACCAACTGATACTTATTAGAGTATCCATCTTAAGATCACTTCTAAACCATGCACATAAAGTGACATAAGACTCACTTGACAGCCACATCCTTGAAAGGAAAGAAAACAAGGGAACATAATTCTCTTATCACCACATCATCACCCAAGGAATTCTTATTAAGAATAAGGGATTATAAACTTCTTTGGTTATTACATGAGTTTCCAATTATTCATGTATCATTTTAACTTGTTTTCACTTTGGTTTCCTTTCCATCAGCAAAAAAATTATAAAGATGATTACATGTCATTACTCTTTCTTTGATTATTGCTCATCATGTTCATGAACATTTTGTTGTTTCACCACATTTGTCATCTTTACATCATGAAAATGATCATTATTCTCTACATATTCTTTATTAAGAAAGGATCATCTTCCTTGTTCCCTTTCACATATCATGCAAATTACACTTTATACTTTCTTATACTCATAGGTTGGTATGAGGTTAACTCAGGTTCCATCTTGTTTATTCATTATTCATTCTCATTTGTCTTGTCACTTCATTCTTGTTTCAAAAATTATCTTCATCTTAGGTGGATTTTACACCTTGACTTATTTTATTAGCACATATCCATCTGTCTTTTTCTTCATACATTTCTTAAAATTACAACTTCAAGAATTTATCTTATCATATTCACACTTAGAGTTAGGTTTTATGGGTTGATCTTTCTCTTTTAGTAACCAAACATTCAAGTTTTACTAAGTTATGGTGCAATTATTTTCTCTTTTATAGGATGATGGAGGTATTAGCATCATGATTCCTATTTTTTTTATGCTCTTTAGATTGTTCCAAAATGACTACTTCATCAGAGTAATCAAAGAGAAATCAATCTAAGAGTTCCATACTTACCTTTTCTTCAACATTTGAATACCTGGCCAGGGCACTCGAGTACTGAGATTAGGCAGTATGCACCATATTTTATATAATGTTCTTATCTTAGACACCATCCTAATCCTAGTCCTAGTGTCCCTATAGATTTAGCAAACCTATAGCTCTGATACCACCAAATGTGACACCCTTTTCCACACAAAGTGAGATTACTCAAAACTTAATCACAATCAACCATTAACCGGGGATTACAGAAAATCCCAAGAAATTGAAACGAAGTTGCAACAAGCACCATGAGCAGAGATTTATTATACAAGAGTCAATACTTGCATTTCATAACATATATTCAAGGAGCCACATCATTATTTTTCAATCAACCTGATACATAAGATAACAGTTCCACATGTATGCACATACCATCAATGGAACACAAGCCAAAACCACATATTGATTATCATGTCATCAAAACACATCAAAAATCCGCCCAAGGACCTGAGTGTACAAGGAAAACACATAAGACTCTATTACTAGACACTATCCATATACCATGATCCACCACATGTAGTTCCTCTTCTTGTTATATCCTCAGCCATCCGATCTTTAGTTTGGCATGGACATCCGTCTAAAAGATATTTAACCAACGGGGTGAGACAAAAGTCCCAGCAAGAGATATAACTCTCTACCAACTCTATGATTATCATAGATAGCTGAGTAGATATACTAACATATTGAGAAGGTTGAACAGAATTAACTAAATGACATATACCTCATGAATAAAGTAATAGAACAGTGATATGCACTTGCCAATGTAGTATAACAATTAATAATTTAAAAAGAATATGTAGAACATGTATAAATGTCATAAGCTAAACAATATGAAAGTAGTGCAAGGCTTCAACCAATGTTGTCTTATTTGATTCTAAACAAATATGATACATGAATGTTTACCAGTTTATTATGCCCTAAGTATTTGAGTTGTACCACCCAAATCCAACTGACCACTGTGACATCGAAATAAGTGTCATACAAGGTCAATGGAAGATTCGGAATCCATGACGTCTCCACACCTCATGGTCAGTACATGAGAAAACTGTAGAAACATATCAGTCAACTACAAAAGTGGCATACAGTCACATCAAGGGGGTTGTCTCACACATGGCCACTGATGTAACACCTAGCCCACCATGGTACAAGTCACAATGCTAGCAAAACTAAGCTACAGCCCACAGCCGCACTTCTCTCAGGGTATCGCCCATAGCCAATCCCGTATCACATATCACTTATTTTGTGAATCTTAAGGCATGATCTGAGGCTCACACATGGCCAAAGTCACCCTCAATTGCTTGATATTAGGGTACCAAGATGTCCCCACATACTCAACAGTATGCGCTCTGAGTTTCCCATAGGAGATACTCATTTCACCATCTAGTAAATGTTGATGCTGAATGGATCTATGGCACATGGCAAGCTACATTATTAGATTACACTTGACTAATTAGAAAAATTAAAGTGTCTTTTAGCATCATTCAATTTATAACT
Organism: Alisma plantago-aquatica; assembly: GCA_963693085.1. Classification (NCBI taxonomy): domain Eukaryota; kingdom Viridiplantae; phylum Streptophyta; class Magnoliopsida; order Alismatales; family Alismataceae; genus Alisma; species Alisma plantago-aquatica. Next base: position 77,992,598 of record OY856413.1, on the reverse strand, counting down.
TACAAACCATAGACAAATTCTCTAAAATAAAGGGCATAGTATTACAACAAAAGATATAATCATTTAAACTATAAACTGATTCCCATCATCTCATAAACTGTGACACTGCCACTCACAAGGCTATCACCATCAACATATTATCATGGGATATCAATCCCTCATTCCAACACCAAAGGATAGCACCTCAATTAGGCACTAAGTCCTTGCCAATTCCTAAGACACATCACATCACACATATGATTCATTGTTATGTCATCATGCTTCATTGGGCATATAAGCATTACTTATACCAATCATCATTTGTGCCACATCACATATACATACCATAGAAATCATTAGCTATTACATTCTTCTCTGTGGCAAAGTTAATATTATTAATAAAGTGAGAATACATTTCAACACATTAAACACCTTTAAATAAAGCAAGTAATGCAGCATAACTTCTCTAATTTAGGATTAGGCCTCATGCTTATTCCACATAGGGTTTCTCAAGCATCATTCTATCTCAAATCTCTGACTGTCACTACCTTCCAGAAGTTTGAGTGTATAAGGCTAAGAATTAGACAATATAACCAAGTATGCACATTCACATATGTGTACTTTCCATGTTCCCTTATCGAGGCTTATAGACAATGTTTGATATTATTTAAACATCTTCATGGTGTTCACTAATTATAACACCCAATTAACTCACAAGGTTGATGTTTTGTAATTTAAGAGAGAGAGAGAGTACAATATCATGCTTTCTATTCATACGCATTCAATAATATGACCAACCCTTAGAATCAGGGTCAGTGCTCTTCACATTTAGCCAACTAGGGTTTTACCGCATGGTTACATCACCCACACTAACTACACCCATTTCCACTCTTTTAAAACTGATTTAGGTTTGAACAACATTAGTTAGATATAAATATATCATTGTGTCATCAGCACTAGGTATCACCATTTCGTAAATTCATGTGTATCATCTCATTAAGTTATGTGTGGTTTACAACAATGCATTACGTAAACACATTGACTATTACACTAACATGGTGTTTCATCATTATGTGACCCATATGTTATTACCCTCCACAATTTATCAATCACATTATTATACTAATGAATATCAAACCTTATATTACATAACTAGAGGGTTTTACTTTAAATTATACACAAGGCACTTATTAGATTATTAAACTTATTCATATGGTTTCTACACAAAAACTAACACCCCTTGATTCTAACAAGGCTCCTCTCCACTATCATGTACACACACATAGTTGTCTCATTAGCCTCTCTCATAAATTATGATCATGTAGAAAGGAATATAGAAGACACTTTCCATGGATTACCATATTTCACTAAGGACAGCACATAAGTCTTACCATCTTATGATTAGTATTATTGTATGGTTACCTCACCACTAAACCCTACTTCTGTAACCTCCCATCTTATTGGAGAGTTTTACAACTACGCATCATAAATAAGGATTGACCATTCATAGTCATGACATCTTAGATAGATCATCACACTATGTATTGACTATATCCATACACAAGAGTATAGGTGTAACGACCCTTCATTACACATGTATCAACTAATCAATTACATGGCATATCGGTCTATCCCCTAACCCTAGATGTCTATTTCTCCTTCAACTTAAGGTATCAATTTCACAATCATCAAGTGATATCAATCTATCCCCTAACCCTAGATGTCAAGTTAGCATTAGCATAGGGTATCAGTTTATCATCAACCCTAGGTATCAGTTTCAACCCTTCCAAGGTGTGTTGACTTGACATCCACATTGCAACATGATTTTAACACCCACTAGGTGTATCAATTTACCTCATCAAGGTGTGTCTCCATTTTTAAAATCTTGGGTCAGCCTTTGATATATCAGTTTCATATGGCTAGAGGGATCTCGGTTTCATCATCTTCATGTATCTGACTGACCACACCATGGTGTGTCAGGCAAGATCATCTAAGGATGTCAGGTTAGCTCATCTTAAGGTGTATCATTTTCTCACTCAAAAAGGTAGTATCTCGACTTAGCTTCACCCTGATGTGTCAACCACTTACTCCACAAAGTGAGTTGACCTCTCTCCCATGGGAGCGTACCTCGGTTTAGCACCTACATGGTGTATTGGCTTGACCTTATCAAGATGTATTGTCCTACACACTAACCCTTATGTAGGCCTAGACACATTCACTTGTGTTGGCTTAAAATCCTCACTTTGTATCAGGTTAGACACATGTATCGACCATACTATCATCTAGTGTGTCATCCATAGCATACTCTAGGATATCGGCCTCACCATTACTTTGTGTGTCAGCCAAGTTGTGTTGCTCATCACACTTATGTCAGACTAGAGGTGTGACGAGTTAGGGTTAGGGCTTGAGCAAGGTATAACAATTGACCTCATCAAGGTGTGTCGATCTAAGCACCAGTTAGGCATGTTGGTTTAAGAACCACAAGGCATGTCGGGCTAGCACCCTCAACATATCGGTCTAAGGTGTCGGCTAACAAAGCATATCGGTTTAACCCCTCTAGAGCATGTCGGGTGTGAACTATCTTGGAGTGTCGTCTAGATCAAAGTGTGCCGACTTGTTCATCTTCAACCTTAGGATATCGATCACTAGTTCAATTATTATCACAGAAGGAAGATACAAGATATGGACAGTAAACTAGATACGTTCCTTCATCAAATCAGTTCTCAAGACCATCATTAACTACCAACATATATGAGATAAATGATTTAGAGATGAGAATCGATATAAGCACATGAAAGAGTGAAAATATTAAAGAAGGCTAAGAGTTATAAAACCCACCTCAAGAAGGTCTTCATCAAGGGTTCAAGATCTATGATCAAAGCTCCAAAGCCCACATTTTCTCAAGGTTGAAGATGATCCATCAAGAGTCCAAGAAAGAAGAAGAAGATGCCAAGGTTATGATAGCTCAATGAGGAAAGAAGGAAAGAGAGAACCACGACCTATTCAACCTTTATTCAAGGTATGATCCATGGCTGAGAGGGGAAGAAGAAGGTGAAGAAGAGAGCTGAATGAAATTATCACCAAGAAACATAACTCACCAAAATGGAAGTTAAACAAAGAATCACCATGAGAAAGGAACTCGACCTCCCAAGCTCCATGGGGACTTCCTGTAGCTCCTTAATCTCCCAAGCTCGTCCACCCAGAAGAGAAGAACAATAATGGACTAAAGGGTTCACTTGTGTGAAGATGGAGGGGGTTATATACTTGAGGGAAGAAAGATAGATGAAAAGAGAGGTGTCATCACTTAAGAGTCTAGGTGACACTTGTCCACGTGCAAAGGCCACATGCAACCACTTTAACATGAAAGATTATATACTCTATGTAGAGTATCGGCCTCTTGGCTTCCTACCAATGGTGCCACATCTCCAAACTTATACACTACACTACACCAAACCCACTACATTCCAAGGTCAAAACACACATTGTTCATTGATTATTATCACTACTAAGGATATCGTCTCTTGCTTGAGATCCAAACTAGGCGTCCACCTATTTATCTATCTTCTAGATGATGTCAAACAAAAGGAGGAACACTCTAGAGATGTTAAATTGTATTTTAACCCTTTCCTTTGGATAAATTGCAATTTACACCAAAATAGCACATAAAGCTCAAGCATCATCCACACATGCGCAACTTGAAACATAAGCTCTTCACAAGGAACCCCATAGCATCATCCTATCTCTTATGATGCTAAAGCACTATTGGCACGCTCAACATGTGACATATTACAAGATAGCCTCTCATCTTGGGTAAATTGCACTCTGGTCCAAAACGAGAAAACATTGCTCAAACGGATTAGATTAAAGTTCTAAACAACTTACTTAGGCAAAACAAATAGGATTAGTCCAAAACCCATGTCTAGGTCCTTACATTCTTCATTGGAAAAGGTGGGGTTACACATCTATGATTGAGATTTCATGTTTTAACAATTCGAGACAAATGTCATATTTCAATATCATGATTTTATTCTCAAAATCAGTGGAAGGTCCCATCCTAGTCCATATGAGAGCTAAACCCTAAGTCATAAATCAAGTTAATCAATATAATCACCATTTCAAGTTTTTGAGATTAGGGGACACGAAACTCACTAGTCATACAATTAAGGGTGATCTCAAGATCCAAATAGGGTGATCATAGGAGTCAAGTCAATACCAAGATCATTAATCATGAGTTAAAATTTCATTATGTAATACTGAGAGTCATGTTTGGACATCCAAGTAACACGTATAACCATTCCAAAGCTAGAGTCTAGATTCTTACTTCAGACCTTAGAGGTGACTTAGGGTTCTACTCATCCTAAAGCTTTATTGAGATGTTATACACATTTTTATTGAGGTTTATCTAACAATATTCAAGAACATTATTTTCTATATAATTATGTAACCCAGAATTTCTCCATCTCTTAGGTTGCACATTATGTATTTTATGTCTCTGTGTTTGGCTCATGGTAACCCTCCCTCCTAAGCTTGGTCTTCTTGACGACCTTCCCTCCTGGGCTTGGTCTTCCTGATGACCTTCCATCCTAGGCTTGGTCTTCATGGTGGCCTTCCCTCTTGGTGGCCTTACCTCCTAGGCTAGGTCTTCCTGATGACCTTTCCTCCTGGGCTTGGTCTTTATGGTGGACTTCCCTCCTGGGCTTGTCCTCTTGGTGACCTTCCCTCCTGGGCTTGGTCTTCATATTCGCCTTCCCTCTTGGGCTTGACCTTCATATTGGTCTTCCCTCTTGGGCTTGACCTCTTGGTGACCTTCCCTCTTGGGCTTGGTCACATATTGTCAACCACTTCCTCACTGACTCTTCCTTATATCCCTCAGAGATGGCGTAATTGGGTTCACATAATTACATTCAATATATGATATTTCATTCTTTGTATATTTAATCCTTTAAACTTTAGGTAACATATAGGTTACCTAGATTCTTAAACTTATTTGTTATCTCACCCTTAAGTGGAGGTTCTAACATAGGGTGCCTTCTTGGCTCACATGAGGAGGTTAGACTTTCTAGCCACAACCTGACCCCATGTTTGGGTTATTCCTTCCCCATATATCTGTTTCCCATTCTTGGATTGATCCACCTGAGATTGTAACTCCATACCGAAGAGTTATTTGAGGTTATATCATTGCTCCCTTCCTTCTATAGATCAAGGGAAGGGGCCTATGTGTTTGAAAATAGAGAAGTCAATTTGGGTACTCAAGAGTTTGAGCATAATAGGGCCATTTTAAGATTCATTTCCATCATGTTTGTTCAAAATTGAGCTTGCAAAAAGGCATAGTAATCAATAGGGAAATGTCTCTTGAATCAAAGTTGTTCATCGTGATTTAGGGGTCCAAAACCAAGTCTCTCCTAAGTATGGGAACGATGCATATCAATAGGGAGAGAATGTTCTTAGTTATGTTTGAGGTTGATCAAAATTAGGATAACATAGATTTAATCAATAGGGACCTCATCAAACATTAGGTTTAGGACATGACTTCCACCTTATTTCACCACCTCCAGAATTTACCTCAAGCATAGAAAGAACTTATAAGCAATTTAGTAACATTGAGTTCGCATGAGTATATCACTTTCAACATTACTTTCTTACATCAAATAGGGATGTCAATTTAAGATTAGATCATGGCATTATCATTATAATTATCTTCCATGATTTCAAATGAATATTAGTTTTCCCATGCATAAGCTACCCAAAATCGAGATTTCATGTGATTAATAGTCATGAGAGAAGGATCACATGAGTTGGAAAGAGATCTAACTAATCATCATATATTTGGGTGTCTTGGGTGGTCCTTAAAGAAGAGATGAGATAATAGAAGACTCTCTAAACTTTATGGAATGGATTTTAGTCCTTCCCGGGTTCTTAAAATGTGTTATTCCTTAAACATATATAGAGGCCTATGTGTTTGGCTCTATTACCATTTTCCACGGAATTGTTTGTTACCCTCATCCTACCCCCACTAACTATAGAGTCAAGGGCAGTAGGGTTTGGGCGTCCATCCATAAAATGGTTCAAATATTTCACATAGTCAATATATATGTAAAAGAAGTAACAACAAGATATAACAAGATATTAAAAGCAGATGGAGAAGCATATACCCATTTCTATATTCAAGCATATCCCATTGGTGTTTCATTTTTAGAGGTTAAAATCTTGAGGGCAGCGGGTCTTCAATTGGCGTAAAAGATTTAATAAACAAAACATATTAATGCTAAAGCATTAAGTACGCTATGAAAAGGTAAGTAAACAATTTAAGAGTAATACAAAACTTGCTTGGCTAGGAATCATGATAATGAAAAGGATGTAGAAACAACTTGAGAAAACTCAACTTAGAATTTAATGCAAAGCATGCTTTAGGTGTCTTGATCCATTATATCAACATTAGGTTTTGTAATGGATAAATATGTATGATGTTCAAGCTTTGTCAACATATTATAACCAAAAATGAAAGCAGCTATCATAGGAACAATAGTTCAACCAAGTATTTGACTAGACAAGCCTTCATGCGAGCATACATACAAGCAAACCAATAACATAGTAGAGTCAAGAGATGAAGCGTACCTTATGAACTATGATTCTTGAGTAAGATACCTAGAGAAGTTCCAAGCCAACATGGACCTAGGATGTAAACATAAACAACATAGAGTCTTGAATTGCTAGGTTTGATTAAGATAAAAATGATATAAGTCATGTGGATGTTCCCCTAGAACCATGTTTCAAATGGATCAACTTAGGTCCAGAGTTCCATACATGCATTCAATAACCATAGTTTAAAGGTCACATCAACACCTTAGGTCTAGGTGAAATATCCATATCATGAGTAATACTAGATAAAGATAAAGTTTTATTTTTTTTATATTGAGGAAGCATGAGAGTAGGAGTATTATAATGGTCTATTCATGTAAGATCATAATTGGTCACATTTGTTTCATTTCATGCAATAGGATCTTATTTCCAAGTCATAGAAGCACTGAATAGAACAAGTTAGGATGTAGAGAAATATCATGATGATTCTACTAATTTGAAGTCATTAAGATATCATATATAGAATTAGGACATCATTCTTACAAGATTAGAGTTCCAAAGATTAACATGTACATTATAGCATGCTAGGTTCCATATGTAGGTCATATGTAATCAAGGAACACATGAGTGTGTTACATGGAGATTTGAATAACAAATCATTAGGGCCTCATTTTAAGGTGCATGTAGGAATTGGATCATTAAAGATCCACTTTAGCACAAGGACTAAAGATCCAAACCTATAAATCCATAGACATCACAATTAGGCCATATCATGGTACTCACTCAGGTCTTTAAGTCATATGAGTTATTAAAGACAAACATAGTAAAACACCTTAGTCAAACTTACCACATAGAATTAGCAATGTTACTGATTTGAAGGTGGGATAGTCTTTTGATGATCAAAAGAAATCAAAGTTCCAACATTAGACAAGTGGCATAATTTATATGCATAAAAGGTCATTTTGGGTCAAAAGAGTAAACATAGGTACATCAAGGTGGTACATTTTGTGATTCAGGTCAAGAAATTGATAAAAGTTATTGATCTAAGGTTTTTAAAATGATATATGGTCAACATATTTGGAGAAAGCTACGCCAATAAACATTCAAAAAGATCTTAAACATACTTTTTACGATATCAAGAGAAAACCAAGAAAAATCAGGTTATGAAAGTAGAACCATATATATATATATATATATATATATATTTGTGTGTATATGTATATGTATATATAAATATGTATATGTATATGTGTGTGTGTATATAAATAAATATATATATATAGGCTAAAAGAATTGTGTACCCGAGTACATGTAGCTTACATGTACCCACCTTCATTTATGGGAATTGTAAAATTATATTGAATAATCCAACCTTATGGATGTATAGTATACCCCTTAGATAAGATGTGTATCAAAAATCATCGCAATCTGATATTCATAGAGCATACAATAAAAGAAAATTTCGATTTTCTAATCAATGGTAAGTTGTAGAAATTGCATAAACCATTGAATGATGTATGACTATATCTCATGATCTACATAAGATATGGTTATGATTTTTTAAAGACATCTAATCTATATAGAGTTGAATCAATCCATATGGTTGGATTTTATCAACATACTCTACATATGCTATTTTAATGGCCGGTACACGTAAGTTACATGTACCGGCTGGTACACATAGGGTAGCGATCCAGTGAGAAACATATCTTGGTGAGAGCTTGAGAGGCATTTAAATAACTCTCCACATAGATCAAATTTTCATAATCCAACCGTATAGATTACAATTATACCTTAATATTTACCTTCCTACAAAATTTCATCACCATCCGATTTGTAGATCATTCACAACAACAAAATACTTTTCGACGCTCTATATTGAATTTCAGGATGACCGTTGGATGTAAAAAGTGTATATTGTACATATGGACATGTAAACAATGTCTGATTGCAATGATTTTTTGTGAGAAGGTAAATGAAATGATGCTTTTTCCATCTATATGGTTGGATTTTTAAAAACAGCTCCCAGTTTGTAGTTATTCAAATGCCTCTCATGCTCTCACTGTAGGATGTTTCTCACTGGATCGCTACCCTATATATATATATATATATATATATATATATATATATATATATATCTGTGTGTGTGTGTGTATGTATGTGTGTGTATATATAGAGATATATATGTATATGTATATGTGTATATATATGTATATGTATATGTATATATATGTATATGTATATATAAATGTATATATATATATATATCGTCGAGAGGATCAAAAATCATGTATTACATGACAAATTGGGCAAACGATGTGCAAGATAAGATTTTTAGTATCTTTACATTGAAACCATAGGGAAATGAGATTGAGGAGCTATAAAAAAAGATTCGGTGAATAAGATCCCTCAGATCTAAGATCTACGGCTCGTGAGAGTGCCCACAAGGGTGGGGTCCGGTGATTTTGGACCTAGTTTGGAGGTTGACTTGGGTCCCCTACTGCTTCCAGTCACTCCTAGCTGCCCTAGGAGTGGTAGATTATGATTTGTAGTCCACTTTCATTGCCACACTATTGTCGAGTGCTGCCTCCACGCACATGGCACGAAGGTGAGGTGGATGCTTTAAAAGCTTTGGATCATGGAATCTGGCACTGGAACCCACCTGATCAATGTCTATGTGGCATCTTCATCATGGGGATCTTGCTCACATAGACCGCAGCTCCACTGAAGCAGTCCTTGCTGGAGAAAAGGGGGGTGCGGCCATGCAGGACCTAGGCATCGCACGATGATATTGTTTACACATGACTCTTCCACAAGTTCTTGAGGCTTCAACTGATTTCCCTGAGAAGGTGAGGTGGCTAAAAGCACAAACCTTGTTCTAAGGTGGAACCGTGGATTGATAGAAGAATAAGGGGGAGGACCCGGTGCTAGGGGGCGAGATGGGGCAAAATATGAGAGGAGAAATGAAGTTGGTAAAAGAGGGGAGTGAGGATAGGGTTAGATTTGGTGACAAGTAGAGAGAATGGGAGGGAAAAAGGTGGTGCCAAATGAAGTTCATAGCTGCAATGCAAGGAGCGATGTTGGCTCAGTACGGAGGTTGGGGATGAGGGCACAATCGTCAGATGCGAGGGAGCAATCCGTGTGACTCGATCCTAGGGCCCAAAAGAGTTGCACCCACAAGGATTTCAACCTTTTATTGGATGACTAGGAAACATGGATTTCACCTCAAAGAGAGGTTGGTGAATGGGCCGCTCTCCCTACTGGGTCCAAATTCATACAAAATTTAATAAAAGAGTTAAAAATAAGGTTTTAGCACAAGATGATCAATTGGGCATATTTCTCACATGCTAGGTCAGAATTGAGTGAAATTTGGTATGTCGCAACGTAAGAGTTCTATCTACACAATGAGAATGGGATTAGGACATATATATACATATAGATAAGATTAGACTATAGATGAAAAGGGTGATGTATAACTTGGGTTCAACCTTAGTTTCGAAATCAATTTGAGTGTCACCACTCATCATGTGAACACGAGATAACCACAAAAAGCATCATAACAACTTGAATCATGAAATTGAAGGATAGAGTGAGAAATTAGTGAAAAGATGAAGTACATAGAACATGAGGAGAGGGGAAACGTCTAGGTTATCACATCTACCCCCTCCCTTTTGAATATGACAAAGGGGGAAATAACTAGTCACATATTGAAATTGATCTTTATTTGTATATATTTTTGCTTATGTAAATGTGAATATAAATATCATATATATGTGGTGGTTGTGTTTTTGGAGAAGGTGACAATACAGGTAAAGGTAAGAAAAATTGATGGGGGGGCAATTGCTATTATACTGTGGCAACCCACCATGCTAAACAAGATTACTCAAAATCAAAATGTCGATCAAACACTAATGAAGCATATGAACATAAAGGGTACATAATTAAAACTATATAGACTTCCCAAATATGTTAGAGAGAATTTACAAAAAGGTCCAACTAATATATATACATTCATACCAAGTAACTTTACAAAAGTGAACTGGTGTCACAAAACCGTTTGTTACCCTAAGTCCACACTCCCTAGGTTCACTCGCCTTTGGCTTTGTAGCTAATAGGGACCTCATCAAAATGAGGTACGATGTACAAACCCTCCTTATTTCATCATATCATGATCATTATCATTTTACCTCAAACATAGAAAGCACGTGGTCTAGATTTGGTAAAGTTGAGTTAAAATGATATGAGAGGTCATACATGAGTACTTAACTACAAGAGTACTTTCATTAGTTATTTAATGAAAATAGGAGTTATGAGTTCTTGAGGTGAGAGCGACCTGAGGAGTTTTAAATTTAAGGTTAGATCATGGCATTTGTGGACTCAAGGTCAATTAGGTCAATGTTGACTCACGTCTAAATTGACTAAACCCCTATTTTGATGATGACTAACCATTCCATATACTGTGTCTAATGTCTCTACTTGAGTGATTTTAGATTAGGTATAGACACACTCCAAATGCCCTAACTTGTGCATATCAAATTGGAGGAAAGACAAGTCAAAGTCAATACAAGTGCATGTTTTTATAATATGATGTAAATCCATTAGAATCATGTTATACATCACTTGTAATGATTGTATGACTTGTAATTTAGCTTGGAAAAAATTAGGAGCACTTAGATCGAATGTTTAAGCACTCAAAAGCCATTTTCCAAAATTCACATCAGGTTGTTCATCAATCAAGTTTTTAATACACAGAACTCGACCGATCCTGATTAGATCTTGAAAATGACTTTTGATTGATCGAGTTTACACTTTACAAAATTCGACCAATGGAGTACCTGACCAATTCGATTTTCATCAGTCGGTAGAGTTTCCCCAGGACAACCTCGATCGATGGTCTGAATATCAGCTTTGTCTTTTATACTATCGGTCGAGTTACCCTTATAGAAACTCGACTTATTGCATTGTACGAAAAAGTGCAGAAAAGTGCTTCTAGCCGTTGTGGAGTTGCAACAAGTGAAAATATATCTGTTGCAAGCCAAAAAATGGCTAGTCTTCATTCTCAAGTGTTCCCAAAGGCCAAGAGGAATCCTCAGCTATAAATAGGACCCCTTGGGCTTCATTCCAAGGTTGAGCATTCAATGCAAAACTCTATGTGAGGTTCCTATTCTATAGTTGAGTGCTTCCTACAGCCTCCTCTCTCTCTAGGCTTAATCACTTGCTACATTCGTTAGAGTGAGTAGGAAATCTGTAAGAGAGCTAGTCCTACATGTATATCTTGTGAGGCTCTCACTTCCACCACCTCCCTATCTCTCATTTCAATCATGAAGATGAAGGTTCTCTCTCTTGGCTAAGGGAGGTGAAGAAGAACAAGGGAAGGCGTCCCTTGGTGAAGATCAAGGCTGAAGACTTGGAGATAGAGTGGGTAAGCCCTTGGTGAAGGCAGAAGACTCCTTGCTCAAGTGGGTAAGTCCTTGGTGGAAGCTTCTCTGAGTGAAGGTGAAGTCAAAGGCGAAAGATCTAAGAAGAGTGGGTAATTCCTTGAAGGCTGAAGACTTGTGCAAGAGTAGGTAAGTCCTTGGAAGAAGGCGGAAGAGTCCTTGCAAAGTGGGTAAGTCCTTGGTAAGGTTGAAGACTCTTTGTATTGGATAGGTAAGTCCTTTGTTTGGTCATGTATTGTAAGTCTTATGAATAAATATAAGAATGCAATGGTTAGGAAGTCCTAGAGGTTGGCCTCTCTAGGTAAGTGGACTGACTCACTTCTAGTTTGAAGTGAGAAACCACTCTAAATAGCTTGTCCTCTTGTGTTTTCTCAATCTCTATCATCCTTTCTATGCATGTTTTAGTTGCACTCAAATTTCCTATTTAGCAACCTTATTTTATGATATATCTTGAAGGTCTAATGAATTTTGTTTAAGTGCATTCAGCTCTATTCACCCCCCTCTAGAGCATCTAATCACCCATCTAGGATCCAACAATTGGTATCAGAGCGGGCTTCTCCAAGCATACTTAAACAAGTAGGAGAAGATAGGTGACTATCAAGGAGGGAGATACTTGATCATCCTACCAATCTTTGATGGGAGCAATTTCCTCTATTGGAGAAGAAGGCTTCAATTCGACATCCAAGGATCAAGTCTTGAGATGTGGCAAATGATGAACAGCCCATACAAGCTACCAAAGACAAATATTGAAGAATGGGATGATGCTAACTTGAGGAAAGCAACCTTGAATACTAGAGCCATGCACATCCTTTATGCCTCCATGACCTCCACTGAGTTCAACCAGATTTCTTCTTGTGAGACGGCCTATGAGGTATGGAGAAATCTATGCATCTCCTATGAGGGGACAAATCAAGTGAAGGAAAGCAAAGTCTACATGCTCAAAGGGGTGCTTGAGAACTTCAAGATGGGAAAAAAAGGAGAGGATAGCCAACATGTACTCAGGGCTCAACACCATTGTGAATGGTCTTGCGGTTCTAGGTCATCCTATGTCTAGTGGAGAGATCAACTCAAAGATCCTTAGAACTCTTCCCAAGAGGTGGGAACCTAAGGTGACTTCCATTGAAGAAGCAAGGTCTCTTAAGGATGTCCCTATTGAAGAGCTCATTGGAAATCTACAAGCACATGAAGTCACACTTGACAAAAAAGAAGAAGTTGAAAGACAAGAGAAGAAAGAGCTAAAGAGAATTAAGAAGGCTGAAATGAATGCTCAAATTGAAGATATCATGGGACAAGCTTCTCCATCCTCTCAAGTTAAAGAAGATGCCATGTACTCCAAGGGTAAACTCTACAAAGGAAAGTCCTCCATCCGGTGCTTCACATGTGGAAAGAAGGTTCAATACAAGGAAGATTGCCCACAAGGAAAAAAGACCCATCTTCACAAGAGAAGAGAAGAGAAGTACAGGAAGAAGGAGAAATGGCACTCAAGCTCAAGTGACTACTCCAACTCAAGCTCAAGTGAAGATTCAAGTGAAGGATCAAGCTCAAGCTCTAGTGATGAAGGAGAATGCCATTTTTCTCTTATAGCATCAACAAGTAAGGACTCAAGTGAGGTAAATCTAAACTCTTTAGATAAAGAATCTTTGATTGCTATTATTCATGATACTTGTGCCACTCTTAAGTCTTATAAAAGGAAAAAGAAAAAGCTTGCTAGAATTGTTGATAATTTGCATGTAGAATTAAATGATCTTGAACATGCTAATTCTTACTTGCTTGATGACAAAAATGCTTGTCTTAGCCAAGTAGACTCTCTTAAACTTGAAAATGCTAGTTTTCTTGATAAGATTAAATTTCTAGAAGTTCAACCTCCTATGCCTAGTTCTAATGAAGAGCATACTTTAGTTGTTGATTATCTCATGCATGATATTGATGTTCTTAAATCTGAAAACAAGGACAAAGATTTTGCTTTGTAAGGATTAGAATTTGAAAATGGTGTTTATCTTTCTAAGATTGCTTTGCTTAAAATAGAAAATGCCTCCTTGCTTGCTAAAATCAATGTGCATGAATCTTTTTCTAGTTCTACTAGTAGAGAGAATGACATTGCTGCTCTTCATATTAATAGAGATTCTTATTTAACTAAATCTTTTTTTCTTAGAAAATGATATTTTGCATGCTAGAGATAATATCAATCATTTGTCTTCTACTATTACTTCTCTTATGCATGATAGTGATGGTTTGAGATCTTCTTTGCAAATATTCTTGGTTGGTAAAAAGAATCTTAATGACATACTACACCATACTACTAAACAAATTGGTAGACATGGTTTAGGGTATGATAGTAGACAAAGGAACAACAAAGGTACAGGACCTCCAATATTCCATTGAGAATACTCTAGTTCCAAGACTATGGGCAAATGCAACTACTGCAATGATTTTGGTCATTATTCTACTTGTTGTCCTCTTAGGAAAGCACCCAAGAGACTAGGACTTGGGTTGCTAAGCTAACTCCTCCGGACCCAAAAACATGATTGGGGACCATTTCATCTTTCTTCTTACAGGTCACATTCAAATGGATTGACTTGAGCTATTGAATTGCAAATTGACTTGTCAATCCACATGAAAGAAGAAAGGTGAGATGTGTAAAGGGTGACAACAAATGGAAAAAGGAATGGTAAGAACAAAGATAATGTTTCTCTTGCTTATAACCATATCTAACTTATTTTTGTCAAGTTAGTGTGCACTATGCATGTGGTTTTTGAGTCAAAAGTGTTTTTTTATTCGCTTCACACTCTTGCTCAAAATTTGTTTCTAATGCTTTCATAGTGCATTACTAACTTGCTTACACATGTTTGGATATGGCTTATATCTTTAGCATGCCTCTAAATATGTTTTTATGAAATATATGTGCCTTTTGACAGCAGCACTGTTGGTCGAGTTTGTCTTGTTTGAAACTCGACAGATAGGCACCAATGGGTGTTGTCAGCAGCTGTCATCGGTCGAGTTGTCAATACACAGAACTCGACTGATAACACTGTGCACTGAATATACATTTGGCTTATTGAATGAGAATTTCCCTCTCAACTAGATTTTCTCAACAAATAGCCTTATTCTTTGGCACTCCTCTGGTACTTTTATATATGCATATTGCCATATTATAAATTGCCTATCTTGCTTACAACTCTATTTCTCTAATTTATCTAAATTGGTATATCTATATGTTGCAATTACTTGCTTTGAGTTGTTTTGCAGGTTTTGATGATGATCTCTTTGGATCTCTTGGTTGTGTCTAAAATTGCTTCCGTTGTACTCTAACTTGCTACATCTATTTAGGTGTATATCTTGTTTTGATACAACCTTGAGGTTCTTAGTGGTGATCATATTTTGGTAATGATTCATGCTTGTTAGTGAGTTATATCCTTTCGCCTCTAAAATTACATATCTCTTTGTTTGGATATATCTCTACATTTACTCATAGTTTTCTTTATCTTATGTATCTTTTGATATCTCTTGCTATGACCTAGATCCTACTAGTAATCCTAACTTGTGATAACATCTATTAGTATTTCATATACATGTAGTTCTAGCCTTGTTTATAATTGGCATATTTTCTCATCTATATTATATGATTGTATCTTGTCTCATACATTCTCAAGCTTATTCCTTGAATTGCGTATCTATTATCTTGAGTTGATTGCATAACATTGTGATGCAGGGCCCATAGAGCTACATTGTATGTAGAAATTGGAGTATTTTTGGATTTTATGCAGATTTTGCTCCAGTTTTAGTTTTTGGTGCAAGACTAGTGTTTTTCATGCAGAAACTACCTTCTGAGAAAGGCTCATCGCTTTGCCATGAGCCCTGACACTTTTTGGGAAAATTATGTCATCTTGAGGGTCAAAATTGTGTTTTATTATTTTTCTGCAGCACTTTATCTTGCATTTTGGGTTGTTCAAGTGCATGCTTTAACTTGCATTTCTTTCTATGCTTGGACAAGCCCCTATTTGTGCTCTTATACTCTCCCTATATAACTTTTTGTTATCTCCTTTCCTTTAACAAGTGGTGTTTCTTATTTCTTCATACCCCCACTTTTTGAAATGACAAAGGGGGAGAAAGGTATGTCTTCTTTTGACAAAAGAGGAAGAAGGCATGTCTTACATGAAGAGGAGAAGCATGTCCATATAAAGGGGATAAGGTAAATGGGAGAAGACATATATGTGTAGAACATATATGAGTAGAAGGCATAGCATTCTATAAATGTTATGAAAGCTAACCATGCAGGAGAAATAGCATCAATTGAGGGGGAGTATGAGAACTCCACTAGCATCAATTGAGGGGGAGTATGAGAACTCCACGTGCATTAATTAAGGGGGGCATATGAGCTCAATCCTATTGAAAACCCTAGGTTTCTCTAAAGGTATGATTTTACTTAAAATCTTTCAATACATTTATGGAATGGTTTGTCATCTTCAACAAGGGGGAGAATGTTGACTCAAGGTCAATTAGGTCAATGTTGACTCACATCTAAATTGACTAAACCCATGTTTTGACGATGACTAACCATTCCACATATTGTGTCTAATGTCTCTACTTGAGTGATTTCAGATTAGGTATAGACACACTCCAAATGCCCTAACTTACGCATATCAAATTGGAGAAAAGACAAGTCAAAGTCAATACAAGTGCACATTTTTGTAATATGATGTAAATCCATTAGAATCATGTTGTAAATCACTTGTAATGATTGTATGACTTGTAATGACGCTTGGAAAAAATCAGGAGCACTTAGATCGAATGTCTAAGCACTCAAAAGCCATTTTCCAAAATTCACATCAGGTTGTTCATCGGTCGAGTTGTCAATACACAGAACTCGAGCGATCCTAATTGGATTTTGAAAATGACTTTTGATCGGTCGAGTTTACACTTCACAGAACTCGACCGATGGAGTACCTGACCAATTCGATTTTCATTGGTCGATCGAGTTTCCCTAGGACAAACTTGACCGATGGTCTGAATATCGGCTTGTCTTTTACTCTATCGGTCGAGTTACCCTTATAGAACTCAACCGATTGCACTGTACGGAAAAGTACAGAAAAGTACTTCTAGCCATTGTGGAGTTGCAACAAGTGAAAATATATCCGTTGCAAGCCACAAAATGACTAGTTTTCATTCTCAAGTGTTCCCAAAGGGCAAGAGGCATCCCTAGCTATAAATAAGACCCCTTGGGCTTCATTCCAAGGTTGAGCATTCAATGCAAAACTATATGTGAGGCTCCTATTCTATAGTTGAGTGCTTCCTACAACCTCCTCTCTCTGTCTAAGCTTAATCACTTTCTACATTCGTTAGAGTGAGTAGGAAATCTTTAAGAGAGTTTGTCCTACATGTATATCTTGTGAGGCTCTCACTTCCACCATCTCCCTATCTCTCATTTCAATCATGAAGATGAAGGTTCTCTCTCTTGGATAAGAGAGGTGAAGAAGAATAAGGGAAGGCGTCCCTTGGTGAAGTTCAAGGCTAAAGACTTGGAGCTAGAGTGGGTAAGCTCTTAGTGAAGGCTGAAGACTCCTTGCTCAAGTGGGTAAGTCCTTGGTGGAAGCTTCTCCGAGTGAAGGTGAAGTCAAAGGCGGAAGATCCAAGAAGAGTGGGTAATTCCTTGAAGGCTGAAGACTTGTGCAAGAGTAGGTAAGTCCTTGGAAGAAGGCAGAAGAGTCCTTGCAAAGTGACTAAGTCCTTGGTAAGGTTGAAGACTCTTTGTATTGGATAGGTAAGTCCTTTGTTTGGTCATGTATTGTAAGTCTTATGAATAAATATAAGAATGCAATGGTTAGGAAATCCTAGAGGCTGACCTCTCTAGGTAAGTGGACTGACTCACTTCTAGTTTGAACTGAGGAACCACTCTAAATAGTTTGTCCTCTTGTGTTTTCTCAATCTCTCTCATCCTTGCTATGCATGTTTTAGTGGCACTCAAATTTCCTATTTAACAACCTTATCTTGTGATATATCTTGAAGGTCTAATGAATTTTGTTTAAGTGCATTCAGCTCTATTCCCCCCTCTAGAGCATCTAATCACCCATCTAGGATCCAACAACATCATCATAGTTAAGTTACTCAAATTTTACCAATTCATTCAAATTTTAGTTTTCCCCATACATAAGCTCCCCAAAATTGGAAAATCATGTGATCAATAGTCATGAGTAGATGAATCACATGAAGGGATGAGAAGCTAGCTAATCATCATCTAATGGGTGGCTTAGGGTAGTCCTTAGAGAAGAGATGAGATGCTAGAAGACTCTCTAAGGTAGGTGGAATTGGGTTATTAAACATGCACAGAGGATATGTAATTGCTCTGATATCATTTGTCACTGAACCATTTGTTACCCTAAGTAGATGTGAAAACCTAGAATTCCACTCTCATCAAGTCAATTTATGTCCTGACCCATTATATTCTCTATCTTGTTTGATAACCTACTTCACCCTGAATTACATGACTTGGAGTCACTTTATACTCATTTGACGTGACGGAATTGAATAAATGTCACAATATGCTTAACTTACCAAAGTTGAGTGCATGATTACACTTGAAAATGAATTTCTAAAATTGAATGCCCTCAACAATACAATTCTGGATCCAAACTTTTAATATAAGAAGTTGATGAAATTTGTGAACCAAAAGTGAATATTTCTTGTCAATCGGAGTTACGTTTGGGGGATATGCATTTTACAAGTTTGCTCAAGAAACATGATTTAAGACTTTGGTTTTGATATATTAATGTACCACGTCATCGGTCCGAGCAAGTTGCTCCCAACCAATAAAAAAGGTTTCCATTTCTAGTCACGGATTGCCCATGTCAGCTATCCCCTTTGCTTTCTATGACCAACCACAACTCTTGGATCTGCTGGGTGTGGATCCGGCCATGACCGACGGCCATGATCTCATCTTCCCTACCTACTCCCATGGATGGGAGTAGGTGGCAGGAGAAAAAGCCCCACCACTTGTATATCCCTTTTTGCACCTATAAATTGGTCCATTTCACCTCCATTCTTCCTCTTTCTTCTTCCCTTTCTTTTCCACCCTTATTTGTGCTTTTTCGTGCACCATACCCCTAGTTCCAACTTCATCTTCTGCCTTGGAACCCATGCCGCCACCTATGGCTGCCCCCTTGTGGAACCCCCATCCTATGTTGAAAACCCCCGCTATTCTGGCATTGGAGCTCCGCCCGACCTCGTCAAGGCAGGACGGCGCCCTTGCAGCCTCGAATCAGCCGCTCTGGCTCTGTACTCGGCAGCTTCGGTGAGCTGCTTCAGCCTTCAGGTGGGTTGCGTTGTGCGCCGCAGATGCAGCAAGGGGCAGCGTCACTCGGAAACGGGGGGACGCGCAGTGGTAGTTCGGAGCATTTGGAAGCCGCTCAGTGGTGGCTAGCGGCGGTGGACAACCACGGTCATGAGCTAACACGCTGGGCCAGGTCGCGTACCGCACGTGGTTTTGGGCCTCCAAACCCAAATCAGCCAACAACGAGCCCAGAAGGGAGGTGCATGCACATCTCGACTTCATGGCCTCTTCTTGGCCCTCAGATCGACAATCAATGCCCCAAATCTACTATTTTGAGGTGAAATTTTGAAAATTCATATCTCACAACTTCTTGGTAATTTCCGACAAATAATATATGGTTTTTTATCCGAAAAACGTGATATTTCCACTAAAAATATTGTTAGACTCTAATTTTACTTGTTCCTCTACTGACATCCGAAAATACATGCCTTCTATGCTTTTTGAGGTGTTTAATGCCATTTTTTATGCATAAGCTTACTCCTTTGTGCCCTAAATCTTTGTGTTAATCTTAGTATCAGCATCTGAATCACCTTGATACATTAAGTTTGAAGTGTGTCTCATTTGAAACCTAAAGTGATCAAATCTTGCTTAAATGGCTTAATGTGGATTCTTATGTTAAATATGATCGTGTTAATGCTTACCCTTGGTTGAGGGTGTCCCAAATCTATACATTTGATTGAAATCGATAAATTTTGACGCTTGTTACACTAATATTCAAAAAAAATTATTCTAGCATCTTAGTTTGACTCGATGATGTACTTTGAACCTTAAAACAAGCTTATAATGGATGCAATGATGTTAGATCTCAAACATAACCCACATATGGGTCCTTCATGTCTAATATGATCATGTGAACTCCTAAATCAGTAACATTAAATGCTTTGTATCCCTACATGTGTTGTGGAACATTCTTTTGCCCTAATGTGATCAAATTCCCTAAACATGACTTGAATTGTTATCCAATGGACATATTGATACCTAGATCTCTAATATTGCATGAATCTTGCCCTAATGATCATCCATGTATCTTATGACTTGAAATCAGTAACTTATTGATGTTTCTAACACCTAATCCAAGTGAAAGTCATCTATACTCTAATGACATTTAGCATGCATGATTATGACTCAATATGTCTTCTTATGCCAATTTTTAGGCTAGTGTTGACTAAGCTTGCTCAAATCTTATGATTGATCTATGTAGGATCTTGAAGCTCTAATCACATATCTATCCCTGATCTAGTTTTAATGTGTCACCCTAAGTACTAATGAACCCATGATATACTATGTCTCTTGATAATGCCTATGTATGACTAGTTTGAGATTTTGAAAACAATGTTGAAGGAAACGATACCTAGATCTAGGTGGCACATCCAACCATTATTATGATGATTAATGATACCTTATCTAGATGATGTTAATCCAAGTGCACTCCTTTAAATGATAGGATCTCTATGTTGACTCTATTGCTAAGATCTAATCAAGTGCTAGTTATGGTTCTCTAAAATCAATGCTTAATCTTGTACTCTACTCATAAGGTACATGTGACAACCGTCTTGCGAAAATAAGATTAACTAATGCGGAAGTGAATGATTAGCAGCGGAATTACTAAAAATCACTAAATTTTAAAACTTTTTGCACTGAGATCCACAAATTGTAAAACTCTTTCATAAAGAACCAAAGTAAGTTATTTACATTCTGATACATCAGTACATATCTGGATCAACTCATCTCGAGAGTCATAAACATTGACTGCCCTGTTAAACTGTACATGAGCAGTATACAAAAATCTTGAGACATCAAGCCAAAAATCTCAGATCTATATCAAACCATCTACTGACTCCTAGGACCTGAGAGTACAGAGACGACACATAGGACTCTCTATATATAAAACCTAACATACAGTGTCTCCACCTGAAGATCACTGTTGTCCTTGTTGTTACTATTGTTGTTGTGACTGTTGTTGCTGCTCACCCACTGAAGGTTTTCTTCTTCCTCGGCGTCTACCTAAAAAGTTGAATCTCACGGGGGTGGGACAATTGAAAATTGTCCCAGCGAGAGTTATAACTCTCTGCCAGAATCATTGTTATTGTAGATAAAAGAATAACACTGAGCAGTGGAATTATAATTATTCAACAGCAGGTACTTCATTAATTAAGCTAAGTAGAATAGTATACTCTATCCAATCATTTCAATTATAACTTGATTAAGCAGCAAGTCATTCATTTAATAAGGAATATGAAGAACATGTGTATCATCTATCCAACTAGAACATAATAGATAATGTATCATCAATCATTGATTCTCGTAATTCAACCCTAAGCAATTATGCTACACGGCTGATTACATTTTTCAAACATACTTATGCCCTGAGGAGATGAGGTATACCACTCATACTCCAACTGACCATTGCAAAATCGAAATCAGTACCATACATAGGTCATCAGAAGAGCTGGATTTCTATAACCTCATCTTCCTTAGTCAGTGTGAGGAACAACGTGTAGGACATCTCGTGTCTCTTCCAAAAATAGCTTTCCAGGGTATTCTAGCAACTTCGTTATTAGAGTTACAGTGGCATGTTGTACTCTCTTCGCAATCGAGAGATTTCTTGTTTATCTCATGTCGATTCGGCATTAACATCATCATCGGGAGATTAGTGATACGTCATCCCGGCATATACATATAATGAAGGATTGAGAGATTTAATGTTTATCTCGCATTAATTCCTCCATTAGGATGTAAGGATGTTCGCATCCATAACCCCCACATACTCAAAAGTATGCTCTCCAGGAGTTCCCTTAGGAAAACCTGTTTCACCATCACCCAACTACTGACGATGATGGATCTATGGTCATGGCTCTACATGATATCATTTCACTTGATTATTTAAGTACATTACATCATTATTTTAGCATCAAGCATGTTTTGAAACATAAACCTTTATAACAATTATCATAAAGAATGAGTACTATTTCTATCAAGTTCATTTCACAGCTTTAATAGCATTGGGATCTCAATCCCTTATCATCTCATCATCATGATTCAAAAATATGGGTGTTCAAACCCTTAGATCATTAAAATACTTGTTACCACTTTGACAGGTAACATAATGCCATTAAGTCATGTAACAGTGTAAACATGATAATTGCAATGCAGGTATTTCACATGGCTCTTACAGCCTATCAATCTCTTTTGTTACCTTTCAGTAGGCAACATAGCATAGCATTGCTTACAAAGTTCATTAAGTACTTTCAATAAACAAATCATCATAGCCCTTATCTGGCTATGTTCAATATATCATAAAACCTGCATGACTAGTGTAGATGATAACAGATACATCAATTTTATATCATCACAATGTAAAACAACTATATCATCTTTAATCAAGGAATACCCCACTATGCCCTTGCTAGGATTAGGGTTTCCCTTTTCAATTCAATTAGGGTTAATCATTCCCTTAGCTCAATTAGGATTAATGACTCATCATTTCATTATCCAACCTTAGAGCTTCATGCTATGAAGTATAACCCAAAATTAAGGTTTCACACTTCCATCTACCTTATTTGAAATTAGGATTTATTATTCACATTGCATCACCCTTTATTAGGGTTTATAACCAATAACTCATAATTACGGTTTAATATTCACATCACCACACCCTAGATTTAGGGTTTAATATTCACATCCCATAGTTAGGGTTTACTATTCAAATCCCATAGTTAGGGTTTACTATTCACATCCCATAGTTAGGGTTTACTATTCACATCCCATAGTTAGGGTTTACTATTCACATCCCATAGTTAGGGTTTACTATTCACATCCCATAGTTTGGGTTTACTATTCACATCCCATAGTTAGGGTTTACTATTTACCCTAAGTAGGAGTGAACATCAAAGTACCCTGAATTAGGGTTTCTCATGTCATCATTATGAATTAAGATCATGTCATCATCATATATTAGAATTTCACCTATCAATGCCCTCAATTAGGGTTATGATTCATTAACCTTCATAATTAGGGTTTCATGATATCATTATGAAGGATCATACCCTAATTAGACATCTATCCATGTTGAAAATATTAAGACTTAACCATTACATGGTTATCATTCATATAGGAAGTCTTCTCTCTCATCTTCTATAAGATGATGCTTACATCACCCTTGATAAAGCTAAGTCAACTCAACATGAAAGAGAATTGATATCATGAGTTAAGTCATTATCACCATGATCATTAAGGCTTACTCATTCAAAAGGTACCAATCATCTTATCCATTAAGGGTATCTTTATTATAATCATCTTTGATTACATCAGGTATTAATCAACTAATCACTTTATCCTTTATCCACTTTAAGTACCCATGCGGTCTTGGTTAATTATCCACCAAACGGTCTTGGTCCTTTAGACCCCAAACGGTCTTGACCAAATCAGACCTCAAACGGTAATGCACACTAAACCTCCAAACGGTCTAAGACCGTTTAGACCTCCAAACGGTCTTGCACAAACTACTAAAACCGTGTGGTAAAGTTGCACACTCAAGATCGTTTGCTAAAGTAACATTTTGAAAATGCATGAGCTCAAATGGTTTGGGATCATTTGGTCCCAAACGGTCTTGAGACCGTTTGGTCCAAACCTCCTCAAAATCGCATGGACCAAGTATGGTCTCAACAAATCAAATTGAATTAGGGTTTCCAAGATCGATTCCTTCATTGATTGTGACCATGCTATCATTCATCAATTTGGACCTATCACCATGCTTCAATTGAGTTAATTAGGTCAACCTTCAACTGATTTGACACTCAATTGACCCTCAATTGATCATCAATTAGGGTTTGAATCAATTGAATTAGGGTTTGGAATTGATGATCCTTCAATGTTGACTATTGTTGAACTAATTACTTGAAACTATTGGATTACCATCCAAATTGGGCATGACCTGACCCCAAATGGTCTTGAGGTCGTTTGGATAACCTCCAAACGGTCTTGAGACCGTTTTCCCAAGTCAACATTGAAATCCAAGTCAACCAATTAGGGTTTTGTTCATTGGATTGATCACCAAATCAGCATTGGATTGCACTTCAACTTAGTACCTTTAGATCTTCAAACACCTAACCATAGTCAACCCTAGGCCTCCAAACGGTCTTGGGTGATCACCAAACGGTCTTGGGATCATTTGGATGGCCTCCAAACGGTCTTGAGACCGTTTGGCCATCACATCATCATTAACCATGTCATTCAATTAGGGTTTGGATCCTAGGATTGGTCACCAAATCAGCAATTGATTATACTTCAACTTAATATCTTTGGACCTTCAATTGCTCAACCATACCTAACCCTAAACCTCCAAACGGTCTTGGGTGATCACCAAATGGTCTTGAGACCGTTTGGGTGATCCCCAAACGGTTTTGAAACTATTTGGGTCAATCAACCCAAGTTTCAAACTCAACCACTTATGAAATCAACACTCAACCCGATTAGGGTTTAGGTAATTGGTTGACCTTCAACTAGTGAACCAATTGGAGTTAATCAACAATTATTAGTGGATCATTAACATAGATCATTTTCAAAAGATCTCCAAATGGTCAACGCTGGTCAACACCACCAAACGGTTTGAAATTGTTTCCCTCCATGCAGTTTGGGTGAAACAGTTTCATTCCAAACAGTTTGAAACCATTTGCTCCCATACGGTATGGGAAACCGTTTGAGCAACAAAAAGGAAACTATTTGGTAAAGTAGTTCTTTGGATAAATATCTAAGGTGATGTCTTCATCTTATTCCTTCATGTATCCAAGAATAGTTGTTGTTCTTCATGGAAGTTTTAGCAAGAACTCAAAAGAGTATCAAAAGAATAAAAGTGACCAACGATTATTAAAAGAAAAGATGCTATAGCAATGTTTAAGGGTTAGAGTTATAAAACTCATCTCTAGAACTGATCTCAAGCTCCAAGCTCCATGTCTTTAATGGTGGATGGAGTTCCAGCAGTTTTCCAAGGTCTGTCCTTGAGTTATTAGAAGAGCAAGCTAGCTAGGATTGAGAATCGGATGAGGAAAACCAATAATTAACCATTTGCTTTAGGGTTTCCACCATGAATCCGAGTTAGGAGATGATCAAAACTTACCAACAGGTTTTGGTCTTCCTTCCTATGCTCCTGAGATCTTCCTTGGTCGGCCAAAGAAAGGTAATAAGAGAAAAACTAAGGAAACGGTTCTCATGTGTATTGGAAAAGATATACATAAGGGATATGCATATGGGTTTTCAAGGAAAGAGAGAAAGAAAAGTATTTTCTTTAAATACCAAAATAATATCCACCAAACTCCCCTCCATTTCTTGGCCACGAAGCCATCTTATTATTCTTGCAAAACCTCTCCATTGTCCAAGAATTAATAGAAAAGAATTTAAGCACCTTAAAGAGTTTTATATTAATATCCAACCTTTTAGTGGATATTACTTTTTATTATATTAATGTGAGTGGCTTCCACTCAACCAAGATCTTGTTGTGCCCAAGCAAGGCACAAGCTCGTCCAACTTATTGCAAACACATCCCTCAACTTTTGGTTGAAGGGCTCCTCAATTAATTTATTTCTTTTTGCATTAAATTAAATTAAATTCCCATTTATGCTTAAATCTTGATTATTTTAATGTCAAGATTCTCTCTCCTCCATGATAATTCAAATGAGGCGCCCCTCTCATTTTATTTTCTCTAATTGATGACAAGAAACTATAGGTGGTATTTGCATATTGAACCCTAGGTTTTGGGTAAATTACACATTACACCAAAACTAGGTTTTAATGCACAAGGATTTCTCTACAAGCTTTATCTTGGTGCCCAAGCTTGTGGAAACCATACCACGACATCATATTCATTCTTATGATGTCTCAACATCAGAGGAACATTTTATCATGCAACATTTGCAAGTTAACCCCTCAACTTGGGTAATTGGCACTTTAGCCCCATTTTAACAAAACAATGTTTCAACATTATTCAAAAAGGACTGAAATTGAAATATAAGTTCCTAAAAAAGCCTTAAATACTTTTAAAAATGTAAGAGAAAGGGTTAGTACATAACCCAAGTCAAGGATGTTACAAATTATCCACCCCTTATGAGGATTTTGTCCCCGAAATCATTAACAAAACATTAAGAGAAAAGAGTAGGGTATTTCCTTCTCATTTCTTCCTCTAGTTCCCATGTAGCTTCTTCAACTCCACGGTGATTCCAGAGGACTTTTACAAGACTAATGTCTTTCTTCTTCAGATTCTTGATCCTTCTATCAAGAATCAACATAGGTCCTTCAACATAGGATATATCATCTTTCAATTCTACTTCCATAGGCTGCAGAACTAATTCTGTGTCAGGATGACATTTCCTTAGCATGAAAATGTGGAACACTGGGTGTAACTTTTGCAGCTCAGGTGGTAACTCTAGCTTATAAGCTACCTTTCCAATCCGTTCAATGATTGTATAAGGCCCCATAAATCTAGGAGCTAACTTTCCTTTCCTCCCAAACCTAAGAACTCCCTTCCAAGGTGAGACCTTGAGGTACACTCTATCTCCAATATGGAATTCTAAGGGTATACGACGCTTATCAGCATAAGATTTCTGCCTATCATGTGCAGTCTTTAACTGTTGTTGTATTATTTTAATCTTCTCAGTGGTCTGCTGCATAAGATCAGGACCCAAAAGTTGATATTCACCAGTTTCATACCAACATAGGGGAGATCTGCAACGTCTACCATACAAAGCTTCATAAGGTGCCATGTCAATAATGTGTTGATAGCTATTTTTATAGGCAAACTATATCAAACTTAGATGCAGATCCCAACTTCCTGTAAACTGGAGGACACATGCCCTAAGCAAGTCCTCCAAGGTTTGTATAGTCCTTTCCGATTGTCCATCTTTCTGAGGATGAAAGGTTATACTAAACCTTAACTATGTGCCTAAGGCTTTATGAAGTCACTCCCAAAAACGAATCGTAAACTGGGGACCTCTGTCAGAAACAATGGTAACTGGGACCCCATGCAGTCGCACTATGTCATCTACATATAACTGTGCCAACTTCTCAGCAGAACATGTTTTTTGATCGGTAAGAAGTGTGTTGTCTTTGTCAACCTATCAACTATTACCTAGATGGAATCATGACCTTTGGCTGTTCTGGGTAAACCAACCACAAAATCCATGGTTACATGATCCCACTTCCACTGTGTTATGGGTAAAGGTTGCATTGTTCCTGTGGGCTTTTGGTGTTCAACTTTAACTTGCTGACACACTGGACACCTCATAACAAACTCAGCAACATCCTTCTTCAAACCAGGCCACCAATACATATCTTTCAAGTTATGATACATCTTGGTGCACCCTGGATGCATAGCATACATAGAAGAATGAGCTTCTTCCAGGACTAACTTTCTCAAGTTATCAACATCAAGTACTATCATTCTACCATGATAACAGGCTATCTGATCATCTGAATCATGGAAACCATCTCATTTCTCATCACCATACTCTGATCTAATCTGTTGAACTACATCATCATCTTGTTGTGCCTCCTTAATCTACTGTCTCAGAGTAGGATTTATGTGCATCTCGGCTAACAACCCAGATAACAACGATACTTTTAAATGTACATTGTCTTGCCTTAAAGAGATAAGCATATCCCTCCTAGAGCATACCAAAGAATTCAACTATGCTCTATCTAGGGCTGGTGTTGCTGATTTCCTACTCAAAGCATCAGCAACCACATTGGCCTTCCCTGGATGATAATCAATTGTACAATCATAGTCCTTGATTAACTCCATCCAGCGGCGTTGCCTCATGTTAAGCTCATGCTGAGAGAAGATGTACTTTTGGTTCTTATGGTCGGTGAAAATCTAGAATGTCTCTCCATAAAGATAATGTCTCCAGATCTTCAAAGCATGGACTACATCAACTAGTTCTAGATCATGTGTCGGATAATTCTCCTCATGTTTCTTAAGCTGTCGGGAAGCAAAAGAAATCACTTGTTTATCCTGCATTAACACACATCCTAGTCCATTCTTAGAGGCATCACAGAAAACTATATACTCGTTCCCTTGTTCAGGTAACACTAGCACTGGTGCACTTGTCAACCTTTCCTTCAACAACTGGAATGATTATTGACACTTGTCATTCTAAGCAAAAGGAACATCCTTCCTGGTCAACTTAGTCAAGGGTAAGGCTATAGAACTAAAGTTCTTAATGAACCTCCTGTAATAGCCTGCCAACCCTAAGAAACTATGAATCTTCGTCGGTGTCTTCGGTTGTTCCCATTGCAGGACATATTCTACATTTTTAGGGTCAACACATATACCCAAAACAGATATTACGTGTCCAAGAAAAGAAACTTATGGTAACCAAAACTCACACTTGCTAAACTTAGCATATAACTTATGCTCTCTTAGCAAAGTTAGAGCCTGACGAAGATGTTGTTCATGCTTCTGAGCATATCTACTGTAGATCAGGATGTCGTCTATGAAAATGACTACACACTTATCAAGAAAAGGTCGAAAGATTCTATTCATGAGTTCCATAAATGCAGTTGGTGCATTGGTTAGTCCAAACGACATAACTGTGAACTCATAGTGACCATACCTTGTTATAAAGGATGACTTAGGTATGTCACCCTTCTTAATACACAGTTGATGATATCCCGACCTCAAATCTATCTTTGAGAAGATGGTTACACCACGCAACTGGTCAAAGAGATCATCAATCCTAGGCAAAGGATACTTATTCTTTATTGTTACTTTATTTAATTGTCTGTAATCAATGCACAACCACATCGATCCATCCTTCTTTTTAACAAAGAGGACCGGAGCACCCCAGGGTGAAGTGCTTGGTCGGATGAAACTCTTCTCAAGTAACTCTTGC
Organism: Alisma plantago-aquatica; assembly: GCA_963693085.1. Lineage (NCBI taxonomy): Eukaryota > Viridiplantae > Streptophyta > Magnoliopsida > Alismatales > Alismataceae > Alisma > Alisma plantago-aquatica. The sequence continues at coordinate 77,963,397 of OY856413.1, read as the reverse complement.
AGTTGTTTCTTGAGTTCTGCCATCTCAGCAGGCGCCATCCTATTCGGTGTTTGTGCTATTGGTTGCGTTCCCGGGATTAGATTAATCTCAAAATCAATCTCTCAGGGCGGAGGTACACCTAGAAGTTCTTCCAGAAATACATCTTCAAATTCCCTGACTACAGGAACTTCAATAGGATTAGAACTTTCCATGGTGGTATCTACCACATGGGCCAAGAATGCATAACATCCTTGCCTCAACAGCTTCTTAGCTACCATAGCTGACACAAGACAGGTCAGAAGAATCTTTCTATCTCCTTGAAAGATCCATGTGTCACTTTCATCTATGAACATAGCCTGCTTGGACTCACAATCCAAGACAACCTTATACCTTTCTAAGGTATCCATCCCAAGGATTATATCGAACCCATGCATCTCAAGTGGTATAAGATCCACTTGAATGTGATGCTCAGAAAAGGAAAGAATGTAGGGAGAACATACCTCCTGCAACACAGCAAATCCCATCAAAGGAGTTTCTAACAATAGACTATCTGCTCTATGACTTATAGTCATATTGCAGTCAAGAATCACTCTTCGAGTGATAAAGGAACGTGTAGCGCCTGGATCAATCAAAATAGATACGACACAAGATGTAGACATATTAGAATAAAATAGTTTCATCTGACCTGTCACAACCCGAGGGTTGATCACTCCATCAGGTGGATTCATCGCATAGAATTTCACTATCGCCTATGGTTGATTCAGTGCTCGATGACTGGGTGCTGATGATCTAGCTTGGGACGCTTGTCCACATCCTCTAGCGCCACCTGGAAACTATCTCCTTTGAGAACCTTACTGACTCTGCCTTTGAGATTGAGTCACACTTGCCTCTCGGGCTCTACAATCCTTCATCAGATGTCCCATCTTTACACATATGAAACAACTTCTAATCCCTGGCTGTGGTCTGGAGGTCCTGTAACTGACATTGATGCTGAGTTATGGGCTCCTTTTGGTGGTAAACTTCGTCCTCTACCCCTATTTGACATCCACTGCATCTGGGTACTGAATCTAGGTGGTGGTGTAGGCATGGAAAACCTCAGTTTCTTGAAACCTTTGGATGAAGATCCTTGGAACTGGGATACATCTTCTTGTTCTTGGTTTGTCACTTCTCCATCACAGACCTCTCTATCCTTCTGACAAACTCCACAAAAGTAGTAAATCTTTCCCTGTTCTCCAGAGTAGACACAGGGGAGGTCAACTCAACATTTAATCCCTTCTCAAAACGCCGAATCCACTCTTCATCTATAGTTGCCGTATGCGGACAAAACTGTAAAAGCTCCATGAACTTAGCCTCGTATTCACTAAAGTTCATTGGTCCTTGTCTTAACCTCTCAAACTGAGAGATTTTCTCATCCAAGAACGTCTTAGGAAAGTATATGTTGACAAATTCTTGTCGAAATACTTCCCATTCGATCTCCACACCTGGCCTTTTCCCTTCCTCTATGGTCCACCAGTGACCAACACTCCCCTTAAGAAGGTATACATCATGTCTAACCTTCTCAGCTTCTAGGATATTCAGGATTCTAAAGGCCTTCTCCAACTCAGTTAGCCACATGTCAGCATCTGCTGGGTTAGCTGTCCCAGCATATTCTGTGGCTCCAACCCGGCGTAGTCATTCAAACGTCTTGCCGACTCCTTGTCCTTCTTGATGGGTAGGTGCCCTAGGTGCAGGCATGGACATTCTATCAGTCATGTGTGTCATGGCAGTCATAATTTGACCAAACATGGCTTGGAAGGCTGGGTTCCCCATGTCAACTTGATTGAACTGGGGTGGTTCAGGTACAAGTTCCTCCCTTCCTTGGTCTCCTGCACCTCCTCCGGGTGCAGTGACACTACTTTCAGCAACATGTTCATTGTCTAATCTAGACATATTTAGTTTTCTCTTCTCCTACTATATGAGCAGAAGACACTATCAGATAGACTGGAAGATACTAGAATAGACTCAACAACCTTAATCCTATGTCCACTAAATTGTGATGACTGTCTCGTGAAAATAAGATTAACTAATGCGGAAGCAAATGATTAGCAGCGGAATTACTGAAAATCACTAAATTTTAAAACTTTTTGCACTGAGATCCACAAACTGTAAAACTCTTTCATAAAGAACCAAAGTAAGTTATTTACATTTTGATACATCAGTACATCTCTATATCAACTCATCTCGAGAGTCATAAACATTGACTGCCCTGTTAAACTATACATGAGCAGTATACAAAAATCTCGAGGCATCAAGCCAAAAATCTCATATCAAACCATCTATTGACTCCTAGGACCTGAGAGTACAGAGACGACACATAGGGCTCTCTATATATAGAACCTAACAGACAGTGTCTCCACCTGAAGATCACTGCTATTCTTGTTGTTGCTGTTGCTGCTGTGACTGTTGTTGCTGCTCACCCACTGAAGGGTTTCTTCTTCCTCGGCGTCTACCTAAAATGTTGAATCTCATGGGGGTGAGACAATTGAAAATTGTCCCAGCGAGGGTTATAACTCTCCTCCAGAAGCATTATTATTGCAGATAAAAGAATAACACTGAGCAGTGGAATTATAATTATTCAACAGTAGGTACTTCATTAATTAAGCTAAGTAGAACAATATACTCTATGCAATCATTTCAATTATAACTTTATTAAGCAGCAAGTAATTCATTTAATAAGGAATATGAAGAACATGTGCATCATCTATCCAACTAGAACATAATAGACAATGTATCATCAATCATTGATTCTCATAATTCAACCCTAAGCAATTATGCTACATGACTGATTACATTTTTCAAACATACTTATGCCCTGAGGAGATGAGGTATACCGCTCATACTCCAATCGACCATTGCGAAATCGAAATATGTACCATACATAGGTCATCAGAAGAGCCAGATTTCTATAACCTCATCTTCCTCAGTCAGTGTGAGGAACAACGTGCAGGACATCTCGTGTCTCTGCCAAAAATAGCTTTCCAGGGTATTCTGACAACTTTGCTATTAGAGTTACAGTGGCATGTTGTACTCTCTTCGCAATCGATAGATTTCTTGTTTATCTCATCTCGATTTGGCATTAACATTATCATCAGGAGATTAGTGATACGTCATCCCGACATATACATATAATGAAGGATTGAGAGATTTAATGTTTATCTCGCATTTGTAACATCCATGACCTGGGTTATGCCTGAACCCTAGGAGTTTTGCTTAAGCAAGTTAATTAGATCCTTAATTTTATCTTGTGAAAAGTAATTAAGGCTCAATAGGAACTTATGTTTCAATTTTGATCCTGTTTGAATAATGTTGAAGCAATGTTTGCTTATTTAGGACTAAAGTGCAAATTGCCTAAGTAGAGGGGTTAACTTGAAAATGTTACATAACAATATATTCCTATGATATTGAGACATCATAAGAATGAATATGATGTAGTTGAATGGTTTCCACAAGTTTGGGCACCAAGATAAAGCTTGTAGAGCAATGTTTGTGTATTAAAACCTAGTTTTGGTGTAAAGTGCAATTTACCCAAAACCTAGGGTTCAATATGCAAATTACCACTTCAATAAGGTCCCTAATGTTTCTTTACATCATTTAGAGTAAATAAAATGAGAGGGGCGCCTCATTTGAATTAAGTTGGAGGAGAGAGAATCTTGATATTAAAATAATCAAGATTTAAGCCTAATTGAAACCCTAATTCGATTTAATGCAAAAATAAATAAAATAATTTGAAGGACCTTCAACCAAAATTAATATGGTTGGATTAAGATGTGTGTGGACTAGATTAAGCCTTGCAAAGGCATGAGAATATCCTAAGAAGGTGAAATTCCACTCACCATTATTATAAGAAAAAGAAATCCCACTCAAAAATGGATATTAATATTATAAGGGTTAAGGTGCTTAATTCCTTTTCCCATTATTCTTGGATAATGGAAGGGAGCTCGGTGGGGGATCGAGATGAGTTGTATACAAGAAACCAAGGGGGAGAAGGAGGCAATAATTTTGTAATTAAAAGACTTTTATAAAACATTTTCTCTCTCATTGCATATCTTATAAAAAGACCCTTTCCTAGCCCAAACAAAGGCTTTTTCGACCCCACTTCTTCTCTTTGCTTGCAAACCGACCAAGGGAGCTAGGGAGGACCAGGAGGACGACCCCCAACCTGTTGGTATGGTTCTTGATTCATTTCACCTTGATTCCATGGTGGAAATCGAAAATAAATGATGGATTTCTTCTCATTTTGATCTCCTCTTCAACCCTAGCTAATCTTTTCAACCAAAAGCTTGAGGATGAGCCTAAGGGGAGTTGCAAAAGCTTTATCCACCATTGTTTATGTGAGCTTGGAGCTTTGGAGCTCAATTGGAGGCGGGTTTTATAACTTGAAACCCTAATTTTGTTATTGCATTCAATTCCCCATCAAATAATGATCATTTCTCTTTTTACAATTATTGATTTGGTTGATTGATGCAATCTCCATATAAATCACAGCAAGTTTCATGGGTCTAGAGCTTGATGATGATGACATCATCATAAACACACACCTCCCCAAATATCTAGACCAAACGGTTTCAATCAAATGTCCAAACGGTTTCACAAACCGTTTGGGAGCAAACGGTTTCAAACCGTTTGGAATGAAACGATTTCACTAAACCGCATAGAAGCAAATAGTTTAAGACCGTTTGGTGATGTTGACCAGGGTTGACCATTTTGGGATTTGTTCATAATGATCTAGGTTAATGACCCATCAATTATTATTGATTAACTCCAATTGGTTCATGAGTTGAAGGGCCATCAATCACCTAAACCCTAATTGGGTTGAGTGATGATTTCATAAGTGATTGAGTTTGAAACTTGGGTTGATTGACCCAAACAGATTCAAAACCATTTGGGAATCACTCAAATGGTCTCAAGACCATTTGGAGTTCAACCAAGACCGTTTGGAGGTCTAGTGTTGAGTATGGTTAGTTATTTGAAGATTCAAACATATGGTATAAACCCTAATCGGCTAAGTGTTGATTTTGCAATTGAATGAGTTGATGCTTTGGGTTGATTGACCCAAACGGTTTCAAGACCATTTGGGGATTACCCAAATGGTCTCAATACCGTTTTGGGGTTTCCCAAGACCGTTTGGAGGTCTAGGGTTAAGTATGGTCAAGTGTTTGATGGTCCAAAGATACCAAATTGAAATACAATTAAGTGTTGATTTGATGACGAATCCTAGGACCCAAACCCTAATTGAATGACATGGTTAATGATGATATGATGGGAAAACGGTCTCAAGACCTTTTGTAGGTCATCCAAGTGATCCCAAGACCGTTTGGGGGTCACCCAAGACCGTTTGGAGGTCTAGGGTTGACCATGGTTAGGTGTTTGAAGATCTAAAGGTACTAAGTTAAAGTGCAATCAAATGCTGATTTGGTGATCAATCCAATGATCCAAACTCTAATTGGTTGACTTGGATTTTGATTTTGACATGGGAAAACGGTCTCAAGAACGTTTGGAGGTCATCCAAACGACCTCAAGACTGTTTGGGGTCAGGTTATGTCCATTTTGTATGGTGGTCCAATAGTTTCAAAGCAATTAGTTTTGCAATGATCAACATTGAAGGATCATCGATTCCAAACCCTAATCCAATTGATTCAAAACCTAATTGATGATCAATTGAGGGAAAATTAAGGGTCAAATCAGTTGAAGGTTGACCTATCTAACTCAATTGAAGAATGGTGATAGGTCCAATTGATAATTGGTTACATAAATTCAATGGTTGAAGGAATCAACATTGGAAACCCTAATTCTATTTGAGTGGTTGAGACCATAATCGGTCTATGCGGTTTTGAGGAGGTTTGGACCAAACGGTCTCAAGAACGTTTGGGACCAAACGATCCCAAACCGGTTGAGTTCATGTGGTTTCAAAACCAACCTTTAGAAAACGGTTTCAAGTGTGCACCTTTGGAAAACGGTTTCAACCTCAACTTTACTAAACAGTTTTGAGTACTCAACCAAGACCGTTTGAGGTCTGAATGGTCAAGACCGTTTGAGGTCTAAGTAACCAAGATTATTTGAAAGGTAATTAATCAAATTGTATGAACACTTAAAGTGGTTGAAGGTTAATTGTTTAAGTGAACAATTACATGATGTAAACCAATGGTGTTTATAATAATGGTACCTTTAATGAGGTAGGGTGATAAATACCCTTTAAATAGTTAAGACTTAATAATCAAGGTGATAATGACATAAACCATGATGTCAATTCTTCTTCAAGATTGAGTTGACTTAGCCTTATCAAGGCTGAAGCTTATATCATCTTATAGAAGATGAAAGAGAAGACTTCCTACACGAATGATAATCAAGTAGTGGACTTCCATTATGAATGAATGTCTAATAAGGGTATGATCCTTAATAGTGAGATCATGAAACCCTAATTATGAAGGTTAATGAACTATAACCCTAATTGAGAGCATTGATATGTGAAATCATAATACATGATGATGATATGATCTTATTTCATAATGATGACATGATAAAACCTAATTTAAGGTATTTTGATGGTCACTCCTACTTGGGATAAATAGTAAACCCTAATCTAGGGTGATGGGATGTAAATAGTAAACCCTAATCTTGGGTGATGTGATGTGAATAGTAAAACCTAATTTAGGGTGATTCCATGTGAAAACCTAATTGAGGGTGAATCCATATAAACCCTAATTAAGGGTGATTCCATGTGAAAAACCTAATTGAGGGTGAATCCATGATAAATCCTAATTAAGAGTAATATTATGAAACCTTGAAGAATGATGTGAAGTGACACTTAAATCCAGGATGATGTCATATAATGATATGTGCAACCATAGTCATGGTATAATGGTTAATACACCAAAGTAGGATGTGGTTATTACAATCAAGTAAGATGAGGATGTTATAACCATGAAGGGCAAAGTTGATAAACTATATTAACGATAGTGTTGTTACCCTAATGAATAAGGGTCTAAAGGACAAGATGATGCCTAGATCATTATATATCTAATTTCATGCATGTGTAATAACCCTATGCATCTTACAATGATGAGGGTATGAAACTCGTAGGAGTGATGTATGCAATATTATATAATGGAGTAAATAACATACTATGAGTTGAAATACCTAAAGTGGTTGATAATGATTTTATTCTATATTAACAATGTCTAACCATTGGATAAGTCCATATCCTTAAAGATAGCTGGACAATTCTAATGTGTAACCTATACACTATATGATGAAAGCGATAAGTTAGTGAATAAAGTATTAAGAGGGAAATACCTTAATACAAGGTTAGTTGATTAATTTAAGTAAGATGGAAATGAGAATAAAGTGATACATCATGACATGATAGATATCACATTCAGCATTTCAGGATAGACATTCCTTGCTGAACCCCTAATCCAATATTCTTGGATAAGAAACACATGGAGTGTGTGATATGTAATTGTTACAATAAAGATGTAATGAACTCAATGTACCTTTATAAATGTTGATTAATAAACCTTGAGAATGGGACTAATCCAAATCAATGAGTATGGTGTAATCATACCATGACAAGGATGAGAAATGAACTCTTACCTTGATTGATGATCATTAATGATATATGATGAGAATAGTGATCATAAGCAAATACTTATGATATCTTTGAATACTCCTAGAGGTGTGGAGCAATACATTAGGGTTGAACCAATAATATGAGCATGAAACCCTAATTAATGAAAGATGGGAAACCCTAACCCTAATTTTGGGTAAAGGGAATGAAAAGCCCTATTTGACAGATAACCCTAATCCTAATAAAGGACGGTGGTGTTACTGATGTTTCACATGATGTGACAAATGACTTACATGATTGTTATCATGACTATTAATCATGTAGACATCATGAGATGATGAACATAGCCAGACCTGAGCTATGACATTCATATAATAAATATGTTGAATGGCCTTATGTGCCTGATATTGTTGTTTCTTAGCAAGAGTAACAAAAGGTATATCGACCTTATGAGTTCCATGAACAGGTTGTTGCCTAGTGAAAGGTGATAAAATATTTATTAGGCCTCGTTAGCCATGTGAGATACTTGTATATCAAGTATTATGCACACCTCGGTCTGAGGACCTGAAGGTAATAGTTACCTAACAAGTGGTAACAGTGATAGTGATGAATTGAGGGTATGAATACCCAGCTTGATAAGTAAAATAATGATGTTGCTATGAGATGTGAACTTTCAAGTAAGGAGATAAGGGATTAAGATTCCAATGCATTATAAGTTTTGGTATAGTTATAGATAAGAGTATGCATGTTTCTTTGTAGAAATTATCATAATAATTCCTATTTGAGAACTTGACTGATGCTAAAAGAATATGCTAATGTATTTAATTAATAAAATGAAATCATATCATGTAGAGCCCTGGCCATATAGCCATCAGTGTCAGAACTTGCTGGATGGTGAAACGGGTGCTCCGCGGTAAAACCCGGAATGCATATTTTGAATATGTGGGGGAAATGGGCGAATGTATCCTGACGTCCTAATGAGGGAATTGAGGAATGGTAAACATTAAACCTCTCAATCCTTCATTACTTATACCGGGATGATGTATCACGAATCTCCTGATGATTGGGACAGATGCAGTACACATCTCCCAATAATTTTAATGCTGGATCGATGGAGATAAATAAGAAATCTCACGATCGCGAAGAGAGTACAACACGCCACTGTAACTCTAATAGCTAAGTTGTCAGTATGCCCTGGAAAGTTATTTAGCAGAGACACAAGATGTCCTACATTTGATCTCGTACTGATTGAGACAAGGGAGGTCTTGGTAGCTAGCTCTACCTTTGACCTTGTATGGTACCGATTTCGACTTCGCAATGGTCGGTTGGAGTATGAGTGGTATACCTCATCTCCTCAGGGCATAAATGTGATTGTAAAATGTAATCAACCGTATAGCATGTTTGCTTAAGGATTGAATATGGAAATTCATTGGCTGATGTTATATTTCTTTTGTGCATCCCTAGTTGATAAATGTTATTCATATCTCTTTACAATCAATGCAAGTAGATATGTGAAATATGAATCTACCATGAGTAGATACAATGCTCTCCTTAGGAAAAGATACTACTTTACTCTGTTTATTCAATGATTAATGTTGTTGTTAATTTATAAGAACCCCTGCTTAGTTTTAATTATAGTAAACTGCTATAACAATGTTTTGGCGGAGAGTTATATCTCCTGCTGGGGCAATTTACAATTGTCTCACCCCCGTGGGATCCAATGTTTTTAGGTAAACGCAGAAGAAGAAGCAGGAACCCTATAGTAAGGGAAAGGCTACCGCAGTATCAAAGACAGCAGTGATGACTCAGGTGGAGGAACTGGCTGCCAAGTTTTGTATAGATAGTAGTCCTATGTGTCATCTCTGTATTATCAGGTCCTCAGAGTCAGTAGTCAGTGTTTTAAATGAATCGATCTGAGATTTTGGCTTGATGCCTTGATGTTTTTTGCTATCTGTATATAATGTTATAGGGAAACTGAAGATGTAATCTTCAAGAAGAGATAGTACAGGTTGTGTACTAGTGGATCAGAATGTAAATATTATACTTTGGTTCTTAATGGAAGAGTTTCCTATGTTTGGATCTCTTTGCAAAAAGTTTTAATTTTTAGTGATTTTCAGTAATCCACTACAAATGATTCACTTCCGCTTAATTAATATTGTGTTTTATAAGTTGGATGCAACATCATTAATTCCTCCATTAGGACGTAAGGATGTTCGCGTCCATAACCCCCACACACTCAAAAGTATGCTCTCCAGGAGTTCCCTTAGGAAAACTTGTTTCACCATCACCCAACTACTGACGATGATGGATCTATGGTCAGGGCTCTACATGATATCATTTCACTTGATTATTTAAGTACATTACAACATTCTTTTAGCATCAGGCATGTTTTCAAACATAAACCTTTATAACAATTATCATAAAGAATGAGTATTATTTCTATCAAGTTCATTTCACAGCTTTAATAGCATTGGGATCTCAATCCCTAGTCATCTCATCATCATGATTCAAGAATATGGGTGTTCAAACCCTTAGATCATCAAAATACTTGTTACCACTTTGACAGATAACATAATTCCATTAAGTCATGTAACATTGTAAACATGATAATTGCAATGCAGGTATTTCACATGGCTCTTACAGCCTATCAATCTCTTTTGTAACCTTTCAGTAGGCAACATAGCATATCATTGCTTACTAAGTTCATTAAGTACTTTCAATAAACAGAGCATCATAGCTCTGATTTGGCTATGTTCAATATCTCATAAAACTTTCATGATTAGTATAGATGATAACAGATACATCAATTTCATATCAGCACAATGTAAAACAACTATATCATCTTTAATCAAGGAATACCCCACTATGCCCTTGCTAGGATTAGGGTTTCCCTTTTCAATTCAATTAGGGTTAATCATTCCCTTAGCCCAATTAGGATTAATGACTCATCATTTCATTATCCAACCTTAGAGCTTCATGTTATGAAGTATAACCCAGAATTAAGGTTTCACACTTCCATCTACCTTATTTGAAATTAGGATTTATTATTCACATTGCATCACCCTTTATTAGGGTTTATAACCAATAACTCATAATTAGGGTTTACTATTCACCTCACCTCACCCTAGATTTAGGGTTTACTATTCATATCCCATAGTTAGGGTTTATTATTCACATCCCATAGTTAGGGTTTACTATTCAAATCCCATAGTTAGGGTTTACTATTCATATCCCATAGTTAGGGTTTCCTATTCACATTCCATAGTTAGGGTTTACTATTCACATCCCATAGTTAGGGTTTACTATTCACATCCCATAGTTAGGGTTTACTATTCACATCCATATTTAGCGTTTACTATTTACCCTAAGTAGGACTGAACATCAAAGTACCCTGAATTAGGGTTTCTCATGTCATCATTATGAATTAAGATCATGTCATCATCATATATTATAATTTCGCCTATCAATGTCCTCAATTAGGGTTATGATTCATTAACCTTCATAATTAGGGTTTCATGATCTCATTATGAAGGATCATACCCTAATTAGACATCTATCCATGTTGAAAATATTAAGACTTAACCATTACATGGTTATCATTCATATAGGAAGTCTTCTCTCTCATCTTCTATAAGATGATGCTTACATCACCCTTGATAAAGCTAAGTCAACTCAACATGAAAGAGAATTGATATCATGAGTTAAGTCATTATCACCATGATCATTAAGGCTTACTCATTCAAAAGGTACCAATCATCCTATCCATTAAGGGTATCTTTATTATAATCATCTTTGATTACATCAGGTATTAACTAATCACTTTATCCTTTATCCACTTTAAGTACCCATGCGGTCTTGGTTAATTATCCACCAAACGGTCTTGGTCCTTTAGACCCCAAATGGTCTTGACCAAATCAGACCTCAAACGGTCATGCACACTAAACCTCCAAACGGTCTAAGACCGTTTATACCTCCAAACGGTCTTGCACAAACTATTGAAACCATTTGGTAAAGTTGCACACTCAAGATCATTTGCTAAAGTAACATTTTAAAAATGCATGAGCTCAAACGGTTTGGGATTGTTTGGTCCCAAACAGTCTTGAGACCATTTGGTCCCAAACGGTATTGAGACCTTTTGGACTCAAACGTTCTTGAGACCGTTTGGTCCAGACCTCCTCAAAACCGCATGGACCACGTATGGTCTCAACAAATCAAATTGAATTAGGGTTTCCAAGATCGATTCCTTCATTGATTGTGACCATGTTATCACTCATCAATTTGGACCTATCACCATGCTTCAATTGAATTAATTAGGTCAACCTTCAACTGATTTGACCCTCAATTGATCATCAGTTAGGGTTTGAATCAATTGAATTAGGGTTTGGAATCGATGATCCTTCAATGTTGACTATTGTTGAACTAATTACTTGAAACTATTGGATTACCATCCAAATTAGGCATGACTTGACCCCAAATGGTCTTGAGGTCATTTGAATAACCTCCAAACGGTCTTGAGACCGTTTTCCCAAGTCAACATTGAAATCCAAGTCAACCAGTTAGGGTTTTGTTCATTGGATTGATCACCAAATCAGCATTGGATTGCACTTCAACTTAGTACCTTTAGATCTTCAAACACCTAACCATAGTCAACACTAGACCTCCAAACAGTCTTGGGTGATCACCAAACGGTGTTGGGATTGTTTGGATGGACTCCAAACAGTATTGAGACCGTTTGTCCATCACATCATCATTAAGCATGTCATTCAATTAAGGTTTGGATCCTAGGATTGGTCACCAAATCAGTTATTGATTATACTTCAACTTAATATCTTTGGACCTTCAATTGCTCAACCATACCTAACCCTAAACCTCCAAATGGTCTTGGGTGATCACCAAATGGTCTTGAGACCATTTGGGTGATCCCCAAATGGTTTTGAAACCAATTGGGTCAATCAACCCAAGTTTCAAACTCAACCACTTATGAAATCAGCACTCAACCCGATCAGGGTTTAGGTAATTGGTTGACCTACAACTAGTGAACCAATTAGAGTTAATCAACAATTATTAGTGGATCATTAACATAGATCATTTTCAACAGATCTCCAAATGGTCAACGCTAGTCAACACCACCAAACAGTTTGAAACCGTTTCCCTCCATGCGGTTTGGGTGAAACCGTTTCATTCCAAATGGTTTGAAACTGTTTGCTCCCATACGGTTTGGGAAAATGTTTGAGCAACAAAAAGGAAACTGTTTGGTAAAGAAGTTCTTTGGATAAACATCTAAGGTGATGTCATCATCTTCTTCCTTTGTGTATCCAAGAACAGTTGATGTTCTTCAAGGAAGTTTTAGCAAGAACTCAAAAGAGTATCAAAAGAAGAAAAGTGACCAATGATTATTAAAAGAAAAGATGTTATAGCAATGTTTAAGGGTTAGAGTTATAAAACCCACCTCTAGAACTAATCTCAAGCTCCAAGCTCCACGGATTTAATGGTGGATGGAGTTCCAGCAGCTGTCCAAGGTCCGTCCTTGAGTTATTGGATGAGCAAGCTAGCTAGGAAATGCAATACAAATGAAGATCCGTTGTACTCAAGACTCTAAGCTCTGAAATGCAATACAAATGGGTATACTTGAATCTAGAACAGGGTACATATCTCTTATCTCCATGGTTAGTATCCAGTTATCTCTTTAGTCTTGTTGTTACTACTTTTACATATATATTGCCTGTGTGAAATTTTGTGTCATTCTATGGATGGACACCCCAGTCCACTTGCCTTTGGCTATGTAGACATTAGGAGAGTGGAACTGGGGTAACAAATAATTCCATGACAACTGGCCTCAGCCACAAGTGGTATACAAAATGGTGTTGTCTAGTGATGGTATGTATGCCCTGAGAGTCAATCATTGGATGATTGGTGGGATACATTAAGATTGATTTGGTAAAGATCAAAGGCAAGCTTCCCATTCTTTCTGGTTCAATCATATGAGATAATGATAGAACAGATTGAATGTCTAGAGAATGACAATACTCAATGATGTATGCTTTCAGGTTGAGGACCTGAACGATGAGATTATACGGATGCTAAGAGTTTGTACATTCTTATTATGTCCCTAGTCGGATGTCATTGTGGAAGGTAGATAGACAGCAATGACACACAAGACTAGATTGTGGTGTTGGTTAATGACAAAATCTCATTAGTCATGATATGGAGATATCAAACCAAACACATAGGTACTTGTTAGAGAACAAGTTTACCGGACAGATCAACCATGAGTTTGACACATGGAACAATGACATGGTAGTCACTGTCAATTCTCACAGTGATGGTAGTGAGTGTGATTCCTTGACCTAAAATCACTACACTCAACACATGTAGTTGGGTACACTTTGACATCATCAAATGCAATCCTGAAACATGGGTTGTTATAAAGGTGATGATTGGGTGGCTTTGACACATGGGGATTTTTAGGGGTGAGTGATAGATATGGGATTTGTCCCTCCTTAGGGAGTTTGATATCCATGGCCACTTGATGAGTAGGATTGAGATAGGCGTGCGCACACATATGTGAATCAATATGTGATATTGATGTCATACATATCTCCTCCAGTCTACTCTGAGATTAAGAAAGTGAATGAACATTGACACGATGACTGTTCCATGCCTTGAGTTCAGTCAGGATATCAGTGACAAAGGAATTATACATTCGTTGTAACACCATTCACAGATTGTAGGATTGAAAGTTGTTCTCCAACTTTCCTTTTCACTTGGGTAGCACTGATGTGCGACTAGGCACCGCTCTTTGCTTGTGAAGTCATAAGTGTTATGGATTTTCACTGCCAACGTGAAATGGACCTGCAGGGTCACACACATAGGATTTGACCTGGAAGAGGAGTTTATCCACAAACAATGTTTATATTGATTACTAAAAGAGTGTAGTAGTTCAATTAAACACTTAATCAATTGATAGCTCAAAATTATAGTGTTCAAGGTGTTGGATCAGATGATTAAGAGTATCAGATTGATTGGAACTACAATTGACTGATCTGCACAGTCTACTGCCCCAACCGATCGGCTCACAGGGTTGAACTGGTCGGCTCAGGTTGATGAACTGATCGGCTCAGGTTGATGAACTGATCGGCTCAAGTAGTGAGTCGATCGACTCATGTGTCAATGAAACGATCGGCTCAATTATTGAACCGGATGATTTGTATGACCAACCGAGATCGTTTGGAAAGTCAGAAGACTCTTTTTAAAAAAACATATTTGTTTCACTTGTACAAATTTGATTTGGACAAGGACTAATATTTGATTAGTTGGAAACAAATATGAAAGTCAATTCGAGTTGGACCAGGACCACGAACCGATCGGCTCATGCTTGAACCGATCGACTCAGGTGTCCCAACTGATCGGTTCAGGTGTGAACCGATCGGCTCAGGTTCCCAACCGACCGTTTCATGTATGAAATGATCAGCTCAGCTGGCGCAGTTAACTGTTTTGTGGAAAATCTCGAACCCTTCTACTCCTGCTTTAATGCCGCATTGCTCGGGGTAGAGAACACTGTCCCATGACCCTCCTATATATAGTGGTAGTGGGGGCTTCTCAGGAACAACAACTCAGAACACCAGTTGCTCTGCAAAGTTGTCATTCTCTCTAGTTGTGGTAACCGAGAGAGAGAGCCCAAGCAAGTGCTACCTGATAAGGGAGGCACAGCAAGGGAAAGACAACTATAGAAAAGTGGCTGGTTGCAAGAGAGTGTGTCGGTGACTAGTACGCCGACAGGAGGGTGTGGCTCCTTCTGATTCCTTGTGGGACAAGGAGATTGGAGTTCCAGGCGGTCCATGTGGACTACTTCAGAGGCGGGAGACTTCTACCGCTCGGAGGAAAGTTTCCAATCCCGATAGTCCTGGTGAGACCAGGAGTTGCAAGACACCGTCCAAGACCAGAGGTGAAGACCGCGCAAGCCACGAGGTAACGTCGCCGAGCAAGCCTTGTGTAACATCCATGACCTGGGTTATGCCTTAACCCTAGGATTTTTGCTTAAGCAAGTTAATTAGATCCTTAATTTTATCTTGTGAAAAGTAATTAAGGCTCAATAGGAACTTATGTTTCAATTTTGGTCATGTTTCAATAATGTTGAAGCAATGTTTGCTTATTTAGGACTAAAGTGCAAATTACCCAAGTTGAGGGGTTAACTTGCAAATGTTACATAAAAATATGTTCCTCTGATATTGAGACATAATAAGAATGAATATGATGTAGTGGAATGGTTTCCACAAGTTTGGGCACCAAGATAAAGCTTGTAGAGCAATGTTTGTGCATTAAAACCTAGTTTTCGTGTAAAGTGCAATTTACCCAAAACCTAGGGTTTAATATGCAAATTACCACTTCAATAAGGTCCTTAATGTTTCTTGAAACCATTTATAGTAAAGAAAATGAGAGGGGTGACTCATTTGAATTAAGTTGGAGGAGAGAGAATCTTGATATTAAAATAATCAAGATTTAAGCCTAATTGAAACCCTAATTCGATTTAATGCAAAAATAAATAAAATAATTTGAAGGACCTTCAACCAAAATTAATATGGTTGGATTCAGATGTGTGTGGACGAGCTTAAGCCTTGCAAAGGCACGAGCATATCCTAAGAAGGTGAAATTCCACTCACCATTATTATAAGAAAAAGAAATCCCACTCAAAAATGGATTTTTTTTAGAGGGGGCGGAGAACCCAAGGTGGGCTCCCCGACACAACTACATAACCTAATAAATCAAGGTTCACAAGATCTAACAGGTTGAAGGAAAATAATGCGTAAAGGAAAAACTATCTACTTGACCTCTACGAGCTAGATTGGCTACCTAATGGGCAACCCTATTACACCTACGGTTAACATAGAGAAAACTACAAGCAGTAAACTGATATTGTAGCGCTTTGAAGTCTTCAACAATCTCTCCTAGGTAGTCCCGCCGTGGCTTCTTATTGGTGCATGCTTGGACTGCTTCCAGAGAGTCCGTCTCTACTTCTATTTTGTCATATCCCGCTTCCTTTTCCCATAGTAGTGTTGCTCTCGCTGCTAGCATCTCGGTGATGGCTACTCCCATCCCTTGGTTAATTTTCTTCCCCGCTATGCCCACCAAACGTCTCGTCTCATCCCTAGCAGCCAGACCAGTGCCCACTCCTTCATCCTCCCCCACCGAGCCATCCACGTTTATTTTAATTTTCCCATGCGATGGCTTCCTCCACCTGCAACGTTCGTTTGGCGTCTCACTGGTGTTCCCCCCGTTTTCATCCTGGTGAATGTCAGCTGCCACTATCCCCACCTGCTGGCCATCGGGGTTCCTTCTTCCTTTCCTAACGCACCTATCCATCCCATGCAGCATTTGCTAGTCCCCGTCAACCCCCCCCCCCCTCGTACTGCTGCATTTCGTCGTCCCTGCATCGTGCATCATGCACGCCTCCTTCTCGGCCTAACTCACCCCTCCTCCGCTTGTGCCCGTTGCCACCCTGACACACCGTCATCAACGCTCCACGCAGTAGGTATCCACTGCAAACCTCGTTGCTTTGGAAGATCTGAGTGCACCTTACTTTCCATGCCGTCCACATGCCTGCCACTATTAGATCAGATTCATGTGCTAGCCTACCCTCCAATGCTGCTTTCAAGGACGAGATGATGTCTTCATCACTAGTGTCATTCTCCCATGTTTGTACTTCACTTGACGTCTGCTCCCACACTTCCACTGCACTAGGACAGCGGAAGAGCATGTGGAGAATCGTTTCCTTCTCAGCCCCACACAGCATGCATGCACCGTCTTCCACGCAGTGTTTGTCAAAAAGGCGCCCCCGTGTTGCTAGACTGCCCGTACTTGCCCTCCACAGAAAGTGCACTGTCTTGGTACTCCACCCATCATGCCAAATGTGTTTCCATAGCGAATCCCCCCGTTGGTTTGCAAAAATCCTCGCCTCTTCCTTTCCTAGCAGCCCCAACCAGTAAGCAGATCGAACAGTGAACTCGCCATCCCTTGAAGGCCACCACATCAAAGTATCCTCAGGGTCCCTCATGTTGTGGTGTATAGCATGTATTCTTCTAGCGTAGCTCACTGGAAAACACTCGTTGACTCTACCTATGTCCCATTGAGAACCGTCTTCCGTCATGAGTTCCCAGACTATATTTAAATCTGGCCCATTTTCCCTTTTAAAATGTGCAAGCGTTTCACTCTCGTTAGGCAGCCACCTATCTTCCCAGATATTCACCTTCGTACCATCACCCACTCTCCATTGCGTACCATCTTTTAAAAGTGCTTTTGCTCCCCACAAGCTCCTCCAAGAGAAACTAGGATTGTGTCCCCTTCTCGCTTCCCATATGGTCGTCCTTGGGAAATACCTGGCTTTGAGAACTCGAGCCATAAGAGATTTCGGATTGTTTGCTAACCGCCACATCTACCTTTCTAGGAGATCTTGGTTAAAGGTGTAGAAGTCCCTAAAACCAAGACCCCATGTCGCTTTGGCCTGCACATGTTCTCCCAACTCATCCATGATATTTTCCTTTCTTTGTCTTTTGCTCCCCACCAGAATCTAGTGACAATCCGCTGGATCTCCGTTATGGTACCCGTCGGCAGCTAGAAGATGTTCATGACGTATGTGGGAATATCTTGGGCCACCGCTTTGATGAGTACTTCCTTCCCTGCTTTTGACAATAGCTTCTCCGTCCATCCTTGAAGCTTCCTCCAAACTCTGTCTTTAATGTATCCGAACACCTGCTTTTTTGGCCTGCCCACGGAAGTCGGGAGGCCCAAATAACTAGCGTGCATGTATACAACTCTCACACCTAGGAGCTACCTCAACTCTTCCTGCTTGTCTGCCGCTATCCCTTTACTGAAGACAACCTCCGTCTTAGAGAAATTTATCTTTTGACCCGATGCCTATTCATATTGGCTGACAATTTCAGCTATCTTCAGACATTCGGCGGTGTTGGCTCTAGCAAAGAGTATGCTATCATCTGCGAAAAAAAAGATGTGAGATAGAGGGTACCCCCCTACTTGGCTTGATGCCATGCATGAGATTTTCACATGCAACAGTAGAAATCAAAGATGAGAAAGCTTCCGCACATAGAATGAAAAGATAGGGGGATAGAGGGTCACCCTGGTGAAGTCCGTGTGTAGGCATTGTGCTTTGGGTTTTGTCTCCATTAAAGGCAAACACGTGTTTGACGGACGTTATGCATTCTTGGACCTTGTTCCTCCACTTCTACCCAAACCCCAATCTCTCCATAGTGGCATCGAGAAACCTCCACTCTACTCTGTCGTACGCTTTTGACATGTCCAACTTCAAAGCTAGGCTGCCTTTTTTCCTTCCCTAGTCTCTCTTCATAGCATGAATTACTTCATATGCAATGAGGGCGTTGTCTGTGATCAATCTTCCTTGCACAAAAGCACTATGATTCTCTGATACAATGATGTCCATTAGTGGCTTCAACCTATTCGCCATGACTTTGGATGTTATCTTATAAACCACATTGCAAAGACTAATTGGTTGGGATTCCCCTATTGTCTTTGGCGTGTCTGTCTTTGGAATAAGCACAACTAGGGTATCATTTACCTCCCCTATTTCCTTCTCCCCCTTCCACCACCCTTTGATGTAGCTCGCCACATCCTTCCCAACAATTCCCCAATAATTTTGGTAGAACATGGCCTTCATACCGTCTGGGCCCGGTGCCTTATTTGGATGCATCTGTTTTAGAGCTGTCCATATCTCCTCATCCTCTATATCCCTCTCAAGGTCCTCCTTTTGGGCCACTGATATCATCTCCCGCAGCCCCTTTGTAGCCTCCGCAAAACCCGTGGGGTTGCTTGAATGAAACAACTATGCAAAATGCTTAATGATGATTGCTTTAATGTCCTCCTCCTGTGATTTCATGACCCCTTGTTCATCTTCTAAGCAGTAAATTCTATTCCTCCGCCTCCTGTTTGAAGCTTTTTGGTGGAAATAAGCAGTATTATGGTCCCCTTCTTTTAGTTCCTTCACACGGGCCCAGGCCACCCAATATTCCTCATTTTTTTGCAGCCGGTATTGTAGCTCTTTTGATTTTTCCTCTGCCCTGTCTAGATTTATTTGATCTGGGGGGAGAGCTTGCATCCCCTTAAGCTCGTTCTCAAGCTCCTTCACCTTCCTTCTTCTTTCTCCAAACTTCCTGGATGCCCATGATTTTAGGCTCTTCTTACACCGCAGCAGCTTTGTTGTCAACTCACTGCCATCTTCGGCTTCCAATGCCTCCTTAATGACCATGCCACAGCTGTCCTCCCCCACCCACATTGGTTCAAACATGAAGTGCCCTTTCCTCTTTCTATTATTGTCTCTCCTTTCCGCCTTTAGAATTATGGGTGCATGGTCCGACTCATGTATGGGTAGGTGAAAGACTTTCCAAAAAGTGAAAATGTTCCTCCATTCTAGCTCGGGAAGGAATCTATCAAGTCACTCCTGGACAAGAGTTCTCTCAGTGAGGCCCTGACGTGTATTTTACTACGCGCTTAAACGCAAGTATATGCATCGAGTAATATAGGCCTTTGCGAGGCCCGAGTCGAACTCAGGGACACGTGAATTATTGGAGACTTCTACTAACTAATTGCAATCAGCTAGGCTGAATAACAAAGTAAGGTTTGTTGTCGAAATTAAAAGCAAATAAAATGAAACAATGAAAACAATTGATTAAAGGTTAATTTAATCAATTCAAAAGGATATCTTTAGGATTGCGGTTTCGCCGCGGGTCAACATTGTATTAGGTTTTATATAATTCCTCACTCTTCTCTCTCTATCCGGGTAGTGGCCTGAAAACAGAATTACCCACTGTCGTGGTGTAACTCACTACTTAGGTTTAGGTTGATTCCACCGTCGTAGTAATCATTCCCCTAAACTAAGCGCATTATAAACGATCTCTCAGTTCCCACCATTAATTTTACAACTCCTTTGTCAAGGGTTTTATTGATTAATGTAGGTTTCGTCTCTTTTCAACCGTTAATCCTTCTGTCGAAGTGATTAAGGGCATTAAGCTATTATTATGGTGATCAAGCATAACAATATATATGGAGAAAACGAAACTATACCACGGATTTGAGAGAGAAAATATGAATTATCAATATAAAATTGTCATACAATGCATTCCCGGGCTACTCCCGGTCCTAAAGATGGAGGGTTTTAGCCTCTCATGTTCATCTCGCACGAATACATGGTAGAAATAGGGGAATTCATAAGAAAACGTGAATTAAGTGGGAAAACCCCTGAACGGAGAAGAACTGGTAGATCCTTGGCATAGAATACGAGCTTCCCCGCCTGTCGGTGGTGGAATTCGTCTTCGGCAGCGTCCGAATCACCCGGGATGAGCTTCTGGCCCCCGTTCTCCTTTCTCTCTTTCCTCGGCACTCGTGCAATGCGATATGAGATGATTCACCTTCTGGGTGGCCGTCATTAGGTATACGTCCCTAATTAGGTCGTCAAATAACTCCAGCCGTCCGATTGAGATCAAAACGAATCCAACACATATCTGCCGGCGTCGATACCATCAACGCAGGTCGATGGTATCGACCCAACGTATTAGCGGCAGCTTTCTTTTTCTTTTCGTCTGAGCGCCTGTAGTCATCTCGATACCATCGACTTGGGTCGATGGTATCGACTCTCTTTAGCGTCAGTTGTTGTCATTTAGAGACGCTGTAGCCTCAATGTGTCGATGGCATCGACTTGGGTCGATGGTATCGACGGATTCCTCGCCAACAATCTGAAGGGATCTCGATACCATCGACTTGAGTGTCGATGGTATCGACTCTGTGCTGCTCCTCTCGGCTGGCAACCTGTGGCTTGGTCGATGGTATCGACTTCCGTCGATGGTATCGACGGAAGCAAATACTTGTTTTTCCTGAAATTTCACAATAAGACCAAGTAAATCCACACAAATTATGATAATATGATAAATAATGCTCAAAATGGTAAAAAAAAGGGGATTTGACATAGAATGATGGCAAAGACCGAAATGAGTGAATTATGCAATATTATCCATAAAAATGAGTAATTAGAGCACAAAACACATATGAAAAAGGTCTATAAATGCGACTCAAAATCATCGCATCAAACTCCCCTAAGCTTGAACAATGCTCGCCCTCGAGCAACTGATCCTTAGAATAGAATTGCAGATGTCAACTAAAAATCAACACACCAACCCACATCCCATGTGACTCCCACTGAACGTTCTCAAACCGGCCTTCTCTAACCACACAACAGTAATTACCCTAAAGGCGACAATAATCATCAATAAGAGAAATTATCCTTCAAACCTGTGAACACTATCACATAAGGCAGTTAACATAATAAAATTCGTCGATTCAGCATTGGTGCATCTTGTGATCGCCTACACTACATTGCTCGCCCTAACTACCATCTACATGGAAGCAGTTCTCCTGATAATCATTAGTGAGGAGAAATTCACGGTGGCCTACCAATCCGAGCAACGGGTGGATGGAATGGGTGGTTCATGGAAGAACTTGGAAGTATTGCACAGTTTCAATATGCATAAAACAAAATGTCCTACGTGATGCAAATGCACAATAAAAATGCCC
Source organism: Alisma plantago-aquatica (assembly GCA_963693085.1). NCBI lineage: Eukaryota > Viridiplantae > Streptophyta > Magnoliopsida > Alismatales > Alismataceae > Alisma > Alisma plantago-aquatica. The sequence goes on along the minus strand of OY856413.1, from coordinate 77,941,220 downwards.
TAATGCCTAATTTGGGTGAAATGATGCATGCCCTAACCTTCCACCTCAAAATGAGATGGAAATCTACTGAAGCCACATCATGTACTCAGTTTTCCTGTAATGCGAGTGATGTCATGTTCCTTTCTCCCTCTTATTCCATTTCCTTCTAAATTCTCTTTTTTTTTAGCCCACATATCCATAATTGCTTAGAGATACATGTATTGGGCTGTTTTCTTCATGATTGGAAATCTTTGCAATATTTCAAAGGTATGGAACAGTTTAGATCACCTTTGAGGAAAAATTGAGATACATGATGTACTTTATGCATGATAATCATGAAAGTCATGAGTGCAACTACATGGCATGCACCTAAAGGTAATGTGCATGAATCCCTATACTTTTCTCTTTTTATGCAGAAGTATGGAAAATATCAATGCAATTCCTATCTAAATGCTATGCACACAAGAAAAAATTAAAACTGTACTTTACTTCCAGTTCTTAGGTGGATTATGGAAAAATGACGTGGAATGATCATAAGATTAAATGACTAAACCTTAGAAAGATATTATGTGTCCCTCCTCACTGACCTGTGTAATGGTTTGGAGGGTTCTCTCTCTTACATCCAATTAAGGTCTCATTACCATTTGGTTAGGTTAGGCTCAAACAACCGTTACTATCCACTTTTCATGAGTCAATGGGAGTATAGGTGTGACATATTGTTTGAAAGTTGACATAATCAATCATTTTCATAGGATTAAGTTCCCCAAGGACAACCAAGTCAAGCTATCGAAAAGACACAAAAATTTTAAAATTCCCTTAAATTTCCCATGAATACACAGCGAGATGACAACTTTTATGACATCCACAGTTACACTAGATAGATGTGGATCCTAAACAAAAAAACTAAAAATGCAAAAACAAATAGCAAAACAAAAACTAAAAACAACAAAAGAAAAGATAGAGTTGTTCCAGCTACCCCCCTAAGCTTGAATTCGACTATGGCCTCATAGTCAAAAACAAACTTAAGAGTGGAACAGAGATACCCTGATCATTCTTGTGGAGGCGGAGGTGGGTACTGTGGGGCTGTAGGATCCCAAGAAGGATACTCCCCCTGGAAGCTCAGATCGTAATGGGTCCTCGGCGGAGGCTGTGGATAGCCTCCAAAGTAGCTCTGACTCCAGTAATGGTCGTAAAAGGGCTCCTGTTGCATCTCCATCCTTTGCAACCGATTGTGTATCTACTGTTGGTTGTCGAGGAGGAGACGTTCATTCTCGAACATCGCCCTTTGGTTGTCAAGTAACCGATTCGTAGTATCCTGAATACCGGTATACATCTCTAGATGCTGCTGCTGTGTCTGATGGATGTCCTGCAGCATCGTGTACATTCCCTGCATTGAGTAGGCATCCTCGCCTGGCTGCGAGGGCTGTGGTGATGGTGGATGTGATGATGAAGACGCACCCGGATGCATCCTAGGACGCTTCCGTGGTGCTACTCGTGCGTGAAGAGGTGTGAAAGCCTCCTCTTCCTCCTCAGCCTCGCCTTCTTGTTCGTCATCACCACCTTCTTCTTCATCAGACTCGACGGCTATGATCGGCCACCGGAAGTGCTGGGCTCCCTCGATGTGGAAGACGGTGTCCGGCAGTGCGTACTCCTGATAAGCATGGTTGATGTGGCAGTGTGCGTACGCCAACCCATCCCGGAGAAGGATAAGGTTTGAACGATGCAAATGCTGCACGTTCACCTTACTCCTCGTGGAAATCGGAGTCATGGACTGGAGATTCAGCCCCAAGTAGTACACCAACTTGGTGATGAGCCCACCAAAATGGATCGGAGCCTTCCTTGTACTCCTCTTCATCGCCAGGACGCGCTGTAGAAAGAATGCACCCCAGTTGCATTCTTGTCGCTTCAGGAGCATGTAGAGGAAGAAAAGATCGCTCTCCTGAAACTTGCTCAATGCTAAATCGCTCCGAGCAAAGAACGTAAGGCTCAACATCCGGTGTAAGACCCGGATGAAGGGATGCTCGAAGTCCGCTACCGCAACATTGTGGTAGCTCACTGTCTTTCCCGCCGGCATTGTGACTAGCTCGGCGAAGATTTTGTCGTAGTCGGTACGGGAATCTGGGCGCCGGTGATCGTGTTGAGAATGGTTCCAGTTGAAGATGTCATTGAACTGCTCAAGCGTGATGTTGTAGTTGATGTTGAACAGCCGGAATGACACCCGGCCCTTGATCCACTCACGATCAGAAGCAACTACATCGTTGGGCACGACGCAGACGTCAAGGGACGCCATGAACTCCGCCACCAATTCCTTGTAGGTGGGCCATTCGCCGAAGAACAGCTGCCCATCTGCATGATACTCCAACTCGTCGTCCTGTCTGCCGGTGTGACGTGCTTGTCCTGCCAGCACATAGGCCAAGTTGGCCTCGAATCCAAGAACACGGATCATTCCCCGGTCCACATACCGGGTCGGCTCGATCTTCCGCTTCATGATCTCCTCATAGACCTTCTTCACCTCCGCGGATGGGTGAGCCAGGCGCGGACGTGAGACTGAAGCAGTAGGGGGTGGAACAAACTCCACAATCTTGTGCGAGGATGATGATCCGGCGGCGTGCACCATTGTTGCAAGAAAGATGGGATTAGAAGAAGAGAGCTCGGGGAAGATGGAGAAGTGATTCTCCGCTCGGTGAAGATCCCTGCTCGATGTCGCTTCTCTTCGGTCTTGGATGGCTCGGGGGAGTGCTCGGCGCAAAGGAGGACGTTTGCTCTGAAGGTGTGACGTCAAATGACGTTGCAAGTCTCCTTAAATAGACTTGGCCGGCGCTACTGTCGACCCGTCGATACCATCAACGCGGGTCGATGGTATCGACACGTCTCGATGCTATCCGCCTCCCTCGCGAGTATCGACGGCTGACGTTTGCTGGATCGGGAAATCTGGATTGCTGACCTGTCGATACCATCGACGCAAGTCGATAGTATCGACGCAGCACCCGGATCGCTGACGTGGACTCGCGATCATCGTCGATGTCTTTGCACGGATCGGTGACATGGATGTCGATACCATCGACGAGGGTTGATGGTATCGACTTGCTTTTATTGCGACACCGCCACTTCTTGAATTCAACCTGTGATCATGTCGATACCATCGACGAGGCCGTCGATGGTATCGAGTTGACTGAGCAAAAATCTTCTGAACTTCTCCAGAGATCTCGATGGTATCGACGGGAATGTCGATACTATCAACATTTTTATTGCGACCTGCCTGTAGGTATGTCGATACCATCGACGGTGGCGTCGATAGTATCGACTCAGTGCGATTTTTGCAGCTATGAACCTGAACCCATGTCGATACCATCGACAAGGGCGTCGATGGTATCGACCCTGCCTGTGCCTGCACATTGAACAAATGGATCAAGGTATCTTCTTTACACTAAAATTAAACGAAATAAAAGCAATCTATGACTAAAATTAACCTATCCTAATGTACCAATGGTTGGGTTGCCTCCCAACAAGCGCCCTTCTTTAGCGTCTTAGGCTAGATGTCTTCCCATCATCTCATTCATCCACAAGTGTAATGAGTTTGACCTCATTCACTTTTCTCTTGTAGTTTTCACCAAAATACAACTTTAAGCACTGCCCATTCACCAAGAACGTGGTATCTCCATCACGCACAAGAATCGCACCGTGCGGTCTCACCTCTTCCACTACAAAGGGTCCACTCCACCGGGACTTCAGCTTCCCAGGATGCAATTTGAGACGGGAGTTAAACAATAGAACACTATCTCCCTTCTTGAATGTGCACAGCTCGATATGTCGATCATGGATTAGCTTTGTACGCTCCTTGTAGATGCGGGCATTCTCATACGCCGTCATGCGTAACTCGTATAATTCGTTCGATTCGAACATCCTCTTTTTCCCGGCTTCATCATAACTCAAGTTCAGCCTTCTTAGCGCCCAATGGGCCTTGTGCTCCAACTCCACCGGAAGGTGGCAAGCCTGGCCATACGCCAACCTAAAAGGCGTGGTGCCTATAGGTGTTTTGTACGCCGTTCTATACGCCCAAAGTGCGTCCGGCAGTAGGGCACTCCAATTTTTTCTTGTGGATGCCACTGTCCGTTCTAGAATCTTCTTGATTTCCCGATTTGAAACCTCCACTTGTCCTTGCGTCTGTGGATGATATGGGGTGCCGATGTTGTGCTTGATCCCATATTTCTTCAAAAGTGTCGAAAATTTCTGATTCCGGAAATGTGTGCCTCCATCACTTATGATCATTCGGGGTATCCCGAACCTGCAGAATATATTTTCTTTCACAAACCTGCACACTACATTCGAATCATTAGTCCTTGTGGGGATTGCTTCCACCCACTTCGACACATAATCAACAGCAAGAAAGATATATAAATTTGAATTTGAGGACACAAAGGGTCCCATGAAGTCTATGCCCCATAAGTCAAATACCTCAACTTCCTGAAATATATTCAGGGGCATCTCTTGTCTCCTTGAAATGTTACCTGCGCGCTGGCACGGGTCACATTGCCTCACAAAATCATAGGCATCCCGGAACAAAGTTGGCCAATAAAGGCCGCTTTCCAACACTTTGGCTGCTGTCCGTGAACTAGCATGGTGTCCTCCCGTAGGCGACACATGGCAATGGTGGAGAACACTCTCGTACTCCACCTCTGGCACACACCTGCGAAGAATACCATCCCTGCACTGCTTCAAAAGAATTGGGTCATCCCAAAAATAGTATCTCAAAGAATGAAAGAATTTCTTTTTCTCTTGATAAGACCAGTCTTCCGGGATGATCCCGCAAGCCAAATAGTTAACAATATTAGCAAACCATGGTTCCTTAGAATCAATTTTCAAAAGTTGTTCATCGGGGAACGTCTCGGTTATGGGTATGTGTAAACCTTGTTCATCTACCCTTTCTAACCTAGACAAATGGTCAGCCACCACATTTTCAATTCCCGACTTGTCCTTGATTTCAATATCAAATTCTTGTAAAAGAAAAATCCACCTAATTAGTCTAGGCTTTGCATCCTTCTTCTCCATGAAATATTTTATCGCAGCGTGATCAGTCCACACAACTACTTTAGAACCCACTAAGTACTGCCGAAATTTTTCAAAAGCAAACACGACGGAAAGTAACTCTTTTTCTGTAGTTGTATAGTTCAATTGAACATCATTAAGTGTTTTGGAGGCGTAGAAAATCACAACGGACTTATTATCTACCCTTTGCCCCAAAACGGCTCCCACTGCATAATCGAAAGAGTCACACATCAATTCGAATGGTTTTGTCCAATCCGACGTTTGAACAACTGGAGCCGAAATCAACTTTTCTTTCAAAACTTCAAATGCGTGAAGACACTTATCATTGAAATCAAAACTGCATCTTTTTCCAACAATTCGGATAAAGGCTTTGCGATTTTAGAAAAATCCTTGATGAATCGCCGATAAAACCCGGCGTGTCCCAAAAAGCTTCTCACCCCTTTTACGGAATTAGGTGGGGGTAGCTTAGAAATCACCTCAATTTTTACGGGGTCTACCTCAAGACCCTTGCTAGACACCTTGTGTCCTAGCACTATTCCTTCCGTCACCATCATGTGACATTTCTCCCAATTTAGGACCAAGTGTGTGTCCTTGCACCGCTGCAGCACCTTGTCCAAGTTATATAGACACTCATCAAAAGACGCCCCATAAACCGAGAAGTCGTCCATGAAAACCTCAAGACAACGCTCCACCATGTCAGAGAATATGGCGAGCATGCAGCGTTGAAACGTTGTCGGCGCATTACATAATCCAAACGACATCCGTCGGTAAGCAAAAGTCCCGTAGGGACAAGTGAACATAGACTTCTCTTGATCCAAAGGATCAATAGAAATCTGGTTATACCCCGAATACCCATCCAGAAAACAAAAATGCGACCGCCCGGCAAGACATTCCAAAATCTGATCAATGAATGGCAAAGGAAAATGATCTTTAAGAGTTGCGGCATTCAATCAGCGGTAGTCAATGCAAACACGCCACCCGGTTACCAATCGGGTGGTGACAGGTTCATTCAACAGATTTGTAGTAACAGTAATTCCCCCCTTTTTAGGGACTACCTGTGTGGGACTCACCCACGTCGAATCTGATATGGCATATATGATCCCTGCAGCAAGAAGTTTTATGACTTCCTTCTTCACGACCTCCATCATGCTCGGATTCAAATGTCTTTGAGGCTGGATGACTGGTTTGGCTCCCTCCTCGAGATGAATCTTATGCTGGCAAAGTGTAGGGGAGATCCCCTTGATGTCTGCAACAGACCACCCAAAAGCTCCACGGTGGTTCTTGAGCACTATCAGTAGTTGCTCCTCCTCATCCGCACTCAAGTAAGCAGATACAATCACTGGTAACTTGTCCTTCTCAGCTAGAAAGACGTACTTAAGATGCGGGGGCAGTGGTTTCAACTCCAACTCAGGCGGACAAATAAGAGATGATTGCAGCGGTGGGGGAAGTGTACCTAAATCTTCATAGTGCCTCGTGTAAAAACATGGAAGCATCTGAAGCATTTTGACGCACTCCTTGAGTGAAGTACTCCGCATCCAATCATATGTGACATTTAACAAACACGCCTCCAACGGCAATTCTGGATATGCATCAAAAACTGAAGTAATGATCACCTCATCCTCCCAAGAAGGTGGAATGTCCTCATTCTCATCATTCGGAAACCCAATAGCTTTGCATAAAGAAACAACTTTAGTTTGCTCCATAATGTCCACAACTAAAGTTCCATTATCCATCTTACTCATCACATGAGCCATGTCCAAGAATGGCTTCCCAAGGTAAAGGGAGATATTGTGTTCCACATGTTTCACCATGTTACAGTGTGCTTTTGCTTTAGTAGACGCATTGCTAGTGGGCATGACCATCTCAAAGCGATCATCCGCAATGCCCAAGGTCAAGCGACCTCTCCCCATCTCCAAGATCATATCAGCTGTAGCTTGGAATGGGCGTCCAAGTAGCAACTCATTGCCATGCTCGTCCTGCATTTCCATAACCACGAAATCAGTCGGAAAAACAAATCGGTCCACCTTTACCAAGACATCTTCGCAGATTCCATAAGGTTTCACCACGGAATTATCGGCCAATTGGATAGTCATATTGCTTGGCGTTGACTCCTTTAATCCCAGCTTTTTAAATGTAGAAAGGGGCATCAAATTGATGCTTGCCCCAGAATCACATAGTGCTTCTCCGAATTTGAACTTCCCGATTAAGCAAGAAATATTGAAACAACCGGGGTCCTGTCTCTTCGGCGGCAAAGTGCCCATAATGAAAGCACTCACTTGCTCCTTCAGCACCACGACCTCAGTGTCGGGTATTTTCCTCTTTTTGTTGATGACATCTTTTAGAAACTTCCCGTAAGATGGGATTTGCTCAATCGCCTCTAACAACGGAATATTTACCGATAACTTTCTAAAGATGTCCAGAAATTTCTTGAATTGTGCATCCACCTTTCTTGCCTTTGCACTATTGGGATTGGGGACCGGAACGGTATGTGCCCTTTGATGAGGTGGCACATAGGGTGTCAATTTCTGTGGTTCCTCCTCAACAGCTTGTTCTTCATTACCATTCTCAGCTATATCTTCAGCTTGCCCTGTGACAGGTGTGGGCTGCTCCTTGATGATTGCATCTTCAACTTTGTCCTGCGGTGTGCTTGTGTCATCCGCCCTTGGATTCAACACTTTCTTACCGCTCCTCAGTAGAATGGCCTTGGCCTGCTGGTTTCCCCCGGGAACATTGGTGTTACCCGGAAAACCCGAATGTGCTGGCTTCTTCAAACTTGCAATTTCAGCCGCCATCTGCGCCATGGAAGTCTCTATAGTTCTCATTTGAGCCCCATGGCTCTGCAAAGTCTGCCCAAATTGGTTCATAAATTTGCCCTGTTGCTTGATTTGCTGCCCAAATGTGTTCATTAACCCCTGGTTTTGTTTGATGACCTGATTGAGCAACTCCGTGCTCTTGTCCTCTATGGCTGGTGCAGGCTTGGCGTCCGAATCCTGCAGAAAATTGTTCGGATCCTTCCATGAGAACTTTTTGTCCTTTCTCCATGAATAGTCATTGTTCATGTACCCTTGCTGTTGCCTCATGTACTTGACTTGAGCCTCCTCCTCGGACTCATTGTCTTCCTTCTGCAGTATCTTCTTTGCGAGAAGATCCATCTTCTCATTTAACTCTCTCATTGCCTTGGACTCACTGGCAACTCTTGCTTGCTCAACTGGGCCTCTCTCTCTTTCTCCCCAGGATTGCTTTCGTGCCATGTTCTTCAGTATTTCCCAGCATCTCGTATCAGTGTTGTTCAAGAAAAATCCTGAACCGGCCGAGTCCAAGTTGCTTCTATCATGCTCAGAGAGAGCAAAATAGAAGATCTTCACCTGTGTCTCCTTGTCCAGTCCATGATGTGGACATCTCCTCAACATGACCTGGAATCGCTCCCAGGTCTCAGAATATGTTTCACCCACCTGTTGGGTGAAATTGTGAATCTTCCTAATCATGTCATTGGTCTTCTCAGGAGGGAAAAACCTCTCGAAGAAAACCTCCACCATATGATCCCATGATTCAACAAACTCATCGTCGAGGTTATGTAGCCACTCTCTCGCAACTCCTGCCAGGGAGCTTGGGAACAACTTGAGGTACAGAACATCCTGTGGGAACCTGTCTATCTTCACCATATCGCAATTTTCAACGAACTGACTGATGTGTGCCACTGGGTCCTCATTCTTCAACCCGTGAAATGCATTTGATTTAACCAAGTTAATCAACGCTGGATCAATCTTGTAGGTTGGAATGTTGAGCCCCTGTTTCTTGATAGGCCCCTTTGAAGCTGATGAAGAAGACGCTTTGATCTTTTCCCATATCGTCTGTGGTTCGGCCATTTCTTCTGCTTGCTCTTGCTCAGATTCAGAATCTATGTCGCTTTGGTGATCTTGCTCGTAGTAATCCTTGTCCTCTGGTCCCGGAGGTGGAACCTCAGGTGTGCGATTCGCGTAGACTGCGCTACGTGTATGCACCATGCAAAGTACCTGAAATAAGAAAATTGGGGTTCAGTACTATGCTTTGAACGAGTAAACACAATTATAGAGAAATTTAAAAATATTTAAAAGTGTTTCAAAATAAAAAAAAATGTGGCCTAGAGTGGCCGCTCTTAGCACTCAAAGTGCCAATAATTCGCCGTGTCCCCGGCAACGGCGCCAAAAACTTGACGTGTATTTTACTATGCACTTAAACGCAAGTATACGCGTCGAGTAATATAGGCCTTTGTGAGGCCCGAGTCGAACTCAGGGACACGTGAATTATTAGAGACTTCTACTAACTAATCGCAATCAGCTAGGCTGAATAACAAAGTAAGGTTTGTTGTCGAAATTAAAAGAAAATAAAATAAAACAATGAAAACAATTGATTAAAGGTTAATTTAATCAATTCAAAAGGATATCTTTAGGATTGCGGTTTCGCCGCGGGTCAACATTGTATTAGGTTTTATATAATTCCTCACTCTTTTCTCTCTATCCGGGTAGTGGCCTGAAAACATAATTACCCACTGTCGTGGTGTAACTCACTACTTAGGTTTAGGTTGATTCCACCGTCGTAGTAATCATTCCCCTAAACTAAGCGCATTATAAACGATCTCTCAGTTCCCACCATTAATTTTACAACTCCTTTGTCAAGGGTTTTATTGATTAATGTAGGTTTCGTCTCTTTTCAACCGTTAATCCTTCTGTCGAAGTGATTAAGGGCATTAAGCTATTATTATGGTGATCAAGCATAACAATATATATGGAGAAAACAAAACTATACCACGGATTTGAGAGAGAAAATATGAATTATCAATATAAAATTGTCATACAATACATTCCCGGGCTACTCCCGGTCCTAAAGATGGAGGGTTTTAGCCTCTCATGTTCATCTCGCACGAATACATGGTAGAAATAGGGGAATTCATAAGAAAACATGAATTAAGTGGGAAAACCCCTGAACGGAGAAGAACCGGTAGATCCTTGGCGTAGAATACGAGCTTCCCCACCTGTCGGTGGTGGAATTCGTCTTCGGCAGCGTCCGAATCACCCGGGATGAGCTTCTGTCCCCCGTTCTCCTTTCTCTCTTTCCTCGGCACTCGTGCAATGCGATATGAGATGATCCACCTTCTGGGCGGCCGTCATTAGGTATAAGTCCCTAATTAGGTCGTCAAATAACTCCAGCCGTCCGATTGAGATCAAAACAAATCCAACGCATATCTGCCGGCGTCGATACCATCGACCCGGGTCGATGGTATCGACCCAACGTATTAGCGGCAACTTTCTTTTTCTTTTCGTCTGAGCGCCTGTGGTCATCTCAATACCATCGACTTGGGTCGATGGTATCGACTCTCTTTAGCGTCGGTTGTTGTCGTTTAGCGACGCTGTAGCCTCAATGTGTCAATGGCATCGACTTGGGTCGATGGTATCGACGGATTCCTCGCCAACAATCTGAAGGGATCTCGATACCATCGACTTGAGTGTCGATGGTATCGACTCTGTGCTGCTCCTCTCGGCTGGCAACCTTTGGCTTGGTCGATGGTATCGACTTCCGTCGATGGTATCGACGGAAGCAAATACTTGTTTTTCCTGAAATTTCACAATAAGACCAAGTAAATCCACACAAATTATGATAATATGATAAATAATGCTCAAAATGGTAAAACAAAGGGGATTTGACATAGAATGATGGCAAAGACCGAAATGAGTGAATTATGCAATATTATCCATAAAAATTAGTAATTAGAGCACAAAACACATATGAAAAAGGTCTATAAATGCAACTCAAAATCATCGCATCAGGCCCCTTTTCCACGTGGAAGTATTTCCTTCAAAACCCACATCCATCATCTTGCAGACATCTATCACATCTCGAAAATTCTGCATGAATATTTCCTCTTTGGGTGGACCACCTTTCTTCTCAATATTGGATACAATCTCGTTGAAATCCCCGAAGAAAATGATTGGGACCTCTGCCTCATCCTTTATCTTCCTCATCAGCTCCCAGGTCTTGTATTTATTTTCCTGGTCTGCCCATCCATAGATACCCACCGCTCTCCACGTCACGCCATTGGTAATATCTTTGACCACAGCTGTCACATGTCTTTGAGAGTAGTTTATCACCTCCACATCAGTGTCCTTCCACCAGAAACCCATACCACCTGACCGCCCCTCACTAGAAATGCACAAGCCATCGGTAAAATCACAACTCCTCTTTACTTCATCTAGCTTCCTATCAGCAATCATAGTTTCCATGAGGAAAACTATGTTTGGACGCTCTCTCCAAACCCACGCCTGGAGAGCCTTGCATGTGTCAGGGTCGCCCAATCCCTGATAGTTCCAACTAAAAAATTTCATTGTCCTTCACGGGATTGGGCTCCGCCAATCTCCGCTACTTGAGTCTTGGTGACCCCAAAGTTGTCCAACTCCACTTCATCGAACATCCCGTATCTTTTCCCCCCGACTCATTCCTAGGTAACTCATCAAGGTCCATATCACACACCTCTCCATTCCTCCCCCTTTTTCCTATTGTTTATTCCCACACCACCTCCTCTTCTGGGATTCCCAATCTCGCCCCCCTACTCATTTTATAGATCCATGGTTGACGTTTCTTTTTTCCTTTTGCCTGTTTGTTCCCCTTACTCGTTCGCGCCCCTGCTTCTTTTATCCTCTATGCCCTCATTACTATTCTCTTAGGAACCTCTGTCTTAGTTACGTTGCAATCCTCAATGGGTGTTGGCCCCTGCCCATTGATGTCCTCCTGCTCCTTCGTTTCCTCTCTACACTTTACGTTGTCTGTTACCCCCACAATGACGCTGTGCGCTAACTTCTTTCCTTCCCTCGTCTGACGTTGTCGTGCTCGGTACTCCTTGTCCTCCACCTCTGTCTGCTATTGCATGGGAGCCACCTGACCACCATTGCCTGCCGCTGCATCATCTGGTCCCTCCGGTTCAGATTTTGGAGCTTCCTTGTCGATCCGTTGCCTTCCTTTAAGACCCAATAGCTCACCCTTAGTATAACGCACCATTGCTCCACTCTCCATTGTTCTCATCGTTGTGATGCCGTCGGCCTGACATTGCGTTGCACCCACCCCCTCCACCGTGGTTTCCACAGTGCCCCTCCCCTCTTCTGCATGGCACTCCACATCCCTCCCCCTTGTTGTCACTGACATACTCTACATTGTCCTATCCCATTGCCCCCCTACCGCCCACCTGATGACCCGTCTGCCGACGCCTGACGATCACCCCCCCTCCTCATCCTGACGCCCTAACGCCTCTGGTTGCATCTCAACCCTTCTGTCCACGCCCCGCCTTCCCTCTCTCTCACCTCCTTCCAATCCTGCCCCTCACTCTGGATGGCACCCTCTGCCTTTTCTTCGTCCTCACCCCCCTCTCCCCCCACACTACTCCCTGTGTCGTCTCCCCCCCTCGACGCCCCCCTGATGTTCCATCGCCTTTGAAGGTTAACTTCCTCCTTATTCCTCCCTTGGCTTCCTCCCAACTACTCGCTACCCTTTGCTGCTTCCATGGAGATGCACGTAACCACCTTCCCCATCGCTTCTGGTGTTCGCCCCCTTCCACATTGATGCTGCAATCCCTATCAACATGGCCAATCAAGCTGTAACTAAAGCAGAACATCGCTAGCCGCTCGTATTTCACATCCACGTCGACGATGCGCCCACTTTTAACCCTAAGCTTTAGGTTTTTCCTCAATGGACGGGTCACATCTAACATTACTCGAACTCGGACTGAGGAGTCCCACCCCGATCCATCTCTGTTCGTTGCCACCACATCGCCAATGCGCCCCGCGATTTCCCGCACCATCAACTCCCCTCTATATCCCATCGGTACGCCATAGAGACGCACCCAAAAGGGCATCTGATTGATTTGTAGGTGCCCTGGTTGATCCTCCTTATCAACCTCTTTGAAGAACAGTAGGCATATGTCGAAGTTCCACGGGGTGCCGTCCTTGACCTGTTGTTTATCGCGCCAATGCGAGAACTACATAACGAAGGTGTCACCCTCCAGCTTCTTGAACATCACCGTCTCCCGGAGGCTCCATGCCTGTGTAAGTGTCTGTTCCATAGCCTTCAAGTTGTAGGTGCGGTCTGTGAGGAGGCACCCCACCAATGCCAGTTCGGCCTGGTCTTCTTCCTCCTCCCCGTTGCCTACCAAGCTACCATCAATCGGTTCATCCTCTTCATCTGATAGGTTCAGTCCTGCATAACGATCTGCTAATTCCGCCGCCATGAAGACGAGACCCAAAGCATGCCCCCACGCTTGAACCTGTAAGAGAGAAGCCCTAATCTAAGGGAGTGGGTGTCCACAACTCGCGTAACTCTAATCGCCAGAGCAAGAAGGTGCGAGGGGACGGGTTCATACAACAACTCCCACTCAAAAATGGATATTAATATTATAAGGGTTAAGGTGTTTAATTCCTTTTCCCTTTATTCTTGGATAATGGAAGGGATATCGGTGGGGGATAGAGATGACTTTGCATACAAGAAACCAAGGGGGAGAAGGTGGCAATAATTTTTGAATTAAAAGACTTTTATAAAACATTTTCTCTCTCATTGCATATCTTATAAAAAGACCCTTTCCTAGCCCAAACAAAGGCTTTTTCGACCCCACTTCTTCTCTTTGGTTGAAAACCGACCAAGGGAGCTAGGGAGGACCAGGAGGACGACCCCCAACCTGTTGGTATGGTTCTTGATCCATTTCACCTTGATTCCATGGTGGAAATTGAAAATAAATTATGGATTTCTTCTTATTTCGATCTCCTCTTCAACCCTAGCTAATCTTTTCAACCAAAAGCTTGAGGACGAGCCTAAGGGGATTTGCAAAAGCTTCATCCACCATTGGTGCCATGAGCTTGGAGCTTTGGAACTCAATTGGAGGCGGGTTTTATAACTTTAAACCCTAATTTTGTTATTGCATTCAATTCCCCATCAAATAATGATCATTTATCTATTTACAATTATTGATTTGGTTGATTGATGCAATCTCCATGGAAATCACAGCAAGTTTTGTGGGTCTAGAGCTTGATGATGATGACATCATCATAAGCACACACCTCCCCAAATATCTAGACCAAACGGTTTCAATCAAATGTCCAAACGGTTTCACAAACCGTTTGGGAGCAAACAGTTTCACACCGTTTGGAATGAAACGGTTTCACTAAACCGCATAGAAGCAAACGGTTTAAGACTGTTTGGTGATGTTGACCAGGGTTGACCATTTAGGGATTTTTTAATAATGATCTAGGTTAATGACCCATCAATTATTATTGATTAACTCCAATTGGTTCATGAGTTGAAGGGCCATAAATCACCTAAACCCTAATTGGGTTGAGTGTTGATTTCATAAGTGATTGAGTTTGAAACTTGGGTTGATTGACCCAAACGGTTTCAAAACCATTTGGGAATCACCCAAATGGTCTCAAGACCGTTTTGAGGTTAACCAAGACCGTTTGGAGGTCTAGGGTTGAGTATGGTTAGGTATTTGAAGATTCAAACATATGGTATAAACCATAATCGGCTAAGTGCTGATTTTGCAATTGAATGAGTTGATGCTTTGGGTTGATTGACCCAAACGGTTTCAAGACCATTTGGGGATCACCCAAATGGTCTCAAGACTGTTTTGAGGTCTAGGGTTAAGTATGGTCAAGTGTTTGAAGGTCCAAAGATACCAAATTGAAATACAATTAAGTGCTGATTTGATGACCAATCCTAGGACCCAAACCCTAATTGAATGACATGGTTAATGATGATATGATGGGAAAACGGTCTCAAGACCGTTTGGAGGTCATCCAAATGATCCCAAGACCGTTTTGGGGTCACCCAAGACCGTTTGGAGGTCTAGGGTTGACCATGGTTAGGTGTTTGAAAATCTAAAGGTACTAAGTTGAAGTGCAATCAAATGTTGACTTGATGATCAATCCAATGATCCAAACTCTAATTGGTTGACTTGGATTTTGATGTTGACATGGGAAAATGGTCTCAAGACCGTTTGGAGGTCATCCAAACGACCTCAAGACCATTTGGGGTCAGGTTATGTCCATTTTGTATGGTGGTCCAATAGTTTCAAAGCAATTAGTTTTGCAATGATCAACATTGAAGGATCATCGATTCCAAACCCTAATCCAATTGATTCAAAACCTAATTGATGATCAATTGAGGGACAATTAAGGGTCAAATCAGTTTAAGGTTGACCTATCTAACTCAATTGAAGAATGGTGATAGGTCCAATTGATGATTGGTTACATAAATTCAATGGTTGAAGAAATCAACATTGGAAACCCTAATTCTATTTGAGTGGTTGAGACCATAATTGGTCCATGCAGTTTTGAGGAGGTTTGGACCAAATGGTCTCAAGACCGTTTGAGTCCAAATGGTCTCAAGACCATTTGAGTCCAAATGGTATCAATATCGTTTGGGACCAAACAATCCCAAACCGGTTGAGTTCATGCGGTTTCAAAACCAACCTTTAGCAAACGGTTTCAAGTGTGCACCTTTGGCAAACAGTTTCAACCTCAACTTTACTAAACGGTTTTGAGTACGCAACCAAGACCGTTTGAGGTCTGAATGGTCAAGACCGTTTGAGGTCTAAGTATCCAAGATTATTTGAAAGGTAATTAATCAAATTGTATGAACACTTAAAGTGGTTGAAGGTTAATTGTTTAAGTGAACAATTACATGATGTAAACCAATGGTGTTTATAATAATGGTACATTTAATGAGGTAGGGTGATCAATACCCTTTAAATAGTTAAGCCTTAATAATCAAGGTGATAATGACATAAACCATGATGTCAATTCTTCTTCAAGATTGAGTTGATTTAGCCTTATCAAGGCTGAAGCTTATATCATCTTATAGAAGATGAAAGAGAAGACTTCCTACATTAATGATAATCAAGTAGTGGACTTCCATTATGAATGAATGTCTAATTAGGGTATGATCCTTAATATTGAGATCATGAAACCCTAATTATGAAGGTTAATGAACTATAACACTAATTGAGATCATTAATATGTGAAATCCTAATACATGATGATGATCTAATCTTAATTCATAATGATGACATGATAAAACCTAATTTAAGGTATTTTGATGGTCACTCCTACTTGGGATAAATAGTAAACCCTAATCTAGGGTGATGTGATGTAAATAGTAAACCCTAATCTAGGGTGATGTGATGTGAATAGTAAAACCTAATTGAGGGTGATTCCATGTGAAAACCTAATTGAGGGTGAATCCATATAAACCCTAATTAAGGGTGATTCCATGTGAAAAACCTAATTGAGGGTGAATCCATGATAAATCCTAATTAAGAGTAATATTATGGAAACCTTGAAGAATGATGTGAAGTGACACTTAAATCTAGGATGATGCCATATAATGATATGTCCAACCATAGTCATGGTATAATGGTTAATACACCAAAGTAGGATGTGGTTATTACAATTAAGTAAGATGAGGATGTTATAACCATGAAGGGCAAAGTTGATAAACTATATGAACGATAGTGTTGTTACCCTAATGAATAAGGGTCTAAAGTACAAGATGATGCCTAGATCATTATATATCTAATTTCATGCATGTGTAATAACCCTATGCATCTTAAAATGATGAGGGTATGAAACTCTTAGGAGTGATGTATGCAATATTATATAATGGAGTAAATAACATACTATGAGTTGAAATACCTAAAGTGGTTGATAATGATTTTATTCTATATTAACAATGTCTAACCATTGGATAAGTCCATATCCTTAAAGATAGCTGGACAATTCTAATGTGTAACCTATACACTATATGATGAAAGTGATAAGTTAGTGAATAAAGTATTAAGAGGGAAATACCTTAATACAAGGTTAGTTGATTAATTTAAGTAAGATGGAAATGAGAATAAAGTGATACATCATGACATGATAGATATCACATTCAACATTTCAGGATAGACATTCCTTGTTGAACCCCTAATCCAATATTCTAGGATAAGAAACACATGGAGTGCGTGATATGTAATTGTTACAATAAAGATGTAATGAACTCAATGTACCTTTATAAATTTTTATTAATAAACCTTTAGAATGGGACTAAGCCAAATCAATGAGTATGGTGTAATCATACCATGACAAGGATGAGAAATGAACTCTTACCTTGATTGATGATCATTAATGATATATGATGAGAATAGTGATCATAAGCAAATACTTATGATATCTTTGAATACTCCTAGAGGTGTGGAGCAATAGATTAGGGTTGAACCAATAATATGAGCATGAATCCCTAATTAATGAAAGATGGGAAACCCTAACCCTAATTTTGGGTAAAGGAAATGAAAAGCCCTATTTGACAGATAACCCTAATCCTAATAAAGGATGGCGGTGTAACTGATGTTTCACATGATGTGACAAATGACTTACATGATTGTTATCATGACTATTAATCATGTAGACATCATGAGATGATGAACATAGCCAGACCTGAGCTATGACATTCATATAATAAATATGTTGAATGGCCTTATGTGCCTGATGTTGTTGTTGCTTAGCAAGAGTAACTAAAGGTATATGGACCTTATGAGTTCCATGAATAGGTTTTTGCCGAGTGAAAGGTGATAAAATATTTAATAGGCCTCATGAGCCATGTGAGATACTTGTATATCAAGTATTATGTACACCTCGGTCTGAGGACCTGAAGGTAATAGTTACCTAACAAGTGGTAACAGTGATAGTGATGAATTCCGGGTATGAATACCCGGCTTGATAAGTAAAATAATGATGTTGCTATGAGATGTAAACTTTCAAGTAAGGAGATAAGGGATTAAGATTCCAATGCATTATAAGTTTTGGTATAGTTATAGATAAGAGCCTGCATGTTTCTTTGTAGCAATTGTCATAATAATTCCTGTTTGAGAACTTGACTGATGCTAAAAGAATATGCTAATGTATTTAATTAATCAAGTGAAATCATATCATGTAGAGCCCTGGCCATATATCCATCAGTGTCATAACTTGCTGGATGGTGAAATGGGTGCTCCGTGGAAAAACCTGGAATGCATATTTTGAATATGTGGGGGCAATGGGCGAATGTATCCTGACATCCTAATGAGGGAATTGAGGAATGGTAAACAGTAAACCTCTCAATCCTTCATTTCTTATACCGAGATGATGTATCATGAATCTCCTGATGATTGGGACAGATGCAGTACACATCTCCCAATAATTTTAATGCTAGATCGATGGAGATAAATAAGAAATCTCATGATCGCAAAGAGAGTACAGCACGCCACTGTAACTCTAATAGTGAAGTTGTGAGTATACCCTGGAAAGCTATTTAGCAGAGACACAAGATGTCCTACATTTGATCTCGTACTGACCAAGACAAGAGAGGTCTTGGTAGCTGGCTCTACCTTTGACCTTGTATGGTACCGATTTTGACTTTGCAATGGTCGGTTGGAGTATGAGCGGTATACCTCATCTCCTCAAGGCATAAATGTGATTGTAAAATGTAATCAGCCGTATAGCATGTTTGCTTAAGGATTGAATACGGAAATTCATTGGCTGATGTTATATTTCTTTTGTGCATCCCTAGTTGATAAATGTTATTCATATCTCTTTACAATCAATGCAAGTAGATATGTGAAATATGAATCTACCATGAGTAGATACAATGCTCTCCTTAGGAAAAGATACTACTTTACTCTGTTTATTCAATGATTAATGTTGTTGTTAATTTATAAGAACTCCTGCTTAGTTTTAATTATAGTAAACTGCTATAACAATGTTTTGGCGGAGAGTTATATCTCTCGCTGGGACAATTTACAATTGTCTCACCCCCGTGGGATCCAATGTTTTTAGGTAAACGCAGAAGAAGAAGCAGGAACCCTATAGCAAGGGAAAGGCTACAGCAGTATCAAAGACAACAGTGATGACTTAGGTGGAGGCACTGGCTGCCAAGTTTTGTATAGATAGTAGTCCTATGTGTCGTCTTTGTACTCTCAGGTCCTCGGAGTCAGTAGTCAGTGTTTTAAATTAACCGATCTAAGATTTTGGCTTGATGCCTTGATGTTTTATGCTATCTGTATATAATGTTATAGGGTAGTTGAAGATGTAATCTTCAAGAAGAGATAGTATAGGTTGTGTACTAGTGGATCAGAATGTAAATTTTATACTTTGGTTCTTAATGGAAGAGTTTCCTATGTTTGGATCTCTTTGCAAAAAGTTTTAATTTTTAGTGATTTTCAGTAATCTGCTGCAAATGATTCGCTTCCGCTTAATTAATCTTGTGTTTTATAAGTTGGATGCCACACCTCGGGACAAGGTATGTCTCTACAAACCATCCTTCGTACTGTATAGACGTTGATGCGATTCCTTTATACTGGGGTTTGGGAGAAGAAATTTTTTGTTTCTGTTGTCTTCTCTGTCTTCCTTAAAACCCAACAGTGGTATCAGAGCCAGGTCAACTGTTCTATACTTTAGGATTATCGATATGATCAATTTTGGTTTGTCGCCTTTATTTATTGCATACGATGTGAATAAAATTGGCTTTATGCATGTCCAATTCTAAATCCACAAATCCCAATATACATATATGATATGTAATATGAATGCACTCGATACGCGTCGCCCTTAAACGAGTTTTGTGGTGGATGTATAGCGTGGTTATGGCCAATAAACCCTATATATGTTTGTGCTTGGTTGTATATGGTTGCTTGCATCTCGGTATGTGCACAAATTCCCTATTTCTTATTCCTCATGTAACTCGAGATAACTCGAGATTTCCTTCCTACCTTTGCTCGCCCCAAATGTAACTCGGGGTTTCCCAATTTAAGTGTAAATAGGATAGATCTTTTTATATTTCCTATTATGTCAAAGAACGGAGGACAACCTGACGACGACTGAGACGATCGGTTCAAGGCATGAATCGATTGGTTGGTGATCCAGATGATCAACTTGAGAAGCGAGATGAGCGGGTGGTGACCTGAGGAGATGCACGATGACTAGGGGAACCGATCAGTTGCAGGAGCCAACCGATTGGCTGGTGGCACCCAGACGACCGGCCAGGGCGAGCAGGTCATTCATGTGATGAGTTGATCAACTCGGATGGCTATAGCACTTCATCATGGATAGGTTGCATGTGATGTAGACCTAGATGACCGTGATTCCTCTTGGCTCGAGGAATCACATTAGGATGGCCATAATCATTGCTTTTATTGTTTTGCATGTTTTCTGTGGGATATAGCATGTATATGATATGTACTATGTTTTGTGGTGATTGGATATGTATATGTACCTATAAAACCAAATCCCTCATCTAAGTATTAAGTCTTTTACGCCTTCCATTAGCGGCACACATGAAAAACTTGATCGACCAAGTGTAGGTTATGCCAAAGTGTGGTGCACCGTCTATATCATAGAAGTGTGAAGGGTAAACATGTAGGTTCTGCCAAAGCAGGGTGCATGTTTACCGTGTCAGCTTTTGGGTTAGACTTAAGTGGTGATTCTTAGAGCATCTAAGCCTAGAGGCACGGAATGTTCATGGCAAGGTGTTGCGCATGTTCATTCATCAAGAGTTGCATATGATGCAATTGGCATGATGGCCTACCTAAATAATCAAGTTGTGGGTGATCAGCCAAAGCTGACTCATGACTTGATGAAATACGGATCTTGACCCACTAGAAGATTGTACGATGCAATCTTCCAAATTGATGGTGAGGGCTATCAATTTGAACAAAAATAGTGGGAGTGATAATTAATTAAAGTTCTAGTTATATCGTCAACCTTTCAAATCAATCAAATAAGTCAAAATTGAGTTTTGGACTAAATTGCATATGTTTCCTTTTATAGTACAAATGACAACAAACAACAATCACTTTTCATTGCGATCGGTCCTTGAAAAGGACAAGATGAATGGGACTAACTTCCGTGACTGGTTTAGGACATTGAGAATTGTTCTCACTCAAGAGCGAAAACTCTATGTCCTGGATACTCCAGCTCTAGAGGAACCTGCTCCTACCGCACCAAAGGAAGAAAGGGATGCTTATCAGAAGCATTATGAAGATGCCATTGATGCAAAGTGCTTGATGTTGTGCTCCATGAACCACGAGTTGCAGAGACAACATGAGAACATGGGTTTCATTGAGATGATTGAGCATCTCAAGAACATGTATGAAGATCAAGCACGGCAAGAGAGATATGATGTCTCCAGGGCATTGTTTAAGTGTGTCATGACATAAGGAGATCTAGTTGGTCCTCACACACTCAAAATGATTGGGTATGTGGAGAACCTGACAAGATTGGGATTTCCCCTGAGCCAAGAGTTGACTACTGACGTGATACTGCAATCGTTGCCATAATCCTACAGTCAGTTTGTGATGAACTACAACATGAACAACTTTGACAAGTTGTTGACAGAGTTATTGTGACGTCCCCAGATTTTCTAAAACTTAATCTGATGTGTGACGTCCAAATTGAAACCCTCACCTTAGCGAGAATCCCAATTTAAACACCCCACACTAGGCTAAGAAGAAGAAAATCGAGGGAGTCAGAAGGAACAATAATCAGTAGCACATGTACATGAACAATAATAAAACCATACACACATGTTCACCATTCAACATATAATTACAACATGAATTGTTACAACATTTGATATTACATATTGAAAACAAACTATACATATACATGTACTACTACTAAACTACAGGATCTTAAGACAACAGGTCCACCTGTACATCAGCTCGCCACACAACTCTCACTATCTTGAATCTTCAAGAGCATAACCATAACCTATACAAAAGATTACATGCGGTACACATCAGCACAATATTTCATGAATATTGTACTAAGTATGCCTACGTGTCTTTTTATATACCTCTCATCATATCTTGGCAATAAGATAAAACTAATACTTGGCAGTTATAAAGAAATATAAGAAAAGCATATACTTGCACAAAGATATTCATCAACAAAAGAGAACACATATTTTAAGCTTATTTTCCATTATATCATTCATGCATTTACTACCTGAGAGTTGAATGCATTAAGGCCTTTATGATCTACTACCAAAGAGTTGGATCATTTCACAATGTGATCTACTACCAAAGAGTTGGATCACTTTCAAGTACTTTACTACCAAAGAGTTGAAGTACTTATCTCCAGCACTTTACTACCAAAGAGTTGAAGTGCTTAGATATAATGGAACAGATATATTATGTTTCATGTGTTCATAGCAATAAGTATGGAAAATCATGCAACATATCATACCAGAACAATCATTTCAATCAATACCATATGCCAAGTCTTTACTACCATATAACACAAGCATATTGTATAATAAGCCAAGTAAGAGGTAATGGTGTACCTTCCAAAGAGATAGACTAATCACATATTCCTCATGTCAACCCTAACCTTGATCAACCCTGATTAAGACAAGATCATATACTATCATCAGGTTCTCATCATCATACGTCTCATCTTAACCCTAAACGTGTTCATTAGGGTTTGACTTAATCATTAGGATATGTGCATCATTACTTATATTCTTATCTTAGATTTATCTTGCTGATGTCATTTTCCATATTATAGTTCATTATCTGAACATTAGGCTCCATATATGTTTTGTGCACATATTAACCCTAGCTTATGTACATTAAGCATATTAGGGTTTATATCACATTTAGAGAAAACATCATCATATAACATGAATTATGTGTATCATCTTGATCTCATACTTAAACATGAAGTTCTAGATACTGATATGAGGATATTCTGTAAATTTCATCATTTATTGAATATGTGTGCATTTATTGCATTTTATTTAGGGTTATTAGCCCTAAATAGACATTATAAGCAAATTATAAGATTTTGTGTATCAACATCATGATTACTGAATCATGTGCATTATAAACATTATTATGGAGTTACTGACATATTATCATAATTTTAGAACATTGTTTGATATTTATTATCCATCAAAAGAGAATTTCACATATCACATATTATCACTGATATTAATACATCAAAAGCCTGATATTATTGTTCCATCTTTTGCTATGCATTTTTCTGAGAATTTTAGTACCTTATTTGTATTTTTCTGACATTCATACTATTTTCTATGATTTATACAAGGTCTGCATATATTTGAGATTTTACCTTTGAATGGCCAATCAGCCGCTGACACGTGTCCGTCTAAGGGCGCGCTCCTTTGTTGTGCTGTGGCCGGTCCTTCTCTTGGTTTGCACTGGGTCGGCCGGTTCTGGGCTGACTTGAGCTAGTTCCGATTGGATCGCCCTCTCTCGTCATCTGTTCCTCGCTCGCGAGACGTCCCTAGCGGGGCTCTGTCTCCCCTGCTATGCGTGGGCGCCACCGCGAGAGGCTTCTTCGGCGAGAACCTGATGTAGATCTCTGTCTCTTTGGGAAAAACTAAAGGATCCACCTGTTGGGTTTTAAGGGGAGACAGAGAAGGCAGCGGAAACAAAAAATTTTCTCCCCAACCCATACCGAGGAAACGCGTCAACGTCTATATAATAGGAAAGGATGGTTTGTGGAATCATACCTTGTCCCGAGGCTTGCTCGGAGACAATACCTCGCGCAATGCGCGGTCTTCAACTCCGGACTTCGACGGTGTTTGTGCAGCTCCTGGTCGCACCGGGACTGACAACTCCTACTCGAACCGGACTGTCGGATGACAGTTGTCCTCCTAAGCGGCAGTGTCCTCCCGCCTCTGTAGTAGTCCACACGGACCACCTGGAACTCCACACACCTTGTCCCACAAGGAAGTGGAAGGAGTCGCACCCTCCTGTTGACGTACTAGTCACCAACACGCTCTCCTGCCTCCTGTTGCAACTGCAGTTGTCCTTCCCTTGCTGCACCTCCCTTTTGCGGGAAGCACTTGCTCGGGCTCTCTCACGGTTACCAAAAACAGAGAGAACGACAACTTGCAGAGCAACTGGTTGCACTGAGCTGTACTGTGAGAAGCCCCCAATACCCCCTATATATATAGGAGAGTCATGGGACATGGTTCTCCATCCCGGGCAATGCGGGACTAAAGCAGGAGTAGAAGGGTTCGAGAATTTTCCACAAAAAGCAACCGGTTCGCAACTTGAAATGATCGGTTCACAACTGAACCGATCGGTTCGGCCATTGAGCCGATCGGTTGGACCTGAGCCGACCGTTTGGGGCACTCCAACGATCGGTTGGTGCCCTGAACCGATCGGTTCATGGTCCTAATCCGGCTCAAAAAGACTTTCCTTGTTTCTTTCCCAGTTGGTATCGAATACCAATATTATTTCCAATCGAATTGGGCAATTTGAAACCAAAGGAAAATTCTTGCCGACATGACTTTTCCCAACTGGTCGGTTGCACCAGTTGAGCCGATCGGTTCAACCCTTGAACCGGTCGTTTCAACCTGGGCATGAGCCGATCGGCCTGGACACTCCAGCCGACTGGTTCAGCAACCTCAGCCGACCGGTTCATCACATGAACCGATCGGTTGGGAGCATAGGTTGGGCAAAATCAGTCAATTGCGATTTCAATCAATCCGATACTCCAATCAATGCGTCCAACACCTTGAACCATACGATATTGAGCCATCGACTGATTGAGTGTTTAATTGAACTACTAAACTCCTTTAGTAATCAATCTAAACATTGCTTTGTGGACAAAACTCCTCTTCCAGGTTAAATCCTATGTGTGTGACCCTGCAGGTCCATTTCACGTTGGCAGTGAAAGTCCATAACACTTATGACTTCACAAGCAAAGAGCGGTGCCTAGTCACACATCAGTGCTACCCAAGTGAAAGTAGAAAGTTGGAGAACAACTTTCATCCTACAATCTGTGAATGGTGTTACAGCGAATGTATAATTCCTTTGTCACTGATACCCCGAATGAACTCGAGGCATGGATCAGTCATCCTGTCAACGTTCATTCACTTCCTTGATCTCAGAGTAGACTGGAAGAGATATGTATGACATCAATATCATATACTGATTCACACATGCGTGCATGCCTTTCTCAATCCTACTCATCAAGTGGCCATGGATATCAAACTCCCTCAGGAGGGACAAATCCCATATCTATCACTCACCCCTCAAAAGCCCCATGTGTCAAAGCCACCCAATCATCACCTTTATAACAACCCATGTTTCAGGACTGCGTTTGATGATGTCAAAGTGTGCCCAACGACATGTGTTGAGTGTAGTGATTTCAGGTCTAAGAATCACACTCACCACCATCACTGTGAGTACTGACTCTGACTACCATCTCATGGTTCCATGTGTCAAACTCACGGTGGGTCTGTCCGGTACACTTGTTCTCTAACAAGTACCTATGTGTTTGGTTTGATATCTCTATATCATGACTAATGAGATTCTGTCATCAACCAACACCACAATCTAGTCTTGTGTGTCATTGTTGTCTATCTACCTTCCACAATGACATCCGACTAGGGACATAACAAGAATGTACAAACTCTTAGCATCTGTATGATCTCATCGTTCAGGTCATGAATCTGAAGGCATACGTCATTGAGTACTGTCATTCTCTAGACATTCAATCTGTTCTATCACTATCTCATATGACTGAACCAGAAAGAATTGGAAGCTTGCCTTTGATGTTTATCAAATCAATCTTAATGTATCCCACCAATCATCACATGATTGGCTCTCAGGGCATACATACCAACAGACTCCCACTTGCACTGCGAGCCAATCACCCATGAATCATATTCATAGTGATCTTCAAACATGTCCCACATGTTACTGTGCTCTTAGTGCAAACATAGTGAGTAATGGCAACACCTTGCCAAAATCTGTACAAATTGCATGTCTCACATCTCTTCGCTGTACGTCACACGTATGAGATGGAGTTGCCGTAATATGTGATCTAATATTCCATTGCTAACCTTTAGCCACATTGCATGATCAAGGATTCCAGACTTGTCATCAATGAGTGGAATATAAGTTCATCTCATGAACTTTCAGATCCATATAGTATTTACTGCTGTTCTCTAACACATAGATACTCGGCATTTCCCTTTTAAATGGCTTTATTGGAACACTTCCAATTATCAACAAACTTTCACTTTTATACATCTCATGTATATTTTGCGATTAATTTTCTGTCCTTTCGGAAGTTCGCATCAATGTAACTCTTTACATCGAACTCTTCCTTATCTCCATAGAACTAGTACTTCACAAGCACTTATCATGTTCTCATGGTATTCCAGTAACCCTTACTGGAAGCAGACAGACATCCACTCGTCATGTCCCACATACGAGTTATCAGGATGAGCACATCATATTGCCATGTCCTACATACAAGATGATGAATGCATTTTATTCTTGCCATGTCATACATGCAAGACAATGGGATGATTACATACATGATAGATCCATATCTATTCTTAGTTTTCCCATTCTTCATAAGAATTGGACACTTGGCCTTGGGATACTAATATCCATGTAACATGGACAAGTTTTCTCCCACTTAATCTGTGCATACTGAATACTTCAGTACAGATTGCCAATGTATGCTTTCTCTTTCCAGGTCAAGAGATTTTCCGAGAACTATCTCTATAGATCTCTATTCCTATCATATAGGAAACATCTCTATCTTCCTTAAAGATAATTTCCACTTTTGGATTTCCATTCTAGAACATTTCCATTTCACATCAACATGTGGAATGTGAATACGCTCCCACTAAATCACAGATGCCTTCTTTATCTTTGACATATCAGTCAGACCCTTTGACTATATCATCAAAATAAAGATCCAATTTTGAGTTGCTTGTACTCAATCAATCACATTGATTAGTCCATTGTAACTTATATACTTCATTTTCATTAGTGGATTCATAAACCTTATAGGTTGTGTCACGTACACATCCTGGTTTTATTCCTCATAGGAATGCGGTTTTAGTATCCATATGCCAAATGGCTTAGTCATTAAGTTGCAATCAACAAGCATCATCCTTCTCAAAATGTTATCCATGTGTCTTAACACTTAAGACTCATTTGCACTTATGGATATGATCCAATGAGTGCTACCATCAAGGTCATACCTTATGGTTCACATGGATGTCATTTAGGATGTAAAGGTCATAAACCATAACTCAAGATTCGGTTCCTCATATTCATCTTGATAGTTGACTCATCACATGAACAACTGATCACATAGATAATTGAGGCGTATCTGTTAAAGATATAATAACTCACAACCCTTGTGATTCTTGATTTCTTTTATTAGGGTGGGGTATTCATTTATTAAGAAGAATTCAGTTATTTGATAATCATTCTCTAACTCCTTAGAGTATGATTCCTTCTTGATTCAGACATCATCATGCCTTAATCATGAGTTTACTATGATACATTATCATAATCACTCATAAGGATCTCAAACATTTGGTCCAAGTATTTCATTCATTGATCTCATCAAGAATTAATACTTTACCAAATTTGTACTTCATCTATGATAATCTTGAACACTTCAAGAGATTCATATTGGTATTTCTCTAAACACCATTTGAAGTATTAGCATTTATTCTAATAGGTATGTAAATACATCACATGTATTATACCTAATAGGATAATCATTCTCCCACTACATTAGTGAAGATTGATTAATCATGTCCAAGATATTCATGTCCCTTACTGGTTCTCTAACCAAAAGAGTCTAGTTTTATCCATCATATGGAAACTAGAAATGAATTTCTCATGATTAATGCTAATTAAAAAAAGTTTGAGTTATCTATAACTTTTAGGTATCGTCTTATCTCATGCATATCAAATATCACAAGATAAATAAGGCATTGCCACAAAGATCACATCTTTACAAATTGAAACATCTCTTTATTAATTGCCATCATTGTCATACAATATGCAAAAATAAAGTGTTTCTATCTATTGGCAAGTATGAAATAGCAGTTCATAACTGTATTACATGCCTTATTGGCTGAAAATAAACTAAAGTATTCCTATCTATAAAGGCAACACTTGCCCCAAGTAAGAATGCTTTACACTTTACATCTTGATATTATATATCTCAAAAGTGTTACAAGTTTACTTTCATGACACCTTTAAGTAGAGGTTTCAGTCGCCTCCTTCTTCTTTTGTTCTTCCAGGTAGAGAGGATAATTCCTTTTCCAATGTCCTGGCTTTTGACAATGGTGGCAATTTCCTTTCTTGGTCACGCCTCCCTTGGCCTTGAGAGCTGAAGATGGCTTGGACTCCTGGCTAGCTTCAGAACCTTTCTTAGCTTTGCCCTTGCCCTTGCGCTTGGACTTGCCTTTCTTGCTCGTGATCACCATCACGGACTTAGGCTTGTCCTTCTTCATCTGTAACTCTGCTGTCCTCAACATGCCCAACAACTCTGACAGTGGCCTATCAAAGTTGTTCATGTTGTAGTTCATCACAAACTGACTGTAAGATTCTGGCAACGATTGCAGTATCACGTCAGTAGCCAACTCTTGGCTCAGTGGAAATCCCAGTCTCTACAGGTTCTCCACATACCCAATCATCTTGAGTGTATGAGGACCAACTGGATCTCTTTCTGTCATGACGCACTTGAACAACGCCCTAGAAACATTGTACCTCTCTTGCCGTGCTTGGTCTTCATACATGTTCCTGAGATGCAGAATCATCTCTATGACACCCATGTTCTCATGTTGCCTCTGCAACTCATGGTTCATTGAACATAGCATCAAGCACTTTGCATCAATGGCATCATCAGAATGCTTCTTGTAAGCATCCCTTTCTGTCTTTGGTGCATTAGGAGTGGGTTCCTCTTGAATTGGAGTATCCAGGACATAGAGCTTACGCTCTTGAGTGAGAACAATTCTCAATGTCTGATACCAGTCATGGAAGTTCGTCCCATTTAGCTTGTCCTTGTCAAGGACCGATCGCAAAGAAAAGTTATTGTTGTTGTTTGTTGCCATTTGAACTACAAAAGGGAAAATATGCAATTTTAGTCCAAAACTCATTTTTGACTTATTTGATTGATTTGAAAATTTGACGATATAATTAGGCCTTTAATTAATTATCGCTCCCACTATTTTACTTCAAATTGATAGCCGTCACCATCAATTCGGAAGATTGCAGCGTACAACCTTCTAGTGGGCAAGATCCTGAAATCCTCTAAGCCATGGACCAACTAGGGCTGTCACCCACAACATAGATCTCTCAGGTAGGCAACTTTTGCCAATTGCATCATATGCAACTCTTGATAAGATGTCATATACAACTCTTTGCAATGATCATCTCCATGCCTCAAGGTACTAGATCCCATCTAGATCACCTTGTTAAGTCCGAACCAAAGCAAACACGATGAATATGCACCCTGCTAGGGCAGACCCACACATTCATCCTTCACGCTTCCACGAGATAGACGGTGCACCATGCTAGGGCGTGCCCACACTTGGTTGATCAAGCTTTTCACGTGTGTCGCATTTGGAAGGCATCTAAAACTTAATATTTTAATGAGGGATTTGGTTTTATAGACATATACATATCCAATCACCACAATACATAGTATGTATCATATACATGCTATATCCCACAGAAAACATGCACAAACAATAAAAAAGCGATGATTATGGCCATCCTAATGTGATTCCTCAAGCCAAGAGGAATCACGGTCATCTAGGTCTACATCACATGCAACCTGTACAAGATGAACATATGTGCCTTGCCATCCGAGTTGATCAACTCATCACATGAATGATTTGTACTCTCCAGCCGGTCGTCTGGGTGCCACCAGCCAATCGGTTGGCTCCTCCAACCGATCGGTTTGCCTGGTCGTCGTGCATCTCATCATGTCCGCCACCCGCTCGTCTTGCTCCTCGAACCAGTCATCAACCAATCGGTTCACTCCTTGAACCGACCGTCTGGAAGGTCAACCGATCGGTTCACGCCTTGAACCGACCGTCTGAGCAGTCGTCTTGATGTCTGCCGGTCTTTGACATCACAGGAAATAAAATCCTATTCTATTTATTACATTGCTTAAAAAGGAAAACCCTGAGTTACATTCGGGAGGAGCAAAGGTAGGAAGAATCTTGAATTATTTCGAGTTACATCAGGATTAAGAGAGGGAAGATCGGTGCGCAGACCGAGATGCAAGCAACCACACACAACCAATCACAGATAGGGGTTTATAGGCCATAATCATGCTACATACATCCACCACAAAACTCATTTAAGGGCGACGCGTATCGAGTGCATTAATAATACATATCATATATGTAATTTGGGATTTGTGGATTTAGGATTGGACATGCATAAAGCCAATATTATTCGCATCGCATGCAATAAATAAAGGCGACAAACCAAAATCGATCATATCGATATTCCTAAAATATAGAGCAGTTGACGTGGCTCTGATACCACTGTTGGGTTTTAAGGGGAGACAGAGAAGGCAGTGGAAACAAAAAATTTTCTCCCCAACCCATACCGAGGAAACGCGTCAACGTCTATATAATAGGAAAGGATGGTTTGTGGAATCATACCTTGTCCCGAGGCTTGCTCGGAGACAATACCTCGCGCAATGCGCGGTCTTCAACTCCGGACTTCGACGGTGTCTGTGCAGCTCCTGGTCGCACTGGGACTGACAACTCCTACTCGAACCGGACTGTCGGATGACAGTTTTCCTCCTAAGAGGCAGTGTCCTCCCGCCTCTGTAGTAGTCCACACGGACCACCTGGAACTCCACATTCCTTATCCTACAAGGAAGTGGAAGGAGTCGCACCCTCCTGTTGATGTACTAGTCACCAACACGCTCTCCTCCCTCCTGTTGCAACTGCAGTTGTCCTTCCCTTGCTGCACCTCCCTTTTGCGGGAAGCACTTGCTCGGGCTCTCTCACGGTTACCAAAAACAGAGAGAATGACAACTTGAAGAGCAACTGGTTGCACTGAGCTGTACTGTGAGAAGCCCCCAATACCCCCTATATATAGGAGAGTCATGGGACAGGGTTCTCCATCCCGGGCAATGCGGGACTAAAGCAGGAGTAGAAGGGTTTGAGAATTTTCCACAAAAAGCAACCGGTTCGCAACTTGAAATGATCGGTTCACAACTGAACCGATCGGTTCGGCCATTGAGCCGATCGGTTGGACCTGAGCCGACTGTTTGGGGCACTCCAATCGATCAGTTGGTGCCCTGAACCGATCGGTTCATGGTCCTAATCCGGCTCAAAAAGACTTTCCTTGTTTCTTTCCCAATTGGTATCGAATACCAATATTATTTCCAATCAAATTGGGCAATTTGAAACCAAAGGAAAATTCTTGCCGACATGACTTTTCCCAACTGGTCGGTTGCACCAGTTGAGCCGATCGGTTCAACCCTTGAACCGGTCGTTTCAACCTGGGCATGAGCCGATCGGCCT
Source organism: Alisma plantago-aquatica (assembly GCA_963693085.1). NCBI lineage: Eukaryota > Viridiplantae > Streptophyta > Magnoliopsida > Alismatales > Alismataceae > Alisma > Alisma plantago-aquatica. Next base: position 77,909,816 of record OY856413.1, on the reverse strand, counting down.
GGACACTCTAGCCGACCAGTTCAGCAACCTCGACCGACCGGTTCATCACATGAACCGATCGGTTGGGAGCATAGGTTGGGCAAAATCAGTCAATTGCGATTTCAATCAATCTGATACTCCAATCAATGCGTCCAACACCTTGAACCATACGATATTGAGCCATCGACTGATTGAGTGTTTAATTGAACTACTAAACTCCTTTAGTAATCAATCTAAACATTGCTTTGTGGACAAAACTCCTCTTCCAGGTTAAATCCTATGTGTGTGACCCTGCAGGTCCATTTCACGTTGGCAGTGAAAGTCCATAACACTTATGACTTCACAAGCAAAGAGCGGTGCCTAGTCACACATCAGTGCTACCCAAGTGAAAGTAGAAAGTTGGAGAAAAACTTTCATCCTACAATCCGTGAATGGTGTTACAGCGAATGTATAATTCCTTTATCACTGATATCCCGAATGAACTTGAGGCATGGATCAGTCATCCTGTCAACGTTCATTCACTTCATTGATCTCAGAGTAGACTGGAAGAGATATGTATGACATCAATATCATATACTGATTCACACATGCGTGCACGCCTTTCTCAATCCTACTCATCAAGTGGCCATGGATATCAAACTCCCTCAGGAGGGACAAATCCCATATCTATCACTCACCCCTCAAAAGCCCCATGTGTCAAAGCCACCCAATCATCACCTTTATAACAACCCATGTTTCAGGACTGCGTTTGATGATGTCAAAGTGTGCCCAACGACATGTGTTGAGTGTAGTGATTTTAGGTCTAAGAATCACACTCACCACCATCACTGTGAGTATTGACTCTGACTACCATCTCATGGTTCCATGTGTCAAACTCACGGTGGGTCTGTCCGGTACACTTGTTCTCTAACAAGTACCTATGTGTTTGGTTTGATATCTCTATATCATGACTAATGAGATTATGTCATCAACCAACACCACAATCTAGTCTTGTGTGTCATTGTTGTCTATCTACCTTCCACAATGACATCCGACTAGGGACATAACAAGAATGTACAAACTCTTAGCATCTGTATGATCTCATCGTTCAGGTCATGAATCTGAAGGCATACGTCATTGAGTACTGTCATTCTCTAGACATTCAATCTGTTCTATCACTATCTCATATGACTGAACCAGAAAGAATTGGAAGCTTGCCTTTGATGTTTATCAAATCAATCTTAATGTATCCCACCAATCATCACATGATTGGCTCTCAGGGCATACATACCAACACCACCAGCTTCGTACTGAACTCCCCGATCTCCCCGACCATTCTAATCCGCCACCACATCAGCAGAGCCCCACATCCTGTAGCCGCTGGTATAGGCCGCCGCCGCGGTGGAAAGGAAAGGGGAAAAGGCCATCCGCCACCACTCTCACATCTGGGGATTCTAAAAGTTTCGGAGCACCTCCACAAACTCATCTGTGCCCTTTGATTCCAGCTGTGATCACCTACTACCAGCTCCGAGCTCTACCTTCCTCTTCGGCTGACCGAAGTTCGCTGGCCATGAAACCTCCACCGGAAACCACTAAAACCGCCTGCATCTTTCTCCCTAGACCTCGTGCTTGCTTTTCCCTTCTCTGTATTCCTCAAAAGCTACCTATATCTCCATTCTTGACCTTCGACCACCACCTGCTCACTGTCGTGGAGAACCTGTGAGAATGGAGGGCTCGGTCTCTCTATCGGAGTGGTGAGGCAGTTCGCCCAAGGGGTCAAATGGGAGCTCATCCCAGTCTGAAGCCAACTGTCTAGTTGGATATCTTGCTCACTCCCACGATCGACGAGATGGTGGAGGCAGTCGTGGCCTCGTCTGTCCCCATGATTTTGTGGTTATACCAAAGGTAGGAGAACAGATGTGTGTCATCCGATCATCATCCAACGACCAAAATCTCTTCGCACCATACTGAATCTGTGGCTTCTAAAGGTTGTAGCGTGTGACCATTAGATCTGTGATCTAGGGCAGAAGACTGGCCACGCTTGCCCGACCAACACCAAGGGTGCGTGACATCCTATATTGATTAGCAACTTGGGTCCTCAAATCATCAAATAATAAACATTATTTCCCAAATTTCAAACTTCAATAACTTCATCTAGGGACATCTGATTGCCACCAAATTTTAACCATAGCTTCCTTACCTCTCGATCTACCTTCTATTCAAATTTGGTGACAAAACTCAACTACTGGACCATTCAATTAAATTCCTCAAAAAGGCATTAAAAGATAGATCTTAATCATGATATCAACCTCACATCCACACTTACTTTATCAAAAGCTTGAAACTCTCAATCTAACTGAAACATATGCTTTCACTTAAGTCATTGAACATTTAGGATTCTAAAAGTCCACTCCATCACAGTTATTAGGCATGTTGAGGACATCTAAGGCACAAATGAAGAAGGACAAGCCTAAGTTTGTGATGTTGATCAACAACAAGAAAGGCAAGTCCAAGCGCAAGGGCAAGGGCAAGGCTAAGAAAGGTTCTTATGCTAGCCAGCAGCCCAAGTCGTCTTCAACTCTCAAGGCCAAGGGAGGCGTGACCAAGAGAGGCAATGTCCACCATTGTCAAAAGCCAGGACATTGGAAAAGGAATTGTCCACTCTATCTGGAAGAACTAAAGAAGGAGGCAACAGACGTCTCCACCTGAAGGTATCATGAAATAAACTTGTAACTTTTTTAGAGGTATATGATACCAAGATATAAAGTGTAAAGCACCCAATAAATGGGGCAAATGTTTCCGCCATAGATAGGATTACTGTAGTTTATTTTCAGCCTTAAATGCATATAATAGAGTTATGAATTGCTATTTCATATTTTCCAACGGATAGAAACACCTTAATTTTTGCATATTGTATGACAATGATGGCAATTAATAAAGTTGATGTTTCAATCTTTGTGGAAATTCCTTGATTATCTTGTGGTACTTGGTATGCATAAGATAAAATGATACCTAAAAGTTATTGATAACTCAAACAATCAAACATAAATCATGAGAAATTCATTTCTAGTTTCCATATGATGGATAAGTCTAGATTCTTTTGGTTAGAGAACTAGTAAGAGACATGAATCTCTTAGACATGATTAATTAATCTTCACTAGTGGTAGTGGGAGATTGATTATCCTATTAGGTATAATACATGTTATGTATTTACATACCTATTGGAGCAAATGCTAATACTTCAAATGGTGTTTAGAGAAATACCAATATGAATATCTTGAAGTGTTCAAGAATATCATAGATGAAGTACGAATTTGGTAATGTGTTAATTCTTGATGAGATCAATGAATCAAATACGTGGACCAAATGTTTGAGATCCTTATGAGTTATTGTGTATCATAGTGAACTCATGATTAAGGCATGGTGATGTCTAAATCAACAAGGAGTCATACTCTAAGGAGTTAGAGGATGATTATCAAATAACTAATTTCTTCTTAAATAAAGAATACCCTACACTAATAAAGGATATTAAGAATCACAAAGTTTTGTGAGTTCTCAAATTCCTTAACAGATACACCTCAAATATCTATATGATGAGTTGGTCATATGATGAGTCAACTGTCTAGATGAATATGAGGAACTGGATTTTGAGTTATGGTTTATGACCATTACATCCTAAATGACTTCCATGTGAACCATAAGGTATGACCTTGATGGTAGCACCCATTGGGATGAAATCCATAAGTGTGAATGAATCTTAAGCATTAAGACACATGGATAACATTTTGAGAAGGATGATGCTTGTTGATTGCAACTTAATAACTAAGAGATTTGGCATACAGATACTAAAATTGCATTCCTATGGGGAATAAGACAAGGATGTGTATGTGACACAACTTATAAGGTTTATGAATCCATTAATGCAAATGAAGTCTATAAGTTACAATGGACAAATCAATGTGATTGATTGAGTACAAGCAACTCAGAACCGTGATCTTTACTTTGATAATATAGTCAAATGGTTTGACTGATATGTCAAACATAAAGAAGGGATCTGTGATTTAGTGGGAGCATATTCACATTCCACATGTTGATGTGAAATGATAATGTTCTAGAATGGAAATCCAAAGTGGAAATTATATTTAAGGAAGATAGAGATGTTTCCTATGTGATAGGAATAGAGATCTATAGAGATAGTTCTCGAAAACCTCTTGACCTGAAAAGAGAGAGCATACATTGGAAATCTATACTGAAGGGTTCATTATGCACAGATTCAGTGGGAGAAAACTTATCCATGTTACATGGAGTTAGTATCCCAAAGCCAAGTGTCCAACTCTTATGAAGAATGGGAACACTAAGAATAGATATGGATCTATAATGTATGTAATCATCCCATTATCTTGCATGTATAGACATAGCAAGAATAAAATACATTCATCATCTTGTATGTAGGACATGACAATATGGTGTGCTCATCCTGATAACTCGTATGTAGGACATGACGAGTGAATGTCTGTCTAGTTCCAATAAGGGTTACTAGAATACCATGAGAACTTGATAAGTACTTGAGAAGTACTAGTTCTATGGAAATAAGGAAGGGTTCACTGTAAAGAGTTACACTGATGTGAACTTCCAAAAAGGGTAGAAAATTAATCGCAAAATATATATGGGATATATAAAAGTGAATGTTTGTTGATAAATGGAAACGTTCCAATAAAGTCGTTCAAAAGGAAAAGCTGAGTATCTGTGTGTTAGAGAACATTAGTGGATACTATATGGATCTGGAAGGTCATGAGATGAATTTATAGATATTCCAATCTTTGATGACAAGTAAGGAGTACTTGGTCATGCAATGTGGCTAAAGGTTAGCAAAGGAATACTAGATCGCATATTACGACAACTCCATCTCATACGTATGACGTACAGTGAAGAGATGAGAGACATGCAATTAATACCGACTTTAGCAAGGTGTTGCCATAACTCACTGCGTAAGAACTAGAGCATATTAGCATGTGGGACATGTTTGAATATCACTAAGAATATGATTCAAGGGTGATTGGCTTGCAGTGCAAGTGGGAGTCTGTTGGTATGTATGTCCTGAGAGCCAATCATGGGATGATTGGTGGGATACATTAAGATTGATTTGGTAAAGATAAAAGGCAAGCTTCCAATTCTTTCTGGTTCAATCATATGAGATAATGATAGAACAGATTGAATGTCTAGAGAATGACAACACTCAATGACGTATGCTTTCAGGTTGAGGACCTGAACGATGAGATCATACAGATGCTAAGAGTTTGTACATTCTTATTATGTCCCTAGTCGGATGTCATTGTGGAAGGTAGATAGATAGCAATGACACATAAGACTAGATTATGATGTTGGTTAATGATAGAATCGCGTTAGTCATGATATGGAGATATCAAACCAAACACATAAGTACTTGTTAGAAAACAAGTTTACCGGACAGACCCACCGTGAGTTTGATACATGGAACCATGACATGGTAGTCACAGTCAGTTCTCACATTGATGGTGGTGAGTGTGATTCTTTGACCTGAAATCACTACACTCAACACATGTAGTTGGGTACACTTTGACATCATCAAATGCAGTCCTGAAAGATGGGTTGTTATAAAGGTCATGATTGTGTGGCTTTGACTGTTTAAGGCATACAAGCAAAATATTAAGGCCATATACATGAGAAGAAAAAATCCCTCTCGGACCTAAGAGTATAGGGACAACTCTAGGACTTTATGCAATCTAACCAACCTACTCAAACTTTAAGGAGGCAGGATCACCCCCTTACTAAAGTTTTGAAGAATAAAACATCCATTCCAAACACACTCAAAGGTATGCTAGAATAGGTTCAAAATTTTCAAACTTAAATAAATGGTATTCAAAACAACCAAAGTACATAAGTGGAATAAAACTAATGACTATATTCAATTTTCACAAAATATTACAAAAGTACATCATTATATCCCATAAGGGTTTACATGTAGGATACAACATAAGGATCAAAGTAGAGGGAAATATAAAACATAACAACTTTGTCTCCAAGCTTTAAATCCTTAAGCTAGTCCAAAACTTCATGCCTTATCATCCAAGTCCATCGCCTAGGGTTGGAAACATACCCCAGCAAGAAGAGAAAATAGATGACATCAGCAAAGGCTGGTATGTGTATACGAAATAGGAAATTGAGCAATATATGGAATACATGACATCAAATATAAAAGGTTTCCCATAGAAAGGATAAGGACCACCTAAATGGGTATTAAGAGAAAAGGAAATGAAATCATATGATAACAAAAGAATACTTGCCATTAATAAAACATAAAGATTGTGTCACACAAGCACATGTAAAGAATTAGGGAACACACCCCATATCATCCACCCGTATGCATTTGAGATAAACATAGCCCTAGAACAATATAAACACAAAGGCGACCAAGTCTCATAAACTTAAAACCTAATAGAGAAAGGAATATTTCCAATCTACCAAATATATAAAACATCATCTTTCCCTGGGTATGAGGTTCCTTTCCATCCCAAAAGAGCAGGGAATATCACAACTCCTTGGTAGGAAATAACACATCTGCCATAAAACCAATGCAATTACACTACTCAAGTGCTACTGAATCACAAAGCATGTTAAATGTAGAGGCAAGTATAAAGTATAGTCAGAATATATAAACTAGTCACCACATAAGTGACCAAGATATACACCCACCTCATAAGTGGGCAAAAGACATCACATGTCATCTTTTACAGTTCCATCATGAACAAAGAATAAGATAAGATCCAAAAGAATATCCATGATCACATGATCAATATCAAATAAGGTTGTTCACATGAAGCATGATTTTCAAAATAAAATACATTGTGTATAGGCTAATGTCCATAGGACAAAGAGAATAAATAAGCATAGGTGAATTGCTCAACATAGAAGGATAGGGGATACATCATACCTCAACTTCAGAGTATAAATAGTCCAAGTCAAGACTAGGCCTCCAAAGAACCTCTAGGGAAGGTGGATAGGTCCAATAAGTAAGGTTCCCAAGCTTAAAGAGGATAGTTTCTCCAACAAAGCTCCTATCTTGAGCAAGAAGCACCTTCTCCACTTTAAAGGTGAAAAACCCTAACAAAAGAACATGGAGATGAGGTGTTTATGGGTTCTAGGTGGGGTTTCACCATGGAAGGCAATGTTTCTGACCTGGAGGAAGGTGGAAGGAATACTAACAACATGAAAATAGGGAAGGAAAGGAGGATACTTACTAGTTTTGGTCAAATACACCAAGGAGGAGCTTAAGAAATCCTAAATAGAGAAATTTGGAACCCTAGGAGCCTTCTTCACCACGGTAGGCACCTCCTTTTACCTTGGGACAGAACCTTCGTGGAAAAATAGAGTAGGAATGATGATCTAAGCTAGAGGGAATAAAGGAGAGCAAGAATTTTTGAATTGGGAGTTGGGAAGGGGTAGATATGGCTATATAAAGAAAGAAGTCAAGTATGAGGTGTCTATGAGACTTTCCATGTTTCATGTGTAAGGGTGTCCATGGACATGCAAGTCTTTATGGATAAGGAAGAAGTCAAGCACAAGGTTTATAGTTACTTTCCTTGTGTCCAATGCTAAGGGTTCCTATGGACATGCAAACCTTTATGGATAAGGAAGAAGTCAAGCATGAGTTGTTCATGGAGCTTTCCATGTGTCCTTAGCCTAGGGATTTCATGGCCATGCAAGAGGACAGATCATAGAGGCTTATTGAATATCAAATATTGATTTATGGAAACTTATAGGCCATCCCAACCGACCTCCAATCAAACAAATAACCCCATTGGTTGATAGCTTCTAAAGATAAGCTCGTTTATAAAGAGAGTAATCCCTAAAATGCCCTTGGAAAGAAACACCTTCAAACCAAGGTGCAAATAGGCACCCTATGGTTCAAAAACTCAAGAATGGTAAGGGAATATATAAGGATTATAATGCATGTGACAATTTGCAAAGAAAACCTCCCAATTGGGTAAATTGTAGAAAAGTCCAGAATGTACCTAAAATTGCATAACTTGCACAAACAACATCCAAATTGGACCAAACTTCATCCACAAGTTATCTTTGATGTGTTGAATATGAATTTGCCATTATTTACATATTTTGAAGTTATATAATCACATTATTCATTAATTATGCCTTTTACTCATTTTCTCTCTCCTAAACTTATCCTAATATTTCAAGGTTGTTTAAATTAGATGAAATTTGACGTGTAGGCTAATTTTGATATGTAGATTTTGAATTTGAAGTTTGTTTCCACTTTTGAGACTTCTTTTTATGAGATATGTCATATGGCCCATTAACGTCCCATTATCTAAATTATTCATCCAACTAAGTTTCTTATCTTCATATTACCACCAAAATGAGTTATGTGACATATTTTATGTATCCATTATAAACCTAAGATTACTACTAGAACATTAGGTTACATTAAGGTGATCTATACATGCATTATAATAAACATCTATTTAGGTCTAACCTTCAACCTTGTTTGGCTAAGTCCAAAATGTCAACTTCCTTGGTAGGGTCTGAGATCTAGTATGTTACAGCACACCACCCCTTAAAGGGATTTCATTCTCAAAATCAAAACATCCACATATAAGAAAACAACTTGTTCACTACCCCTTAAAGGATTTAACCTACCAAACCAAACTAATATAGAGGTAAAAGGGTGAGTCTAACTAGACCATATACCAGATCCATCACGCTTCACTACGCACTCTGATTGCTTACTAAACACCAAACTTCAAAGTCTAGGTTCTAGGGATAACTATCCAAACATGTCGTTCTATGGGTCATAAGGGAACTATATAGGGTATCTATCCTCAACCAAGTCATTACACCTGGGAGACTAGTTCAACATATTAGGGTCCCTAAAGTTAAATCATATAGCTGTCTAAGGCTACTATTGCCTAATAGTATGCTATTTTTAAATAAGTCATATTAGCTCAGGCTAGGCCGGTATCATATGGATTCGGGAGTCCTCATAAACCAAGCTAGTGGTGCGGAGGAAAATCTTGCCAGCCCCCAAACCCTGATCCTTTCTAGACACCTTTGCTTTCAACTTCATGTCCTAGTAGAGGCCTAAAGGCCAAGCTAAACAATCTCAAGTTACTATGGTTACTTATGCATCTTTTAGTTGTAAGTATTTTAGAGATCTATTCATCATTATTCTAATGTGAAACTATGGGATCCTAAATCAACCCTTCATCATCTATTGATCAACTCTAGGGCAAACATGTCACTTAAAGGTAAGGCAAGGATTTTAACTAGGGAGATAAAATCGAAATAGTCAGATTCTGACTACCATGGGCTCTGATACCATGATGTATGGAGGCGGGATCACCCCCTTACTAAAGTTTTGAATAATAAAACATACATTCCAAACACACTCAATGGTATGATAGAATAGGGGCAAAATTTTCAAACTTCAATAAATGGTATTCAAAACAACCAAAGTATAACAGTGGAATAAAAATAATGACTATATTCAATTTTCACAAAAGATTACAGAAGTACATCATAATATCCCATAAGGGTTTACATGTATGATACAACATAAGGATCTAATTAGAGGGAAATCCAAACCATAACAACTTTGTCTCAAAGCTTTAAATCCTTAAGCTAGTCCAAAACTTCATGCCTTACCATCCAAGTCCTTCACCTAGGGTTAGAAACATACCCCATCAAGAAGAGAAAATAGATGACATTAGCAAAGGTTGGTCTGTGCATACTAAATAGGAATTTGAGCAATATATGGAATAAAGGACATCAAATATAAAAGGCTTCCCATAGAAAGGATAAGGACCACCCAAATGGGTATCAAGAGAAAAGGAATTGAAACCATATGATAACAAAAGAATACTTGTCATTAATAAAACATAAAGATTGTGCCACACAAGCACATGTAAAGAATTAGGGCACACACCTGATATTATCAACATGTATGCATGTGAGATAAACATATCCATAGAACAATATAAACACAAAGGAAGCCAAGTCTCATAAACTTAAAACCTGATAGAGAAAGGAATACTGCCAATCTCCCAAATATATAAAACATGGGCCAAGAATCACATATCTTTCCATCCCAAAAGAGCAAGGAATATCACATCTACTCGGCAGGAAATAACACATCTGCCATAAAAACCAATGCAATTACACTACTCAAGTGATACTGAATCACATAGCATGTTAAATGTAGAGGCAAGTATAAAGTATAGTCAGAATATATAAACTAGTCACCACATAAGTAACAAAGATATACACCCACCTCATAAGTGGGCAAAAGACATCACATGTCATCTTTTACAGTTCCATCATGAACAAAGCATAAGATAAGAGTTCAAAAGAATATCCATGATCACATGATCAATATCAAATAAGTTTGTTCACATGAACCATGATTTTCAAAATAAAAGACATTGTGTATAGGCTAATGTCCATAGGACAAAGAGAATAAATAAGCATAGGTGAATTGCTCAACATAGAAGGATAGGGGATGCATCATACCTCAACTTCAGAGTCTAAATAGTCCAAGTCAAGCCTAGGCCTCCAAAGAACCTCTAGGGAAGGTGGATAGGTCCAATAAGTAAGGTTACCAAGCTTAAAGAGGATAGTTTCTCCAACAAAGCTCCTATCTTAAGAAAGAAGCACCTTCTCCGCTTTAGAGGTGAAAAACCCTAACAAAAGAACATGGAGATGAGGTGTTTATGGGTTCTAGGTGGGGTTTCACCATGGAAGGCAATGTTTCTAACTTGGAGGAAGGTGGAAGGAATACTAAAAACATTAAAATAGGGAAGGAAAGGAGGATACTTACTAGTTTTGGTCAAAATCACCAAGGAGGAGCTTAAGAAATCCTAAACAGAGAAATTTGGAACCCTAGGAGCCTTCTTCACAAAGGTTGGCACCTCCTTTTACCTTGGGACAGAACCTTCGTGGAAAAATAGAGTAGGAATGATGATCTAAGATAGAGTAAATAAAGGAGAGCAAGAATTTTTGAATTGGGAGTTGGGAAGGGGTAGAAATGGCTATATAAAGAAAGAAGTCAAGTATAAGGTGTCTATGAGACTTCCCATGTTTCATGTGTAAGGGTGTCCATGGACATGCAAGCCTTTACGAATAAGGAAGAAGTCAAGAACAAGGTTTCAAGTTACTTTCCTTGTGTCCAATGCTAAGGGTGCCTATGGACATGCTAACCTTTATGGATAAGGAAGAAGTCAAGCATGAGGTGTTCATGGAGCTTTCCATGTGTCCTTAGCCTAGGGATTTCATGACCATGCAAGAGGACATCTCATAGAGGCTTCTTGAATATCAAATGTCGATTTATGGACACTTATAGGCCATCCCAACTGACCACCAATCAAAGAAATAACCTCATTGGTTGATATCTTCTAAAGATAAGCTCATTTATAAAGAGTGTAATCCCTAAAATGCCCTTAGAAAGAAACACCTTCAAACCAAGGTGCAACTAGGCGCCCTATGGTTCAAAAACTTGATAATGGTAAGGGAATATATAAGGATTGTAATGCATGTGACAATTTGCAAAGAAAACCTTCCAGTTGGGTAAATTCCAGATAAGTCCAGAATGTACCTAAAATTGCATAACTTGCACATACAACATCCAAATTGGACCAAAATTCATCCACAAGTTATCTTCTATGTGTTGAATATGAATTTGACCTTATTTACATATTTTGAAGTTATATAATCACATTATTCATTACTAATACCTTTTACTCATTTTCTCTCTCCTAAACTTATCCTAATATTTCAAGGTTGTCCAAATTAGATGAAATTTGACATGTAGGCTAATTTTGATATGTAGATTTTGAATTTGAAGTTTGTTTCCAATTTTGAAACTTATTTTTATGAGATATGTCATATGTCCCATTAACGACCCATTATCAAAATTATTCATCCAATTAAGTTTATTATCTTCATATTACCACCAAAATGAGTTATGTTGCATATTTTATGTATCCATTATAAACCTAAGATTAATGTTAGAACATTAGTTTACATTAAGGTGATATATACATGCATTATCTCATTGGGGTTATACTAAACATCTATTTAGGTTTAATCTTCAACCTTGTTTGGATAAGTCCAAAATGTCAACTTCCATGGTAGGGTCTGAGATCTAGTATGTTACACAAACTCTATATATTTTCAAGCTACTCCACCTCATCACTTTGTGTCTGATGATCTTGTCGATCACCTAAAAATATGTGGTAACCACGAGGTGAGACCCATGTCGCAGCAAGATATATAACTCCAAAAAAATCAATTGGTTACCATGGTTATATATTTTAAGCAGTTAAAGTAGATAGTATCACATAGTTGAATGACTATATAAGTTGCATAAAGATCAGGAATAGCTAGATTCATAAGTAAAATTGATTTCTCTTATTGCATTATTAAACATCTGTAAATCAAAAGAAGCATAGCAAGAATTAGCGGACAATATGATTCGATAAGTAACCCTAACAATAAGAATACATGACTGGATTACATATGTTATTAAGCCATGGGTAGTTCGAGGCATACAACTCAAACTACTAGCTGACCACTGTGAAGTTGAAATGAGCCCTATCTAAGATCTAGGATGACCGAAATCCTAAGATCTTTTCCCCTTGGTCAGTACAAGTTAGCCATATTGGCATATCAGCCCAACTACTAGACACCCTAGGCCATCCTGAGTCATGCCACGACAGTAGAATCTAGGGTATACAACCCTAATCTGAGTTACAACCACAATCTCTCTCAATTGCATCATCATTTGAGACATGGACTCTACCTCTCTCCAAAAATGTGGGATCAAGATGACAGGGATGTACCCTCCATGCATTTGCATATACTCAATAATGTATGACTCTGAGCTCCTTTTGAATTACTTTTTTTTTCACTATCCAGCAAGTTTTAACAATAGAATAGCTCAATGGACTTAGGGTACTACTTATTTAGTTTTACACTTGACTACTTCATGAATTACTTACATTCTAAATGCATCAATAAAGTTATGTATAAACATCAAAAATATTTTTACAAAAGTCGTCAGGATTTGTAATCTCAGACAATATAAAACATATTTAAATAGCTTTGTAACATTGCTTCATAGAGAATGTAATCATCCTTGGGCATGAATGGATTGAATACCAGCTAGAACGTGTCAAGACATAAGCATCACTATGATTGAAACAATATAACGTCATGTAATAACATCATCACCATTCAATGTTTATCATGAATAAGTTACCTTATGTATTAGGGCTTCATGTTTACATCACCATAAAGGTAGTTCAAGCACTAATATTTTAAATTCCAAGTCTTTCATACTTAAAGATTAATTTAAAGTTTAGAAAATAATATTCATAATGTATGGAGTATAGTTGGCATGCGTGGATCATCATTTAGTCATACAAAACAACACTTATAATGGCTATCATTTAGCATTTTGGGAGTTCTAAAGGAAAAGTAACAACATGCATGTACAAGGTAGGTAAGAGATGCATTTAAAATTATATAATTTTCCTGGCAGGGAGAACGAAACCAAAATCCAAGGTGAAAACTCCCATATTCAGTACCCAAATACCAAGCTCAACCCACAAAAGATTCAAGAACTTCATCTCTTTCCACAAACAAGGTGAAACTAGGGAAAGGAAGAAGAAATAGAGTATTCTCAACCCACATGCTTATGGTTCTAGCAATAAAACACTAGGAAAACCATAGAGCTCAGACACATGATGAATGAAGGTGAAGAACAACAAGAAAATGAGTGAAAGGGGAAGGATCTTACATGATAGTGATGAGTGAGTTTTATACCCTTTTTAGGGGCATTTTAGATGCATTTATATGTTTAGTTTTACACGTTTTATTGCATATATCACTTGTTTTAGGATTTTAGTCTTTAAAGTAAATTATTTGGTAATTAATGTATTTTGGTGTTTTATTTGCAGGATTAATACAAATTTGAGGAGAGAAGTAAATATCCTTCCTCAAAGGCTAAACAATCGACCAACCGATAGACTTTCCATACCGGTCGGCTGGCTGACAGAGTTTCTCATAGTCAGAATTTTATGTCCAACTAAAACATCCATATCTTTTAAATCCAAACTCAAAATTTAATGTTTAAAAATGTGTTGAAAAGATAATTTTATTATATGCAAGTAAAGTATATTTTAGAATAGCAATGAGATGATGAACCATATCCTACAAATCTAGCATGAGGAATTTCCCCTCAAGCCGCTCTTGCCAATGTTATCTCAACTGACCAGCCTCGGTGTGCAAATATAGGGTTGTTGCAGTGAGGAAAGAAGACTATTAAAGGGAACCCTTGTCATATATTCTAGGGGTCTTTTATCGGTGATCATAAGCCACATGTGCATCACAAACCCTAGTGAGGAGTGAGGATGTGACGGCCACAATAGAGAGATCAGTCTTCCTGCACCAGGCGTCATGTCCTTCCCCATCGTTCCTACTATCTTTTTATTATAGTCTCTCACCATGAGAGAGTAGACATTTGTACTGGGGCATGGAGACTAGGCCCAATTGTCCATACTTGATCTTATCTTGTATCTAAACTCTGACAATAAAGTTGCTAAATGAAGTATCGTTCTTCTTATTTCTTTTCCTTGAAAATTGATGACTTGCTTCATATACATGTTTTAATCATGGATATGTAGGTTGTTGTGAGCGTGATTAGAACATCAAAATGAACTTATTATCCTGAAGAGATGTCAACAAGGGATAGTGAGGTGATTGGACTTTGATTTACTATGTGTCGAGGATGGTCGGTCATAAGTAAGGGAGTTCAGTTGGATTAAATAGGAAACATGGGAGCAAAGGATGGTTGGTTCCAAGAGAGTTTAAGCCAAGTGACGACATGTATCCCATGAGGGTGCACCAGCTAAGCCTCAATTTTGCAATGGTTATCTGAGAGTTAGATCTTGTTAAGATTATTACACAGGCCCAAGTAGTGCAACCCCATACCCTGGTTCTCTTTATAATCTGTTATTAACTTCCTTAATCTTTGTTGCTTTTGGCAAAAATTTAGTTTAACCAAACTTTCAACTACTAGGTGATAAATATTACTCTTAATACTTCAAAATCTATATAGCTACTTAAAAAGGATTTCCTTTAGGTTTGATCCTAAAGTATACTGCAATAAGATTTCCGCTCATGCGGAGTGGGGTAGTAGTGCACTACTTTTAGTTAAACCTAGAAGTTATTCTTTCAGGGGTTTTCTTGGTGTGACATTTAGAACCCCATCAAAAATTGATACCGTCGTTGGGGACAACGGTGGTTATATATTTCTAGAATTTCAAGTCTAGTTAGCATTTCCTCTTCTAGATTTTGTTAAATTGTTTTTTTTCATTCTTTGAAAAAGAAAAAAAAAACATTTTTTGTTTCTTAGTCTTATATTCACTCTTATTTTGATTTCCTAATTTAAAATTTAATTTGTAATTTTTAGTTTTGTATTGCAAATTTCTTGTGATTTAGATTTTTTTCTTATTATATCTTCATAATTTATTTTCTTGTCCGTTTGTAAAAGAAGAAGAAAATAGTCTTAGATCTTCACTCATTAAAACATCTTTTCTCTTGAGCCTTATATTCAAAATTTCTTTTTTTCATGAATTCATTCATAGTGGAATGGGTGTTGCAACAAAGTCTATGATGTGCGAAATGTTGCTCCATCTACCATGATGTATGGGGTTGTCCCGAGGTGACTCTTCATGCCGAACTTATTCAAAGAAGACTTGAAGCAGACTGCATTCAGTAATATTATGGAGGCTATGGTGGAGAGCTTGACTATGCAGATCAAATTCAATTCGGATGGGGTAAGAGTATGGATGCCCTTCATAAAATGTTAGTTGACCTCTAAGAAAATCTAGAGGAACATGAAGCACAGAATAAAAGATTGGTGGCTGAAGTGGCTCATTTGGAAGCCATCCAACAACCTCCAACATGTACAATTGCACGCCAACCAGAATTTAATCTTAAGAATCCAGAGCAGTTAGACATCATAGTGACATAGATATGGAACATGTTCTCCACACCTCCATCCCCTTCTACTATATTGATTACCCCCTATGAAGACATAGAGGACGACAAAGAAAACACTCTAGTACTGGCTTCCAGTCATTCGGTTGGTAGCAACTATCTCTCATACGAACAAAATCATCCAGTCATGTCGTCTGCAACGCCTGTCCTGCCTGTCCATGTTGAAACACCCTCTATTGTAGTCCCAAACTACATTCTAACAGAAGAGCCTAAATTTCCAGTGTATAGGCCTCACATCTCTTATCCAAGAAGACTTAAGCAAAATCTTAACGTTAAGTTTGCCAAATTCAAAGAGATTCTCAATGACAATACAACAATTTCATATCATAAAGTGCAACCCCAAAAGGAGGATTTTTTTAATCCAGGAGTGAGTTCGGTATATTCCAGGTGGAGGAATTAAAGCCATATTTTGACATCGAGAAGGATCTCACTACTTCTATTGATTGTGATTGATTGGGCTAAAAACTAGGAGCATGCACAGATGTATAAAAATATATATCATGCTGATTTTATAGGTGAAACCATTCCTCCTATGCCAACACCACATGTTTTATATGCAAATTCAGGATATGAGAAGAAGCCAGAGCCATATTCTCTACCTAACTTAGCACAGTTGGCAATTTTAGTTCAATATGCATCAAGTTCACCTTTATTCTTTATGGAGGAGCATACTTTGAATCCATCGGATGGGTACCACTCCTACATTGTGCCACTTGATCTAGATCCGCACACATCTAGTACACTATCTCTACTGATAGAGGAGTTTTTGTGGATCCTATTGCATGGGTTGTGAGGAGAAAACAACATTACTTCAAGCCTCTAGATATCCCATTCTAGCTACCACAACCACCACATCATTAGTCGCTCCATGGAGCTCTCATGTAAAAGGAACCAGCCCTCGTTCATATTCCTTTCAAGTGGACCTTCTTTGAGTTGCCCGGGCCACCTAGATGGGCATCAAGGATTTCTTCCCTTCCATCTTGGATTTAGTTTTTGCTCAAGATGAGAAAATAATTAAGTCTGAGGTGTTGGTGGGTGGTACGTCTCTCCACCGCCTCAACTCTACCCTTTCTCTTTCTCATCCTCAAACATGTCTTTTCCTTTTTCCATCTTTAGTTTGCATATATCTTGTTTTTTGTTTTCTTTTTAATTTTTTGTGTGAGTTTTGTCCTTTATCTATTTGGTCATTTTGATGTATGTAAAAAATTGGAGATATATGAATGATCTATCCCCTATTTTCTTAAGCTAACTCATGCAAACAAAAGTTTTAATGAATAAACATGTCTTCAATAGATCTGAGCCCCTATGATAACAATTGAGCATTCTTTACCCATAGACATGACAATAAGAAGAATGAGTCAGAAAGGTCAAGAACCATGTACCCTAAACCCTAAACTATCGGGTCCCTGGGCGTCCCACAAAAATTCCTTCAAATCAGTATAGGGTTGTTGTAGCAAGGAAAGGAGACTATAAAAGGGAACCCTTGTCGTCCATTCTAGGGGCATCTTCTCAGTTAGCTTATGTAACTCCATAAAATCAATATTCCAAAGCATCCAAAGGAGAAGTAGAATCATAAAATTCCTATGTACATCAGGAAGAAACTCAACCAGTTGTCACAATCATGTTCATGCTACCAGAAAAGGATAGTTTGCATAAAAGTCCACAAGTTATGTGAATTTGTATAACTAGAGAAAATAATGTATGATTTGATTCAAATTTTGAACATAGTTTCATTGTCAAGTATAACACCACAAATTAGACTTAACTTTCGAGACTAAGCATCAATTTAATCCAAATATACCAAACACATTATGTTTATGAATTATGGTTAGGGGCCTTACAACCATAAACCCCTAAGAAGGATTTTGCTTGTAAAATCCTAAGCAAATAAGGATGGGTACTTCCTATGCATCTCATATTATAACTCCCATGTGGATTCATCTACACCATGATGATGCCACAACACCTTAATTAAGGCTATGTCCTTATTCCTAAGATTTTATACGCACCTATCTAAGATCAAACTGGACCTTCAATATAGGTAGCATCCTGCTCCAACTCCACCTCTACTGGATGCAACATTTGTTATGTATCGGGGTGACACTTCCTCGACATCAAAACATTAAACACATCATGTAACTTGTGCAATCGGGTGGAAAATCCAACCTATAAGCCACTCTCTCAATTCGTTCTACGATAGGGTATGGTGCCATAAACCTAGGAGCCAACTTACCATTCTTACCAAACCTCAACACACCCTTCCAAGGGGAAACTATGAGGTACACATAGTCTCCAACCTATAACTCCAACGCTTTATGATGGTTGTCAAAATAATACTTCTATCTATCTTGTGCTGCCTTCAACTATTGTTGGATCATCTTGATCTTCTCAGTAGTCTGCTAAACTAACTCAAGAGACAACAACTGATAATCACCTATTTCATACCAACAAAGAGGTGACATGCATTGTCTACCATACCAAGCCTCATACGGTGCCATGTCTATGCTCCACTAACAGTTGTTGTTGTAGGCAAACTCAACCAGACCCAGGAGGATATCCCAACTTCCATGAAATTGAAGTATACATGCCCTCAGAAGATCCTCTAGAGTTTGTCTGATCCTCTGTGACTTTCCATCTATTTGTGGGTGGAAAGTAATGCTAAAGCTCAATTGTGTTCCCAGTGTTGTATGAAGACGTCCCCAAAACCTTCTCGTAAATTGAGAACCTCTATCAGACACTATGGGTACTGGTATTCCATGCAAATGAATGATCTAATCCACGTAGATTTGTGCCAACTTTTCTATTGTGTAGGTAGTCTTGAGTGTCAAAAAGTGAGCTGACTTGATGAACCGATCATCTATCACCCAAATAGAATCATGACCCTTCTCTGTCCTAGGAATACCAACCACAAAGTTCATGGTTATATGATCCCATTTCCATTATGGAATTTGCAAAGGATGAACATTCCTACAGGCTTTTGATGCTCTGCCTTAACCTGATGACACACCGGACACTTGGCAACAGACTCTGCCACGTCATGCTTTAAACTTGGACACAAGTATAAATCCTTGAGTCTGTGATACATTTTTGTATTTCTTGTATGCATATAATACATTGAGGTATGAGCTTCCTCAAGTACCATCTCCTAGACACCAACATCAAGAACCACTGTTCTATTGTGAAAACACATTGTCCCATCTTCTGTCTCATGAAAACCATCAAACCTCTTACTGCCAAACTCTAACCTAATATTTTTAATCATGGTATCATCCTTCTGTGCATCTGTAATCTAATGTATCAATCTGGGCTTTACTTGTAACTATAACACCAAACTTTTGAATAGAGATACTTCTGACTGTACATTCATATGTAAAGTGACACTAGCATGTCCCACTTGTGGTATGCCATGGAATGCAACTGTGCCTTATCTATAGATGATGTTGAAGGTAAAGATGACTTTATGCTAAATGCATCATCCACTACATGCACCTTCCCTGGATGGTAGTCTATCATACATTCCTAGTCCTTGATCAGCTCCATCCATCTCCTCTGCCTCATGCTCAACTCCTGCTTCCAAAAGATGTACTGTATATTCTTATGATCGATAAAGATTTGACACTTCTCTCCATATAGAGTGTCTCTAAATCTTCAAGGAAAGAACCATGAGTGCTAACTCCAAGTCAGGATTTGGGTAGTTTCCCTCATCTTGTTAAGCTGTCAAGAAGCAAAATAAATCATGTTCTTGTCATGCATCAATACACATCCCAACCCATTTTTTGAGGCATCATAGAAAATGATGTAGCCTTTCCCAGGATCCAATGAAACTAACACTCAAACACTCGTTAACTTCGAATTAAATAGTTGAATAGATCATGGACACTTGTAATCCAAAACAAAAGGAACACCCTTCCTAGTTATCTTGGTCAAAGGTAAAGCTATGACACTGGAGTTCTTGATGAACCTCGTATAGTAACCAGCTAAGCCTAAGAAGCTTCAAAATTATGTTGGTGTCTTGGGTTTCTCCCACTTCAAAATAGACTACATTTTCTTAGGGTCTACACAAACACCCTTTATAGGGATGATGTGACCAAGAAAAGACACATCAGTCACCCAAAACTTGCACTTACCGAACTTGGTATAAATCCTATGCTACCATGACAAATCTAACACTTGACGAGGATGTTTCTCATGTGGATGACTGCCCCTAGAGTATATAAATATGTTATCTATGAACATCACCATGAACTAATCAAGATACAATGTGAACACTCTATTCATTAGGTCTATGAATGTTGTTGGTGCATTGGTTAGCCCAAACTACATAGCCATGAACTCATAATGACCACACCTAGACCTAAAAGTAGTCTTAGGTATGTCATTTGCCTTGATCCTTAAGTGGTGATATCCTTATATCAGATCTATCTTGGAAAACACTACATCCCCTCTCAACTAGTCTAACTTATCTCTATCCTTGGTAAGAGAATATTTGTTCTATACTTTAACCATATTCAACTACTACTAGTCTATCAAGCCTCATAGAGCCATCCTTCTTCTTCATGAACAACTATCATGCCCTAATTTTTGGGACCTAGAAAATACATGATTAAGTTATTAAATGAGATCAGTATAGGAGTTGTTTATGGTTAGAATAAGGTCCCATCCAATTTTCATGATATTTGAATATAAGAGAGAAAACTTGTAGAATTGATCTCTTTTGCAATTTGGTTAGTTTTGTAATATCCTCACATTTGAGGATTTCATATTTACTTTGATGATATGAGGTGACAACTACAGTAGGATAATGAAGGAAATATGATAACTCTAGTTAAGGGATTTGATCTCTAGACCTAGTTTAGGTCTTCATATTACATATAAATTAATATTGGTACATGTACCATAAGGAATATTCAATTGAGAGGTTATAGTATTTCAGGCTTTAGTTTCATAATCTAGAATATGATAAAGCCTATCGACCCTTGGGAAGACCAATGAATGTGCCATGTGTCTTAGAAACCTATTCAAGCTCATTCGGGGAATGGAGTATTTGATGCTCATAACAAATGCTCAAAATATTTTTAGTAGATGGATAATTGAGATATAAGATTATGGGAGAAATTTCATATAATTTTGAAATATCTAGTGGTCTAGGTAATTAAATTATCAATCATTCAATTTTAACTTAAAAGGTAGATTTTGAGTGGTTACCCGATGAATTTTGACCAAATTTCTTTCTCAGGTAAAGATTATGGGAAGATAATGTTAATTACAAATTTTAGGATTTAGTGGGGGTGATAATGTCATTTATAGAATAATAGTTAGAAAGTACACTTTTATCTAAAGAAAATACATATATAGAGAAAGGGGACCCAACTGCAACCCAATGCAATCGAGAACCGACACACAGGCGGAACTGGACTTGAATAGAGTATGTAGAAGTGGACAACCCTTCATAAGATTTGTGGCTCGGAGGTTGTAAAAACCTAAGGAATATCAAGAACATGCCCTCACAAACCTAGCTCTAGGGTTAACATGAAATCGAGAGAGAGAGAGAGAGAGAGGGTTGAAAGAAACATTTGAAGAAGAAACACATATGGGAACCAAAAACAGATATTGTCACATGAGATCTTTGGAACTTGCCTATATGTAGGCATAGATGGAGGAAGCCTAGGCGGAGAGGTCCTCCTGGAGAAGGGGGCATTTGTGACATGCGTAGAGAAGGCATTCGTGTTGAGATCATGGACGTCATGGTGCAAATAGGGGAGAGCAACATTAAAATAGGGGAGTTTTCTCCCACTCCTAGAGGTGAGAATGTAGTTGAATTTTGGTTGGGGTTCACCTGTTACATGCCTCTACATGTAGGGGGAGGAAAAATGGTAACATTGCCGAATTGAGGTCGTTGGATCAGTCAAGAATGGCTGGAATTTGTAGGAGAGGAGGCTGAGGCGACAGTCTGTTCCCATGGAAAAAGAGGGCACCACTATCCATATATTGTGCATGTACACGAGAAGGAGGGAGATGTGTATTGGCTCCTCCTTGTTGGTCCTCTAATCATGAGGCCCATATGTCTTGAAGGAAATTAGAAAATAAGGTAATATTTTACAAGATTCAAGTTTGTTTAAGATATTTTAGAAGTTCATAGAAATTTATGTGGTTGTCAGAATAAGACATATAAGGGTTCATTGGAAATATTGAGAGATAATGAACACAATAATAGATGTCTAAGTCCATGGTAAGTATCATATAATACAATTAGGTTAGTGGGAAGATATATATGATTGTATTTGTTAATGATATATTAAATTTATGATGTAGATGTGAACCTTGTTGTTGAGCTCTAGGTAATTGAGACAAAATGAGTTTTGAAGGTATGATGTAATGTGAACATGTAGTTTAATGGATTAAAAAAATATCTAATGATCAATCACTAATATTAGGGTTTTGATACATGAATTAGAAGAGATGAGTGCAAGGGTGATATTTGTCATAAACTAGAGGTTATCATTGTTGGGTTTTAAGGGAGGCAGAGAAGGCAGCGGAAACAAAAAAATTTCTCCCCCAAACCCGAAACAAGGAAACGCGTCAACGTCTATATAATAGGAAAGGATGGTTTGTGGAATCATACCTTGTCCCGAGGCTTGCTCAGCGACAATACCTCACGCCTTGCGCGGTCTTCACCTCCGGTCTTGGACGGTGTCTGTGCAGCTCCTGGTCGCACCGGGACTGACGACTCCTCCTCTCACCAGGACTGTCGGGATTGACAGTTGTCCTCCTGAGCGGCAGAAACCTCCCGCCTCTGAAGTAGTCCACACGGACCACCTGGAACTCCACACTCCTTGTCCCACAAGGAAGTGGAAGGAGTCACACCCTCCTGTTGACGTACTAGTCGCCAACACACTCTCATGCCTCCCGTTGCAACTACAATTGTCCTTCCCTTGCTGCACCTCCCTTTTGTGGGAAGCACTTGCTCGGGCTCTCTCTCGGTTACCAAAACCAGAGAGAACGACAACTTTGCAGAGCAACTGGTTGCACTGAGTTGTACTTTGAGAAGCCCCCAATACCCCTATATATATAGGAGGGTCATGGGACATGGTTTTCCATCCCGGGAAATGCGGGACTAAAAGCAAGAGTAGAAGGGTTCGAGATTTTCCACAAAACAACCAACTCACAACCTGAACCGATCCTTTCATTTCTGAAACGGTCGGTTGGGGATCTGAGCCGGTCGGTTGACACTCAACCGATCGGTTGGGACCCATGAGCCGGTCGGTTCACTTTCTAAACCGGTCGGTTCATGGTCCTGACCAGTTCCCGATTGACTTTCCAACTTTTATTTCTAATTGGTATCAAATACCAATCCTTGTTCCAATCAAATTGGGAAAGTGAAACGCAAGGAAAATTCTCACCAATCCTACTTTCCCAACTTGCCCGGTTGCAACAGTTGAACTGATCATTTCAACACTTGAAGCAA
This sequence comes from Alisma plantago-aquatica, assembly GCA_963693085.1. Taxonomy (NCBI): domain Eukaryota; kingdom Viridiplantae; phylum Streptophyta; class Magnoliopsida; order Alismatales; family Alismataceae; genus Alisma; species Alisma plantago-aquatica. The sequence continues at coordinate 77,886,280 of OY856413.1, read as the reverse complement.
TCATTCACCCTGTCCTTGAGCCGGTCGGTTCAACACTTGAGCCGACCGGTTCAACAACCTCAGCCGACCGGTTCAACACTTGAGCCGATTGGTTGGGAATGCAGGTTGTGCAGAATTAGTCAATTGTGATTTCAATCAATCTGATACTCCAATCAATATGTCCAACACCTTGAACATTATGATATTTGAGCTATCAATCAATTGAGTGTTTAATTGAACTACTAAACTCCTTTAGTAATCAATCTAAACATTGCTTGTGGACAAAACTCCTCTTCCAGGTTAAATCCTATGTGTGTGACCCTTCAGGTCGATTTCACGTTGGCAGTGAAAGTCCATAACACTTATGACTTCACAAGAAAAGAGCGGTGCCTAGTCACACATCAGTGCTACCCAAGTGAAAGTAGAAAGTTGGAGAACAACTTTCAATCCTACAATCCGTGAATGGTGTTACAATGAATGTATAATTCCTTTGTCCCTGATATCCCGAATGAACTCGAGGCATGGAACAGTCATCCTGTCAATGTTCATTCACTTTCTTGATCTCAGAGTAGATTGGGAGAGATATGTTATGACATCAGTATCACATACTGACTCACACATGTGTGCATGCCTTTCTCAATCCTACTCATCAAGTGGCCATGGATATCAAACTCCCTCAGGAGGGACAAATCCCATATCTATCACTCACCCCTCAAAAGCCCCATGTGTCAAAGCCACCCAATCATCACCTTTATAACAACCCATGTTTCAGGACTGCGTTTGATGATGTCAAAGTGTGCCCAACGACATGTGTTGAGTGTAGTGATTTCAAGTCAAAGAATAACACTCACCACCATCACTGTGAGTACTGACTGTGACTACCATGTCATGGTTCCATGTGTCAAACTCACGGTGGGTCTGTCTGGTACACTTGTTCTCTAACAAGTACCTATGTGTTTGGTTTGATATCTCTATATCATGACTAATGAGATTCTGTCATCAACCAACACCACAATCTAGTCTTATGTGTCATTGCTGTCTATATACCTTCCACAATGACATCCGACTAGGGACATAACAAGAATGTACAAACTCTTAGCATCCGTATGATCTCATCGTTCAGGTCCTTAACCTGAAAGCATACATCATTGAGTATTGTCATTCATTAGACATTCAATATGTTCTATCACTATCTCATATGACTGAACCAGAAAGAATTGGAAGCTTGCCTTTGATGTTTATCAAATCAATCTTAATGTATCCCACCAATCATCCCATGATTGGCTCTCAGGGCATACATACTAACAATCATAATAAACATAATTAGAATATCATGTACTCATCAACATGATTTCAATACCATACATAAATTAGTTTATTATTGTTTGAATAGTATTAGAGTACTAGGATTAATTAGTGAGCTATGTCACCATGGGAATTTTATTTTTGGAAATGTTCATGTAACTAAGATCGACCAAGATTGATTGGAATAAGAATGTAATTAACACAGACAAGAAATCATAACATAAGACTTTACAAGGTTTATTAGAAATAAGTGATGGATCTAGTTGCATACAATTTGGTGTTGGTATTGGGGAATACTTTAGATTAAGCTTCTAATAAAAGGAATTGGTTAGATGTGTACATACAATAAGATTACATAAGGGTTGGTTATGAGATCAAGTTAAGATCAATGGGTGTTTATATATAAGACTGGATTCAGACAAATCCTATAAAATGAGCTAACATCTAACTGAGAAATGAGTAATAATAAGTAACATAAGTTGCGTTCTAATGTCTTTTTAGGATTTAGAGTTGACTGGATGACCCAAGGCAAAAATCCAATTCTCCACAATAAAGGTAAGTGGTCCATGTCCATCGAATTTTATTATTATTATAATTCAACCTACGCATTCCTACAAGTAAGTTAGAGATTAAGTTCCTTTTAGACATTCAATATTTCATGATTAGTACATATCTAATGTTGTTTTGAGCAATGAGACTTCTTAGGGATTGAATTATCCTCTTAGACCATCATATTTCACATATTTGGTACTTAAGTTACCTTTAGATACTTAGTATTTCTACATTTAGTTCAATTTATTTTCTCAAGCCTTTAGACTCACATTTCATTTATCCTATATTTGAAAGAAAGATCATATTAAGTAACATTTAAGATTTCAATGTAATAAGAAATTTTGTACAAGATCAATTCAATTATAAGTATATCAGATTCAGAATCAGATTTAGATTCAATTCAGAATTTAAGAACAACGCTTCATGTTTATATTCATAATTTAGTGCACTTTCAATTAGCAGTATTCATTTTCAATATAAGATAAGTTCAAATTCAAAATTTAGTAATTTTAGATTTAACATAATTAAGTCGGAACCTTCGCATAGGACATTATATGATAAGTCCTCATTCAGTTAGTCCAAGGACAATTCAGAGGCACCTGTCACCAATTTAGAGGAGTGTTTACTCCAATTCAGAGGTACTTCAATACCAATTCAGGGTGTAGTCACGCCAATTTAGAGACACTTCAGTGTCATTTAGAGGCATGTAGTGCCAGCTCAGAGGTACTTTGGTACCAATTCAGGGCGTAGATATTCAAATTTAGGAGGACTTATCATATATGGTGGCCACAAATAAAAAAAAGACATAAAATAAAAGGCACATCAATTCATTATAAGTTTATTGCTTTTAGATATTAGTTCACCTTTCAGAATAGTACAACCAAGTTTATCTTATTACAAATTAAATTTTACTTACTCTAACCTAGGTTTCCCTTTATGCATGGCTTCAGACGAGATGCTTGTTGTACAAGACTTCAGGAGATAGTTATGACAATAGGATGCAACTACTTTTTTAAGAGGTTATCTTGGTGGGGCGCCAACAACATGGTCCTAGAATTGATATGAGATTTGTATAAACTGGTATCACAGTATTAGGTTTCTTTTGTATATAAAGATGTAATAGAGTTTCTTTCCTAAGAATTTATTAGAATGTATTTTTACACAATATATAATGGTTCTTTTCTATTATTATCATCATGTGATATGAAAATCATGGTGTTACAATATGGTATCAGAGCAATAATGTAGATGGCCATCAGGAAAGTTCTCATATTCTTGGTTTACATTGCCCCCATTAGAATCCAAGTGAGACAGGATAGATTTAGAAAGACAGTTAGTAGCCTTGGTTATAAGATAAGTGAGAGAACTATAGTATAATCTAGGTTAGAGGTTTAGTCAGGAAATAGAAGTTGAGATATGGATTAGGGTTAGTGTCTAGCTGCTTTAGACTTTTTATGTTAACTTTAGATTTATGCATATTATGCCCTCTTTTTTCTCAAATGTTTGTGGTATGGGACACAAGCTTATGGGGTTTTGTAGAGGGGATTTTATATGCATAAATCTAAACTTATTATTCTTGTCTCATTCCTTCTAGTGCATATGGTAATGAACATGTTTGTTGTCATATGAGATAAATATGGTAAAACATGGCACTTTTAGATGTATGACTGGCTGGCATGCATCAGGAGGTGACAAAAAAAGAGTTGACACAAAGATTGAGGTAGATGGTAACCTAATCCTAATCACATACCTATTAGAACCCTAGAATGCATACTAGAGTACATATTTTGAAATAGATGACTTTACTTTAAATTGGGATAATGACTCAAGGGGCATGAGGTATTTGTCCTACTGTACTTGATGAGAATTAGAGAACTCTTGATGTCCTTTGGACCTTAATCCCAAGGAGGGATTTCAGTCACATGTCTAATCATGATGGTTGTTAAAGAAAATACTTGAGGATAATAAAATTGATGTTGTGAATCGAGTTTAAGCTATGATGATTATGAGAGGTGACTAAAAGTCTTTAAGGTTATACAAGAGGATTCTTTATGAATTTAGTAATATAAGATATGTGATAGTATGGATCAATGATCTACAATCACTATAATATTGGATTTTGGTTGATTTTCACATGAGATAAAGCTTAGATAAGTTGATTGACTAAGGTGTGATTCAGTATTCCAGAGTATCAGAACAGTTTCATGAGAAAGTCATGACTACTAGTACCTTGGGTTTTCCTGACCTAGAGAACCATGATAAGATGAAGGAAGTCATTAGGGGTAATGTTAATATAAGACATCCAAGTAAGATTTTCATACTATCATGGCTATATCCTTACTATGCCTAAGACCACATGTACAAACATGCTAACAAGGATTCTTAAAAAGATTAAGACTAAGAATTTAATGTAGGATAAGATTAAAAGATTTGAATGCATAAAGTCATGGTTATGTTTCTAAGATAGGATCCATGTGTTGAGATTTAAGATCATGGTAAGACCACGAATACATAAAATTTAGATATGGTCATATTTAATGAGTTGAAATGAGATTATGGAGTTAGACTCAGGACCTTAGTGCAGTTCACGAGTCCCAGGTTTTAGAGTACAAGTCTCTAGAGAAAGATTTGTAAAAAGAAAGACTTAAAAATAAAGAGAGATTAGTTATTTATGCTAAATATTTTTCTATAGGATTCCATGTTAGTTGTATATGCTAGTTAGATAAGGTTGTTAGACATAGTTAGTTATCCATGAGAAGGTCATACTTGGAAGGTGCCTACGTGACATTATGAAAATCATCAAGAGCTAGTCTATGTAAGGTATGTGAAACCATAAGGTGGGAAGCCTCCTATAGTTAGCTGAATTTCAAGGACAAAAATTCCCAAAAAGGTGGGTTGTATTGTCACGTACTAATTTTTGGGACCTAGCAAATATACGATCAAGTTATTGATGAGATCGGTATATGAGTTTTTTATGGTTACAATAAGGTCCCATCCAATTTTCATGATATTTGGGTATAAGAGAGAAAACATGTAGAAAGGATCTCTTGTACAACTTGGTCAGCTTTGTAATATCCTCATAGTTTGTGAATTTCATATTTACTTTGATGATATGAGGTGACAACTAGAGTAGGATAATGAAGGAAATATGATGACTCTAGTTAAGGGATTTGATCTGTAGACCTATTTTAGGTCTTCATATTACATATAAAGTAATATTGATCAACGTATCATAAGTAAGATTCAATTGAGAGGTTATAGTGTTTTAGGCTTTAGTTTCCTAATCTAGAATATGATAAATCCTAAGGGTCCTTAGGAAGACCATTGAATTTGTCATGTGCCTTAGAAACCTATTCAAGCCCAATTGTGCCAATTAATATTTACACATTGGTCCTTGGAGTATAAAATTGGGAATGGAATATTTGATGCTCATAAAAAATGCTCAAAATATTTTTAGTAGATGGATAATTGAGATATAATATTATGGGAGAAATTTTGAGATAATTTTTAAATATTTAGTTGTCTAGATAATGAAATTAGCAATCATTCAATTTTTACTTAAAAGGTAGATTTGGAGTGTTTACCTGATGAATTTTGACCTACTTTCTTGCCAAGGTAAAGATGATGGGAAGATAGTGTTAATTCCAAATTTTGGGATTTAATGGGGTGATAATGTGGCTTATATAATAATATTTATAAAGTGCACTTTTTTTTTGGATAAGGTAATATATTGCTCAGCAAAAAATCGTATAGGGGAGACCTATACTGTATAGGGGTGTGTTAACTACAAAAGCCCCACTGCCTTCTAACAATTAAGTCTAAACCTTTACAAATTTTAGGTTTGACCTTACACAGCAAGGTAAGCAAGTCCACCAAATCATAAAAAAGGTAGAATTTGTCTTTGTCCAAACCGCCATGAAGCCTTGAATTTCTTTCCCTCCAAATGAGGTAGACGATAGCAGCAAGGTTGAGACTAGCAAAAGCCATCAAGTCATTGTCCCTCCTAGATTTCACCCGGATCCAGTACAGGCATTCATCGATGCTAAGCGGGCCAGCGCCGCCCCACCCATTTTTCAGCACCCACCTTGTCACCATATAGCTAGAGAAATCACACGTGAAGAAAAGATGCCCGTGTGATTCAGGACCAACCCTACATAGTAAGCATCTTTCATTCACGTTGATTCCCCAGCCAAGCAGTCTATCCACGGTAGGTAGCCTCCCAAGAATGGACCTATAAAGGCAGCAACTCCATTTCGGAGCGTGCCACCTATTCCTTAAGATCTCAGCCCAAGGAACCGGTGGCCCGCAGCGAGGTTTGACCCACGGCTTCAACACTACGCAACCCCAAATGCCCTGCTCATCCACAACAAAATCAGCCTTAACCTGGTTCCACTGTTGTGTCATCCGTCTCCATGTCAAGGAGCATCCTGGCAAGGCTCCCACCTCCAGGGAAGAGCCATACCACTGATGCATCCAAGAGGACTAAGGGGACCCCTGGTCCATGAGGAAGTTGTATAAGCGCTTCTGAGTACACCTTTTGGCCATAGCCCGAGGATCAGAAATCCCCAGACCACTTTGCTCTTTCTCTTTGGTGATAGTGTCCCAGGCAACGCTGTGAGGCTTGCCACCCCATAGGAAACCTCCAAAAAGGCTCTAAACTTTGTCAATGATGAACAAAGGTAGCTCCGCCTATCTCATCCAGAAGCCAAATTTCCCCATAAGAACGGTGTTACAGAGGATTAGACGTCCTGCCATACAAATATTCAGCCTTGTCCATTTTTCCATGGTGCTTCTGAGATCATCAACCAGGACCTCAAAGTCCCTTCCTCTGCCTCGCCCACCTGAGATCGGAATCCCCAAATATTTGGTCAGGAATCTACCACGGGTCAGGCCAGCAAAAGCCTGGAGACGTCCACGACGTCTATCACACAATCGTGAGAGAAAGACTTTGGACTTAATTTGACTGATATAAAGCCCCGTCAGTTTACCAAAACGCTCCAAAAATATTTTAGTGTATTTCAAGTACTTGCAATGACCCGTCGAAAAAACCATAACATCATCGGAGAAAATCAAGTGAGATATGGTTGGGGTATTCTTCACCTTGAAAGGCTTCATCAACCCTTCCTCCTCCTCCTGATTAATTCTATGAGTAAGTGATTCCATGACCATGGCAAAGAGTAGAGGGGACAAGGGGTCCCCCTGCCTCAATCCATTAGATGCTGAAAAGAACCCCTGCGGCACACCATTAACCAGAATAGAAAAGGACGTAGAACACATTGAGTGATCAGGTTTATCCACCTATGAGAGAAACCCAAGGCATTCATAATCTCCCAAAGGGTGTCCCACTCCACGTGATCTTAGGCTTTAGTAATGTCCACCTTGAAGCAGGCCTTCTTAGTACCAATCTTAAGATTAAAAGACGTGAGGAATTCCACAGCAAGGAGGGCCCCGTCGCAGATAGATATACCTTTCACAAAGGCCAACTGGTTAGGAGAAATGATGCTAGGCAAGATTTTCTTTAGCCGAGAAGCCAACAGTTTGGCGAACACCTTATAGAGCACAGAGCAGTACGCAATAGGCCTGTAGTCAGCCATAGAGGAAGGCGTACTCTTTTTTAGAATCAACATGATGAAAGCATGTTTCACTTGCTTGGTCATGTACCGACCAACCATGAACCACCGTACAACACAACACATGTCTTCTTTAATGATATCCCAGCATGCATGGAAAAACCTTCCATTAAAGCCATCTGGGCCAGGGGCTTTAGACGCCCCAATGGAAAAAACGACATCATTGATTTCCTGCTCAGACACCGGCCCACATAGATCCCTGTTCATAGCTTCATTAACACACCTCGGAGGTAAAGTGTCTGGTTGCCTACAATGATTACTGTTATATAGGTTCTTAAAAAAGGTAACGGCCTCATCTGCCACTTCCCTGGGTCCCCTCACTTGGCTGCCATCTTCTATAATCAACCCATGGATACAGTCTCTCATGTGGTTCTTTTTTATAGCATAATGATAGACTCTAGTATTTTTGTCACCATCTTTGATCTAGTTCATTATACTCCATTGCCAGTGATAAGATTCTTCAACCTTTTCCATCTGCGTGAGTTTCTTTGCTTTAGTCTCTTCCTCTCTCATGAGGTTAGAATCAGTAGGATACAATCTGAGTTGTTTAGCAGCCTCCTCGTAATCCTTCTTGGCTTTCTTAACCATATTCGCCAGGTTAAAGAATTCATTAGACCATTTCTTCAAGACCTCCTTAATTTTCTTTAATTTCCCAGCAAATCTGAAAATGGGATTCCCACCCACCAGATCAGCCCACACTTCTTTAACCTTCTCGGCAAACCCCAGACAGTCCACCCAAAAATTTAGGAACATGAACGGTTTCTTCTTCATGGTGTCCTTCAGCAAAGGAATGTGCAACCAAGAGTGATCGCTATTGGGGTGCCCTCCAAGACACACCCTCGCTTCAGGGAAGACTTCAAGCCACGCAGCGTTAACTAATCCCTGATCAAGGTGACTCCAAATTCTATTCTCCGGGCTTCTTTTGTTCTACCAAGTAGCAATGCCGCTACTCATATTGAGTTCAATCAAATTAGCCTCATCAATGCCATCATTAAACCTTCTCAAAATAGAGTCAGGGATAGGTAGACCACAAATCTTCTCGGTCGCTTTCCTCACGTGGTTAAAGTCCCCTATAACGAGATGTGGAACCTGTTGCTGAGTCAAAGTCTTGATTGTATCCCAACAGCCCCTTCGCCTCCCTTCATCATTATGTCCATACACTCCCGTAACAACGCAATGGAATCCTACCTGATTAATGCAACTGGCCACCATAACCTGGTCAGTTGCATTAATAACATGTACATCCCACTGGTCTTTATTCCACCCCAGCGCAATCCTTCCTCCTTCTATCTATTCGAGGTTAGACTAAAACCCCCAACCAGCAGGAAAAAGCCCAGACATTTTCTCCTTGTACTGCCTTTTAATTCTAGTCTCCAAAATGAGTACCAACGACGCATTAGCCTCTAAGATGACCTTTATAACTCTTCTTTGTCTTCTAGGATGAGAAGCACCCCTCACATTCCAAGTGAGAACAGACATCTTTAAGATTTGTTATGCCCCCCTTCCCAGGGGTGGTCACTCATGGAGATGTTCTTCTACCTCTGACACTAGCCACCACCTGTTGTGCCATGTTCCTTCTAGATGTACCAGTCAGTTCATCAATCAATTCCTCAGGATCCAAATTCTCCAAGATGGAGAACTGGGTGCAGCTAACATCAGGCCCTCCAGGGGCGCCTCCATCCAGGACCTCTTCAACCTCGCCAGACCTCTTGCTGTTATCCTCCTGTGATATGCAAACATCACTCCCACCTCCCTGCTGCCCAGGGCAAGTCAAAGTCCCTAACTTTGTAGCAGGTTGGGAGTTCGCATCGGTGGCCACTTCAACAGGCTATAACTCTTCCGCAACCTTAGGAACCGGCCTAGCCACCGTGGTATCAGTAGTAGGAACTTTGTTGTCGTTTCCGCGATTTTGATTCCTCCTGGTCCTCCCACGGTTCTGGTTCCCAGGCACTCTACTCAAGCCATGCCCTTAGGATAAAGGGGGACAAGGGTGTGCGGATCTCACACCCGGATAGTCACCAGTAAAGTGCCCAAAGACCTTGCAGGAAGCGCAATGTTGTGGGAGAGCATCATATATTACCTTGAATTCCAATTCCTTACCATCCGACATTTCAACCATGACCACTTCAGAAGGTGCCATGTCCGCCTTGATCTCGACGCAAACATGGGCCGCACCTTTGAAGCGTCCTTCAGAATGGAAGTCGATTACTTTGGGATCCCCCACGCCTGAGGCGATGATGGTAATGGCCCTCTTGGACCAGTGGTGTCCGGCATCTAGTAATGTGACCCACACAAGCGTAGACACGAGAGCCACCTATCGGATATCCGCATCCGGAGTCCACCTTCGCGTGAGCACAAGCTTACGGTCAAAGAACCAAGGGCCCTTGTCCAAGGCAGACCTCATATCTTCTTCACAGGCGAAGCGGGCCAGGAAAAGGCCACCCACCAGCGGCGAACACTACAGATCCCCTTTCAGCCACCAGGTCTGGATCATCCACCCATAGAGCATAAACTGCACTTTTATCTAAAGAGAATACATATATAGAAAAAGGGGACCCGACTCCAGCCCAATGCAACTAAGAACCAGCACACAGGTGGAATTGGACTTGAATAGAGTTCATGGAAGAGGATAACTCTTTACAAGTTCTATGGCTCAGAGGATATAAACGTAAGGAATCATGAGCACATGAACTCACAAACGTAGCTCTAGGGTTAGCACGAAATCAAGACAGAGAGAGGGGGAACAAAGCAGCCAAAGAAGAAGTAGACAAAGGAACCGCGAACAACTAGAGCCATAGGAGATCTTTTCCCCTGGCCTAGCCATGGGCATAGACGGTGGTAGCCTGGGTGGAGAGGCCCACCTAAAGTAGGGGGCAATTGTGGCGTATGTAGAGACATTCGTGTTGAGATCCAGGTGGTAGTGAAGCAAATAGGGGAGAGAAACGTTAAAACACAGGAGTTTTCTCCCAATCTTGTGGGTGAGAATGTAGTTGAATCGTGTCTAGGGTTCACTTATGTATGTGACTCTACATGTAGGGGAGGATAAGCGGTGACGTTGCCCAATTGATGTTGTCGAATAGGTCAGGGATGGCCAGAATTTGATAGAGAGGAGGCTGAGGCAGTAGTCTATTCTCACAGAAAAATAGGGCACCACTATCCCTATATTGTGTCTGTACGTGAGAAGGAGGAAAGGGTGGGGTCTGGGCTCCTCCTTGCTGGGCCTCTAATCACGCCCATATCGCTTGAAGGAAATTAGAAAGTAAGGTAATAAATAACGAGATTCAAGTTTGTTTAAGATACTTTAGGAGTTCATAGAAATTGATGTTGTTGTCAATATAAGACATACAAGGGTTCATTGCAAAAAGCTTGAGAGGTGATGAACACAATAATTGAGGTCCAAGTCCATTGTAAGTATCATATAATACAATTAGGTTAATGGAAATATATATATATATATACACATACATACATACATATATATATGATTATATGTGTTGATGGGTTTGAACTTTGTTGTTGAGCTCTAGGGAATCTACACTAAATGATTTGTGAAGGTACAGTCTAATGTGAACATGTAGTTTAATGGTTTGAAAAGGATATCTTATGATTAGTCACTAATATTAGGGTTTTGATAATAGAGATGAGTACAAAGGTGATATTAGTCATAAACTCAATGTTATCATGATAAAGATAATTAGAATATCATGTACTCATTGGTTACCAAAAATAATATCATGTACTCATCAACATGATTTCAATACCATTCGTAAATTATTTGATTATTGTTTGAATAGTATTGGAGTATTAGGATTAATCTATGAGATATGTTACCATTGGTATTTATATTTTGAAATGTTCATGTAACTAAGATTGAGCATGTTTGGAATAAGAATGTTATTAAGATAACTAAGAAATCATAACATAAGATTTTACAAGGTCCATCAAAAATAAGTGATGTATCTAGTTGCATAGAAGTTGGTGCTGGTATTGGGGAATACTTTAGAATAAGCTTGTAATACAAGGAATTGGTTAGATATGTACATACAATAAGATTACATAAGTGATTATGATATCAAGATAAGTTAATGGTGGTGTCCATATATAAGACTGTATTAAGATACATACTATAAAATGAACTAACATTTAGTTGGGAAATCAGTATTGATAAGTAATACCAGTTGCATTCTGATGTCTTTTTAGGATTAAGTGTTGACTAGAGGATCCAAGGAAAACATTAATTCTCTACAATAAAGGTCAGTAGGCCATGTCCATTGAATTTCATTATTATTCTTATTCAACTTACACATTCCTACAAATAACTTAGAGATTAAGTTACTTTCAAACATGCAATATTTCATGCTTAGTTCATATCTAATGATGTTTTGAAGAAATGGGACTTCATAGGGATTGACTTATCTTGTTAGAACATCATATTTCAGATATTTGGTACTTAAGTTACCTTCACATACTTAATATTTCTACATTCACTTTTGTTTATTTTCTCAAGCCTTTAGACTCATATTTTATATATCCTATATTTGAGTGAAAGATCATATTAAGTCATGTTTTAAGATTTCAGTGTAATAGGAAACTCTAAACAAGATGAATTCAATTATAAGTATATCAGATCTCAAATTCCAATTTACATATAATTTAGAATTTAAGAACAAATATTCATGTTTAGATTCAAAATTAAGTGCATGTAAAGTTAGCAGTATTCAATTTTAGTATAAGATAAGTTTAGATTCAGAATTCAATAATTTATATTTAATATAATTAAGTTAGAACCTTCACATAAGTTATTATATGATAAATCCTCATTCAATTCATCTCGGGATGATTTAGAGGCATCTGTTGCCAATTTAAATGAGTGTTTAATCCAATTTAGAGGTACTTCATTGCTAATTCAGGGCGTAGTCACGCCAATTCAGAGACACCTCAGTGTCATTTAGAGGCACATAGTGCTAATTGATAGGTCTTCGGTACCAATTCAGGGTGTAGATACACCAATTCAGAATTTAGGAGGACTTATAGTATAATGGTGGCCACAAATCAGATAAAAGATGTAAGTAAAAGACACATCAATTCAGTATAAGTTTACAACTTTCAAATATTAGTTTACCTTTCAGAATCATGTTTATCTTATTACAAATTCAATGCAAATTACTCTAACCTAGGTTTCCCTTTGTGCATGGTTGGGGACGAGATTTCCCCAGGTACAAAATTTTAGGAGATAGTCATGATAAGAGGATGCAACTACTTTTTTTAAGAGGTTTGCTTGGTGGGGAGCCATCTACACGGTCCTAAAATTGATATGAGACTTGTATAAACCGGTATGGTATTAAGTTTATTTTGTATATGATGATGTTATTGAGTTTCTTTCCTAAGAATTTATGAGAATGTATTTTTACATAGTATGTAATGGTTCTTTTCTATTATTATTATCATGTATATCATGTTAGTAACACTCCCCAATACAAAAACAAATTATCTCTCACTCATGTGATATGAAAATTAGGGTGTTACAACAACACTGGAGCACTCCAAGGGGAAGTACTTGGATGTATGAAACCCTTATCTAGAAACTCCTACATCTGCTTCTTCAACTCCTTCATCTCAATTGGAACCATCCTATAAGATGCTTGCATTATAGGTTGCGTAACAAGAACTAGATTGATTTTAAAATTAATCTCCCTCGAGGGTGGAACACTTGGAACCCATCGGGAAAAACATCCTCGGACTCACGCACCACTGGTACATCCTAGATACTAGGGCTCCTCACCTTGGTATCAACCATGTGTGCCAAGAAAGCTTCACATCCTTGTCTCATCATTTTCTCTACGATCACATCCAATACCATAAAAGTAGGAAGAATCTTCCTATCTCCTTGGAAAGTCCAAAATACATTGCCATTATAGAACGTCGTGACTTTGAAACCACATTCCAAAACAACCCTATACTTTTCCAAGGTATACACCCCTAGGATCACATCGAACTCATGCATATCAAGTGGCATGAGATCCATTTGAATGTGGCATCTTGAGAAAGAAAGAACACAAGATGGACACACTTCCCAAAATAGTATAGAACTAACTAAAGGTGTTTCTAGAAAGAGCCTATCATCTCTACTATGTATAGGTAGGTTACAACTATTTATCACCTCTCTGGTGATAAACCTATGTGTTGCACTCAGCTCAACCAAAATAGATACAAAAGAAGAAGTAGATATGTCAGAATAAAAAAAGTTCCATCCGACCTATCACTACCTGTGGGTTGACCACTTCTTCCAGATGAATCATGGCATAGAATGTAGCCATTACATGTTTTCATCCTCAACCTCTGCTTGCTGGTCCTAAATACCCTAAAAATGATGTTTGGCCACGTACTCTATTACCACCACTAATGAGTTGTTGATGCTTCTGTGAACCCTATTAGCTCTACCCTAATGTTTGTGTAACCTCCTGATTCTTCATAGGACAAGACCATCTCACATGCCAAACATGACCACACTTCAAGCAGGTCCTTGTGTCATATTGCGGCCTAGACGGCCCTATCACATACATTGACCCAAAACTATTCACCCCAGCTGACAGAAAACTACAACCTCACCCCTTGTTAGGAGACCACTGTGACTGCACTTGTGTCCTTGGCTCAGAATATGTTGAATTCAATTGAGATAGTTGGTATTGTGGTGAACAAAACTTCTACTTCTTGAAACTATCATATGATTGTCCTTGAAATAGGGAGGACCTCTTCCTGGCATTGGCCTCTTTCTTCCCTATATCTATCCTCTCTATCCTCCTTACAAACTTCATGAAGGTAGAGAACTTCTCACGAGACTCCGTAGCATATGTCATTCTTGACAACTTGGCATTCAAACCTTTCTCAAACCTTCTTTTTCTCTCCTTCTCTATGGCTTCCATGTGAGGAAAAAACCACAACAACTCCATGAACTTTGCCTAGTAGTCATTCATAGACCATAACCCTTGGCACAACCAATCAAAGTCAACCATCTTCTCCTCCAGGTACGTCTCTGGAAAGTAGTGGTTGTAAAACTCCCTCCAGAACTCATCCCAGTTGATTGCCACTCCCAGTCTTTTCTCCTCCTCCATGGCCCACCAATGGCCAACACTACCCTAAAGAAGGTAGATTGCATGCATCACCTTGTACTCCTTAGAGATATCTCAGAATTCTAAATGACTTATCCCTCTCTATCAACCACGTATCCATTTATGTCAGGTCAGTTGTGCTTGCATACTTGGTGGCTCCCACATGCTTCAGCCTCTCAAAGGTCTTCCCTAGACCTTGAGATTCTGCATTGGGAACAGATGCCCTTGGTTGAGATGTAGGCGTCCTATGCGCCAGATGTGTAATCGTCACCATAAGTTGTCAATACACATACTGAAAGGTTGGATCAACTATGGTCAAAGGGTCAAACGAAGGCCGAACTGGTTGTTTTGGCCCCATTTAGGTACTCCTCCATCTGGTACCAGCCTCCTACTGACACCTCCTGGCACTAGGAAACTACTTTTTGCATGCTCTTCAGATTCTTCAGATATATCTGTATACCCATAAACCATGGTCAGATATGTTGTATTACATAAGAACAATCACAACAACCTAAGTCTTATGTCCCTACAGACACAACAAACCTAAGACTCTAATACTACCAAATGTGGCAACCCACCGTGTTAAATGAGATTACTCAAAACCAAAACATCGATCAAACACTAGTTAAGTATATTACCCAAAAAGGGTACGTAATTGAAACCAAATAGAATTCCTAAACATGCCAGAGAACATTTACACAAAGGTCCAACTAACACGTATATACATCCATACCAAGTAAATTTATAGGAGTTTAGTGGACTCAACCACAGCCTGTATACAAAAGGGGTATTCTCCATATAATTACAACATTTACATTGTTCAAGACTTACAAGTAAAATCTTGAGTTGATATACATGAGATACAAAACTCACTGCTCGGACCTGAGAGTACATGGATGACTCTAGGATTCTATATAACTTTACCAATTTACTCAGACTCGGTAGATCTTCAATCTGCATCTGAAGGGGTTGTCGATCACTTAAAAGGATGTTCCCAAGAGAATAGACCCATGTACTAGAAAGAGATATAACTCCAAAAATGTCTATTTCTTACCAGGGTTATATATTTTAAGAAGTTAAATAAGATAGTATTATAGAGTTCAATGACTATATAACTTGCATAACAATCATGCATGACTAGATTCATAAGTACAATTCATTTCTCATACCACATTATTAAACATCTACCAATAAAAAGAATAATACAAATAATTATCATCTAATGTGATTCTCCAAGTAACCATAACAGTTATACTACATGGCTGAATTACATATTTCATTAAGCCATGGGTAGTTTGAGGTGCACCACTTAAACTACTAGTTGACCACTATGAAGCTGAAATCAGCCCCATTTAAGATCTAGGATGGCTGGAATCCTAAGATCTCTTCCCCTCAGTTAGTACGAATCAGCCGTAGTGGCATATCTACCCAACCACTAAACTTCCTAGTCTGTCCTGGGTACATAGGCCACAACACTAGAAACCAGGGTATACAACCCTCAAAATTCAAGTTATGACCATAGTCAGTCTCAATTACATCATCATCCGAGACACTGCCTCGACCTCACTCCAAAACCAATGGGATCAAGATGAAAGGGATATACCCTCCCTGCATCTTCATATACTCAAGAGTATGATTTTGATCTCCTTTTGGATTACTCATTTCACTATCTAGCCAGTGTTGGCACTGGAATAGCTCTGCATACTCAAGGAACTACTTGTTTAGGGTTCCACTTGACTACTTAAGTCAATTAATTACATTTTGACTGTATCGATCAAGTTATGTATAAACACCAAAAAGATTCTTACAAAAGTTATTGGAATTTGCAACCTCAAAAGATATAAATCATATTCAAATAGTTCCATAACACTCCTTCATAGAGAATGTAATCATCCTTGGTCATGAAAGGATTGACTACTGGCTAGAACATATAAATCCATAAGCATCACTATGATTGGAACATTACTCCTTCATGTAATGGAATCATTAATATTCAACATTTATCATGAATGAGTTACCTTCTGTATTAAGGTTTTGTCTAACCATTTTCATGTCACCATAATGATAGTTCAAGAATTAATATATCAAATATAACATTTATCATATATGAGTTACCTTCTATATTAGGGTTTCGTCTGACCTTTTTTACGTCACCATAATGATAGTTCAAGCAATAATATTTTGAATTTCTAGTCTTACATACTAAAGACTAGTTCAAAGTTTAGCAAATAATATTCATAAAGTCTGGAAAATAGTTGACATGCGTGGATCATGATTTAGTCATACGAAACAACACTTATAAAGGCTATCATTTAGCATTTTAGGAGTTCTAAAGGAAAATCAACAACATGCATGTAGAAGGTAGGTAAGAGATGCATTCAAAGCTATATCACTCGCCTGGTAGGGAGAAGGAAACTGAATCCAGTTGAAAACTCTCGAAATCAGCACCCAAAAGTCAAGCTCAACTCACCAAATTTCCAAGAACATCTTCTATTCCCACAAACCGAGTGGAACTAGAGAAAGGAAGAAGAAAAAGAAAGTTCTCAAGCCACATGCATAGAGTTCTAGTAAGAAAACACTAGGAAAACCATAGATCTCGACCACAAGAAGACGGAGGGTGAAGAATAGTAGAAAATGAGTAAAAGGGAAGGATCTTACATGATAGAAGCAAGGAATCAACAGTTTTAGATTAGTCCAATGAGCCTCGATTCATGTACAAGCATCCAAAGAAAGCATGTGATCACTAACACTTACAGACCTTCGTCAACCTCTGTTCTCCAACCTCTGATGACATCCTCCCTGACTTTGTTATTAGTGTCTAGAAGAATTCTGAGAACCAAAGTTTGTCAAAGCGGTGGCAAGAAATTGGAGGTCCAAAGCTCATAATTATTCTTAAGGATTTGTCCTTCCTAATGATGCGTTAACAAAATACAAAATATTACACAATTGAAATCATTTAGTCTCTCCAGGACTTCTTCCAGTTTCAAATCCATTGCATCCAATCTAATATCTCTCTTATAAATTATAGGTAGGGTGTTACTACTTTCATCAAATTCTTTGAAAGCATTTTTCTATTCACTTTGAAAGAAGCTTCACTTGGCATGCTATCCAGTAATAAGAACTTTTACAATATAAAATTGCTAGTGATCATGTAGAAATGATATCCACTTCTTACCATGAAGAGATAGTGCAAAGAAATATGCTATATTAAAAAACACTATAAAATAATAGGAACATTAGAGAAATGGAACTAAGCTGTATACGAGGAGAAAAGGAACAAAGAGGATGCATGAAGGAACAAGGAGTATGCATAAAGGAACAATGCAGTAGATTAAAGGAACAAGGAGTGTGAGAAAAGGAAGGAGGAGGAGAAAAGGAACAATGACAACGAGAATAGGAATATAGTAAGGGGAGTAAAGGAACACACACCACAAAACAGCATATATGTCATACAAAATAACAAGCAACATTGGAGAAACAAAACTAAGAAGTGTATGAGGAGAAAAGGAAGAAGGAGCAATAGTAAAGGAACAAGTAGGCCAAGTAAAGGAACAAAGTGGGGGGAGTAAAGGAACAAGGAGAGGGATAAAAGGAATAAGGAGGAGAAAAAGAATAATGACAATGATAATAGCAACAAGGTGATGGGAGTAAAGAAACAAATACCACAAAATAACATATATACTATAGTAGAGAGATAAATTACTCATGTAATCACATTTAGAATGTTCCACATTACCATCCTTGAAATAATCATATAGGAAGATATCTTCCATTAATTTAAATTCTTCTTGGTACTTGCGGTTCTTTTCATAATCAGGATTCTTCAAGACTACTTGACAATTTTTATGTGAAAAGAAAAAGAAAAAACTTATGTTTAGGAAAATGATGTGTAGTTGTTTGTAATGGCACAATCAATAACTTACATCTAATCTAAATGGGAGACAGACATGCTTGACTCTCCCTAACCTTATCTTCAGTTCTCGTATGTTGATTGTCTTTTTGTATGCTTCAGTTATGTTGTCTACCTACCATTGTCTTGGTCTAAGAGTATATAGATCCTTTTTCATGTAATTTGATCATTCAATTGTCATATAGGACTAGAGTCTAGTCAAACTTTGTGTTCAATGAAAAATTGTATATGATCTTCTCAACCTCTTTTGTAGTGGGGGATGGATCTTCCATTTTGGGGATTGGATATTTGCTTCTTCAGGATGATGTCCTTGGCTTCATCGGTGCATTGACAATATTATCAGTAATATCAGTAGGTAGTTTTCTCTTAATGTGTGGATCATCTGTTGTTGCTTCTTTGACCCTAACACTTTGGTGAACGACCAACTTCCTACACTCTGTATTTTCATCTTAATAAGCATGAATGTGAAAAATGACATAAGATTTTAGAAATAATGTAACAAAATCCTGGTAATTAAAACACATCATGAGATATTGATTTATCAGTCTTGACCATTGAAGTTATTTGGCGCATGATAAGTAGTTTATCATCATCTTATCACTCTAATCTTCTTCAACAACCTTCTTCATGTTCTTCTCCTCCCCCTTCTCCTTCTTTTTTATAGCAACATTCTTTGTGTTCCCGTCCTCCTCCTTCTTCTTCTCAGCAACAACCTTTTTCTAGTTCTCCTCCTCCTCCTCCTTCTCCGCAACACCCTTCTTCCTATTATCATCCTCCTTCTTCTCTGCAACAACTTTCTTACTATTTTCCTCCTCCTTCTTCACATCACCCTTCTTCCTCTTCTTAACCTCCTTTTTCCTTTTATCCTCCTCCGTAACAACAATGTTCTTCTCCTCCTCCTCCCCTTCTTCGTAGAAGTGATTTTATTGTCCTCTTCCTCCTTTTTCATCTTCTCCATATCCATATAAGCCATGTTACTATCTTCCTCCTCATTTTTCCTATTCTCCTCCTCCTCCTTGATCTTCTTTTCTCCATCCTTAGAGGTGATTTTATTTTCCTCCTCCTTCTTTGTTCTTTCATCCTCGAAAGTAGCATTGTTCCTCTTCTCCTCCATCGTGGAAGTTTTCTTCATATTCTCCTCCTCTGCAGAAGCCTTGATCCTCTTCCCCTCCATAGAAACCAAGGTACTATCCTCCTCAGCTTTCTTCTTCTTCTCCTCCTCTGGAATCCCTTTCTCCCCCTCTTTGATCCTCTTCTCCTTTGCGGAAGCAATGCTACTGTCCTCCTTCTTCCTCTTCTCCTCCCCCTAGATCCCTTTCTCCTCCACCTGGATCCCTTTCTCCCCCTCCTTCATCACCTTCTCCTCCTGGATCCCTTTCTCCTCCTTCTCCCTCTCCTCCTCTGCAGTAGAAATATTATTGTCCTCCTCATTTTTCCTCTTCTCCTCCTCCTACATCCCTTCCTCCACCTCCTTGATCCTCTTCTCTTCCTATGTTGATGTAATGCTATTGTGCTCCTCCTCATTCCTTTTCTCCTCCTCTTGGATCCCTTTCTCCTCCTCCTTGATCCTCTCCTCCTCTACATATGCAATATTTTTTCCTTGTCCTACTTTGTCTTCTCCTCCTCTTGAATCCCTTTCTCCCCCTCCTTGATCCTCTCCTTCTCCTCTACAAATACAATGATAATGTTGTTCTCCTCCTTCCTCTTCTCCTCATCCTAGACCTGTTTCTCCCCCTCCTTGATCCTGTCCTTCTCCTTTGTAGATGTAATGTTACTGCCCACCTCCTCCTTCTTGATGAGTCACTTTAGACCCCTTAAAAAACTATACCCCTTCTTGGCCATTCTCTTTAGACTCATCAGTTTGATTAATGTATCCTACAAAATTATAGCAAAAACCCTTAGAACTCGACTTAAACCACTGCTTCATGATAATACATGTCTCCAACAAAATGCTTTCTTGAAGGGCAAATTATCCAAAGCCTACATCATGGTAAATGAAATGATACACACATCTTATTTTAAGGACCCCTCTGTAAACTCTTAAATTAGAATTTGAAAAAGCATTTGACAATATTATTGGAAAATTTTCATATCCTGTATCCAAGGCTATGGTTTCTCCATTATATGTAACAACTAGATTTACTCATGTATTAGATCCTACAACTTCTCGACCATCATCAATGTGACAATATTTAGATACTTCACTAGCTCAAATGGAATCAAACAAGATGATAAAATGTCTCTATATCTGTTCAATCTTGTCACCTCCATTCGAATAAAACTATTTCAAGTAGCTATTGAACATAAATTGATTGATCCTCCACTTCACTGCCAAGAACATATTATCCAATACACTAATACACCATTACTTTCCTCACATCTAACTATACCATTGTCATCAACACTATATGTATTATTGGCATAGACTTAAAATCAACTTCCATAAATCATCCATTCTATGTTGTCATATTATACAAATTAATTTAGATAGATACAAAAACCTATTGATATAAAGAATATAATTTTCCCACTAGATATCTAGGCCTTCCACTATCACCTCACTCATTACCCACTGCATGTTGGAACCCCATCATCACATCACTTCTAAATACTATATATGTATGAAAATCACAAATGTTGACTTTGGCTTGCCAACCTACCTTTATAAACTCATCACTCACACCACTCATCATGCACTAGCTTAGTTGTATCCCTCTCCCAACCAAGGTGGTGAAAAAAAATTCATCATATAGGCATAAACTTTTATGGGGAAATACAATGGATAGTATGAAAGTACACCTGGTTAATTGGGATACTGTCGTATGCCTAAAATATTTAGAGATGGGGAATCATGAATATCATCCTTCACTCACATTCTCTTATACACAAAGTCATAGACTCATTGTGCTCAAATAAGATGTCTATATGGAATAAAAATATACTTACCAAATATTACAAATATAATAATCGTTGGCACAACATTATTTAGAAAGGTGCTTCTCCTTATTGTGATATCTAGTTAACACACTTTATGTGATCGAGTGAATATTTGGATCTTTGGATACCTAATGAGATAATCAAATTCATATGTTTTGAGTTATTTTGAGAGCGACAAGTCCTTTGGTAGTATTTGAGTGTTGTTTGATGTTGATTTCAAGATTAAGATCCTAAAGTTTATGCCTTTTTGAGGTATTTAATTGACTAATCAAACAGTTGAATTTTGACACCGAATTATAGTAAAATTTACATTGAGTTGTGATAAAGCAATGGTTAAAATATCATGAAGATTGGAAGATCCTAGAGCAAGTTATTTAGGTTTGAAATGTGTGAAATAATGTATATTCTCAGTAATTGATAGACCAAAGTTTAATATCTATAGCTTGAGCTTTAATAAAAGGAAATGGAATGCACCATTTTAGAAGAGTGGAGCCACAGATCTAGTATTACTCAGATCCCATCTCAGCCGCACACAGGTAATCAATGGACAAGATTTCTTCTTCCACCTTGCGGTAGAAGACAGTCGCAGGTGGCTGGAGGCTAAGACATGGTTGCCGGCTTTGAGACAGATCGTGGGGTAAAGCGCGAGTTGGACCGTGTAGTTGGTTTTGCTTGGTCATTAACTTGACAGCGAGCCATTACACAAGTATTTTGGAAGCCGTTCAAGGGAGAACAAACTCTCCATCCCCCCAGCCTCTCCACTGCAACCAACAAGTTAAATGAGGAAGAAGGAAGCTGAGAAAGAGGGGAACTTGAGGGTCTTTGAGTAGGGGAAAATGAAGCTCAGTGCTGGAGGAGTTGTGTTGTGGTGTTTCCAGTGACTTCTGTGTCTGTGACATGGAAGGCGAGCACCACTTGACCGAAGATGAAGCTAAAGTTCAAGGAGAGGTTTCCCACAACTACCAACCACATCGGAGCACCCCACCAAGTCCAGTGAACTTCTCCCTTTCCTTCCAGACCTTCGTCTGGAGCCACAGCATTGACGAACCTCGTTCTCATTTTCTGGCCGTCGGGGCGGTGGGCACAGAGAAGGTTCAACGATCCTGAGTTCCAATGGCCATCGAGGCTCGCAAAGGAGCTGGATATCTGAGGAAGAACACCCCAAAGGTAGAGGAAGGAGATATTTACAGCTAAGAGGATCTGTTTGCAATTAATTACCCGTCGGAGTCCAGCCTCCGCGGCGGTGCTGATCACGCACAGAAACGCAGTCTGCGTCATGCCTTATGAGATCGTGCGTGAAAGAAAGGAATGAACCGGCCTAAATCCCAGATTTAACCAGCTGGAATCCGTGTTGAACCAGACGTTTCATCCACCCCAGACCAACCGGTTCAGCTTTGAGCAGCGTTCCTTTATGGCCACGTGGCATCTGCCAATTGGCCATTAAAGGTAATTATATTCTAAAATGATCAGAACTTGCATAATTCATAATAAATAGCTCTTGTGTCCAATAATTTTCAACAAAATATCATTATGTTCAAAACAATCTGTAGAACAACATGAAAGCATGATATCATGCTTTTAATGAACTAATATAAGTGTTATCATGTAAGTTGTGAAATTATTATTTTATGAATAATAAATATCAAATGATGACCTAAAATTATAAGAACTTCTCAATAAATCCAAAATCATTTTTATAGTCCATCTGCTATCAGTGATTATGATGTTGATGCAAGAAATTATGTAAGTTGCTCCATATGGATAATTAGGGCTAGTAACCCTAATTAATGTGCAATAATTGCAAAGATGCTCAAGAAACCCTAAAAATTGCAGAGTAAGCTTATATCAATCAATGGAAGCTAATATATAATTATGAGAAGATAATTATGCATATAAATAAGGTTATACATTTAAGGATCTTATAATGATGAGAAAACCCTAATTGGATTAATGTAACTAATCTAGGTTTAATACATGCAAACAATAATATGGAAACTAATGTTCAAATGATGCACCACAATATGGAATATGACAACAGTAAGATAATTATATGATGACAAGACAAGTAATAATGAGATATCATAATGACCTAGCTAAACTCTAGAATGGACATAATTAGGGTTTAGACGAGGTATAAAGTAATGGAGAATCTAATGATAGTATATGATCTTGTCTTAATCAGGTTTAATAAGGATATAGATGACTCAAGAATATGTGGTTTATAATATCTCTTTTTAAGGTACATCACTACCTCTTACTTGTCATATTATACAGTATGCTTGCATCATATGTGTAGTAAACACTTTTTTTGTCGGTCAAAAAGTGTGTTACTAGGAAACCAAAACTTTGGGTACAAAAGTGCCCCTAAGGGAAAACCTGATCCCTAAATCTCCACGCAGGGAGATTAAAGAGGATCGAACAACATAGAAAACACCAGACTAACAGGAAAACATAACCAAGATACGCCTCCATCTAACTAGACTGAAACTACAAATAACAAGGAAAGCCATACAAACATTACAATAAACCCCACCCACAAAGATGTAAGGATGAATCTCCTCATTACAGATAGAAACATCATAGAGAGACAGAACAAGTCTCTTACTTAACGCATCCCAGCAGCTGGAAGCACCAAAAGATGAACATAAAAGAAAACAAGAGCTGCCACCCCCTGTCTCCTTTCCAGGATCAAACTGAAACCAGCAACACTGATTCATCACTCCTAAGAAACCGAAAAGACCATTGAGATACAGGAGAGAAACCAGCAACATCCATCCACAGGCAGACCATCAATAAATGTCCTTGAGCTGGGCCCTTCCTTTCCTCCACTGGCATTTGAATCAATCCCTGAAGATGTGAAATCTAGGTAGAAGACCAGCTCCTCTTCATCAATCAACAACCACCAGATAACAGACCCTGTGCATCTCTGCTATACCAAGGAGCCTTGAATCAGAAGACCAAAAGGAGTCCAGGATTGACTGCAGCAAAGAATCGAACACCATGAAGGTGTTACAGCACACAGCGCCAGAAGGCCCAACAAGGAGCAGAAACGACCTACCCCTCCCTTTGGAAACCAACTCCAACCAAAGCTCCTGTGACCACGGATGCACCGTGGCCCTGTATGCACAGAGGCATTCCAACGAACACCTCGAAGGTGTTCCATCTTCACATCTACGCAACAACAGGAGGTAGCCATCGAGCGCCAAGAGCGCCTCAGCAGAACCTGTAGCCAGCAGACGCCAGGAGTGCCTCAGCGGAACCTTGTAGCAATAGAGGGCCAGCCACTCCTGATGTGCGAAGATCCTGGGGTCCAATCGGTTGGAGAAGACCTACAGCAGCAACCTGGACAGGGGCTCCCTCAAGCTTAGACTACGAGAGACCAAGCCAGAGGGCGCCACGACGGAGCAGGAAACACTTGGCATATAATATTGGATGAAATGATTGTTCTCGTATGATATGTTGCTTGATTTTCCATATTTATATGGCTATGAATACATGAAAGATAAGATATATGATCCATTATATGATAGAACTAAATCTCTTGGGTAGAATAGTGCATTGATGAAAGTACTAAATCTCTTTGGCAGAATAGTACATGTGAGCACTACATCTCTTTAGCAGAATAGTACATTTATGAAAGTACTAAATCTCTTTAGCAGAATAGTACACGAGCACTAAATCTCTTTGGTAGAATAGTGCATGTGGTTGATTAAATTTATATATAATGGAAAATGAGCTTAAAACATATGTTCTCTTTTGTTAATAGGCATCTTTGTTCAAGTATATGCCTTTTCTTATATTTATTTATAACTGCCAAGTACTAGTTTTATCTTATTGCCAAGTATTAGTAATGAGAGGTATGTAAAAGATTCGTAGGTGTATTCTATATAATATTTTTGAATAGTTTGCTGATGTGTACCACATGTAATCTTTTGTTTAGGTTATGGATATGTGCTCTTGAAGACCTAGATAGTTGTGAGTTGTGTGGCGAGCTGATGTATAGGTGGATCTGTTGTCTTAAGATCATATTTTTTAGTGGTAGTACATGCATACGTAAGAGTTTGTTGTTCAATATGTAATATCAAATGTTGTAAAAATCCATTTAGTAATTATATGTTGAATGGTGAGCATGTGTTGTATGGTCTTATTATTGTTCATGTGCATCTGCTACTGTTGTTTCCTTCCGACTACCTCTGATTTTCTTCTTCTTAGCCTAGTGTGTGGTGTTTAAATTGGGATTCTCACCAAGGTGAGGGTTTCAATTTAAACATCACACATCAGATTAAGTTTTAGAAAATCAGGGGACATCACAGGTGGTATCAGAGCATGAACAATAGCCGAGTCTGACATTTTCTCATTATGCAACTCGAACTTAAAAATCTTTAGGGTTAGATTAATCGTCTTTTAGAGACTAGATGTGACTTAGCCTCTAGGTTGGAACCTAGATATCTAAGAACTAGGTCTAGACTGGTGCTTGTTGTATAGCAGGTCCTTAGATGTCGTTCTTTCCTTATACTGCAGCAATATGGGACGTTGCATTATTTGGAAATGACATACATCAAGGGAAGAGAAACCCTAGACATATGGCGCTCATTGTCTAGAGTAGCTACACTAGTCTATACTTTGTTCTCACCCTTTTCACTAGGTGACATGGTACTAGACTCTCTACTATGTGTGGGACACTTGTTTCTTGGATTTGGTTTTAGATAAAATCAAACCTCGATAGTATTCTCTGACACATGTTTTATCAGAGAAAAACTATATAATATTTTATTATATATGTAAGTATTACAAAAATGTGTCCCCACACAAGTATGAGCAGGAGGTGGTCATGCAACCTAAGTGAAAGTGAACCACATCAGTCTAGAAGAGAGTAGTTCTAGATTAGATGTCTAGAGCTTTTTTTGGAATATGTGATAGATGGAATAGATGAAATAAGTTTCAATGATATGATCTAAGTCTTATATAGATGATATAAGATGGTTTATGATGACCAATGTTTGTCTTTGAGAACATGATTTTAGATTTGAGGTTTGGAATAACTTGATGATGCAAGTATGAAGTCTATCATGAGATAAGATATGATAATCTATGTTAAGATGTCGATGTGAATAAGCAAGAGCCTCAATCTCTTTTGAAAAGGAGGACCTCTAGTGTTAGGACCAGTTGTAGGGTTAACTCCAGAGAGAGTGAGACCTAGAGGGAGAAGGTCAGAGAACCTAAATTATAAGATATGAGAATTATGAGAAATGTGTGTTATGATATGTCCTAAACTAACTACTCCTAAGTGAACGAGTTGCTCTATGTGTGATTCATATAGTCTTCTTGAACCTTAGATGTCCTTGAGAGGACCAAACCCTAGATACAGAGTGAGGCTTCTTTGTACATGTGAATGTGAATATGAAAACTTACCATCTTGGTTAGGGAGAGAGTCCCAAGACCCTGGAGGAGGTAAATGTGTTAGTTTTATAAAGCCTCAAGCTCGGGTTGGTGGTTCCTTGTAGGACTCTAGTGGTGTATACAAGAGAAAGAGTTGGGAAATTGTATTTTATGGGTAGAGACCTATGAATAGAATGTCATACCATGTGTTGGTTTGTGCTTATGTGGCTAGAGCTAGTAAAGCAATCCATTAGTGCCAATGAGGTATACCTAATAATCCTAGATCAGAGAGGAAAGATGAAGTATATGTATATGAAATACTCATAGAGTTGAGTTAGCTCAGAGAGACTGAGCACGGAACTACCCTCATGATATGGGTCAAGAGAACCTCAGTTGGACTAGATGAAGTCTTGATACATGTATTACAAGCCACTCACATAAGTTTGTTAGCACAGCCCTTATGTAATATAAGTAAGAATGTGATCTGGAGTCTTGAGACGTGATACATGGGTATGACGTGATACATGGGTATGTCATGATGGAAAACCTAGTATGGTTTGATAACTCTTTGTGTATAGACAATTAACCATATACATGAATAATGATGACATCATAAGATTTTTGAATCTAGTGATGAAATCACTAATAAAGTTTACAACCTAATATGTAAGAGAAATGAGTTTATATTAAAGATATATGTTGATGACGTGATAATGTTGGTGCTTAATAAAGTTGTTGAAGATAATTTGGAAATTATCACATTGAGATGATGGTGACACACTAATATGATGTAGATGGATTAAGTGGGTTAATCATGATTATATCCTTTTGAACATGATAAATGGATTGATAGAATCCTTGATTCTTGGATAAAATGAGGATGTAAACTCTAAAATGTGAAAAAATTCATGTATAGTCTATTATTTAAATCTTATGCTGGGGTGAAATGAGTACAAAATCCTAATTGTGAATATGACACAACCTAAGCAACTAAATCATGTTATATGTTGAGGGGTTCACCTTAGGTGCTTTTGAAAATCTCTTAGAAGTACTTTGGATATGTTGCACCTAGAACGGTTCCCTACATATGGATGAAGAATTTTGGGTTTCTCTTCTTGGAATAAAAGAAGGCTTAATTTTGAGGACAAAATTTTCTTTAAGATGTATATGATGTGATAGACTTGATTCCTGGCTTAATTTTAAGGACGAAATTTCTTTTAAGGTGGATAGGATGTGATGGGGTGAATATTTAAATATTTGGATACCTAATGAGATAATCAAATTTATATGTTTTGAGTTATTTTGAGAGTTACAAGTCCTTTGGTAATATTTGAGTGTTGTTTGATGTTTATTTCAAGATTAAGATCCAAAGTTTATGCCTTTTTGAGGTATTTAATTGATTGATAAAATAGTTGAGTTTTGACACTGAATTCGAGTAAAATTTATGTTGAGTTGTAATAAAGCAATGGTTAAAATTTCATGAAGATCGGAGGATCCTAGAGAATGTTATTTAGGTTTGAAATGTGTGAAATAATGTATATTATCGATAATTGATGGAAAAAAGTTTTATTTGAAGCTTGAGATTTAATAAAAGGAAATGGAATGTGCCCTTTTAGAAGAGAGGTTCCATAGATCTAGTATTACTCAAATCCCATCTCCGCCTCACATAGGTAATCAATGGACACGATTTCTTCTCCCACCTTGCAGTTAGAAGACAATCGTGGGTGGTTGGAGGCTGAGACATGGTTGTTGGCTTTGAGACAGATTGTGGGGTAAAGCGCAAGGTGGACCGTGTAGTTGGTTCCGTTTGGTCATTATTTTGACAACGATCCATTACACAAGTATTTTGGAAGCTATTCAAGGGAGAACAGACTCTCCATTCCCACAACCTCTCCACTGCAACTAGAAAGTTAAACAAGGAAGAAGGAAGTGGAGAAAGAGGAGAACTTGAGGGTCTTTGAGTAGGGGAAAACAAAGCTCAATGCTGGAGGATTTGTGTTGTGGCATTTCCAGTGACTTCTGTGTTTGTGACATGGAAGGCGAGCACCACTTGACCAAAGATGAAGATGAAGTTTAAGAAGTGGTTTCCCTCAAAAACCATCCACATCAGAGTGCACCACCAAGTACAGTGAACTTTACCCTTTCCTTCGAGACCTTCATCTAGAGCCAAAGCATTGACGAACCTCTTTTCCCTTTTCTAGTCGTCGGGGAGGTGGGCACAAAGGAAGTTCAACGATCCTGAGTTACAATGGCAACCAAGGCTCGCGAAGGAGCTAGAGATCTGAGGAAGAACACCCCAAAAGTGGAGGAAGGAGATATTTGTGACTAGGAGGATATGTTCACCATTGATTTCTTACCAGAGTCCAGCCTCCACGGCGACATTCATGCAAATAAATGTGGTCTGCGTAATGCCTTACACAATCGTGCGTGAAATAGAGGGACGAACCAACCTAAATCCTAGACTGAACTTGCTGGAATCCATGTTGAACCAGACATTTCATCCACCCAGACCGACCGGTTCAACTTTGAGAAGTGTCACTTTATGGCCATGTGGTAGCCGCCGATTGGCCATTCAAGGTAATTATCTTCTAAAATATCAGAACTTGCATAATTCATAATAAATAGCTCTGATGTCCAATAATTCTCAGAAAAATATCAGTATATATGTTCAAAAAAATGTGTAGAACAACATGAAAGCATAATATTAGGCTTTAATGCACTAATATCATTGTTATCATGTAAGTTGTGAAATGCTTATTTCATGGATAATAAATATCAAATGATGACCTAAAATTATGAGAACTTGTCAATAAATCCAAAATCATGTTTATAATCCATCTGATGTCAGTGATTATGATGTTGATGCATGAAGTTATGTAATTTGCTCCATATGGCTAATTACGACTAATAACCCTAATTAATGTGCAATAATTGCAAAGATGCTCAAGAAACCTTGAAAATTGTAGAGTCAGCTTATATCAGTAACTGGATGCTAAGACATAATTATGCATATAAACAAGGTTATAGGTTTAAGGATTTTATCATGATGAAAAAACCCTAATTGGATTAGTTATCATGGGAACTATTGTTCAAATGATGCATATAATATGGAATATGACATCTGTAAGATAATTATATGATGACAAGACAAGTAATAATGAGATATCACAATGACCAAGCTAAACCCTAGACTGGACATAATTAGGGTTTAGAGGAGGTATAACGTAATGGAGAATCTAATGATAGTATATGATCCTATCTTAATCAATTTTAACAAGGATATAGATGACTCAGGAATATGTGGTTTAGAATATCTCTTTTCAAGGTACGCCATTACCTCTTACTTGTCTTATTATACAATATGCTTGCATTATATGTGTAGTAAACACTTGGCATACGATATTAGATGAAATGATTGTTCTTGTATGATATGTTGCTTGATTTTCCATACTTATATGGCTATGAACACATGAAACATAGGATATCTGATTCATTATATGATAGCACTAAATCTCTTTGGTAGAATAGTGCATTGATGAAAGTACTAAATCTCTTTGGCAGAATAGTACATGTGGGCACTAAATCTCTTTGGCAGAATAGTGCATTTATGAAAGTACTAAATCTCTTTAGTAGAATAGTACATGTAAGTACTAAATCTCTTTGGTAGAATAGTGCATGTAGTTGATCAACTTTACATATAATAGAAAATGTGCTTAAAATATGTGTTTTCTTTTATTAATAAGCGTCTTTGTTCAAGTATATGCCTTTTCTTATATTTGTTTATTACTGGCAAGTACTGGTTTTATCTTATTGCCAAGTCTTAGTAATGAGATGTATATAAAAGACACGTAGGCGTACTCAGTACACTATTCTTAAATATTATGTTCACGTATACCACATGTAATCTTTTATTTAGGTTGTGGATATGTGCTCTTGAAGACCATGATAGTTGTAAGATATGTGGCGAGCTGATGTACAGGTGGACATGTTGTCTTAAGATCATGTTGTTTAGTGGTAGTACATGCATATATAAGAATCTGTTGTTCAATATGTAATATTAAATATTGTAACAATTCATTTAGTAATTATATGTTGAATGGTGAACTTATGTTGTATGGTCGTATTATTGTTCATGTGCATGTGCTATTGTTGTTTCCTTATGACTTCATCTAATTTTCTTCTTCTTAGCCTAGTGTGTGGTGTTTAAATTGGGATTCTCACCAAGGTGAGGGTTTCAATTTAGGTGTCACACATCAGATTAAGTTTTAGAAAATCTGGGGACGTCACACTTTATGTCATTCAAAGTAGTATCTTAGTGCCACCACACTCTAATAAACATATCGAACTCTACTCTGACCCATGGATAAATGGAAACATAGTCAATAACATCATATTTATGTCAACACTCCCTTTACACTATCAAACATCACCACAAACAAAGCTCTTCATCAAATTTCCTTGAATCAGAAAATAAATTCAAGAGATTCTTTAACGAGCAATTTACCAACATTGAGATTGAACACATTACCAACACACTAACCACATTACTTGGATATATGGAAATGATTACACATCCAAATCTCCATACTACACTTTCATTTATCTCAACATCATGATAGACTATGATAATAAACTTTAAAACGTTAAATGTCTGGCTAAATTCCTTATCCTGATTTGGCTAATAGGACGTGACAAGATACTCCCAAGGAAAAAATTACATACAAAAGAGGGTTCCTAGGACCTACCATTTGGCTTTTGTGCATATCTTCATAAGAAACTATAGAATATATTTTATTTATATAAGCATTTGCCCTAACTAACTAGGAAAATATTCTCACATTCATCAAAATCTATATAACATAAAATTGGATATTATCTGTCATATTATTAATGTAAATATAAATTGAAAACTATCATATACCCTAAAATCTTAGCCACTACTGGTGTATCTAGAAAAAAAAAGAATGTTTCAAAATAAATGCAGCCCTACTAATCATTTTCATGTTAACCTCAAACTCTTATATAATGATATTCTCTCTACTATTAGCTAACTCAGGTATTGAAATGATTATCCTAGAGGTGAGGGCCACGTAAATGATCACTACTACAGAAAATGCTTTTTACAACGGGAAAAATACAACAGTTCTGTTGGTTTTGTTGTAGTTAGCATATCTTTTACAACAAGTCTATTTGTGTGTAGTGAATTATATATTTTATACAACACAAGTTATATACAACGGGCCAAACTCGTTGTAGTATATATGATACTACAACATGTGCTAAATTGTTGTAATAGACTGTAATATCACAACATACTCAAACCCATTGTAAAAGACGATAATTACACAACATGCTCTAACACGTTGTAATAGTCATGTATGCTAACTTGTTGTAATAGATCATCATTACACAACATACTCTAAACCATTGTAAAAGATCATAATTACACAACATGCTCTAACTCGTTGTAATAGTCATGTATGTTAACTCATTGTAATAGACCATCATTACACAACATACTCTAACCTGTTGTAAAAGATCATAATTACACAACATGCTCTACCCATTGTAATAGTCACATATGTTAACCCGTTGTAATAGACCATCATTACACAACATACAATAACCCATTGTAGTATACTATAATTACACAACAGGCTTTCACCTATTATAATAGTTACCCATTGTAATAGACCACAATAACACAACAAATTTGCACGTCATTTGTTGTATATGTACAACAAAGAATATATGTGTTGCATAAAATAAAACTGGTTCAGCGGTTTGAGATGTGCCTTACTTTCAAGTGGTCTCAAGTTCAAAACCTTATGTCTAGATGTATTTTCCTTTTGTCTCAACATGCTATATACAACACCCCTATTATAACAGGTGTGTTCAATGATCTACAACATGTATTAATTGTTATATAAAATACATATATTACAACATGCACAACACCTGTTGTATAAAGAACCCCCCATAAGACCACGCGATCTAATACAACAGTTGAAACCCGTTGTAAAATGGAAAAATGAACAGTTGTAAAAACCATTTTTTGTAGTAGTGGATCCTATATAGGGATGTTGATACATCACAACTCGTATTCTCTGGAACAAATCTTCGAAGAACAAAATGGTTAGTAACAAGTCTGTCATTGCTTAACAATTGATTCCTTATGTTCTAGATGTTCTGGTTATTTAGATGTGACGCTCGTTAAGGGGTGCCCCCCATCTACTTAAGAACATTCAACACCAATCATTCACCTATTTTTTTGTGGTTACGGTATATCTTATACCCAGTACAAAGAGTTTTTCTTACCTTTTTGTAATACGGTCTCGCGATTGTGAGTTCAGATATTTTATCAATTAAGTAATTACAATTCATCAAAAAGAATGCTACTACTACTAATAATGTTATTTTTTTTTTTTGAAAACACTAAGAATGTTATTATTAGATCGGACACACTACAGCATATTGTTGATCAAATCTATATTTGCATATGATTCAAAAACTAAACTTCCAATTCGGCATCTGGAAATGTCTGGTCCAAACGAGGCCTTAGACTACTTCATCCAGTCAAACTGCTGGAAATGATCCATTATGCTTTTTTTATTTTTGCTATCGTCGCCTCCACCTAAATCCTAGACATTGTTCTTCTTTTCATCAAGACTGCTCCTGCACCCAAATCCTCTTTGACAATACATTCAAAACAAATACAAGCTATTGTCGCCAAAACATATAGGAGCTACACGTTGGCATTCAAAAATTACTTGAATTGATGCTTCATAACTGGAGTCACTGTAGTTTTTTCTGAAGCAAATATCGAGGAGGCCAAGCACCGCTGCCGGAGTGATAGCTTTCACCAGGTTGTGCTAGCGTGCTGACATAAACCGGATACGAAGCAAGCTGCGCGGCAACTATTCTGGTCAGGAGGCAGCCACCGGCCGCCTGCAGTAAGTAGCCAACCAGACAGCCAACCAATCAACTAGCGAAGTCAGCGCTGTCTCTTTTCCTAGCAATAAGTATACACAGCCGTCTTTGGTCAAAAGTTTACATGTACGTATCTATAATGACAGATTCTGCATGGAGGTGATTCGTCCGTCTTTGGTCAAAAGTTTACTTGTACGTATCTATAATGACAATGAAGATTAAGAGAACGCCAATTCAAGTATGCAAGCATAGATGATGTTTTCTCTCTCACGAAGGAAGGCGGCGCAGCGAATGGCAGATGAAGGATACAGTACGTTGACAGACTGAGGAAAATTTCACCTCTATCTCCTTCCTATCTGGTAAAAAGATATCTTCTTCAGACCCCTCGAAGACCTCTTCTTTACTGCATGCATATCCAAAGGATTCTGTTGCTGCTAGTGCTGCACTGCCGCCTGTAGTAGAGATTTTCTCTTTTTATTCTTGATTTGAGACTCCATGTCAAGTCGTAAATCGTGATTGTACTCTGCCAGCCCTGCTAATGACATCTTGTCCATCTCACCAAGCTTCACGTCTCATCATCCAGCTCCACCAGGTCAAGCGTTGACTTAGTTATATCAAGACAAGACGGCGAAAGGAAGAGACTTGTGCGGATGTGTGAGTTCGTGTTTGTCACATCATTCCGAGCATTCATCTTGCTTCATACTTTTGCCCTTCTTTTGTCGCGGTACCAGCACTTTCATCGGGGTAGCAGGGAAACGGTTCCTCTGTTCAAACTGCCAATTTCACTATTGAGTAAATCCGTCACTGTGTAACAGTGTAAGGCTCAAGTTGGGCGGGTTTAGATGACTTCGGCGAGGATCCTTCAAATTCAAAAGTTCTTGTGTCAAGTCACTCGAGTGCCTGGGTTCTTTTTCTTGCTTATTAGAAGTTTCGGCTTTTACGACGATTAAGCTTGAGAGCTTAGTTTACTCTTAATAACGCTAGAGAAAGCTGCGTTTATTCATTTCATAAAAATAGTTATATGATAAAAGATCATCACTCCCGCCCTTTAGCATACCAATAGGAACGAAATATCATCTCATAGTGAAATGCATTAGTACTACTTGTTTAAGTACGAAACACCACCATGGTTGATGCGATAACCAATCTAAAATATTCGTCATAAATTCATAACGCTAAATAAAATATCTATATGTTTATTGTTTAATCATGTTAGGTCTGAGAGTAAACTAGTTGCATTTTGCATTTCAAGGAAAGAAAAGCTATTTTGAAGGTGGGTTTTTTGAAAATTCAGAATTCTTGTGACTCAAGGTGATGAATGAGCAATTTGCTCTCCTTTCCAGCTAACTGCTCCGCCAATAATTCAAAATTAACTCTAAAAAAAGTATGGACATGCTTTAAAGCGGATCGAAAGCAACCACCGGACAGTGGGATTATGGGGTGGAGAACCACCAGTTATTGAAGTCAGTGTGTGTTTCTTCATCCAAAAATTAGAGACTAACTACCCTTAGGGTTAGTGGGTAAGAATAAACCACCCTATGTGTCTCTTTTCCCAAGAGGTAGAGAATAATCACCCAAAGTGTCTCCTTATCCGACAAGTAGAGGCTAATATAATTACCTTAAGTGTATCTTCGTGCAATGGATAGAGAATACCACCTTACGCATCTACCACCCAAAGGGTAGAGTATAACCACATTAAGTCTTTATTCACACAAGAGATGGAGAATAACCATTTTTAGTATCTCTTAACCTAATAATAAACAATAAATAATATGAGTGACTCTTCGTTTCAGGGTAGACACTAACTACCTTAAGTGATAATATTGGGTGTCTCTTAATAACTATATAGAAAGGGAGTGGGAAGGTCTTGCACCACCTTTGTCTCTTACTTCCCATATTCCAACAACCATCACATTTGAATCAATACAATTAGAGACAAGTAAAATATATTACTTGGGCCACATAGAAAAATAGTCATACATTGTTTCTAAGTATCTTTCACTTGACCCACGTAATGACTTGATGATTCAGCTATAAATTATAAGCATGTTCCTCAATGTCAAATATGTCACGTTCCAAAATATTATGATGTAACCATTAATTGCCACCCTGGGAAGGCCAATGTCATGGCAGATATTCTAAGTCAAAAATCAACGTCCCATGTAAAAATGTTTTCTATGGCACGTGTAAAAAGAAAATTATTGGTCAAAATAAGAGAAATGAATTTATATTTGAGTGTGTCATAACAAAGTGGTACGATTACAAAGATGCAAGTTAGACCTACATTCTATGAGCAAATCAAAGAGCTTTAACAGGATGATAGTGAATTGAAACAAATCATACATCACATGATAGAAGGAAAGAGGATAGAGTTCATATAGTAAGACAATGAGATGTTGTATTAGCAAAACATATTATGTGTGTTAAATTACACTGAGTTAAAGAAGCATATTCTTGAGCAAGCTCACTATTCTATGTATGAAATACATCCAGGTAGTTCTAAGATGTACAACAACCTCAAGGAACTGTGTTGGTGGTCAAGATTAAAGAGATCCATAAGTGACCATGTAGCCAAGTGTGGTGTTTGCCAAAAGTCAAGGCTGAGCACTAGAAACTAACAAGCACCCTTCAACCACTCCCTATTCCAATGTGTAATCGGGAACATATTACCATATACTTTGTGGTAGGGTTACCTAGAACTTCACATGGTTTTGACTCGACATGGGTGATTATGGATGGACTAAATAAATTCGCTCATTTCCTACATGTTAGATCAACTTGGGATGCACTAAAGCTAGCTAAAGTCCACATAGATGAGATATTTAGATTGCATGGTGTATCAATCACTATTATATTTGATAGAGAACCCAAGTTCCCATCTAGATTCTAGAATCATCTACATCTTGCCTTGGTAATAGGTCTAAAGTTTAGAACATCATTTCATCTTTAGATAGATGGACAATCAGAGAGGATAATGGAAGCATGTGTATTATAGTTCAATGGAAGCTTTGAATTGAGATGATAGGATCATGGTGGTTACAAGTGATATGTGACAAACTTCCTTCCATGGGTCACATAATCAACATGACTCGATGTAGACTTATTAAAGAAATGCAATCTTCCTCACTTTGTTATTTTCCAAACACACAATATATAATGCAACACTAAGCTATACATGTATACATGTTACCATGAACAATAATTAACCATAAAAGTAACTTTTATTGAATTTGCAAGTGTATTTACACTATGATAAACTTATATGTATACATATACATATCATTCTATTATGCTAATAAGAACTTGCATATGATGCCCATCATTTTGACATGGCCAATGACTACTGAAGGTGGAAATCCCTTAATAAATAGATCTATTATCAATAAATCAGTACCAATCAACACAATTGACACTTTATATTTATGCATTTCTACCTTGACAAATAAATTTTCACATCCATGTATGTTGCACCCTTTGAGTGTTTGTCATTCTTTAAGAAGAAGAAAGTTGCATAATTGTCATAATTACTTCTCAACAACTTGTATGTAATTTTGAAAATACCAAGTCCTAAGATAGAGTTCTACAGTCACAATGAGTGAATAGTGGTGTCAAAGTATGCCACAAATTAGGCCTCCACAATGGAAGTAGTGATGAAAGATGAAATTGCTCCTCCACTAAGCATGAAGGTGTATCCAATTGTAGATTTATTTGATTCCACACATCAAAC
The DNA here is from genome assembly GCA_963693085.1 of Alisma plantago-aquatica. Lineage (NCBI taxonomy): Eukaryota > Viridiplantae > Streptophyta > Magnoliopsida > Alismatales > Alismataceae > Alisma > Alisma plantago-aquatica. The sequence continues at coordinate 77,848,822 of OY856413.1, read as the reverse complement.
ACAATTTGAATTTAAGTAGCCAATAAATTATAAAGAAAATGACCTTTTATATATGAGTATATAATCCTTAGTTCCTTGTAAGTACCTAAGGACTTACTTTTCAGCCTTCTAATGATCTAGTCCAAGATTACTTTTGTAATGCTTAGGCTCACTGCCTAAGACTCTAGTCGAGTTTTAGAATGACACTGGCCCAACAGACCACCACTATCGTTAACTATGTTCTTTGTCCACACTTACGCATAAGTCAAGATCAACTTCCTTACTGGTCACCCATCCTAGTACTACTCAAAGTTTCGCACGCTTAACTTTAAAATTCTTAGTGATGGGCTCCCTGAAAAGGAGGTTCGCCTTGGTAATATGGGTAGTCCAACCATTCCTTTTTAGATCATTTTATTTGAGACCTAAAATCATGGGACATTGCAATCTTTCCCACTTTCAGTCTGGTCATCCTTGTCAAGGCTCAACTATATGGCCTCATAATATTTTCCCATTTCAGTGCAGACCCAGAATGGCCCCTGGACCCCCAGCTCCCAATCACATAATATCGGCGCAAGGGTCGCTACATCATCATGGACACCCCTTTTTAAGATGCCTAGACTATATGGCTCAAGACTGGCATGTCACATGCCGATGTGATCCCCACCTACTGGAGGGGTTATGGTTCCGATACCATTGTTTTTTATTAGGCCCACTGTCTAAGGTATTACTAGAGTTTCAAGAATGATGATTGGCCCCACAGACCACCACTAGACTTAACTGTATTTTGTCCTCACTCACTCATAAGTTTGGATCAACTTCCTAATTGGTCACCCATCCCAGTACTACTCCAAGCTAAGCACACTTAAACTTGGAGTCTTAGTGATGGGCTCCATGAAAAGGAGGTACACCTTGGTGATATGAGTAGTCCAATCATTCCTATTAAGATCATTTATCTGAGGCCTCAAATCATGAGATGTTATGATTTTAATATTGACCAAACAAAAACAAATCTAATATCATATCTAGTACATGTATGAGCACATATCATACTCCCAACCACTAATGCATTGCGAATATTTTCCATTTTCTAGTGTTCTAGATCACATTGAAGACATTGAATTTCATGAATTTGTCTCCTTTGTAAATAGAAACTCTTCTTTTTAGACATCTTTTCCATTAGACATCTATAGAAATTTATTTATATATCCTTCTTGAGACAACTCCAAGAATCCCGACAATCTATCACAAATATTTCTAATCCTATTGCATAGGATGATTCACATATATTTTTCATCTTAAAATTCTTAAAAATTTATTTACATCACGTAACAAATCAATATCATTTGTAACAAGAAGGATTTCATCAACATATAAGACCAATATAATCAACTTAACCCATCTACTCTTCTTATAAATACACTAATGAATAATGTTTCCTATAAAAGTATATGAGGTAATGATATTGTTAAATTTTTAATGATATTGTTAGGGATCTTATTTTAGTCCATATATTGACCTTATAATTTACACACCAAGTTCTTCTTTCATGTTGTCTATAGCCCTTGAGGTATATCATGTTAGTAGTATGCCCTAAGAGCCAGTCATATGATGATTGTAATGTCATACTGTTTAATTAATTTGATTATTAAGTACATATTCCAATTATTTTATTTACTTCAATACAAAACAACGGATAGATAAAGTAATGTGATAAAAATGAATGGCTTAATGACATTTAATATCTATTTGAGGACATGAACATGAGATCATGTGTCTGCTACAATTATTCATTCTTATTCGGGTCCCTAGTCTCATATGATTGTGAACATTAGGACATCAATGATACACTAAGATTATTCAATGCATTGATTGATGACTATGTCTCGATCGCCATGATATTGGATATCAAGTCAAAACATATGTACTTTGAAAAAAAAGACTGCTAGATAGATCCAATTTAAGTATGATACATGGAAGTCATAAATGGCATAATCATATGTCATGCAAAGGTAGTGATTGTAGTCCTTAGTCCACCTGAAGTCACTATAATGTTCACATGTTCTTTGGTGTACTTCAACACTACTCAACATAACTTGAATAGGAATTTCCATACATGTACTATTTGGGTGTACTATGACACATGTGGATTACTGAGCTCATATGTATCATAGATAGTCGATCAAGGAACAAGGATTAGTTATTAAGAGGATGATATTTCTATGGCTTGGATTCAATCTATATTTTAGAGACAAAAGAATTATACAATCATTATAACACCGGTCACAATACTAGGTTGAAGGTTTTCTCCAATGTTCTCTAATGACCAATGTGGCAATGATGTCTTGCTAGATATCAATCATTGTCTGTGGGGTCATAATATTATCATTAACATCAATACCAATGTAATGTGGAGCCTATAGAGTCACACACACATGATGTACATGGAAGAGCAGTATAATATTGATTACATGACTAATTGGTTACGAAAATGTATAAGTAATCAATTAAATCATTGATGGAATGAATGGAAGCCTAGTTGATTGACTAGAACACCTAGATGCCGATTGAATTGATCACTTAGACTTCTAAAAGGTATAGTTGGTTGACTAAACTGGACTTAACCTAATCAGTCAACTGGACAGTCTAGTCTCCCGGTCTGACTGGAAAAGTCTAATTGGTCAACTAGACTAGATCAATAAGTTCTATTACAGCTCGGTCACCTGACTGGACTAGTTGGCCATTCAACTACTCGTCCTAAATGGGCCACTTAAAATGCATCCCAATATCTTCTCATTTCCTAGGTTTATAAAAAACCCTACTTCCTTACCTCTCCTATGAATAGGGATATGAAGACTAGGTTTTTGGTTACACCTTTTGACATGTGAACTCTAGTCATTATTACCCGCAAGGAGAGATTACACAAGGCTAGTACCTTACCATCAAAGAGTATGCTCTTACCCTGCTAGCTCTAGGAGCTTGATGTGGAGTTCCCATCATCCATGTGGATGATATAGAGATGTATATGCCTTTGTGAATGTGTTGGGTATATGTCATCCACATCTTCCGTTCCTCTTGTATTCTTGTGAGCGATGTTTCCGGTTCAATTCCACAACAAGGTATATCTTTTATCCTTCCTTCCTTCTATATTGTTTATGAAAAGATTTTCACATGGGAACTTGGATATAAATTTTCTTACTTTCATTGCGCCTATCACCTCCATGATTTCCAACAAAAATGCAATATTACATTCATTATATGAAGCTATATATCATAATGATCCATGAAAACCATAACAATTTTTGAAGAATCTTACTTTGAGATAGGAGAAAATGTTTCTTTATAGTCGATAACATCCTTTTTGAGTTAACCTTGGCTACAAGTGTAGCCGTGCATCATTTAATGTTTCTCTTAGAATCTTGTTTTGTCCTAAATACCCATTTAAAACTAACTCATTTTGGTCCTTCAGTCAACTCAACTAATATATTGACATTGTTATCATCCATCAATATCAATTCTTCACAGATGGCATTAAACCATTCATCAGAATTGTCACATTCCATAGCTTGTTAATATGAGACTAGGTCCTCATCTATACTTGGTGCATTCATGTTAAGTGCATAGATCATGTAGTCAATAGAAATAATTGTTTTTTGTCTATATTATATGCCTACACAATTCCATCTCTTGTGACACATATACCACTTGTTCATCATCATCAGAGGGATCCTAATTTAAAATATTTTGTAGAATTAGAGCATTAATTGGCTACTTGGTGTTGTTGTGAAACTGTCATACAACAATTTAGACACAAATTTGAGAAGAAACATTGGGTGTAAGAGTTTCCAACTGAACCTATTTAATATCAAATTTGTGCATTTCGCCACCCATGGTAGCTCAGTGAAGAAGGGTCGGGGTCTTCAAAGTAGAGACTCAGGTTCGAATCCCCAGTTGTGTGGTCTGAACAATCCTTGGCCCTGTCACACATGGTGGCCCCTGCGGAGTTTGCACGCTCCCCCCTGATGTGTGGGTAGTTGAGGGGATCAGGGTTTTACACTTTCAGGGTGGGGTCAGCGATCTAGCTCTTTCTAGGGGGTGGTTCCAACGTCTCAAAAAAAATTGTGCATTTCTTCACTCCCATTGTTTTTTTTATTTTCAATGATGTGAGCTTTACCAAACTCAACTATTCTTATAGTATGGTTAGGATAATATAATATTTACCCTTTAGACTTTTTAGGATAGCAAACAAAGTGACTATTGATGGTCCTTGTGTCCCCTTTTACTGAATTATATACTCTTACTTTATCTAGAGATCCTCAAACATGAAGATGTCTTACATTGTATTTCCTTTCTATCCACAACTCATTATAAGTTCAAGGAACTTCCTTACTAATACCATATTTAACAAATATTAAATGGTCTTTAATTCATATGATTGTAATGAAATCCATACATATGTATGATTTAATATACTCTTAGCCATTTCTATAAGGTATGATTATGTCTTCCTTCAACAACATTTTGTAGTGGTACACCGATCATAATACATTGAGCACGTATCCCTTACTTTTAAGGAATTGTGCAAATGATCATGTGCATTTTCCATTTTCATCATAATTTTCATAAAATTCATCGTCATTATCACATTTCATAATCTTTACTATTCTATCTAATTACCTTTTTGCCTCGTCAATGAACACCTCTAGGATGTCTATGGGTTTAGATTTTTCGTGCAAAAGATATACATATTCGTCACATGAGCCATCATTTATAAGGTAATGAAATATTTTTACACTCCATTATGGAACATGAATAGGATCACATATTTTGGTTTTTATTAACTTGACTAGTCTGGTTCCTCTTGTGGATAGTTTATTTACAATATGTTTTGTTTGTCTTCCTTTAATACAAATCAAACAACCATCCATATTAGGAAAATATAATTGAGTTAGTATTCCATCTTTGATTAACCTTGATATCCTTTATTTAGAAATATGTCCTAATCTTTGATGTGATAATGAAGCAGAATTTTCATCAGTTTCAATACATTGAATTCCAATATTTTGCTCAAAGAGATACACAAAATCAATATATTTTTATCAAGATTGAAACTATAATGATCGTCGAGTAAGGTATCATAACCATAATATTAGTTTATAATACAAAGATAATTTACCATTTCCAATCTCAAAATGAAATTTTACAACATCCCACTTTCTAAAGAAAACTAAATTTGTAGAACTATCGAGAACATAGAGACACTTTCTAAGATTCAAGTGATACTTTTTATCCAAGATCAGTATGTAAGTTCCAACTCCTTCCAATAATGCCTTTATTTCATTCCCTGTATATAGGAATTCCACTCCTTTTATAGCCTAGATTGATAGGATCCATTGTGTTACATGAGCCACATGAGTAGTTTCATCAAAGACTGACCTTAGATATTACTAGGACATTCAACGAGATATGATTGAAGACATACTAAGACATAATAAATATCATTTTTTTTTCAAACCAAGCCTTTCTTTTAGGATGGTCCTTTTTAAAATTACCATGTTGCTTGCAGAAGAAATATTTTTCTCTTGATGGATTTTCCCTACATTGCCTTTCATTGAAGCTAGAACTATAAACAGTTCGAATATGGAGCATATACTATTATATCTGCTATCTACATCTAAAATATCAATCTAAAATTTTGATATTCGATGGATATCATATGGTAGAATCTAAATTTGATCTAAATGGATAATATTTGAATTTGGATAAATATATAATCTGAATCAAAAATCATATATTTAATATAAATAAGTATATTAAATAGAAAATAATGTTATTATATGAAATATATATGATAAAATGTATATATTTTTTATTTAAATCATTCAAATTAATCATATATGAATGTATTTGGTGAATTCGAATTTTTCTCAAAGAAGATACAACAATATCCAATATCATATTTGAAATTTTTGGATTCCAAATTTGATATTTGAAATCTAGTTTGATGCAAGTGTCATATTTTTTCATAAAATTGGACTAAAATCCGGATTGGATGTGTGGATTCCAGATATCCATTTATAGGTCTATTTGAAGCCTTATCATTCTTCTTTCACTTTTTATCATGTTTGATTTTACTACTAATGGAACCAATATGAATTAAGAGATTGGTAGCATTGTATTTCCTTAAATTCCCTCCTTCTGAGATAGCTTTAATTTCTTGAAAGTTCCATTTTCTTTAATATGTTGTAATTCTGATGGAAATGAAGAAACTTAGGAGGAAGTAAAATATTAATAAATTGTATAAGGAATGACTAACTTATGACCGTACGTACCCATTGATTTTAATTTTCCTCTAGATTATCTATACATGTTACATGATCATAAGTTGGTTGTGAGTAATCAAATTTCTTGGTTGTAGACTTCATGTACTAGATATGCCATTTACATATGACTATGAATAGTCTTTCATTTTACCCTAAATTCCCTAGCATTGTTTATTTAAGGCAATGATTTCTTGACATTTATAGCCATCTATTTGCATCAAGTTCAAGTATAACTTATTATACCTTTTCCATGCCACGTAAAATGTCCTTTCAAGTTTTGTACTGACCTCAGTGATGTTTCAAAGTTTCTCTTTTGAAACTAAAGTATTATCAAAATCCATGACACCCAAATGAAATTGAATGTATTCAAACAAATCCACATAGTTCAATCTAGTCACCAGATCATTCCATTGCTCACACTAAATAGAATTTAGTAGGCTATAACTATTAATATAAGATCATATATCAATGCTTTGAGTAACCATTTGATATTTTTTTCAAAGAAGAAGTAAAATAGTAAATCTATTTATATTTACTATTCAGTAATATACAAACATCTATCTCTATCAATAATGATTTCAACGCATATATAGGGATATGTATTCACATTTACGCATTTGATAATTGTCCATGAAGTTTCATAAATTTTAGAAGTGGTACACTTTTGAGTGGCCTTATATCATTATAATAAATTGTTCCATCAAACACTACTAGCATCATTGACATAATAAACAATTGAAAAGGCACATAATATATATATATATATATATATATATATATATATATATATATTGGAATGGAAACTATAGTAACAACGAGCCTTCATATAAATATTAAACTATTATACATTGCAATTCCATAGTAGGGAATACTTTACGAGAATCAAAATATTAAAAATCTCACTTAGATACCAATTGTTATACAATTACTATATAAAAACGTATCTTTCTAATATGATTTTATTCATTTAAAGATACAACTCTCATATATGTACATGATGTAAATACTTGATGTAATTCATATCTAAAATTTGCAATTCTCTCACTTGTAGAGGTTGAGAAAAGCATATCTCTCTCTTGATATTTGTACTCCTATTATTGTAATAGAAAATCCATCTTCTTGTTCCATCTCCCACTTACTATTACACCTTTAATTGGAAAATTCTTCATTTGTAGGTTCTCATTAATCTCTTATTTATTTACCTTTCTTAATATCTTAATGGTGAATAATAAATTATTGTGAAAACCATCTACTCATCCATACCTTTCCTCTTTTATGGACTCTTCCATAACCCTATGTTAGAGAATAACCACCTATAGTGGGGTTAGTGTTGTAGAGAGAAAACACTACTTTGTGGGGCTAGTAGCTAGGGATTAACCACCAGTTTATAGAATTAGTGGGTGTCTCTTCACCTAAGGATTAATGACTATCTACCCATGGTAAGTGGGTAAGAGTAACCACCCTATGTGTCTCTTTTACTAAGGGGGTAGTGAGTAACCACCCTAAGTGCATCTTTGCTCAAGGGGTGGAGAGTAACTACCTTAAGTGTCTATTCACGAAAGGGTTAGAGAGTAAGAAACTATAGTGTATCTTACCCTAAGGATAGAGAGTCACCACCTTAAGTGTCATTTTCCTAAGATGTAGATAATAACAACCTTAAGAGTCTCTTTGCCTAAGGGTAGACACTAAATACCTTAAATGGGAAATTTGGATGTCTCTTCATAGATTAACACAAAAAGAGTGGGAGTATCTTGCACCCCTTACCTCTAACTTCTCACATTATAAAAAATATCACTTTAGAATCAAGTTTTATAGAGACAAAAAATACATTACATGGTTCACAAAATAATAGTCAGACATATTTTTTATAAAGTACCAAACTCCATATTATATACGGATGTGTAAAGGCACACTACCTAAAAATCATACAAAATAGAGGAAAAAATCTATCGTACATGTAGGAAAAACTGTTGTTATAACTATTATCAATAATAAAAAGTAGTCATCACATGTTTTCGTTATTGGTCTTTCTATGAATGAAAATTCTGGCTATTCATTTTAGTCCATCAATTTGGTAATACTAATGTCTTAAATACATTCCCTTCATTGATCATAACAACAACATAAATTGTCAATTCTTTGCAAAATTAACAATCACATGATCCCAACACATATACTAATAAGGACAACATAAATTGTCACATCTTATAGGTACTAATGATTACACAATTTTGCCAAAAATACTACTGAAGATTTTACTAATTTGATTTCTATAGATAATAGAGACATTTTTACAATTATAAATAGCTATAATGGAAAAATTAGTTTTAATTTTGTTAGATATTCTATTTTAGTATCTTTTTGAAGACATGCTTGACTATCAAAATTGACACAAATTGGTATAAAACATTTAGTCTTATTTTATTAATGGATAAAGTAAATTACACAAGAATACCTTACATTGGAAGGATTTTTTGTCTTCTTCCTTATACTAAAACAATAGGTTTATCTCAATAGCATGACTCTTACATATTTTCTTCAGGTATATCCAACAATGACTTAATCTATATTTCTACCATGCATTTGCAAACTACTTCAACAAAGAACCAATATAACACAAAGGTCCAGACTAATCATTGGAACCACACATTTATTTCATCTTCCACACCCTACAACCACGTGATCCATTTAAATATGAAATTTAGTTCGAGAACTTGATCACTAAAGATAAGAGAGCATAAAGGCACACAAAAATGTATTATAAAACTCAACAAGTCTCAGCATACTATTGTGTTAGTTTTGTTTCATTTTTAAAACATATATAATGTTATACTCTCTTTGAACTCAATAAAGTATATTTAGTAGAGAGAAGATTAACACTTACAAATGAATAAGTTTGAGCTATAGTTAGTGGTACCATATGTATCACATATGTGAATGATTTGGAGTTAAATCAGTGTCACAAAAGATATAACGAATACCATGTAGCCTTGACATGGAACTTGGTAGGATGGACATTCCCAACAAAATTACCGTTGTTGTGGTGTACATTATTACTAGTAAGTTATACCCCTAAAAAGAAACACCACTCATATGAAAAATTAATAAATATATAATAATCAATTAGACCACTTTAAGTGTAAATATATCAAGGTTAGTGATAGGTGCCCACCTCACAACCAGTTTCATTCCAAGATCCGTAGAAGCATGTAATAAATAATGCCAAGATACATCTAAGTTAAAAAAGACTAACAAGTTGTACTTTTCTTTGGGAAACAATCAAAATAGTATATCATTCAAGAATCATTTCAAACTATAAATTGGCAAGATTTTAGTAAGATTAAAGTTGTCTATGAGGATGTAAGTTACCTTATTGATAGATAAGTATCTCAAGATCAGTGTATTACAACTACTACAATAAAAACATGCAAAACCCAAGTACACACTGCTCAAATTATGTTACTTCAACAACACAAAGAAAAATTAAGACAACTGCTATGTGATGCATCCCTATTTTAGGACTTCATATTGTATCTCTTTGTTCTTTAATCACCTCTAAACTAATTATAATGCATGTTACTTTTCCTAATAAATGGTTTAATGTTAAATTCACTTATGGAAGTTTTTTGCATGTTTTAGGTAGTTGGACCATGCCTTGGATGGACGGGAGAGAAGCAAGATGTTCTCTGATCTCCTTCACCTTTAAAGGAGTCTATGGAGGGTCTTAGAGCTCCCCAACCTACCCCTAGTGTCCAAGGGCCAATCCAAAGCAAAGGAGACCATTGATTGTGAAGTTAAAAGCTCAAAGTGCAAGAAAAGTGTGTGGCACATCAGTGGGGACATGGAGCAGTCATGCTTCAAAAGCTAAATTCACACAAGAGATCTCAATTTTGAAGCAGCTACAACAAACCTTCCACCATAGTCGTACTGTCAATTATCCACCATGGTTGTAGAGGCCACCACAGTCCTACTACCACTCATCCACCACGTCCATGGTGTCCACCATGGCCATGCTACCACCTATCCACCACAAATGTGCTACCTAGTACCCACCATGACCACGGTGCTCACCATGGTTGTGCTACCCAGCCCTCAAAACGGTCATGTTGTCCAGCACAACCATGTTACCAAGCCTCCAAGCACCAATTTTAAACTATAAAAATCACCTCCACAACATACTCATTCCATCCTGGAATGATCGTTCTATCTTCTACCCACCATGGTCGTACTACCATAAAAGCCCTAGTATTTTGTGCAATGTTTTTTCTATATCGCCCCCACTTAACCTATTACTTCCCTACCACCTATATATACATGGGAGGTGTACCTACACATCATTTCCACCTTCCCCTACCTCAAAATCATAGTTTTCTAACATTTTAGATACTTCCAATCACCTTTCCATGCCATCAAACCACCTTGAAGGGGAGAGGATGTGCCCTTGCTTCTGGAGGTGAAGAAGAAGAGACCTTCCACAAAATTGAATGGCTATGCTTGTCTCTACTTCTTCTTCTTTTTTCTTGTTTTTCTCTTTTTTTGTAAGTAGCTAAGTCCCTCTAGGTGGGTTGTTTGGTGTTAAAATGTGACTTTGATACCATGTTGGGGAGAAATAACTTGTAAACTCAATGATTTCGTTTTATATTGATTTTCTTCTATTTTATTCTCATTTCCCATGGAATATCTCATGATTTCTGCTTGAAACCAATCAAGTTTCGGAGAAAAAGGCATATGTGAGGATATTTTGGGATTTGCTTGTACGTCCAACTAGTGGATCCATATATAGCTCCCCATATTCCCACACATATATCCCTTCTCCTATTCCTAGGTGTGAGATCTAAGTAGCTAATTTAGAGGCACCTAGTGCAATTGGCTTGGAGCTATTTAAAGGCTAGATGGGATGGGATGTGAGGTGAAATGCCCCCATTTAAACCTCCAAAACTACCCTTGCCCCCCCCCAATTTCCCTAAGAACATCTATACTTGAGACTTAGATTTGATTATATCCTAGTAGAATTGCACCTAAATCCTAACCAAATGAGCCTGATAAGGTTGGATACGATGTTTTAGGGTGTAGTTCCTCTTCACACATCCTACTCCATCCATGATAAATTAGTAGTTCAGGGTAATTCTATAGCATCTACCTTATTTATTGGTTTAACAATTTAAATGAATGAGTATGTTTGCATGTTATAATCCACAACCCAAGTTCTAGTCACATACGCCAAATGGCCCACACTTCCCTTTAATTGCTTAAAACACAAATTGCTTTCTTGCTAGTTAATGCTTGCTTAATTAGTTGCTTTACTTGCTTCATTAGTTAATTTCCTTGTTCTTGATAACTAGGTATTACTAGAGTAGTTGGTGTTCCTTTGTGCTTGCTTTAGCTAGTCAGTTGGTAATTCAGTTGTTTACTTGCCCTCATTTATAATTTCTACTTTAGTGTAGTTTCTTGCTTAGTCTAGTTGATTGCTCTCCCTAGGTGGTTAAATATGATTTCTTTTCTAGTGTAGTGTTAAATTATGTCATGCTTTGTTTCCCTTAGCTAACATTTCTCTTTTCATGCTTATCTTTCCTTTCCTTGTTAATTAGACTTAAACTGTTTAGGGTTAACTTAGATTTAACTTCTTACTCTTTTCATTGCCTATTCACCATTAGTTTAACACCCAAAACCAAGATTAAACCCTTGAAACCTAGAATCCACATTAGAAACCTAACTAAACTAACTAAGTTCTAGTTCCCCCTCTCTCCCTTGAGTTCTATCCCTAACTTGTCTGCTTCTATAATACGCTAGAACCTGTGCGCTTATAGGGTAGTATTCTTTGTGTATTTGAGCATGCTCATCTTAGGGTCTACAAAATTGTAATCCCAAGTGTGTACATATCATGTGTGCACCACTATGTGACTTTCTAGATCTAAATAAGTGTTTGGTTCTATAATCTAAAGAAAATTCTTGCGTAACTAAAATTCTATAATAAGGGAATCGGGAAAGGGGAAAATAATATCAAAAGGTTTAATGCACATCTTGTATGAGTACAAGTAATTATGTAGCTATATAAACCAAATATGGTACCACACCAAAAGAACTAGAGAATAAATTTGAATCCAACCTATGGTCTGAGTGAAAGCTAATATAGAGAAATCCTTCATGTAGGGTATCAACAATGATATCATCTGAACAAGCAGCTAAACCATTTTCATAGGTCTATTTATTACCCAAATCCCTACTTCAAATGACTAAAAATCCAATAGTGAAAGGACTCTAGCGTTCGTCCCAAGAATGGCTCAGACCACACTATATTATACACACACACACACACACACATACACACAGACACACACACACACACACACACACACATATATATATATATATATATATATATATATGATGAAGACAACAATGACATCATTGTTTATAAAAATGAGCCATAAGGTTTCTATAACATAGCCCTTCGGCAACACAAAGGGGATATACATATTTAAGTGAATATTAACTACAACATGGAGATAAAAGATCTACACCGTGTAAATAAACATAAACCTCACAAACTTACAACGGTTTTACATTTTTAAGTTCATCATCAAACATAGTGTAGAGGAACCAAAATCACGATGGAATTATCATAGTGTACATGTTATACCTAAAATTATAAAATTAGACATAATCTATGAAAAGACATCTATAATCTATAAAATATACTAATTTGCACATTTAGGAAAACATTTTTTCTTGAATAAACTTATATGACGCAAGAACTAAAACAAAGCAAACAACAACATCAAAGACTTTGTTGATAAAAAATATATTTGAAGTGTGTTTCCATTATATCAAACAACATCATCATAAGGCCTTCAACCAACTTCTCAAAGGAAGGATCCATGGAGGATATTCAAAGCCAAGCCTAATAAGTAATCATGTTTCTACATTAGGGGACACAAGGTTAAAATCCAAGAGCTTAACCTATGTCGAATGTTGTTTTCATGGTTAATCAAAGTCAAGTAGGTTCATTGAGCTTTGTGCCTTTATCCTGAGAATTTAGGTAGGTACAACAAGCATTTCGTATAATGGACAAGTTCATTTATGTTTTTTTGTTTTTCAACATAATTTGATAAAAATAAACATAGTACAAATAGGGAACAAGTAGATCAGACAATATATAGCCAAGCAAGGACTCATACATATACTTTACAATCACCAAAATCACAATCAACTAAATAAGAGGTAAAATTTGCCTTGTAAACAAGAAAACTAGCAGTAACAAGCTTGAGTAGATCATGGCAATTAATTCAACATAGCGATTCTAACATATAAGCAGGGTATGATTTGATTAAAATTAGAAATTTTTAATCATCTTAATCATTTCATGAGGTTTGAATGTTTCCTATAAATTTATGTATCATTTCATAGAAATTGATTTCAACATCTCAAAGAATGTAGTCCATCATCGTATTCCAAGTGGTATCATAAGCATTCCTAACATAGGGTGAAACGTATACCAGATCATTCATGATTACGGTTTCATGATTTTAAGGGGGGGTCATAAGATTTGAATAAGAATGATGGCTTGTGCATCAACATGTCCACTTAAGTCTTATTAAGTCATGTTGTCATCTTAGACTACAAAAAAGATCAACTTTAGACTTTGTGCCTAAAGTATCAAAAATATATTGCTTTGGTGTCATAAGTGTAGATTTGACCATCATTGATCAAGGTTTATATAAGATTAAAGATCTAGCACTAACAAGTTCACATAATGTCATATTTAGTTTCATAACGTCATAGAAAGTGTACTAGAATTATCAAATTTGAATCTTGGCTGATATACAATATATAAACATCATTAAGCAATGAGTGGGGTCATGGTAGGATCTTATTCACTAGAGTTCATAAGTTACTAATCTTAGGACATCATAAAGATTCAAAGAAATTTTGATCATTTTTAGAATAATAAGCATTTATCATATAAAAGATATCAAATAAGTCTAAAGAACTTGTGGAGTTGTGAGTGGACCGAGTATTTGTGGAAAAATAGTGGAAAAAATCACATTGTTCTGGTCAGAAATAATATATTACATGTCACATTTGGACAAACAAGTCATTTTCTATGATTTATATAGGATCTAGAATTTGCAAAGAATATTTTTGATAGAGAGGAAAAATACCATTATTAACAAATAATATGGGTCGTTGATCGACTTTTCTTGATGGATCTATGTTGATCAATGGCTCTCATGAGTCACACACACTCAACTGGGTTCGAGAGAGTAGGGAAGGGAGATAAGATACATATCGTCAATCTGGAGGCTCCCTAGATCCTATTGTTAGGGATCTTCTTCTCCAAGTGCATACTTGGTCGAGGTGTGTAAACAAGAGGAGTGACCATCTTTAGAGATATGAACCAGTGAGGAGAAGGGGATCAAGGGAGCCCAAAAGTAGGATGACCACCTCTGACTTGGCCCTGCCAGCTTAGTAGCGACATTCACTTTTGTCGAGGGGTAGTAGGATGAAAACACCCAAACCTTGTAGTAGCACTAGTGTATGTAGAATGAATATGGGAGACCATGGTGGTTTCTCATCTCAATTCTTAAATTAAAGGGGAGGGAAATAAAGGTGGTAGAGAGGAAAAAATAGGAGCATCAATTGAGTGTGATATAGTGTGTAGGTACAGTGTGGCAGTTGCCCCACCCACCTACTACATAGAAAAATATGGGAAGCAAGGCTAAGAGCTTGTGGTCATCGGATCAAGCCATGATGAGTATTTAATAGTCTAAGAGAATTCAATTTAGGTTGTTGATGTAGCAAGAGATATAAAAAGGGATATTATTAGTGTTGTATTTTATTAACTTGAAAAACAAATAACTTTCAAATCCTAAAGTTTTTACCATTTTCAAATAGTACTCTACTTATACAAAATGATTGGGTCAAATATTGTGATAATGTGGGGTCTCAATAATTTCAATGCATTTAAGAGTTAACTAATGCTCTGATAATTATATAAGAGATTTCAAATTTGTAATTCATCAATCACCAAATCAGAATTTAGCAGCATATGATTCAAAACCATATATGATATGGGGAGAAACATTATTGATTACATTTGAGTGTCTATGAGGAAATGCATTGTTTAGAGAAGAGAAACAAATCCACTTTTTCACATACTCTTCCACCCTAAAAGGAATTGTGTCCATAATATTCAAACAAATCACAAAAAGATATTGGGACTTTGTATTCCATATCATATCCTTGTTGATACTAAACATCTAGTATCATCATCACCTTAATGTCAACATCATCCCCATAAAAATAAACCAAGAATCAATCTGAAAACATTGTCACTTATATCATCCATTTTTCACATATAAGAAAGATCACCTTTTAGTTGAAAAGAGTATAGCTCTTGATTCAATAGTAAAGTATGACTTTCAAGCCAACTTTAGGGTTTTAACCTTCTACATTTGTCCTATGTGAGTTTACATATCCATGATTGATATTTTGTGTTTCAAAAATTTGAGTCTAGCATCATATTTTTCCATCATGATCTCATATAAAAATTGATGGATGGTCCCACCCTAATCTAGATACGAGCTTGTCCTTAATTCATAGACCGATAGGTCAATACAATTATCTTTTAGAGTTTTCAGGATTGGATCTATGAAAATCACCAAACATTAATTGATAGTGATCTCCTAGATAATGCTTCTTATAATTTGAATAGATTCAAGTTCAATAATCAAGAGTCTATATTTCAAAAATAAAAAATAAGATTCAATATTTGGACATAAAATGTTATTGTTCCAAAAATTTCAAAGTTATGATATAGATATTATATACCCATATAGACCATACACGTGATCATTCATCCAAAAACAACACCTTAGAAATATTTTTAGATATCAATACCAATTTGATCTTAATGGTATTTGACGTTGATGAATGATCTAAACCTAGGTCCTTCTAGGTACTTTAACCATATGCTTATGATCAATGTCAACATTTTCAATATTATCATCAAATTGAGATTCAAAATTGAGTTTCAACTACATCATAAGATCTAAAATTGAGATTCAAATTGAGTTTCAAATTACCCAGTAATCATGAGATGAAAAATTAGAGTAAGTTATAATACATATGTGACTTAGGTTAGAGCATTCATAAATCTAACTCTACCACCTCCATCTAGCACAATTTCCCTATGAGAATGTTTCATTAGCATGAAACAACAAGCATAGAAAATAGGGAGATCAACTATTATTGATTTTTATTTCTCAAGATCATGGGATCAAGTATCATTCTCATCATAGTGCAACCATAGTTTGTGATTGTGTTAGAATACCAAAGATCATGATATCATTTCCTTCCTTTCATAGATAAAGGTAAGGGGTTATACATGCAAATAGAGAAGTCAATATATGCTCCCCAACAATTAGAGCATCATGTGATATGGTTGAAAACTCATAGTTTTCATGTTATTCAAAAACAAGTTTTACAAAGAGGCATTATAATCAATAGGACTTGCATCATGATTTAAGTGTCCAAGTGCATAGCCACTTCAAAGATATGAATATGATAGATAGCAAAAATGGAAATGTTTTCTCAATCATGTTTGAGGTTGAGTAAGACATATATTGGACAACATCATATAAATCAATAGGGACCTCTCAACTATGAGGTAAAAAAGCACGACTTCCACTTTTTTCATTGTATTACAAATCATTGTGATTTAATTCAAACATAGGAAGCACATATACTAGATTTGTCAAAAGAGTTCGCATGAGTTGAGAAATTCATATGAATGCATAAACAAGGCTACTCTCATTCTTATAATCAAGTTTCAAGTTGACCTCATATCATGGCATCATTGTCATTACTTTATTCAAGTTTTCCGAATTAATTTGAGTTACAGTTTCCACCATACACAGGCTACTCATAAGCTAGAGATCATGCTATTAATAGTCCTAAGAGAAAGGAAATATGAGAAGAATAAATAAATATCATCTAATGGGTATCTTGGGTAAATCCTTAAAGAAGAGATGAGATGCTAGAAGACTCTCTAGGGTTTTGAGGCAAAGGTCCTTGATCTAATCATGTATTCTCTTTAGACAGATAGGTATACATAGGAGACCTCACCCACTGTACATATATGGATAGGAGGAAAGACATCCCCCTACATTTTGTGTTGATCCTGGACACCTCTGTTTTACTGTTATGGACTTTGGTTTTCCCCTAGGTTCATGTGAGATATAGTGATTGTGTCTTAAATATACATTGAGGTTGTGTGTTTATCTCTAATACCATATATGATGAAATCATATAAATGATCATCTAAACTATTTATCACAGACCTATTTATTACCTTAATAACAACTCTAAGTGACTAGAAAGTCAATGGAGAAAGAACTCAAGTATCCATACCTAGAATGGCTCCAACCACACAACATATATATAAATAAAACAACAATGACATTGTTATGTATAAGAATAAACCATAAGTTATCTATAACATAGCCCTTAGGCAACAAAAAGGGGAGATACATTTTCAAGAGGAAACCAACTATAACATGGATATAAAAGATCTACATCCTTTAATTAAACATAAACCCCAAGGACTTACATTGGTATTACATGTTTAGAGTTGATCAATAGATATAACCTACAAAAAGAACAATCATGGGGGTTTTATCATAGTTACATGTTATACCTAAATCATAAACTCGAGCACAATTAATACAAAGTCATTTTTACGTGAAAAAAGATAAAAACTTGTAGGTTAAGATAAACATATTTTCTTGGCTAAACATATATCATCATCATTATCATCTAAGACTCAGTCCCAACTATGTTGGGGTCAGCTACATGGATCCTTCATTTCCATTCATCTCCATCATGGGCCATATTCTGATTGAGATGTAGAGATTCAAAATCTCTCGTTATAAGCTCATCCCATGTTAATTTAGGCCTTCCTCTTCTTCTATTTACAATGTTAGGCTCAAGTTGGCTAAACATAATAAAGGCAAAAATTAGAACAAAGCAAATGGAAATATCAAGAACTTTATCATTAGCACAAAGCATATTTTAAGTGCATTTATGTTATACCAAACAATATCATCATAGTTCCTTTGATAAACTACCTAAAGGAAGGTTCCATGAGGGACATTCAAAGTCAAATCTAGGAATTAACCTTGTTTCTATGTGAGGGTCACAAGACTAAACACCAAGGGTTAAACCGTATTTCATGTGGTGTGCCCTTTCTTGATCAAAATTAAGTAAGTTCACCAAGGCTTGTACCCTTACCTTGATAATTCTAGTAGGTAAAAGAAGGGTTTTGTATTATGGACAAGTTCATTTTTGTTTACATGTTTGTCAACATAATATAATCAAGATGAAACATATTACTTACTGGTAACAAGTATCTCAAAGAATATATATCCAAGCATAGGACTCATAGATATACATTACAAGCATCAGTATCATAATCAAGTCAATAAGAAGTAAAGAGTACCTTGGGAACAAGAGAACTAGCATTAATGAAACATCAAATATCTCTACTTCTTGCCATAGATTCAGCAACATCTCATCTCTCTTTGTTATATTGCCTGATCTTTGATAATTGTCACATGATAGGACAAAGTCGTAGGAATCTTTGGATATGGTTGGTGATAACACCCAAATTAGCGCATATTTTATATGCATTTTATCTATAGTTTTGTGCCACTTTAGTCTTAATATGCACTCTTTTGTTCATGTTTTATGGTTTTTGTCTCTCCATTAGACAATGTAGTGAAAATAGCCAATATTGTAGCTAATTAGCCTATTTTAGACTTGCAGTCACCGAAACTAGCCAATTTTGGGACTCTCAAGTACCGAACCTGAAAAGACAAGAATTCCAGCAGCTGACCGATAGGGCCTGGCTGATACGGCCGTGCCGACCGATACGGCCGCGCCGACCGACACGGCCGCGGCGACCGATACGGCCCCGCCGACCGATACGGCCCCGCCGACCGATACGGCCGCTGCCCGATACAGCTGTCGCCCGATACGGCCGCTTGATGTCTCAAGATCGAAGCCACGGATGAAGGACACGTGGACCAATAAAAGCTACAACTCTCATCAACTCGTTACCTATAAATAGTAGCTGCCAACCTACATAGCGAGGGGAGAGATGGAGGGAGGACCCGGAAAGAGCTAGTGCCTAGACCAAGGAGCTAGGGTGTCGAGTTCCCCAAAAGTCTGCCGACCGATACGACTGCGTCGATCGATATAGCTGTGCCGACCGATACGGCTGTGCCGACCGATACGGCTGTGCCGACCGATACGACTGCGTCGACTGATACGGCCGCCGCCCGATACGGTCTAGAGAGAGAGCGAGCTGAGGAGTCCAGAGGGACGAAGAGAAGACCCAAGGGCAGAGATCCGACCTGCACAGAGGCCGAGGAGCGAGAGCCACCTCTCCTCTACGGGCTATATCTCTTCCCTCTTCTCTTTCATTCTACTGCATTCCTTTGTTTCTTGTACAAATGATGTTTATCCATCTTTGTTCGGTACCAGCTATGCTTGTCTATGGCTAGTTAGCTCCTTCTTGGCTATGTAGCCCGATCTGGGCATGTTTATATACTTTTGCCTTAGGTAAGTAGATTCATATCAGATCTAGTATGTTGCATGTTCTATTTTCTCTTTCCAAGTTATGATTGCTAGTTTGGTTGATCTCTTACTCGCTTGAACTGCTGTTTCTGCCTGTATCGAGAGATCCATTGTAGGAATAGCTAAGAGACGATAGTTTGGATCTGAACCTGAGAGGAGGACGATCCAAGGTATTCTGTTCCTAACACCCTGGAATATCCTAAGACCCGAGAGGGAACTTAGTGTATTCTGAGGTGTTGATATGTCATTCCTCGAGAGAGGGTCATTGACATATTGTTGATGGTTTTAGTCACGTATCGCGAGAGCGAGTGGGACGACCCCACAGGACAGATGCCACCGTACATACTAGATGCTTGCTTGGGTGTTCAAGGGTTGTCTACGCCCGAGAACGAGTGCATAGACTGCCCCGTTTGTGGTTACATAGCCAGGAACTCTCTTTCTCTGTTTAGTAGACTCACGAGCTCTGTTTTGTTTTGTTTTGTTTTATATCGTGACAGCCCGCTAGACTAGTTCTAGCACTTACTTTTATCGGCTATCGTCTTGGCTTATCTGACTGAAGAACAAAAATCTTTGGCGTCCTAAACGTCACCACGTCCCTGTGTTCGACCCCGTATATCTACTTCAACCCCGTAATAAAAGTTGCGGGGGCCTAGAAGGTTTCAGGTTATAAATTTAAAGCTTGATTCCTTCCTTTGTCCCGCGTTCATTTCCAGACGCGTGAAAAAGGCCGATTAACTTTTGGCGCCGTTGCCGGGGAGGTGGTTTTCCACGTTTACACACCTAGTAGATTTTTGTTCTGTCACTATAAGTCTGTATATACATGCATAGTTTTCCTCTTACTTTACACATACTTGTTCATATATACTAAATCACTTTTCTTTTTCTCATACCTTTTTCAGCCATGGACCTTGCATCCGCAAGACAAGTCATCTTGTCCACCTGTCCTCCCGAGTTTTTCCGCAGTTTCGACTGCTAGCAAATAATTGAAGGTCGTGCTCTGCAACTAGTCGAGTTATACTCACCTCCATCGTCGTCATATGTTGAAATTCCAACAAAGGAGACTGCCAGTCAACCATCGACTCATGTGCTATCATGGGATCAAGAACTGATCAAGGCAGTGGAGTTAGCTGGAGAAAGTGTCAAGGCACTCACCTCCCTAGTTCCTCATCTCCAAGAAAACACCGATCCGCTCCAGAAACTATTAGACAAGTAGGAGCATCATCTCAAAGTAGCCACTGGGGCTCCAGACCGCAGTAGTAGTATAATTCAAACCATTGAACAAGGATCCATCCTAAAGCATCAGTTTGATACAGCGGGTTCCCCTTATATGTGCATGGAAGAATCGACGGGTCTCGAAAGCATTGCTTCTCAAGTACAACAACTTAATGATAAAGATGTTGAACAAGGCAGGAGGCTCCAAGAGCTCATCGATCTGGTTACAATTCGGTTACAACTGCCATCACAAGACAATGACAATGTTAGTCATCAAGACCATCCCATTGGGTATGAAGTGGAGTATGAATCACCATCCTATTCAGACCATCAACTAGATTCACCAGGATTTTTCTATGAAGACCAACCCACTTGGGAAAGCCCTTCATTCTATCCAGATGACCCAGTTGATGAACCAATGGAAGAAATGAGTCATAGACATGAATGGGTCCATGATGACGATGATGAAGACTCAAAAAGCCAATCGACCTCACAACCAGAAGGTTGGTTTGAGGAACCAGAGTCAGATATTGAACCAGACCAGAGTGACATTTCTCATATTGAGACTTGTCATTTTGCTTTGAGTAGTACGTCAACCATGGTTTGGAACAATTTGTTCGACGACGACGAAGACAATGACAGCTGCTCGACATGGAGCAGTGAGTATAGTAACGAAGACGAGTTGGAGCAGCACGAGCCATCATTCACCACCATACCTTTACAAGGCTTGGTGGACATCAAGGGGGTAGGATGGACGGTTCACTTCAACATGGCTGCTGAGCATGAAGACACCCCTGACTCCACGCCAGGTGATAAGCTTGGGGTGGTAGAACCACAAACAGATTCTTCAGGGGGTACTTCTTGCACAGAAGATGATTGCATGACTCAGACAGTACATGAAGATTTATCTGAGCATCCAACCTCAAGTGCAGAGATGGAGAGAGAAGATATGAGTTCTCAAGATGACGTCCAACCTCTCTCATCTATTTCATCCTGTGTCGACATCCCAGGACCTTCATTTTTAGATTCATATAATGAAAGGTACCTTGAGGATGATTTGCCAAAGAATTCATCCCAGTGTAGCTCAAATCAATTCCAGCACAAAGATGACTTCACTGAGTCGCCAGATTTTACTTTTCTTCTTCAGACTCGGCAGGGCCAACACATCCGCCTGTTCTACTCATATTATGTGGCGGAACCCGTCGGCAAGACACAGGTGACACTGGTCCCAAAGCTGAGAATTTGGGATCCCAGTTTCGGTATCGTGGAGCAACCACCCCCTTTTCTATTACCCACCCTCCCACCCTTTTATTGCAATAAATTTTGCTTTTCATGTTGGTTAATTTCTTTCCTCTAACTTTTTTTTATATCCTTGCATCCACGCATCATATTTAGAACTTCAATAACTACTGTTAAACTCATGCATTCCTGCCTCACTATCTCAAGTTTAAGTCTTGCTCGAGGACGAGCAAAATCTTAAGCTTGGGGTGGTAGGCTTCGCCCTTCTTTCTCTTCACCCTTCTTGCATGCATGTCTATTTCCTGCATTTAGTCTTAAATTTTCAAAATTTTCAGCTTGTAGCTTCGCAATTATGGCTATGTGTGCGACTCTAATAGATAAATGCTTGACTTTATGCCTAATTGCATAGTTTTTATCTTGAAAATTGCTTGACCTCTTGCTTGACTTGCTCTTTGACTCTTTCCTTGAGTTCGGTAATAAATCTAAGGTTATGTCCATTTTTCATATCTTAAAGCTAAATTCCCTTGATCTATGTTGTGAATGGAAAATCCATGGTAAAGGACCGTTGGAATGGGCTAAATCATGATTAAAGTCTCCTAGCTACGAATTTCACAAGCTTGCCTCTATTCTAAGGATTCTTGAATCATAATTGCTACTTCTCACACAGGTATCAAGCGGATTATGATGGGCTTTGAGCTATGATCAAGATGAAATGTTTCTCCTTGATGGACTATGTGCCTTCTCACATTTGATTGAGTCAAAAAGATGAAAAATATAAAAATGTACAAAAGAGGCTTGGTCGCCCACAAAATCCCAAAATATCTATATAGTTCTCACCCAAGCCTAAAAATAGAATGCAGATGATAAAAGCCTGAGTGTGAACAATAAATGAGCGCTTGTTTTCTATTTTAGGAGAGTTGAGGATGGTGCCCAGCCGGTGTATGACTGCGCTCATGAACGCGGATATGTCGTGCCTGGTAGTACCACTCTAAAAGATCATTAGAGAGTCACTAGGAACCCCCTAGGTGACCTATGAGATCATCTCAGTAGAAGGGTTGGTTCGGGCGCAGTACAAGGAGTTCATCTCACTGCTTTGGACCAACTGGTTCGGACTGCAGGGACTGTTGCTTGCTACATGGACCAACCTGACGCAGAACGGGATCCTCAGAAGTCATTAGAGTCTTTTTGCTTTATTTCTTAGGACATGATTAAGTGAGAGGCATGGTATTCCTGAATGGTATGCATGGATTCATGGTGATGGCTCATTACTCATCACCCGCGTGATCACCTAAGTGACAACTCTTTCATGATCAAATAATTATGATTCAAACCCTCATGAGTATTGGCAGGCTATAGTGAATTTGCTTAATCTTGCCTGGAAATTCTTTGATCTTACTTTGGCAGGATTGTGCTTGTTTGGTCGGGGTTTGTTCTGAAATGACATGGATCAAGAGTATTGATGCTTTAAACTATTTTTAACCTTAACATTTATTGCCAATCTTAATTTGGATGTTATATTTTTGTTCTTTGAGCCCAGTCTTGCTTGAGGACAAGCAAGTTTTAAGCTTGGGGTAGTTGATAACACCCAAATTAGCGCATATTTTCTATGCATTTTATCTATAGTTTTGTGCCATTTTAGTCTTAACATGCAATCTTTTGTTCATGTTTTATGTTTTCTATCTCTCCATTAGACAATGTAGTGAAAATAGCCAATAATGTAGCTAATTAGCCTATTTTAGACTTGCAGGCACCAAAACTAGCCAATTTTGGGACTCTCAAGTACCGAACCTCAAAAGACAAGAATTCCAGCAGCTGACCGATAGGGCCTGGCCGATACGGCCGGACCAACCGATACGGCCGCGCCGACCGATACGGCCGCGCCGACCGACACGGCCGCGCCGGCCGACACGGCCGCGCTGACTGATACGGCTCTGCCGACCGATACGGCCCCGCCGACCGATATGGTCGCGCCGACCGATACAGCTGCGTCGACCGATACGGCCCCGCCGACCGATACGGCAGCGCCGACCGATACGGCCGCGTCGACCGATACGGCTTCACCGACCGATACGGCCGCCGCCTGATACGGCCGCTGCCCGATACAGCTGTCACCCGATACGACCGCCTGATGCCTCAAGATCGAAGCCACGGATGAAGGACACGTAGACCAATAAAAGCTACAACTCTCATCAACTCGTTGCCTATAAATAGTAGCTGTCAACCTACAGAGCGAGGGGAGAGCCGGAGGGAGAACCCGGTAAGAGCTAGTGCCTAGACCAAGGAGCTAGTGTGTCGAGTTCCCCAAAAGTCTGCCGATCGATACGGCTGCGTCGACCGATACGGCTGCGTCGACCGATACGGCTGTGCCGACCGATACGGCTGTGCGACCAATACAGCTGTGTCGACCGATATGGCTGCGTCGACTGATACGGCTGCGTCGACCGATACAGCCGCCGCCCGATACGGTCTAGAGAAAGAGTGAGCCGAGGAGTCCAGAGGGACGAAGAGAAGACCCAAGGGCCGAGATCCGACCTACACAGAGGCCGAGGAGCGAGAGCCACCTCTCCTCTGTGGGCTATATCTCTTCCCTCTTCTCTTTCATTCTACTGCATTCCTTTGTTTCTTGTACAAACGATGTTTATCCATCTTTGTTCGGTGCCAGCTATGCTTGTCTATGGCTAGTTAGCTCCTTCTTGGCTATGTAGCCCGATCTGGGCATGTTTATATATTTTTGCCTTAAGCAAGTAGATTTATATCAGATCTAGTATGCTGCATGTTCTATTTTCTCTTTCCAAGTTATGATTACTAGTTTGGTTGATCTCTTACTCGCTTGAACTGCTGTTTCTGCCTGTATCGAGAGATCCGCTATAGGAATAGCTAAGAGACGATAGTTTGGATCTGAACCCGAGAGGAGGACGATCCAAGGTATTCTGTTCCTAACACCCTGGAATATCCTAAGACCCGAGAGGGAACTTAGTGTATTCTGAGGTGTTGATATGTCATTCCTCGAGAGAGGGTCATTGATATATTGTTGATGGTTTTAGTCACGCATCGCGAGAGCGAGTGGGACGACCCCACAGGACAGATGCCACCGTACATACTAGATGCTTGCTTGGGTGTTCAAGGGTTGTCTACGCCCGAGAACGAGTGCATAGACTGCCCCGTTTGTGGTTACATAGCCAGGAACTCTCTTTCTCTGTTTAGTAGACTCACGAGCTCTGTTTTGTTTTATTTTGTTTTGTTTTATATCGTGACAACCCTCTAGACTAGTTCTAGCACTTACTTTTATCGACTATTGTCTTGGCTTATCTGACTAAAGAACAAAAATCTTTGGCGTCCTAAACGTCACCACGTCCCTGTGTTCGACCCTATATATCTACTTCGACCCCGTAATAAAAGTTGTGGTGGCCTAGAAGGTCTCGGGTTATAAATTTAAAGCTTGATTCCTTCCTTTGTCCCGCGTTCATTTCTGGACGCGTGAAAAAGGCCGATCAGTTGGCCAGAAGAATCCACACTACAAAACCTTCAAGGCAGTCTTTTTAGAGATCAGATGTCCTCCCACTGGTCCTGAGTGACATTGTTCCAAAATAAGGTGAGCTTCTTCTTCGGTGATACATCGTCGATACAGACCATCAGCACATAGTTTAAAGAGATATGGCTCATCCCAGTGATATTGCTTCACTTCATGCATGAACTTCTTTAGTGCATTCCTGGTGCATTGGGGATGGATACATGGAAAAGAAACTCAACATAGTGATCACAGAATACAAGCCATGTATGATTTGATTAAAATCAATAGTATTTAGTCATCTCGATCATTTTCATGAGGGTTTTATGTGTCCCCTAAACCAGTGTATCTTTTCTTACAAAATTTATTTCAATATCTCAAAAGTATGCAAGTCCATAATCATATCCCACATTATATCATAATTTATTCATGACTTACAGTGAAACATCACAACTAGATCGGGGATTTCAATATTAGGGTTTCATGATCTTAACGAGGAAATCAATAAGATTTGAATAAGATTAACAACTTTAGTTTCAACATGCCCTTTTGAATCATATTAAGTCCTATTAAGTCATATTTTCGTCATAGAGTACAAAAGAGATAAATATTAGAATTTGTTCCACAAATATAAAAAAGTAATTGATTTGGTCTCATAAATTTTGTTTTGAACATCATTGATCATGGTTTGTACAAGATTAAAGATCTAGCATTCACAAGTTCACATTATGTCACATTTAGTGTCATAAGCTCATACTACTTACATATGAGTGATCAAGTTTGAATACTGGTTCATAAATTATCCACAAGTTACTTATCTATAGTTCAATATAGCATGGATTCATCATTAAGTCATAATTTTTATAAGGTTTAATATGCATCATAAAAATGGTCCATATATATCACATTCATGGTATATGAAAATAAATAAGTACATAAGTGGAGCCAAGGTTGGATCTTGGTTCACTAGAGGTCATAACTAATTGATCTTGGGCTACCATAAAGATTTGAAGCATTATTGATTATGTTTTAGCATATAAAATTTATTATATAAAAGAGATCAAAAGTAATAATTTTTAGAAGACTAGTGAAGTAATGAGTAGATCCATGCTTTGGAAGTACATTTTCATGGAAAGATCACATTACATGGTCAAAATTCATATATTATATGTAACATTATACCACACGAGTCACTTCTATTATTTATACAATCTCTAGCATTTTTATTTAGGTGGTTCAAATATCTACCTTGTGTTACCAAATTAGGTGGATAGTCATATTATAGGTTAATCCATTAGGGGTAAAGTCTTATGCTTTAGTAATTTAGGAGACGAATTTTACTTTATTATTGATTGAATCTAATAATGAATGCATTTGGAAACCCTCACATTAAATCCTCAAACATTGTTACACATATATAATAACTGACTAATTAGGGTTATTGAACCTTGACAAGATGAATACCATGGATCTGTATTGGGAAGCCGAAATGAGTACATATGGTAAGGTTCGTTTGTCAAAGTAAATTCCTAGTTTGTGTGAACCCAATTGGTTGATAATACAAAAAGGGTATTTAATGAGGTAAATAATTGTGTAAGTTAACATAGGAAAAGTTCATCTTCATGGTCGTATGTGCTAACTCATTATAAGGCCTTTGGAAATAAAGTTGAGCATTTTAGGAAAGCATAATGAATTTATATCTTGGCCTGATATAGTGATAAATACTCTCAAATGATGAGTAATTAGTACATAATAGTCATAATATAGTCCAATACACATGTGTAATTAATGTATGATCCAAGTCTATAATTTTTGTTTTTATGTAGTCACATACAATACACTATAATGCTAAAATGTGGATAGTAAAGTGTGTAGATTGGTAAACCCCAATGTGCCACCTTACATGATAGGTTAATGATAATGTGTTAGTCATGATAAAATGAATTAGAAAACCTCTCTTGATGAGTCCTATAATGATGGATAAAATAGTAAGTACTAAAAAAGGGTGATATCCAAATAATTATTGGGATAGGTTATGAATGGTATGATTTAGGGGATGATATCCCTTTCAAGGGGTAGAGTGTTTTAACATGCCCGAATATAGGTACCAAGCTTAACACTTCCCTTTTTGTATGACATTTTTATGCTAATATTTATTCTTCCCTGACTTATGTCAAATTGAGAGCAACTGACGTCAATAAATATAAAGTTATAGAAAAATTATTAGACATAAAGTTTTAAAAAAAAATTCCTTATGGAGTCCATTATACAAATACATCAATTAATTAATTAATACCTTTTTGGCTCTAGAATTGATGAAAGGAGTTAGACAGATACAAGTTATTATATCAAAATGATAAAAAGGATAACATAACATTAATGAGTACATATAAATAAATAAAGGAATGAAATGCCAAACATTTTCAAAAAGTGTAATTAAAGTTATAAAATTCCAAATTTATAGTCAAGCTAACGTCACTTACCCTCTCATTGAATTGGTAGAATTATAATGTTTTATATGCATAATGGTGCATTTAAACTTTCTACTAAGACTAAGTTAATGTTTTATTTCCCCAATAATGTCACAATCCCCCCATATGTCTTACTATTCTTCTTTTCCACATGCTTATCACTAAGCTCATAATTGTTGTATGTTTTCTTATTCTCCTCCTTACCTCCTCCATTGTTTCTCTCCTTTCTTTTCCTTAGGCTCCAAAAACCAACTCGTCAACTCTTTCCATATCCTTTCCATTACCAAACCACTACTTAACCGAATCCAACCTTCCTCTCCCTGTTGCCCCTATTTATAATATCATTCCTTCCTCACGACATTATCACCAATGTTTCACCAAACCCAACTTGTAAAACTGCAAAATCCATTCTTGGAACTTATAGATTTTTCCCCGGGTACACAGATAGAGTTGTCCTTAATCTCCGCCAATTGGGATACTCACAAGATTATAGAGTCAAGTTTGTATGTTCTACACACTAGCATGGAAAGTGTGCTTTGTCTCTAGAGAGGGTCTTTTATTCCTCTATTGTGGTTAATTCCCCTGAACAAGGTAAAACACAAAAAGCCATTCTTCTTCTATGCTTGTTGGTACTAATTTTTGTGTCTTGATGATCTCTATTGTGGTCTATGTTTATGTCTTGTGTTGTCCTTATGAATCCCTCCAACATTAATTAGATGGGCTGGTTAGATCCAGGTTATTCCTCCCACTTCATGGCTCTCTCTCCACCTATTTTCATAATGGAATACCCTTCATGTAAGCTGTTGCCAAATCCAAGTCATGGGTCTCTATGACCAGCTGAATTAGGGGAACTCGAATATGGTGTTTTCAAGCTATGTTTTCTAGTGGATATAAAGTATGATCCATGGCTTTGAAGCTCTGAACTATTTTTCCTCATCATTGTGTAGTTCTTATGAACTTTTGCATGAATGATTCCCTAATTTTCCCATTCAACTCATTCCAATCTATCAAAATCAAGTCGGGCATGGCGGTCTTTTGCGCATGCATCTACTTTTAATCATGCATGATTTTGAGTGTGATGTTTGATTGAGATGGCCATGTCATACGTATAGTCTCTAAAATTAGGTGTGGGATAGCATGGTCCTTTTTCTTTAGTTTCTTATTGAAAAGCAGTTAATGTTTTTAACTTTGAAAATTTATAACTAACTATTTGTACATTTTCAAAATGAAACAAAATATGTTTTGGATTCACTAAAATATTACCTATTTATTTTTATTATTTGTACACTCTAATTGGATATTAGTAAAAAGTACATTTTTAGGAACCATCACATTAATGGGAATTAACCTTAAATTCGTGATAATACATTGTTAGGTGATGTGGGACTCTGATTATTGGACTTAGGGACCATATGGCTGGGTTAATTTAAGACCCATGTAGTTGTATACATAGGTGGTTCTCTAATCTTTTACAACATATATCAATTTGTTGTGATCTATTTCTAATAAGGCATATGATTTTGTCCAACATCAATGCAAAAGCAACATTCTAAATTTTTCCTAAGCAAACATGATTGTGAATCATGTCTTGACCACTTCTAGGCCACCAACTAATGTGCATTTATACCACCTAAATGTAGCTTGTAGTCATGACGATTGGGATTTCTAAAGTTTCCATCCAAACTAGGCCGCACCATACAAATGTGGACCTTTAAGTCTGGATTTTCATGTGATCATGACTCCAGTTTCCCTATAATGAGGCATCTTCTTGATATTACTATATATATACATACATATATATATATATATATATATATTGCAATTCTATTTTTTGAATTGGAATCTTCTGAGATCTTTTGAATTGTTGTGTTGTATTGGGTTTAGACCCCTCATCTCATTCCATTTGATTATTTTTTTGTGATTGCATAATTGATATACATCTTGATACTCTATTATGCATGTTGATATTATACTAAGTTATCAATCATAGATTCTTATGTATAATCATATTTTTATAAAGACGTGCTTTTACATTTGGAATTTGCTATATATCCCTTATTATATAGAGGGGTACTCTATTATTTCCATGGTGTGAAATTTTACCCATCCCTACTTGTACAATGATCCAATGTTGTGATGGCCCTACAATAGCTATCTTTAGTCTATTTTACATATGCATACAATTGTGTTATTTTATGAAACTAGGGATTGATTAATGACAAGATTATTTACAATCTCTCATTTCTCTTATGCAAAAATGCCTAATTCTCTTTTTTAATTTTATTTTACTTGTATATATGTTAACAACCTTCTCTTGCATGGGAACTCCTCTTGTATTTATACTTACATACCCTATAATGCCTAAATGTTTTGTTTATGTACATGTTCAGTTTTTTATAATGCATACCTTTTCTTGTTTCTCCCTTTTTTGGGTGTTGTTTTGAAACCACTTAAATGTAGGTGTTATATAGCATGATGGGTCAGAAGGACCTTGTACTAAGGCAATGAACTTGAGGATAACTTGGGTTATTTAAGTTTCACTTTGCACTAGTC
Organism: Alisma plantago-aquatica; assembly: GCA_963693085.1. Lineage (NCBI taxonomy): Eukaryota > Viridiplantae > Streptophyta > Magnoliopsida > Alismatales > Alismataceae > Alisma > Alisma plantago-aquatica. Next base: position 77,817,902 of record OY856413.1, on the reverse strand, counting down.
CTTTGAAATAATTAGATGTACACTAATGTTTTTGTAATTTCACCCTTGTAGGGAGGAACAATGCATTGATTATAATGAGAATAATGTTATCGTAGTTATATTTTTTCTGCTAAATAATTACCATGCTTTATGTATAATACATTAATGGATTAAAATGCATCTTTTCCAACATATGTACTAGTTTATTTGGATTGCATGGATTTATTACTCAATTAAGTAAAGAGAGGATCTCCTCTCACAAATTACTCTTTAGACTACAAATATAGAAATATCTTACCTTGAATTCAATAGGATGTCACTTTATGATCAAGAAAAGTAGTAAAGTGGTTTTGAGAACCAATAGTCTGACTAAAAACCAATGTCTTCATGACCCATGGTCCAAAGGGGCATCAACTAGGAAAAGGATCTCCAAATCTTCTTCTATATTGAAGAGGTCAATAAGCTCATATTTATATAATGAGCTTCTTGACCATTCTGATAATGATACAAACTCTACTATTTATCTTGACAGTACATCACCAAAAAATATTCCACATAAGAGTCTACCAACCATCTTTCAATACTTACTCTTTGGAAGTCCTTCTTAAGGAGGTAATGTCCATACTCCTTATGTCCACCAAATTTGCCACCATGTCCCACACCACCCAAGCCCTTCAAGAAGACAGATCATGAGCTCTTCATAAGAAGGAGGAAAACTTCTTGTTGATCCTATAACAACACTAGCTCTAATGAAGATGGTCTCCATGGTATATAGGATAATATAATCCATAGAATTAGATATAAGTGTGTGCCTACCAGTAAAGGACAAGAGTTTTCCCTTCCAATATGCATTCTTGTCTCTTATCTTCTAAAACATCAGATCAAATTAATGAATCACTAGTCTATGCCTCACAACAAGAACATCAAGATAAATGAAAGATTGACCAACAAAATTAATACTAAGAATTGAATCCATTCTATAATGTTCCAAAATTATGTCATTACCTAATAAGTAGCAAGACTCTTCTTTGTTGAACTTTTGTACAAACAAATTATGATAACTGGAGAAAACATCATGAACATACTAAGTAATATGGGATCACAATTGGAGAAGATCATGGGGGAACTTTCCCTTTCTCCATGGAGTGGAATCTCTAAATTTCACCATTCTGGCATGTCTCTCTCACTTTTCTACGTATGGATTTTTTGAAAGGATAAAAAGAGAGAGAGAAATGGGGTTTCCTTATTTAAGACCTATATGCATCTGAAGGCCTAATCATATCATATTCTTGGAATGTTGTACAGTGGGTTTCACATCTGAAGGACCCTCCTGACAAATACCGTATTCTTATTATGAAGATTAGAGAAGGCTTGATCCATGCAGGGATAGAGAATGTGGTGCACCAAAGAAGGAATCAAAACAAACTCACTGATACGCTTGCCAAATTTTTCTTAAAACAACCATCCCCAACAACACAATGGCATGTGTGTCCCCCTCAAGGGCATCACTTTTATCTTTCAGACATTCAATTGTTCCCTAACTTGTTCCCTACCAGCACTTGATGTTTCTGTTTTCCAAAAAAAAGACCTATATGCATCTAGAAGATACCAACTAAATATGAATTGGGAGACATTAACATCCATGAACCAACAAAGGAGCTCATAAGTAGATCAATCACTACCTACATAAACCCAAACTTGTCAAGGACACATGTGATAAAATACCAATAAACCTGATTTTGTGTGCTTAAGTCATGTCATATTTTATGACTAAGTTGTTATCACTAGATGCTTTGTTAATGTCATAAATAATCTATTTGTCTAGGTAAATGTCAGGAATGGTATCTCTTCCTATGAAGAAAGCACCTTTCTCAATAGAAGTAAGCTTTGGGAGAAATAAGGAGAGGTGATTTTATATAAGTTTGCCCAAAATGTACAATGAGACATTCTTCATTGAGATAGGGTGGAAATAAGAAGTCAACTTATAAGAATCCTCAATCTTGGCATGAGGATGACATGACTTCTTCATATAGTTTGCTAACACTCCCCACCGCAAAAGAAAAACTCTATTTAGGCTTCAAAATTTCTTTTGACAATCTCACATTATGTTGTTAGAATTTTGGAGAGAAGATGTTTGGGCTTGGCATACTTATCTAACCATCTATATAAGGGCACCCAACATCTCCTCTTCAAAAGTAGGGTCCAAATAGACATATTTTCATCATCTAACACCAAAATATGTATGAGTCTAAGAACTAGTTCTACCCATCCATATGCCTTACATTATCCACAATATAGAAATCATCACTATCCAGCAGCTTGGTGTATCATCTCACCAGCCTTAGTCAAATTCCTCCCATCATCCTTCCTAATACTCTATCTAATGATTCTTCTCTTCTTTCTACATTTTATAATTTTTATGATAGAATTTTCTAATCCATTCACCATCATCCAGCCACATAACCTCAAACAACTCCTTCAAAGTGAGTTCTTAGTAGTTAAAAAAGACATCCCATTCAACTTCAACTTGAATCATCAATTTTTCATACAAATCTAAAGTGTGGGCTTCTAATATTTTTTGAAGCATGTAGGCTTGTCTTCTAGATGCTCAAGGACCAATCGGCTCAAGACAGGATGAACCGACCGGTTCAAGGGTTGAACCAATCGGCTCAACTAGTCTAACCGAGATCACTTGGAAAGTCAGAAGACTATTTTGCAAATACAATTTGTTTTACTTGTACAAATTTGATTTGGACAAGGATTAATATTTGATTAATTAAAAACAAATATGAAAGTCAATTTGAGTTGGACCAGGACCACGAACCGATCGGTTGGGAAGTGAACCGATTGGCTCTGGTGCACCAACCAATCGTTTCATGTGTGAAACAATCGGCTCAGCTCCCCAACCGACCGTTTCATGCTTGAAACGATCAGTTCAACTGGCGTAGTTGGTTGTTTTGTGGAAAATCTCGAACCCTTCTACTCCTGCATTAATCCTGCATTGCCTGGGGTAGAAAACCATGTCCCATGACCCACCTATATATATAGGGGTATTGGGGGCTTCTCTGGTGAACAACTCAGTGCACCAGTTGCTCTGCAAAGTTGTCATTCTCTCTGGTTTTGGTAACCGAGAGAGAGCCCGAGCAAGTGCTACCTGATAAGGGAGGCACAACAAGGGAAAGACAACTATAGAAAGTGACTGGTGGCAGGAGAGTGTGTCGGTGACTAGTACACCGATAGGAGGGTGCAACTCCTTCCGATTCCTTGTGGGACAAGGAGATCGGAGTTCCAGGTGGTCTGTGTGGACTACTTCAGAGGTGGGAGACTTCTGCCGCTCAGAGGACAACTGTCAATCTTAATAGTCCCAGTGAGACCCGGAGCCGACAATCCCGATGCGATCAGGAGCTTCACAGACACTGTCCAAGACTGGAGGTGAAGACCGAGCAAGCCGCGAGGTAACGTCGCCAATCAAGCCTCGGGACAAGGTACGCTTCTACAAACCATCCTTCCTACTGTATAGACGTTGACGTGTTTCCTTTGTTTTGGGTTTGGGGAGAAGAAAACTTTTGTTTTCGCTTCCTTCTCTGTCTCCCCTAAAACCCAACAGTGGTATCAGAGCCAGGTTAACTGCTCTATACTTTAGGATTATCGATATGATCGAGTTTGGTTTGTCGCCTTTATTTATTGCATACGATGCGAATAAAATTGGCTTTATGCATGTCCAATCCTAAATCCACAAATTTCAATATACATATATGATATGTAATATGAATGCACTCGATACACGTCACCCTTAAATGAGTTTTGTGGTGGATGTATAGTGTGGTTATGGCCAATAAACCCAATGTATGTGTGCTTGGTTGTATGTGGTTGCTTGCATCTCAGTCAGCACACCAATTCCCTACCTCCTTATTCCTGATGTAACTCGAGATAACTCGAGATTTCTTTCCTACCTTTTCTCCCCCCGAATGTAACTTGGGATTTCCCAAATAATATATAAAATAGGATAGATCTTTTATTACCTGTTATGTCAAAGAATGGCAGACAACCTGACGGCAACTGAGATGATCGGTTCAAGGCGTGAACTGATCGGTTGGCGATCCAGATGACCTGTTCATGGAGCGAGACGATCGGGTGGCGGCCATGAGGAGATGCACAACGACCAGGCGAACCGATCGGCTGGTGGTACTCAGACGACCGGCCAGAGTGAGCAGGTTATTCATGTGATGAGTTGATCAACTCAGAAGGCTATATCACTTCATCTTGTACAGGTTGCATGCATGTGATGTAGACCTAGATGACGGTGATTCCTCTTAGCTCAAGGAATCACATTAGGATGGCCATAATCATCGCTTTTATCGTTTCACATGTTTTCTGTGGGATATATCATGTATATGATACGTACTATATATTGTGGTGATTGGATATGTATATGTACCTATAAAAACCAAATCCCTCATTACATATTAAAGTTTTAGATGCCTTCCAAATGTGACACATGTGAAAAGCTTGATCGACCAAGTGTGGGCACGCCCTAGCGTGGTGCACCATCTATCTCGTGGAAGCGTGAAGGATGGATATGTGGGTCTGCCCGAGCAGGGTGCATATTCATCGTTTTGGCTTTGGGTCAGACTTAACAAGGTGACCTAGATAGGATCTAGCACCTTGAGGCATGGAGATGATCATGGCAAGGAGTTGCATATGACATCTTTCAAGAGTTGCATATGATGCAATTGGAAAAAGTTGCCTACTTGGAAGATCTAAGTTGTGGGTGGCATCCCTAGCTGGTCCATGACTCAGAGGATTTCAGGATCTTGACCCACTAGAAGATTGTGCGATGCAATCTTCTGAATTGATGGTGAGGGTTGTCAATTTGAACAAAAATAGTGGGAGTGATAATTAATTAAAGTCCTAATTATATCGTCAACTTTTCAAATAAGTTAAAATTGAGTTTTGGACTAAACTGCATATATTTCCTTTTGTAGTACAAATGACAACAAACAACAATCACTTTTCATTGCGATCGGTCCTTGAAAAGGACAAGCTGAATGGGACTAACTTCCATGACTCAAGAGCGAAAGCTCTATGTCCTGGATACTCCAGTTCCAGAGGAACCTTCTCCTACCACACCAAAGGCAGAAAGGGATGCTTATAAGAAGCATTCTAATGATGCCATTGATGCAAAGTGCTTGATGTTGTGCTCCATGAACCATGAGTTGCAGAGACAAGAGAGGTATGATGTCATTGAGATGATTCAACATCTCAAGAACATGTATGAAGATCAAGCATGACAAGAGAGGTATGATGTCTCCAGGGCGTTGTTCAAGTACATCATGACATAAGGAGATCCAGTTAGTCCTCACACGCTCAAAATGATTGGGTATGTGGAGAACCTGACAAGACTGGGATTTCCTCTGAGCTAAGAGTTGGCTACTGACGTGATACTGCAATCGATGCCAGAATCCTACAATCCGTTTGTGATGAACTACAACATGAACAACTTTGACAAGCCGTTGACAGAGTTGTTGGGCATGTTGAGGACCGCCGAGACACAGATGAAGAAGGACAAGCCTAAGATTGTGATGATGATCAACAGCAAGAAAGGAAAGTCCAAGCGTAAGGGCAAGGGCAAAGCTAAGAAGGGTTCTGATGCTAGCCAGCAGCCCAAGGCGTCTTCAGATCTCAAGGCCAAAGGAGGCGTGACCAAGAGAGGCAATTGCCACCATTGTCAAAAGCCAGGACATTGGAAAAGGAATTGTCCACTCTATTTGGAAGAAATAAAGAAGAAGGAGGCGACAGACGTCTCCACCTAAAGGTGTCATGAAATAAACTTGTAACACTTTTTGAGGTATATGATACCAAGATATAAAGTGTAAAACACTCAATAAATGGGGCAAGTGTTGCCGCCATAGATAGGAGTACTTTAGTTTATTTTCATCCTAAAAGGCATGTAATAGAGTTATGAACTGCTATTTCATATTTGCCAATGGATAGAAACACATTATTTTTTCATATTGTATGACAATGATAGAAATTAATAAAGTTGATGTTTCCATTCCAAAAGATATGATCTTTATGGCAATGCCTTATTTATCTTGTGGTACTTAGTATGCATAAGATAAAATTGATACCTAAAAGTTATTGATAACTCAAACAATCAAATTAGCATAAATCATGAGAAGTTCATTTCTAGTTTCCATATGATGGATAAATCTAGACTCTTTTGGTTAGAGAACCAGTAAGAGACATGAATCTCTTAGACATGATTAATCAATCTTCACTAGTGGTAGTGGGAGAATGATTATCCTACTTGGTATAATACATGTGATGTATTTACATACCTATAGGAGTTAATTTTATTACTTCAAATGGTGTTTAGAGAAATACCAATATGAATATCTTGAAGTGTTCAAGAATATCATAGATGAAGTACGAATTTGGTAAAGTATTAATTCTTGGTGAGATCAATAAATGAAATACTTGGACCAAATGTTTGAGAACCTTGTGAGTGATTATGATAGTGTATCATAGTGAACTCATGATTAAGGCATGGTGATGTCTAAATCAATAAGGAGTCATACTCTAAGGAATTAGAGGATGATTATCAAATAACTAAATTCTTCTTAAATAAAGAATACCCTACATTAATAAATGACATTAAGAATCACAAGGAGTTGTGAGTTTTTATATCCTTAATAGATACACCTCGATTATCTATATGATGAGTTGGTCATGTGATGAGTCAACTATCTAGATGAATATGAGGAACTGTATTTTGAGTTATGGTTCATAACCATTACATCCTAAATGACTTCCATGTGAACCATAAGGTATGACCTTGATGGTAGCACTCATTGGGAAGAAATCCATGAGTGCGAATAAGTCTTAAGCATTAAGACACATGGATAACATTTTGAGAAGGATGATGCTTGTTGATTGCAACTTAATGACTAAGAAATTTGGCATATGGATACTAAAACCACATTCCTATGAGGAATAAAACAAGGGTGTGTACGTGACACAATCTATAAGGTTTATGAATCCATTAATGCAAATGAAGTATATAAGTTACAATGAACTAATCAATGTGATTGATTGAGTACAAGCAAGTCATAACTGTGATCTTTACTTTGATAATATAGTCAAAGGGTTTGACTATTATGTCAAAGATAAAGAGAGATATGTGATTTAGTGGGAGTGTATTCACATTCCACATGTTGATGTGAAATGGAAATGTTCTAGAATGAAAATCCAAAGTGGAAATTATCTTTAAGGAAGAAAGAGACGTTTCCTATGTGATAGGAATAGAGATCTATAGAGATAGTTCTCGAAAACCTATTGACCTGAAAAGAGAAAGCATACATTGGCAATCTATACTGAAGGGTTCAGTATGCATAGATTCAGTGGGAGAAAACTTGTCCATGTTACATGGAGTTCGTATCCCAAGGATAAGTGTCCAATTCTTATGAATAATGGGAGCACTAAGAATAGATTTGGATCTATCATGTATGTAATCATCCCATTATCTTGCATGTATGCACATTACAAGAATAAAGTGCATTCATCATCTTGTACATAGGACATGACAATATGATGTGCTCATCCTGATAACTCGTATGTGGGACATGACGAGTGGATGTCAGTCTAGTTTTAGTAAGGGTTACTGGAATACCATAAGAACTTGATTAGTACTTGAGAAGTACTAGTTCTATGGAAATAAGGAAGGGTTCAATGTAAAGAGTTACGCTGATGCGAACTTCCAAAAAGGACAGAGAATTAATCGCAATATATGAGAAAGTGAATGTTTGTTGATAAATGGAAACGTTCCAATAAAGTCGTTTAAAAGGAAAAGCTGAGTATCCGTGTGTTAGAGAATAGTAGTGGATACTATATGGATCTGTAAGTTCATAAGATGAACTTATAGTTATTCCGGTCATTGACGACATGTAAGGTACGCTTGGTCATGCAATGTGGCTAAAGGTTAGCAAAGGAATACTAGATTGCATATTACGACAGCTCTATCTCATACATATGACGTACAACAAAGAGATGAGAGACATAAAATTAATACTTACTTTGGCAAGGTGTTGTCATAACTCACTATGCTAGCACTAGAGCACAGTAACATGTGGGACATGTTTGAAGATCACTATGAATATGATTCAAGGGTGATTGGCTCACAGTACAAGTGGGAGTCTGTTGTTATGTATGCCCTGAGAGCCAATCATGGGATGATTGGTGGGATACATTAAGATTGATTTGATAAAGATCAAAGGCAAGCTTCCAATTCTTTCTGGTTCAGTCATATGAGATAGTGATAGAACATATTGAATGTCTAGAGAATGACAATACTCAATGACGTATGCTTTTAGGTTGAGGACCAGAACGATGAGATCATATGGATGCTAAGAGTTTGTACATTCTTATTATGTTCCTAGTCAGATGTCATTGTGGAAGGTAGATAGACAACAATGACACAAAAGACTAGATTGTGGTGTTCGTTGATGACAGAATCTCATTAGTCATGATATAGAGATATCAAACCAAACACATAGGTACTTTTTAGAGAATAAGTTTACCAGACAAACCCACCGTGAGTTTGATACATGGAACCATGACATGGTAGTCACAGTCAGTTCTCACAGTGATGGTGGTGAGTGTGATTCTTTGACCTGAAATCACTACACTCAACACATGTCGTTGGGTACACTTTAACATCATCAAACGTAGTCCTGAAACATGGGTTGTTATAAATGTGATGATTGGGTGGCTTTGACACATGGGGCTTTTGAGGGTGAGTGATAGATATGGGATTTGTCCCTCCTTAGGGAGTTTGATATCCATGGCCACTTGATGCGTAAGATTGAGATAGGCGTGCGCACGCATGTGTGAATCAGTATGTGATATTGATGTCATACATATCTCCTCCAATCTACTCTGAGATCAAGAAAGTGAATGAACGTTGACAGGATGACTGTTCCTTGCCTTGAGTTCATTCGGGATATCAGTGACAAAGGAATTATACATTCACTATAACACCATTCACGGATTGTAGGATTGAAAGTTGTTCTCCAACTTTCTATTTCACTTGGGTAGCACTGATGTGCGACTAGGCACCGCTCTTTGCTTGTGAAGTCATAAGTGTTATGGACTTTCACTGCCAATGTGAAATGGACCTGCAGGGTCACACACATAGGATTTAACCTGGAAGAGGAGTTTTTCCACAAATGATGTTTAGATTGATTACTAAAGGAGTTTAGTAGTTCAATTAAACACTCAATCAATTGATAGCTCAAAATCATAGTATTCAAGGTGTTGGATCGATTGATCAGAGTATCAGATTGATTGAAACTATGATTCAGTGATTTGCACAAGTCTGCTGCCCCCAACCGATCAGCTCATGTGATGAACTGATCAGCTCACGTTGGTGAACCGATCGGCTCATGTGATGAACCGATCGGCTCAAGACAGGATGAATTGACCGGCTCAAGGTTTGAACTGATCAGCTCAACTGGTCTAACCGAGATCGTTTGGAAAGTCAGAAGACTATTTTGCAAATACTATTTCACTTGTACAAATTCAATTTGGACAAGGATTAATATTTGATTAATTGGAAACAAATATGAAAGTCAATTTGAGTTGGACCAGGACCACGAACCAATCGGTTGGGAAGTGAACCGATTGGCTCAGGTGCTCCAACCGATCGTTTCAGGTGTGAAACGATTGGCTCAGCTCCCCAACCGACCGTTTCATGCTTGAAACGATCGGTTCAGTTGGCGCAGTTGGTTGTTTTGTGGAAAATCTCAAACCCTTCTACTCCTGCATTAATCCCGCATTGCCCGGGGTAGAGAACCATGTCCCATGACCCTCCTATATATATAGGGGTATTGAGGGCTTCTCTAGTGAACAACTCAATGCACCAGTTGCTCTACAAAGTTTTCGTTCTCTCTGGTTTTAGTAACCGAGAGAGAGCTCGAGCAAGTGCTACCCGATAAAGGAGGCACAGTAAGGGAAAGACAACTGTAGAAAGCGACTGGTGGTAGGAGAGTGTGTCAGTGACTAGTACGCTGATAGGAGGGTGCGACTCCTTTCGATTCCTTGTGGGACAAGGAGATCGGAGTTCCAGGTGGTCCATGTGGACTACTTCAGAGGTGGGAGACTTCTACCGCTCAGAGGACAACTGTCAATCTTGACAGTCCCGGTGAGACCAGGAGCCGAGAGTCCCGGTGCGATCAGGATCTGAATAGACACTGTCCAAAACCAGAGGTGAAGACCGTGCAAGTCGTGAGGTAAAATTGCCGAGTAAGCCTTGGGACAAGGTACGCCTCTACAAACCATCCTTCCTATTGTATAGACGTTGACGCGTTTCCTTTGTTCTGGGTTTGGGGAGAAGAAATTTTTTATTTCCGCTACCTTCTCTGTCTCCCCTAAAACCCAACACTGTTAGAGAGTCAAACCTCATAAAAGAAAAATTGGAGGGTGGTGTGGATCAAAACTCATAGAATAGGTGACAACTAGATGATAGTGGTCACAAAATGTAAACCAAGTGAGGTGTTTTACCAACAAAAAGACATCATCACTCGTCAGAGGTGAGTTAAGAAGGACTTGGCCAAGTCTCTACCAAGTTGTCAGTTTGTGCCTTTATTTGTCAACCCACATGAAAGAAATTTGTACATAAGAAATCTCAAACATGTCTAAATCAAAAATTTCATTCATTAAAATGTTCCATATGTATCCTATCTATAGGGTAGGGTTCTCTTCTCTTTGTCAGGGTTCCAACAATGTTGAAATCTCTTCCATTTTACATAACCAATATGAATAGCAAGATCATCGAGGGAGGACCAGAGATCGCATTGGGTTGTAGTTGTGTATTAGGCATAAATAACTGTAATGAAAATTTATACACCCTTTCCTTCCTTCATACAAATCATAAGGTTTTTTTGACGAGAAGAAAACACAAAAAGCAAAAAATCCAAATTAATACATCCATACTTTACCTTCATCATTGTGATGACCTGCGCCACAAACCTCAAGATAACTCAAAACTAACCATGGAAACAAAGCTAAACAAACATATTACTAGAAAACACTGGAAATTAAAACCATTTTCATTAATCACCAAAAAAGGAACACCCCTTACATATGAGTCCTTACATGACACAAAGTACTTGCATCAACATATACTTACCAGGGATGCCATCAACCTGCTACAAGAAAACATGTTCCAAACATATATACATGTTCACTATACCTTTACATTAAAAAGGGGCACATGAGAGAACACCATGTATTGATGGCACATCTACAAAACACACCCAAAAATCATCCCAAAGACCTGAGTGTACATGGACGACTCTAATACTCTAACAACAAAAGGACCACAAGAAGCACTTCCAACCTTGTCAACTAATATTTGTCTTGCTTCTACTCAGCCTCTACTACATGATCTCTACCTCCTTGTGCTCATCCACCTAAAAAGATGTGGGGAACCCATGGGGTGAGATTCCAAATCTAAGTGGGAGATATAACTCTCCGCCAACACTATTATTAGCACAGATAAGGTGATAAAGAATGGAAGTAAAGTTGCAACTATGATAAGTAGGTAATCATCATCAACAGTATATGCAATCGCAATTGGATTATGAAACATCTTATCATTATAAAAGGAATACGAAGAACATGTATATTCACTTCTGACTATACTATACAAGAGAAAGCAAGGCCTTATCCAATGTTTTCGTATTTGAACCTAAGCAAGATACTACACGACTGATTATGAGTTTTATTATACCCCGAGGATTTGAGTCATACCACCCAAATCCAACTGACCAATGCTAAGTTGAATCGGTGTCACACTGTAAAAGAGTGAAATAACCCCTTTACTAAAAATTTGAAATATCAAACCTCCATTCCCAACATACTCAAAAGGCATGTGTAAAAGGGTGTGAAATTTTCAAATATTATTTATATGGTATACAAAAGACCATTGGAAAGCAGCAGAATAAAGAGTAACTGACTATAATCAATTTCATAAAAGATTGTATAAGAATACATCATTCTCCCTTTAGGGTTTACATCAAGATACAAAAATTAGGATCTAGATAGAGGGAAGTCTAACTACTACAATATTTTCTCTAAGGAAACATCTCCATCAACCAAGTCCAAGCCAAAAGCTAAGATCTTCTTGTCTTATCCATCACCTTGCTCAGCACTTGGAAGGTTGAGAAGGAACCCAGCAAAAGGGAAAGGGGAGAAAAGTATGTGTCACAAAACTAGTCTAGGATAACAATATAAGTAAAGCAAATAAAAATAGGCTAGGGTTCATCATAAGATGAAGATAACAAGACTATGAGGCTATATTCAAAAGAAACTTGCCATTAACAATTATATTAAAAAGGATTTGTATGTAAGATAATTATGTATACCTAACTAAGTAGGGTTGAGTCACCTACCGGACCTCTAACCTACAGGTGAGGGAAGAATAAGACATTCCCAATCACCTACATAATAATATGGAGAGAATACAAACATTTCCCAAGGCGATTAAATGCATGTCCTCTATGGGTGGTTGTACATAAGTATCGCTACTTTAAATTAAATAGAACATAAATCTGCATGATGGAAACGTAGTCATGGAAAGAGTAATCAAAATATTCAATAATCATGGCAGTGGGGTATTAGAGCCAAACAATATGAAACAATAATATGATTTTAGGCACAAGTAATTAGGGTTTCAAGAAAAGAGGATTAGGTTCAATTAAGCCTCATTAGGGAAAAGTAGGTTAAGGCATAAAATTTCCCAAATAAGGTATTAGATGCACATACCTCTTCTTTAGAGTCATAGAAACCACTTTTTAGAACCATTAAATGAGATCAGGGTCCACTTGTCCTAACATCATTACCATGTTCATGTATTAGAACTATATTCATTCATTAAGGACTCAAACTCCAAAACTACCAACTTTCTCCACAAGCCATTGATTTAGGTCCCGAAACCATCACTATTGTCTTAGTTAGGGTTTTTTTTATCAAAATAATATATAATTTTATATATTTTTGAGATATGGACTTTTAGAGGTATTTTTAGTAATTTTTAATTAATTTAATCATTCCCAAAAGTACTTTTTTGAAAAACTCAGAATTAGGCGTTGAAATTATTTTTATTAAAAAGATCACATTTTTTATTCCAAAAAATATTTATTTGTTAATTTTGGATAAGCGAGTCAAAAGATATGCTTTTTATAAAACCGGCCAATCAAAAAATTCCAAATAAGTAAAATATTGTGAGAGAGGCGGAGAGAGAGAGAGCGGGGGAGGAGGAAACCCGACCCCATCTGACTTGGCCCAATCGACTGCGGCCAAGTCACGAGTCAAGGGTCTCATTGACCCGTCCCAAAACAAAGACAAGATACAGTCAAATTACTAAACTGCCCTTGGTGAGAAAACAAACGAAAAGAGAAAAGAGAGGGCAGTTTCGGGAAAAGAATAGGGGTTGTCCCCCTCCTTGCCTCTATGCTCCATGGCTGTGAAGCAGAGAAGTTGTTACTCCTCACGATTTTGGGCAAATCCACTATCAAGCATCAAATGAAGAACCAAAGCTAAAAACACGAAGAACAAGATGTGAAGAACTTCCCAAAATTGTCAATTTGGCCGGAGATAAACGGTGGAGGGATCAGTAGGTGTCGCAAGCCTAGAACAAAATCTCGCTTGTTGGTGGTGGCACACGCAATGTACAATGGAACTGGAAGAGGAGGAAGGTTGAATGGAGGGCGAAGAAGGTCTTGGCACACATACATATAGGTGTGGGGAAGAGATGGGGCGAGGAGAGTGGTGGTCGAAAAGCTTGGAAAATAAGAAATTAGGTGTTTTCCTGATTCTTCATGAAACTAAATGAGTAGGGTCTCTTTAGATGTGGAATCCTTATCCAAATCTAACATAACAAAAATCAAAGAAAATGATCGAGAAAAACCCCAAAGATCGGGCCCTCTGGCCGCGGTTACTGTTCACCCTCGACCCAACGAAGGTGACAACATGCAGACTGTCCAATCGCCGATCCAACGGCTCAGATCACACGCGCTAACTAAAAAAATGTGACATCTAATTCTATTCCAAATAGATTTTTTCTAAAAAGAAATGAAGAACTTCTTATTCATCCCGCTCTTCACATGCAGGAAAGCTTAACGAAGTAGACATACAAGGAGTTAAACACGAAGGGGAATTGGTAGTACTACAACCATTACATCGATCTTTGTCCAACCACTTATGAATTGCCTCTGGCGGCCTAATGTAGTGAAATGTTCCTTGCTTGTTACGAATGTGATGCTTTGCTAGGCCATCCACAACTGCATTGCTCGTTCTATGAGTATGGGATAGGGTCCATTGACCATGTCTGGCCAGAATCTGTCGGCATCCATGTATGAGCCTCATGTGTCGTGGATGATCAACAACTTGTTGGTTCACTACATAGATCGCCAACTTGCAATCAGATTCTATGTCGAGTTCTTCCAATAAAAACTCCTCCGCCTTCTGTAAGGCACAAAGAAAAGCCAAGAGCTCTCCGTGGAACACAGATCAAACGTTAGAATAAAGAGTGTCAAAATCTCCCTTCCAGTCACCTGTGGCGTCCCTAACTATCAATCTTGTTGCACTCTTCTGCCCGAGGATGGCGGCGTCGACGTTCAGTTTGAGTCTCCCTATGGACGGCCTCCTCCAGCCAGCCTCAGATGTCCCGATAGAGTGTTCTACCCAGCCGTCATCCCTCTTTTGCCAAGCCGTCTCCGTTGCAAACACCTTAGACCTTATGAATCTACACACTTGCTCATTGGGTTTGATAACCTTCTCAAAGACCTGTTGATTTTCGCAGTTCCAAATGTGCCAACACGAGAGCATGAATAAGGTCTTTTTGTCTCCCGCTGACCGTAAACCTTGCTTGATCCACGTGCAAGCGTCAACCGTGAAGAAGGATGTAGGTTGAGCCCCTCTAAGCAAATGTTCCCATATCGGTTTGACTAGCTTACAGTCTCGGATGGCATGGATATCAGTCACCTCATGTTCTTGACACCTGACACATCTTGCATCCGTTGCCATATGGCATTGTACACGCTTGTGATTAGTAAGGAGAGCTCCATGCATAAACAGCCACATGAAATGTTTAACCTTTGCCGCCACTTTGGATTTCCACATAGCATCCCAATCTCCTTCGACTTGTAGATCACGTGGATTCCTCAGGAGTGTATAAGCAGATTTGGTAGAATATAGCCCGTCTGTGGTGGCTTTCCAAACTGACACATCGTTTTTTGCTTGCTGGGAAGGTGCTGGAATGGCCAAGACCAGATTGACTCCCTCCTTGGGAAGCCAGTCCTGCAGAAAGTTTATATCCCAACCTCCATTGCCTAAGCTCACACTTGCGACTTGCAAGTTAGTGATCTCTTCTGGTATAGGTCGGATAGCTAGATCAGATAGTCTTATCGCCTCAGAACACCATTAATCAGTCCAGAACTTAGTACCGGTTCCATTCAACACTTCCTTAAAAGTGTTTTCCTCAATAAAACCTTTTCCTTTGACGATAGCCTTCACTAACCTGGACACATTAGGAAGGTTACCCCCTGAATATTGCTCATACTTGGGTCTAATATACCGACACCACGTAGTGTCTCTACCCACAGATACTTCCCAAGCATTCTTCATAATAAGGGCTAAATTCTATTCTCTCATAGATCGTATACCCAGACCTCCATCTTCCTTTCTGTAGGTCACTTTGTTCCAGTCTACAAGTGGAATGGGATGAGCATTCTGGCCGCCGGCCCATAAGAACTTCCTAACGATTTGTCTATCCAGTCGCAGAGTCCCAGAGGGAGGTACGCAGTCTGCATGGCATAAGTGGGGATAGCAGTAAGTGTGGCCTTCACCAGGCAACAACGACCTACAAAGGAGAGGCTTCTCGCTACCCAACTATTGATTCGACTGTCTACTCGACGCAGGATATCAGTGTATGTTCTCTTATTGGCTCTCGAATGGATGATAGGAACTCCAAGATATCTTTCGAGATCGGATGTTTCCTTGAATGCACCAATTTTGGTCACCTTCCGCCTTGTATTTCTGGGTACACTAGCAGAAAAGAAATTGTGTGTCTTCTTGATAGAAATAGACTGGCCTGATGCCTCCCCAAATCTTTTGAAGCATTGTTTAATTATCCTCATCTGCTTGCTGGATGCCTTGCTGAAGAGAATGAGGTCGTCCGCAAAGCATAGATGGGATAGCTTAATTCCTTTACTCCCAATAGAAACATGCTTCCATTTTTTACTATCAACAAGTTGTTCGATCATCTGGCTCAAGCGTTCAATGCACAACACAAAGATATATGGTGAGAGGGGATCTCGCTGGCGTAGGCCCCTGCTGGCTTTGAAGGCCTTAGTGAGACCGTCGTTCCATATGACTAAGCATTCACCTGTTGTAATTGAATTCATTATATACCTTGCAATATTCTGGGGAAGTGCAAGTTTCTGTAAGGTATCATCTATGAACTCCCATGACAGCCTGTCGTAGGCTTTTGATAAATTGATTTTAATCGCCATACACTTTGCCCCCTTCTTCTTTTTCATAGTATGTATTACTTCTTGAGTCATAGCTATGTTGTCGGTGATTCGTCAGCCTGGGATGAAGTTGCTTTGGGCAGGACTGACCCACGTTCGCATAAACCCCTTGAGGCGCTCCACTATGATCTTGGACGCAAGTTTAAGATAGATATTATTCAAGGATATTAGGCGTAGTTGCTCATAGGATTCTGGATTGGGGGTCTTGGGGATAAGCACTATAGTGGATTTGCACAGATCATCACTCAAGATTCTTCCTGTTAGAGCATTGTTTAAAGTGTGCATCACATAGTTGTTGATAGTCTGCCAATTCCTAAGAACAAACAAACCATTGATTCCATCGGGCCCAACTGTCTTGTAAGAATTCATATCCTTAAGGATGTTGAAGGTTTCAGCTTCACTTGGTTTGGCACCCACCTGTCTCTTTTGGTCTTTGTCGAGCTGTATGAAACTTCCTGGTATCTCCATTATAACGCTGTTGCGGTTGAAATATGTCTCTCTGAGGAGCTACTGAAAGTGGTCGCAAACTAGGTTCTGCAAGTCAGACTCATTAGAAACCCAGTTACCCTCGGCGTTCCTTAATTTGGCAATAGCATTGTGTCTCCTCCTCTGGTTAATATACGCATGGTACAACTTGGAGTTCACGTCGCCATTCTTCAACCAGTTTAAATGACTTCTTTGTTTGAGCTCTTATTCCTCCATCTTCAACAGTTCGTTTAACTCAGCCTTCATAGTTGTGTAGATATCATCTGTGATAGGATTATACATGTCGGCGAGTTCATTTTCAAGGTTGTTGATGTTTCAGAGAAGGCGAGATTTCTTCTTTTCAGATTGATCCTAATGGATTATCTTCTCTTTCACCTCTTTTAGGGCTGTATTAAAATCACTGTTACCTTGCCAGTGGACATGCAGTAGAGTTTTAAAGTTCTTATCAAACGACCAAGCTGCCTTAGCTATAAAACGTTTGTGCTGGATCTTCGGTTTGTTTGACTTAAGAAGAATGGGGCTATGATCGGACGGTACACGAGGCAGATGGACTACTGAAACCTGGGAATACCCCCGCACAAAAGCGTCATTTGCCACAGCTCGATCAAGACGTTGTTGCAGAGTGCCCCTCTTGAAGGTGAATCTGGGTCCCGAGAACCCCAGGTCCATTAAGCCGGCTTCCAATAAGGTCTCATGGAACACCCTCGCCTCATTGAAGTTATAGTGGTTGGAGCCGCTTCTTTCCTCTGGGTTCGCAGTGGTGTTAAAATCTCCCAAGGCTACCCATGGTAGATCGAAGTTGTTCCCCATCCAGACAAGATGTTTCCACAGTAGTTTTCTAGTAGTGAGGTGTGGGCTAGCGTAGAAAAAGGATATCAGTGTTTCTTTGTTTAAACAGTAGGTTACGAACTGTCTATGGTAGTTGATGATCTCAATATGGCAGTCATAGCTGTTCCAACAAACCCAAACTCCGCCCGAGAAGCCACGGGCCTCCACCCTAAACGAGTTAGAGAAGTCGAGGCTCTTGATGGTCTTTTTAGCCTTGTCGCCACTGATCCAGGGCTCTAGTATACCTACGACTTTGGGTTTATATTGGTTGATATGTTCTTTGAGTACCCTCTTTCTTTCCTCTCTAGCAATACCTCGTATATTCCAGCACAGGATATCTAGCATTAAGATAGATTGGATGGATGTACTGTCTGGATTAGGCGACGATCTGAGGTGTTGCATTCTCCTTGTTCGCATCTATGTCATGGTCTCCGTTCATCATGTTTACCTCCACCGCGCCCAGGCTCGGCTCCTGCTCGGGTTCAGAAGCCTCTTGTTGGGTGTACCTGTTGTTCCTCCGCGGAGGTTCTCTTAGGGGCGGTTGTCTGATCCGTCCCTTCCTTTTCATTTTAGTCCCATTGCCTCTGGTTCTGCGGCCATCAGTGAGGCGTAGAGATGCAATTGCTTCATTAACCACTGCAACTTTAGGAGGGAGAGCATCCTCTGCCAGCCTTTGTAGGCATTCACCAGTTACAATGGGGTTGTCTACATATTCGACATTAATTACCTCCACCACCTCATCTACTCCAGGGTTCACAGCTTGGTGCGTCTCCTCGATTGTCGGCTTATCCACCTGCATATTGGTAATATTCCCAAGGACCTCCCATTCTCTGGGTGGGGTATTAGTCATCTTCTTCTTCCAGACCTTGGTGTTGCGGGTGGTGGTATGACTGGTGCCAGTGATGGCTTCTGTAGTAGTTTCCTTTGGGATTGAATCCTGGCTGTCTTCATTGTCAAGATTGGCAAAGCGGTTTGCGCCACTAGGTGCCGTTATTTCTGCCTGGTCCGACTGGGCTGTCTTTGGTTTCCTCCCTCCCTTCCGCTTCTGTGTTTGCCATTGTTGGGTATTCTGACTGTTGTCCACTGTTTCTTTATTAGCTTGATGTTCACCTTCGTTCCTATGTGCCGTCTCCGTTGTTGCCTCGTGTGTAAAGTGCTTTGATATGTAGCCTTCCTCCCCACATCTAGCACATGCCTGAGGGAATCCCTCGTAGTCGATATCATACTCGACTCCTTTAATTAGTATAGATGGGATGAACTTCTTTGTGGTATCGATCTCCAAAGCAAGTCTCGCAAACTTGCTACGAGAACGGTTCGATGTGTGCATGTCGACTTTAATCAGCTTGCCCAGCGCCATTCCAATGACGTCGAAGATGGTGGGCACATATAGGTGAAGAGGCAAGTGCATGATGCGTACCCAAGTAACGACGATCGCTGGTGCTTCCACCGTCGGTTTGAAGGTAGGGAACCAGTCCCATACTAGTAGGTTTCGCCCAAAAATTTTCCAAGGGCCGCCAGTAAGTGCTGCTTCATAGTCCTGCTTGCATGATAGTTGCACCACAAAATGTCCTAGATCCAGTTCGTACATGTTGAACCTTCCCACGATTTGCCAGAGGACCTTCAGCTTGTCTCTCAGGGTCATGTACCCTATGTCCGCTCCCAGTAGTCTCACGACGACTGCATATCACCACGGTTTTGCTAGTGTATCCTCTGCTTCCGGCAGGATCGAGAGCGATGGAACGCCTTCTACGTTCGTTAGGGTGACGGCCTCCTCCGGTAGCCAGTCCTTGAACAACCTGTCAATGAATCCGCCCTGGCTACGTGTGTCGTGCGATCCCGAGACGGCTGCGCTGAACGAGACTCGGAGAGGTTTGTCCCATCCCGCCCGCGAGTCCGTGCCTTCCATCGCCTTTCCTTTGTCTGTGATCGACTGGGTCTCCCTCGAAGCATCTTCTACTGCGATCCGCTCAGACTGATCGTCATGGCCCGAACCTCCATCTCCCCGCATACCCGCGACCTTGAACTCAAAACCGAGCTCCGGTATAGAAAAACGTGACTTCTGCCCCTTGTCCGACTCCGCAGTAGTGAGATCTCCTTGATTTCCTCCAGCGAAGCCGCCCTCGGGGTCGGTTTCCCTGCCGTCACCGGCGCCACCGCCTCCATGTCCCCCTCTCCCCCTAGGTTTCCCCATTATTCCAAATAGATTTTAAATAAAGTACAAATGTAATTATTTTCCTTTCTCTCTCTCCCCTTTTGAGGGTGCAAATGAACTTCAAATAAAATTAGATTTGACATCTAGCCTAATTTCGATATGAGGAATCTGAATATGTAATTCGATTTGCCTTTTAGGAACTTTTAATGTGTTAAATAAATCAAATTATATTTTTTCTTTCCTCATGCATTAATGACTCTAGGATTCTCCAAAAATAATGAAACTTCACTCATAAGTCATATTAAGTGTTTGGGTATGAATTTGACATTATTTCCATTTTGTGTATTGTTTATTATTTTAATTAATGATTTGAAGGTTTTGCACACTTTCTCCCTCCTAAATTCACCTCCTCATCAAATATTTTCCAAATTGAGTTAAAATTCATCCAAAGATATATTTTAATATGTAAAACAATAATTTGGCATTATTATTATTTTTTTGAAAACGTATATTACTTATTTAATACATTTAAATTTTATCACTTATTTATCCTTTTAATTTATTAGAGGCATCTAGAAACTTTCTAAAAATATAAAACTTGGCTTATAAGAAATATTAAATGTGAGGAACATGATTTTTGACATTAATTAATTTTTGTCAACATATATTTAATATTTTTGGTCTTTAAATCATTTTCTCTCTCCTAGATAAAATAAAATATTTAACATTGACCAAATTAGATGCAAATTTATACATAGACTCATTTTGACATATAGATATGAATTTGAGGTTTATATCCACTTTTGAAGTCGTTTAATAATTTATATAATGATTTGGAGAAAAACTCATATTTTCCAATTCTGATTAATGCAAAGATAATTATTAATTTTCTAAATTTGTGAAACTTGTCATTCAAGCAAACGTTAACTCAAGGAAAACAAAACTAAAGTTATCTTTAACCAATTAGTCTTCCTTTTATGAATTTTAGCCCATTATCCAATATTACCACTAACTCTCATATTAAATAATTCCATATCACATTAGTCATGTTTAAAGCATTATTATTCATTCCTTTTTGTCTTCCTTGCTCCATAAGTCTAAGGAATGATCTAGAATGAATATATTTTATTAATATGTCATATGAGTGATAAATTTGCATATTAGTCCCTTATTAAAACATTTACTGTGGTATTTGTGCATAAACCCAAATGTTGGCATAAATGGTGATCAAAATCACCCCAAACCACTAATAATTTCACAAATTCAACATAAAGGTCAAAAAGGAAAGAAATCAAAGGAATGAATGGAAAGAGGGCCAAAAGACAAATGTCCAGGATTCGGTATGTTACAACACTTACCCCTTACAGAGGATTTCATCCCCGAAAGAAGGTGCAACATCTCATCACCAAACTTCTTTTATTCTACCAACCATAACTGTCACCAAATGACTCATCAACATATACTACACAAGCATCTCGACATAGGTCAGGTTCTTGAGGATCACCTAGGGTTCCACTATTAAAATTATTTTTATGAGATTTAACATTTGTAATATTTTTGGCTCATTAACATTATATTTATTAGGATTTCTCATTATCATTATTATTATTTTAATCATGTCATGTGGAAGAGCCAGAATCCACGACCTCACCAAACCTCGTGGTCAGCACATGAGTACACGGTAGAGACATACCATTCAACTACAACCTATGACATATAGTCAACAGTGAAAGTCCTAGCCCACCTTGGTACAGGTCACGATGTTTGTGAAATTGAGCTATGGCCAACATCTGTACTCATACCAGGGTATGGCCCGCAGCCAATCATGTGAAACCTCATAAGCATCAAATCACTGAGCTACAGACCATACCAACACTCTCTCCAGGGTATGACCCATAGCCAATCCTGTGAACACATATACTCAATAGTATATGACTCCAACTTCCTCTAAGGGAAAACTTGTTTCACCATCCAGCAATTGCTGACATTGAGATGGATCTATGGCACAGGGAAAAACTACATGATTTGATTCCACTTGATTAGTTAAGTCAATTAAGTATCTTTTAGCATCAATCAAGTTACAATGTATAAAGTCATAAGAAACTCTACAAAGATAAGGGCATATCACACTTTCAACAGATATAAACATATAAAATGTGAGCCTATCACACTATCACCACATGGTACCTATATTATTGCCATTTATCACATCATCAATACCATAGTCACATGTTATGGGATATCAATCCCTCAGTTCATAATTTATGTATCACAAATGCCTCAACATGCCTCTCCAGGCTCATTCAACCTATATCATGTCTCATCACCATAGCATATGCAAGCTATGATTATCAAACTCATAACACATGCATGGTTAGAATCTTATAAATATGATAGGTAACCACATAACATCATAACCATTCCATGATGGAGAAATAAGCAAAATCATCGTTCATTATTATTAGGGTTAGGGTTTCCTTTTAACTGATTAGGGTTTTCAAGACTAGGTCCAACCATCAACCTAGGAACCATCACCCTCCCTCATCTTCGAGTGCATAAGGATTATAAAGCATCATTAGATTTGATTAGATAATGTTCTAAACTGCATTGTATGTGGCTTATGCATCATACATATATGGTTATCATTAGTTGTTTACATGTGTTTGTCATCCACCTACCATCACCCTATGTTGACCACATAACCACATTGGTCGCGACCACCCACTATGGTCCATGTTGCGACAAAGCCCTCATGTTCTTCAACCATCTATCACATGTCGCGACCTCCAATCTCTAGCCATGTCGCGCCCATGGCACTTAGGGTTAGGGTTTCACCAAAGCATCTCGGACAGGAGGTGTCTCAACCTCAACCTATGTCGTGACCCAAGACGATCAACCTCCACCCATGTTGCGACCCAAGACTGTCATGGTCGCAACCCTATTTTCTAGGGTGAGTCTCAACTCAAGTAGGACAGGTCCAATACCAAGGGTGACTAGGCTAAATAACACAAAAAGCCTTAACCTAACACCACTAGGTCAAACTCAACCTCAAAGGAGCATCTCAACTAAAGGCTACCAAGGTCGTGACCATCATGAGGGCAGTGTCGCGACCTCCCAAGATGCACCATCTAGTTCGCCAAAATAGAACTAAAACCAAGGGTGTAACTATGGTTATCATGAAGAAAAGGTCACATACAAACAGACACCAAGACCCTAAGTCATGGGTCAAGAAACTACCTAGGAAGAACCTTAGCCAAGGAAGAGAAAACCAAGCTCAAGATAACTAAAACCGAACCCAACATCCCTCCTAACTCTAGGTGTACAAACACCATGCATGAGGGCAAGGTAAAGAGCAAAACATGCAGAAAAACCTTCATAACACATTATATACCAAACGAGTACAAAAGATTAGGGTTTCATATTGATTTCAAACCAAGCAAGGAATCTCCACCAAACAAGCTCTAGAAGATTACCACAAAGCACAAACATGGTAAGAATGCAATTTTGAGGAAGAAGAAAATAATAAAAATCATAAAAAGGTACAATAATAGAGTAGGTTAGTGTTATATAACCCACCTTTAGATGATCACCACAAAGAGCCCCAAACTTCAAGATCAAGAGCTCCAAGAACACGATCCAAGGGTTAAAGAAGCTTCACCAAAATCTCCACACTTGGCCACAAGATCATCTCAAGAAGAAGAAGATGCCAAGGTCAAATCATAGCCTAAGGAAAGAATCAAAGAAGCTCTTGGCCGATCCAAAGAGAAAGGGAAAAAGAGAGGAGAAATACTCTTCACACTTGGGTCTACCTTGTCAAGACATGGTCTATAACCCTTGTGATGAGGAGTCTCTCTCCCAAATGACCACCATGGGAGAATGTATAAGGCCAAGAAAAGAGAAGGATATGAAGGTAGGAGATCAAAGGAACATCAACCTAGAAGTTTAACACTTACCAAATATGGGAGATGAACTCAGATCACCACCACATCCACATGCAAGAGGAGATTGGTACCTCAAGCTCCAAGGACAAACCTCCTTGGTCCACCAAGCTCCAAGAACAAGAAAGTAAGGAGGAGGAAGACAGATGGCTGAAAGGGTTGCAAGTAGGAAGGGATAAGGGATTATATATATGAAGGATGAGATAGAGAGAGCAAATGGTGGGGTGTCAACACAATAAGAAACCCAAGGGACACTTGTCCTCACAAAATACCAACATGCATCCACATGCAACCATTTAAACATGACATGCAAGACATGGAGATACACTCTAGGTAGTGTCTCAACCACCTAAGAAACTCCACCCTCTATGTCACGACCGTGACACACAAAGGGGCTTCATGGTCAGAACACCAAGACCACCACAAGCAACCTAGGTCGAAACACACATCTCCAAGCCTTTGTCTTGACCCAAGACAACTTTGGTCATGACAACCACACCAAGGGGAAGTGTCTCGACCATGACACCCCCTCAACAAACCCTAGGCCACGACCTAGGTTGAGATAAACCAACAAAGGTCTCAAGGCCAAAGCACACCAACCCTAGAAAACCCTAATCACCACTAAGGGTGACACCACTCAACCAAGGGTCAAACAAAGTGCCTCAAAGCACCACACTCTCTCTCATGAATCTAGGAGAGAGAAGGAACACTCTAGAGGTGGCAAATTGCACATCAACACCCTATATTGGGTAAGTTGTAATTTGCACCAAAACTAGCATAGAAAACACAACAATCATACAAACATGATCAAACTTGAACATAAGCACACCACAATCCCTAATTACATCTCAAAAGATTAGAGCAAGGATATATGTACATGTTTAAGCCAAATAAAACATGGTTACCGCAAAACTCATGTCAGGGTCCTTATAATCATCTTCATTGTGTGGATCTTTGGGTGGGGAAAGGGTGGAATAGAGGTTTGGCCTCTTATTTTATCTATTTTTCTTAAAGATGGCTACCATGTCCTCTAAAAAACAATGAAATTAGAAAATATATGATGAGAGGAACCTAGAAATCACAATTTTCATTTTTGACCCATTTTTGTTAATGTAATGATTCATTGAGCACAATGACCACCTCTATGGGAAGGTAGGTGCAACAACATCCAAAACCACTAGTGAACTAATAATATGAGGCATATTAAATTAATAGATAGAGGAAGGATCCATTGGAGGTTTTGAATGGCATGATAGAAAGCATAGCCTGAATGAATCCAAGGACATCTGGTAAGCTTCACAATTTCCTGACATCGTCTATTTTAGTAATTCCCATGCCAACTTCCCAAGGCTCTCGTAGAGTTTCCAAAATGACTACTATACCCATATACCACCACTAGCCTTAATTAAACACCATTGGCCTTAACAATGTGCTTTGTTTTCACTCACACACAAGCTGAGATCAACTTCCCAAATAGTCACCCATCCTAGTACTACTCTAGCTTGAGCATGCTAAACCACTGAGTTCATAGTGATGTAATCCCTGAAAAGGAAGTGCACATTGGTGATATAGGTAGTCCAATCATTACTTAAGATCATTTTATCTGAGGAGTCAAATCTTGATACTTTACACTCTCCCCCACTTGCACTCTTGATGTCCTCATCCAGGCTTAATTCTATGGCCTCATGATACTTTCCCATTTTAATGCAAACCCAGATAGGCCCATGGATACCCAACTCCTGATCATGGATATCAGTGTAAGTGTGGATACATCATCACGTATAACCCTTTCCAATATGATTGGACTGCATGACTTAAGACTTACAAGGCACATTCTCATAGGGGGCCCACCTACCAGAGGGATTATGGCTCTGATTCCATTTGTAATGCATGGGACCATCACCCATGTCTCTAGTAGAGTTTTAAGAATGATGATTGGCCCCACATACCACCACTATCATTAACTGTGCTCTTTCTCCTCACTCAACAACAAGTCGAGATCAACTTTCCAACTAGTCACCCATCCTAGTACTACTCTGTATTGGTCATGCTTAACCACAAAGTTCTTAGTGATGGGTTTCTTAAAAAGAAGATGCACCTTGGTAATATAGGCAGTTCAATCATTTCTTTTGATATCATTTCATCTTAGGCATCAAATCCAGAGATGCTACAATCTCTATATAAAATCTCCAACGACTACAAAAAAACTTTGTCAATATCCTATAATAGAATAAGAACTCTCACTTCATCATCTAAGCAGAGTCTCCTACCCAAAAACTTAGAAATTTTGTAAAGGATTTCAGTGATCGATATAAATAAATCTTCATTTTTACATGAAACTATCAAATTCTCTATGCATATGCAATAATTAACCATGTTGTAGCCTTAATTAAGCACATTCATATACTTCATGATGAGTAGGGTGCCTTTGAAATAGGGTTGAATTATAGCTAACACAAAGCAGGACTAGTCAATTGATGAAATAAGAAAACCACTTTCAAGGAAAAAACCTTTATATATCTGATGTGTTGTCCAACAATTCATCAAAAAGTCAAGTATCTATAATCAATCTCAAGTCTATATTATAGGTTACTTCCGCTGCTATTGATAGATGTTGTTCTTTCCTCAAGCACTCACCATCATTGGATTCTAGAGTCATGACCACTAATCTTCTACTTGATTGAATGCATCTCTAATTTGTCCCCAACTCTATCTTAGGAACATGAGAGAAAGATTCGTGATCAACAACATAAGGGGTTCGAGGGTGATGTGGATGATACAAGAAATGACTTGTGATATAACCTTTCCCACCACATCGATAACAAACTCTTCAAAGATAACATTGGGCATGTTAGTGACCTTTTCGCAAACATTTACAACACTTGTCTGTGGAGATGTCAAAGGGTGATTTTCTCTTAGAAAGAGGAGTAGCAGGAATAGTTTGTGTAATATGCTCATAAATCATCTGGTCCTCTTCCATTTGTTACCGCAATACCACCAGTCTTGACATGGTCAAGGTGACCTTTTATGCTTCTAAATTCATTGGCATCATCGAGAAACCATTCATGTGGTTTCACCCCTATGAAGGTCGAGGATTAGACATGTGCCTTGGAAATGGGTCTTATATTCCTCTATAGATAAATTTGCATGACTTTGAACTAGGAAATGATGCACTCAAAGTCTATTCGACTACACCAAAAGGCCGCCTGATCCACTATAAGCCACAATCAGACCTTCTTAACCTCCATTGCTACAAGTTGTTGAGACCATGGAAAACACAATGAATACGGTAAAACTAAACAAAGAGACAGTGGGTAGGGATTGAAGGACTTGTGATAGTAGTGTCAAATTAGCTTCTAGGATTAGAAATAAAGGAAAGCAGTCTAGCAGTAGTTCTGAGGGTCATATTTCCTTTCAAAATATCATCTTCTAGTATGATAATTGTCAAGAGTAGGAATGTGAAAGGAATGAAGAGGGATCCTAAAAGGGTTGGTGTTGAGTCTTCCTAGCCAAGATAGACACCCAAAGGTGAGACGTCCCACTAGAGAGAGTGCCAGATAGGATAATTGATATGCATTTTTAGCACACCAACTCACTAAGATAAATATCCTAGAGTTTAACCTTTTTTTACTTTCCAATTAAGGCTAGTATAGAAGGGTTTATCCCACATTACAATATTTTACAAATTGTTTCACTAAACCCAATTGAATTTCGAACTTGTTCTCTTTTTTTGGAGTTTTTTAATATTTGAACAAGAAAGTAAATTTTGTGATTTGGAGGGTGGTTTATTACACTAAAGCAAGAAATTTAAATGCAATTGAAATAAATAATTACACTAAAGCAACGATATGAAAGGATTATACTAATACATGAAAGAAAGAAGATTTTCAGAAAAGAAAGATTATCTATGGACAAGAAGTGCAGGCATTGAAAGAAGGAGATTGGAACACAACATTTGAAAGAAATGATTTGAATCGAATGAGAAAAACATTGAGGCTTAGGGGTTTCACCACCTTAGACAAAGTGAAAATTACATTGAAGGAGTACATGACAAGCAAGATAGAAGAAGGTAAATCAATCATTCATAAATGACACACTCGAGACGAACTCCATGTGAACCCATTGGTCCTAGCATTCATATATCCTAGTCCATCATCCTAAAAGGGATTTTTCCATGGTCACATCCAAATCTCCATGTAATCGATTTAGGCATTCAAAATCTCAATCTCCACGATCGCATTTTTTGAGATTAGCCCACTAAAAATGATTAATTACTTCATGAAAATAGGCGATTTATAAATCGTTAACCATCCATCTAAATAGTCATATAAAACTTGATCTAATAAACACATGGATAAGGGGCTACTCCCCTCAGCTTGATAAGAAAACAACTCACTAGCCATGGTAAGGAATGAAGAAACAAGGGAAATAAGGTAGGAAGTCATAGACCAAAAGGACAGAATATCCAAGGAGACCAATGTTGGTGACTATGAAATAGCTTGCTTTCTTAATTTCCCACTCCCAAAGAATGAACTAAAGGTAAGAATGAGAAAATAAATCAAGATCCAGATCAAGAATGAAGAACATATCTTTATCGCATAATGAAAGTTATACTAGTGTGAATTGAAATAATAGATCTTAATAAAAAGATGCAAGTACAAAAATTGGGTCCTCTTTATTAGTGGAGTCACCCTCCTTTTTTAAGGGAAGGAAGGGTGGAAACCCTGAAGTGGGGGAGAAAAAAATAGGAGAGGTGGCTACTTATTTGTGTTGCTCGCGAGCCACAAGATAGGGATCTCTTTCTAGCCGAGACAACTGTCTGACTAATGATGTGGCGGGGCATGAGGGGCAGTGGTCAAAACCCTAATCTAAGGGTGTCAGTGCCTTTTGATTCAGTTGCTTGGTCTCAAAGAATTGTCTGAATCGGTCGTTTGGGTGTGGATCTCCTGTGGCGTACCGCTGCACGTATTAATAAACTTTGAAACCCTAAAGTTTGAGCACAGCTCAAACATTTGACCTAGCGTGGTCATGAGATGGTTGTCTCGGTGTACTTGGATGCTCGGCTGGTGACACAAGTTGATCAACTCGCTGACTTGAGATGCCCATCTGGAGTGTCAATATGGCATGTTGAGCCTAGGACCAAATGGTCATCTAGCTCTCGAGTTGGAACTTCTTGGGGATGAATCGACCGTTTGGTGTTGTGAGACGGTCATCTTGTGTTCTCAGAAGGTAAAAAATTTACTTTGGAAAAACCTACAAAGCTCTGATCGATAAGATCAATATTTGCACAAATAATCAAAAAGTGGGAAAATTTCAATATGACCTAGAAATTACTATAAAAAGATAAGTACTAATAAAAAAGACTATGAAATCATGTATAAAATAGATGAATATACATTCATAAAAATACCCCAAACTTGAATCTTTGCTCGTCTCGAGTAAATAAAATTATAAATACATCCAATTTATACTCGCAACATGTCAATCATCACCCTTATAACATCACTTTATTCCTTACCTCTGAATTTGGCCAAGTAACCTAATCTCCTAAAACCACAAAACACAAAGTTATAATATTCTCTATGAAAACAATTTTCATAGCTAGTTTCTAAATCAAGATTTTGTAAAAAATAGGCTTCATCTTACTTTTGCTTTGACACTCTCATTTTTTTTCTTTTTGTGAGTTGTTGCATAAGAGCAGGACAAAGAGGGTGAGGAAGATAATGATACCTCCTCTATTCAACTCGTGGTATATTTAATTTATGGAGTTGTAGATACATTAGTCACAACTTTTTTCTTGTGCTCTTTAGAATCTTTTGATGGTACGCCCTTTGAGGGGTATGGAGTTTTGCTATGGGAAGTATGCC
This sequence comes from Alisma plantago-aquatica, assembly GCA_963693085.1. NCBI lineage: Eukaryota > Viridiplantae > Streptophyta > Magnoliopsida > Alismatales > Alismataceae > Alisma > Alisma plantago-aquatica. Next base: position 77,788,060 of record OY856413.1, on the reverse strand, counting down.
ACCCCATACTTGATTTTTTTCCAGAGGTTATTCTTTGCTTCTCTTTCTTGAGATAAAAATAATGGGGGAAGGAAAAGGTGTCCTTGATCTTATAACTTCAATTTTTTTTTTCAAAAGTGTCACTGCATCAGATAGAATATTATTATCAATCACGTTATACGAGATTTATATCAAGTTAATCCATAGTTTGAAATAGAGAAAAATTGTGTTTGATTTTTATTGATTCCATACGACTTGCCAACTTTTCCAAGGAGTGGTGTTATTTTGGGGTCCTAGATGACATGGCAGTTTCAAACATGGCACTTTGTAAAAGTTTTTGCAAAAGATTTACTAAACTCAATTGGGGTACAATGATACACATTTATTCATATCGGTCGACTAGATAATGGCCATTTTGCAACTAAGGAAAGTAAAACAATGGCTGACTAGATAAAGGCCATGAACAAAGAAACTACATGCAAAACAAAAGGTTAAAATAATGCAAGAAGGGAAAAGATAGGGGTGGAATAAAAACATAGCACCCACCTCCACCCTAGACTTAAAATTTTGCTCATCTCGAGAAAAACCTAAATCAGAGATGGAGGGAAGAAGATCACTCTAGAGGTGGGTAATGAGAGGAAGATGAAGGGTTGTAATAGTAACTCCCCTAGTATGGGGAGTTGGAATCAGGGTAGGCCTGATGGACACCATACTCCCCAAACTAAGGTCGACTGGAGGGGTAGTGGTCCTGATACACATGCCAAGATTCCTGGGAGGTTGCATCAGGTACATATGGTTGAGTTGGTGACCCTAGCATTGTTGATCGCATTGGATCTCATCCAACTGATCTCAGATCTCATAAAACCCATAGGGTTCAACAGGTCCTTCCTCAGTGTCCATGTGTCTCCTGATGCGGCATCATGAGGGATGAGGGGCAGTCCAGCTGCGTAGACGTGTGCCTCCAAAGAGACACTCCTCCTATGGGTTGTGGGCTTGGGGACGTCTTCTGGGTTGGGATGCTCTAGAAGGAATCGCATAATATGTTCTGACAAATCAGTAAAATAAAAAACTAGGTTGGCGGCTGCTAACCTAGCATGTCGGGGAAGCTCAAAGATGAATCGAGCGTCTTTGAAAAGAAGATAGTATACACCAGTGGCACCAGGGAAAATGAACTTACATCCCTTTAAGTACGGGAGATCGATCAAATGATTATTAAGCTCTAATGGTAGAAAGGATATGTGTGTAGCCCAGAAAGTACATTATATAGGTGACTATTGACCTATGCAGTATGAGGAAGTAGTGCGGGTGGCTTGATACTTTAGATGATCAATCATGGCACTTCCCTAGTTATAGGGCTTGTCGTGTCGAGAACACCACAAAGTGTAGAGATCTAAAAGAGTCATGACGCACTGAGTACCTTCCCTACCAAAATAGGTGCGGGACAGGATGCGGTGAAGGTAGCAGACCACCAGGTTGTGGATGCTAGATGCCTTGGGGACCATTGGGATCTTGGTGGAAGTCCAGGGATGTCTGCCCATAACTTGTGCATGTTGTAATTGTCGGGGTAGACGTCGTGACTGTGGCTCATAAAATGAGAGAGCCAATCAAATTTTCTTTCATCAAGGATGATGGAGGTGAGATGAAGGGCAGAGATCTAAAAGTTTTTACCAAAGACTCCAGCCTTGCAGCTGGAATTACCCCACAAATCATGGAGTTAGTGGTAGGTCGTGATCAACTCCAAGGTGAGGTCATTATACACTAAAGTGAGGGTGTATAGGAAAAGGAGAATGTGATTCTTACAAAGGATGTAGTCGATAGCTTGTTTAATGTAGAGTGTGTCAAGAGTGATGTTGGAGGCCCAGTGAGGAAGGGAAATGCCAATCGTAGTTGTATGCTTTAATATATCAAAGGGGTCTTCGTTGACGAATTGAGAATAGTTCCCCAAAATTGGGGCTATACGGGGCAGTCGCGGTGTGATTGGATCGGGGTCGTGTCGAAATTGACATGCCTTCACTTGACGAAGGAACTTATCTGCTTCCTCAAGGTCATGTACCATCTCTTTGGGCATCTCCGGTGAAGACTCTCTAGTGGGTTCCCAAATGTGGATATCGAGCATAGAGGTGGAGCGACGGGCGGATCACAGGAGGAGGAAGCGGGGACCTTGCCATTGTTCTTGCGGAACCGTTCGACCTCCATCAGAAACCAAGGTACGAAGAACCCCATATCTAGGAAAAATAATGTCTTTGAAAAGTTTCTTCATTAGTTTGGAATCAAAGGTTTTGGTGGGGATGCCTTCAACTTTATTTGTAACATAGTCTACAACTGCCGAGATATATTTGTACCTGAAGAAGAAGGGAACGAGCCCATATAATCTACCCCCCAAATGTCAAAGATTTCAATTTCTTGCCAAGATGTCATGGGAACTTGGTCTCTCTTAGATATGTTTCTGGTCCATTGGCATTCATCACAAGTAAGAGTGAATTCATAGGAATACTTGAATAAAGTGGGCCAGAAAAAACCGGATTGTAGCATTTTCCTAGTGGTTTTCTAGGGTTCATGTGCCCTCCAGTGGGGTTAGAATGACATTGTTCAAGAATGTCATGGGCTTCTTTGTCAGTGATACACCTGTGATAAAGCATAGCACAAACTAAAAAGGTAGGTGTCATCCCAATAGTAGTGTTTCACATCATGTAAAAATTTAGCCTTAGAATGTCCCTTATATTGAGGGTGCAATACACCGGCAGCTAGAAAATTTAGTAATATGTGAACCAAGGATATTGGGATTCTATTTTTAGCAATTTGTCATCAAGAAGAGAGTCATTATGGGGATACCATCATCATCAAAGAAATCAAGGTGGATGAGATGGTCGGAAACTACAATTCTCGCAACCTTTCCTGTCAAGGATTTCCCAGTCAAACTCCTAAAGTTAAAGGATCCAACAAAGGAGACGAGGTTTGGCATCCTTTTTGGTCATCAAATATCTACTGGCCGCATGGTCCGTATAGACGATAACTTTAGACCCCACCAAGTAAGAGAGGAACTTGTCAAAGGCATAGACTGTGGCTAGCATCTCCTTCTCAGTGATGGTGTAATTCTATTGGGCATCATCTAGCGTTTTGGATGCATAGTAAATCACATGGTACTTTTTATCAACACTTTGTCCAAGAATAGCACCAACAACAAAGTAACTCGCATCACACATCAACTCAAAGGTCAAGGACCAATCAGGAGCCTAAATGATGGGAGTAGAAGTGAGAGAATCTTTCAAACATAAAAAACTAGCCATGCAAGATTTGTCAAACACAAAGGGGGTATCTTTTTGCAGAAGGTTTGTCAAATGTTTGGTGATTTTTAAAAAACCATGAATGAATCACCAATAAAATCTTGCATGCCCAAGGAAGGCATGAATGTCCTTGACATAAGAAGGGGGTGGAAGTTTGGAGATGACCTCAATCTTGGCTCTATCAACTTCTATGTCATGGTTGCTAACTACATGTCCTAAGACAATCCCTTCTGTCACCATGAAGTGACATTTTCTCCAGTTTAAAACCATGTGTGCTTTTCCAAAATAAGAGATAGATGTCTACGATAAGAGTTAAAACTTTCTCCATAAATGAAGAAATCATCCATAAACACCTCCATTACAGTCTCAGTTGATCCAACAAAAATAGAGAACATGCACCGTTGAAAAGTGGTTGGGGAATTGCACTACCCAAAAGGCATTCTCCTTAATGCCTAGGTACCAACGGGAAAATGAAGGTTGTTTTTGCATGGTCATCAGGATGGATGGGAATCTGATAGAAACTTGAATAGCCATCTAGATAATAGAAATATTATTGATGGGAAAGGTGCTCTAGTACTTGATCTAGAAAGGGAAGAGGGAAGTGATCTTTCCTAATGGCCTTTTTTAGTTTTCTATAATGATACACATCATCCATCTTGTAACCGTACGGGTGGGGATGCGTTCATCCTTATCATTTCTTACAACAGTGGTTTCCCCTTTCATGGGGATGACATGGACAAGGTTAACTCACATTGAGTCGGAGATGGGGTAGATGATTCCTTAATTCAATAGTTTGATAACCTCTAGGCACACTATCTCTTTCAAGTTTGGATTTAATTTCCTTTTAGGGTCTCGAGATGGTTTGTATTCCTCTACCATAGGAATTTTATGCATGCAAATAGTTTGATCGATTCATGTCAAATCAACCATTTTATATCCTAGGGGATCTTTCCTCTTCCTAATCTCAGTCATGAGCTTGAGTTCATGTTCATGGGTAAGATTGGAGTTAATGATAATAGGATAATTTTTTGCTCATCAAGGAAAACATATTTAAGACCTTCAGGGAGGGGTTTCATCTTAGGTGCCTTAGGGGGTTTATGTTTCTCATCCACGAGAGAGATCATTTATAGGTCCTCGAACTCTTCATCATAGATATCCTCAAAGGTGTCAATATGAACTCTATATTTCTCTAATTTTTTCATCTTCAAAACCACATTCAATGGGGGTCACGAGGGCATTCTCAAGGGGATCCTCAACTAGCTCCCATTCTTGTCTTAACTGGTGGATCTTCTCAACGCAATCAAGTAGATAAACCTCTTCTGGGAGGCTTGGTATGGGCATACTTTCCAACACCCTAAATGGGAGAGTTTGATTCCCTAGACACAAAAAGATGTTCCCGACCTCGACATCAATCAAGGCTTGGGCGGTGTCCAAAACAGGATGGCCAATAATGATAAGGTAGTGTAAATCTTCCTTTATGTCCATGATGACAAAGTCACATGGGACATAAGCATCTTTCCCAACCCTTACATGTATGTCTTCAATGATACCCATAGGTTTTTTCATGGATGAGTCAGCCAACTAGATTGTCATGGCAGTGGGAAGCATGTGAACAAATCCTAGCCTCTTGCAAATACTATAGGGCATGATAGAAATACTAGCACCTAATCTGCAAGGCCTTCCCTACAAGCATTATACTAGCACCTAATCTACAAGGCCTTTCCTGCAAGCATTATCACCTAGGCAACATCCAATTTCGAAAGAACCAAGACCTTTCTTCTTTTTAGGCATCTTGCTTTGAATGATGTTTGAACTGGTTCTAGCAAGCATTATCCTTTCATGATCGTCAGTTGTATACTTCCTAGTCAATAAAATTTTGGTGCACTTTGACCAAGAAGGCTATCAGCTAAGGCATCAAGGAAAGGAATATCCACATGCAACTTTTTCATGGCATCCCTAAACTTCATGAAATGAGTATCAAGCCTAGTTTGCTTCAGGAGGGCTTGGTAAGGAGGGCGTGGTTTGTAGACAGGGATATCTGGCTTGTCAATCTCTATTAGTGGAACGACATGAGAGGGAATGGAAGGCTCAGGTGTAGGAGGAGTTTCAATAACCACAGTACCATCATCCTCAAACTCCAATGGTACAACTATAAGTTTCTCTGGAGGAGGGGGAGGGGTATGAGTCATTCCTAGATGAGTGGAGAAAACCTTAAGTTGTTCGGGGAGTTTTAGATTGTTCTCCGTCTATCCACCAAAGGTGTATGGAGGGGTTTCTGCTAGGCAATGAGGTGGGCTAACTGAGTGTTAGTTTCCTTCTAGTGATCTTGTTGTGTAAGGATGATTAGTTCCAAGGAAGAAACTCTATCATCAGTTGAGGGTGTGTGGACATTATGTTGTGCTTGAGGTTGAGGTGGTGGCTGATTAAGGTTTTGGAATTGTTTCCCTTGGTAGGGCCCACGGTTCGGGAAATTACCCCTATAATTCCCTTGGTTCCCAAAGTTCCTCTGATTGTTGTATGGAAGCCTGGTGGCGGACGATTGTTGTTTTGAGGGAATGATGGTCTCTACAGGGGAGGGAATTTTGAAGAGTTTTTAGCTCCTATAGATTTACATATTGGAATCTGAAATGGCTTCTGGATTGATTAGGGTTGTAGTAAGACTGGACCATGATACTAAGGATTGAGTTTAGGTCCTCAACTAGATGACCAACTTCAAGATGCATATGAGTGTTGTAGTGATATTGACATTTAAGGTTAGCATGATCATACCCTTGGCAAATCCCACAGAGAGATTCTATGACTCTAACTTGTTGTGGTTGCCTCTCATAGGCATTGAAGGAGGATTTGAGGCGATCCTATTTTAAAGAAATTGGTTTAAGGGCTTCATCAATGTTTTGGATATCAGGGCTTACCTTGGCCTTGGCTACCTTGAGGACCCCACCGGTTCCTCATCTTGCTTGGGTTTCGGTGGCATGTTTTACTACCTCTCGAGCACTGCTTAGGTTTTAGAACATAAAGTTTCCTTCAGATGAGGAATTATGGAATTTCTTGGTGTCATTATCGACAACACGGTAGAATATCTCAATGATTTGAAATTGGAAAATTTCATGGTGAGGGCAGCATCGAAGAAGTACCCTAAATCTTTCCCAAGCTTCTATTATATTTTCTCCTGGGACCATTAAAAAGAGAAGGATTTGTCCCCTAATTTTATAGGTCAGGGAAGGAGTGGAAGTATTTATCTAGAAATTTGGTTTGAAGTGCCTCCCAAGTGGTGACATGTTCTTCACTCTCCATGGCATTATACCAACTGTTGGCTTGCCCTGAGAGAGTATTTGAACAATCTAAGTCTAATGGTGTCCTTAGAATGCCTAGGATCTTGTGTAGGGAAGAAAGGCCTGTGAAACGTTGGAGGTGGCCTTGGCAACTCTCACCGTTATTCCAAGAGAATGGATTGGTTTGAAGCATGGTGATCTATTGGGTGGGGATCTCAAATGGGGGGGTGCCACAATGGAGTGTAGTGCATATCTAGTTTCGCATGTAGAAAAATCTTTCAAGTTTTTTTGTCTTTATGCCTCCCTCTTAGCGCCTTCTAAGGCCCCTTACTCGGACATATAGGAAGCTCACAAAGCGGCTTCTTGGGCCACGTGCTCGGCCATCATGTGCTCTCTTTGAGCAGCGAGTGCTTGTTGAACCCTACAGTTAACTTCCTCCTCATCCATCCTAATATAATTTTTTTAGTTCAAATGATGGAATGTTCTTTCTGGTTCTGGGTCAAAAACTGGCGGTGGGGAATCAACATTCGGCGGGCGTCACATGCACAATTATAATTGACAGATATATTCGAGTGTAGAAAAAATGTATTGTTGGAATAGAAACTCGATAGAAGGAGGAGATAGCACTTCCCGAATGGTACTCATAAGGTAGAAAAAATGAAAAAAATTGTTTAAAAATTTTTGGGGTTTGAGAAAACAATCAATTGTCCCCAGCAATAGTGTGAAAATTGATGTGCATTAGTTACCGCACCAATTTACTAAGATAATTATCCTAGAGTTCAACCTTTTTTTACTTTCCAAATAAGGCTAGTATAGAAGGGTAGATCCCACATCATAACGTTTTTAAGATTGTTTCTCCAAACCCAATTGAATTTTAAACTTTATTTTTTTTTGGAATTTTTGAATATATGCATAAGAAAGTAAATTCCGTGATTTGGAGGGTGGTTGATACATTGAACTAAGAAATTAAAATGAAATTGAAATAAATGATTACACTAAAGCAATGAGATGGAAGGATTATACTAAGACAATAAATAAAGAGGATTGTTAGAAAAGAAGATTATCTATGGACAAGAAATAAAATACAAGAAATTAAAGAAGGTGATTGGAACACAGTGTTTGAAAGAAACAATTTGAATCATATGGGAAAAGCATCAAGGCTTAGGGGTTTCACCACTTTAGCCAAAATGAAAACAAGATCGAAGGAGTACACAACAAGTAAGATAGAAGACGATATGTGGATCATTCTTAAATGAAACACAAGAGACAAACTCCATGTAAACCCATTGGTCATGGTGTTCACATATCCTAGTCCATGATCCTATAAGGGATTTTTCTGTGGTTACGTCCAAATCCCCATGTAGTCGCTTTAGGCGTTTCATATTCTAGTTTCCATAGTCATATTCGTCGAGAATAATCCATGATAAAAATGATTAACTACTTCGTTAAAATTGGTGATTTCTAAACTAAAAACCATCCATATAAATAGTCATATAAAACTCAATCTGATTAACACATGGGTAAGGGGCTACTCCCCTTGCCTTGATAAGGAAACTACTCACTAGCCATGGTAAGGAATGGATAAAAAGGGAAATAAGGCAGGAAGCCATAGACCAAAAGGATAAAATCTCCAAGGAGACCAATGTTGGTGACTATGAAATGGTTTGCTCTCTTAATTCCCCACTCTCAGAGAATGAACTATAGGTAAGAATGAGAAAATAAAGCGAGATCCATATACAGAACAAAGAACAAATCTTTATTGCATAATGAAAGTTACACTATTATGAATTGAAATAATAGAGTTTAATAAATAGATGTAAGTAAAAAAATTGGGACCCCTTTCTTAGTGGAGTCTCCCCTCCTTTTATAGGGGAAGGAGGGGTGGAAACCCAGAAATGGGGGAGAAACAAATGGGAGAGGCGGCTACTAATTTGTGCTGCTCGTGAGCCTCAAAACAACCATCTCGCTAGCCAAAATGGTCATCTAACTAATGATGTGGCGTGACCTGAGGGGAAGTGGTCAAAACCCCAATCCAAGGGTGGGGGCACCTTTTGATGTGATTTCTTGGTCTCGAAGAATAGTCTGAATCAATTTTTTGGGTGTGGAACGCTCGTGTCGTGTCGTAGCACTCATTAATCAACTTTGAAACCCTAAGGTTTGAGTTTGGCACGGACATTTGACCTAGTGTGGTCATGAGATTTTTGTCTCGGCATAATTGGATGTTCGACTGGTGATACAAGTCGATTGGATCATTTACTTGAGACGCTTGTCTGGAGTGCCAAGATGGCATGTTGAGTCGAGGACCAAATGGTCATCTGGCTCTGGGTCTAGAACTTCTTGGAGATTAACCGACCGTATGGTTCTTAGAAGGTCAAAATTTTGCTTCGTAGGAAAACCCTACAAAAGTGTGATGGATAAGATCAATATTTGCATTAATAACCAAAAAGTAGGAAAATTGCAATTTGACCTAGAAATTACTAAAAAAAGATAAGTACTAATTAAAAAGACTATGAAAACCATGTAAAAAGATAGATGAATATACATTCATCAATAATCCCTAGTCACTAAGGAGATCACCCATCACGTCAAAAACGTTCCTCTGCATATGCAACTTTCTAGCATGAATTGAAGTTGGGCAGACTTGTGAGAAGTTAGGCCCAATGGTCAGTAGACTTCCTTACAAGTATGATCATCTTGTCTAGTCCCTAAGCCAGATTTTTAAGTTTTGTTCTCTATGTATACCGATGTATGCCCATCGACCATATATGTTAATATGGCCAACTACAAGTTCAATAATATAGATTTTTATCCACCAAAATATAACATTGTTTCTTCAAACTTTTCCAACAGTACACACTCTGAAACTCTATTTTACATTGATCAAGCTCTTCAATTGGCTATTTTTGTTCAAGGAGGAAATTTGGGTGAGGAATGAGGAACTGTTGCAGATTTTTCTCATGAACTCGTTTTTTCTTAGTATTTATCTTTAAAAACTATGGTCATTTCTATGGTTTTAGTGGTTTATCATCCTATTTCTCCTTCCATGTTTCTCCATTATGGTCTTCTCTTAAAAATGAGATTCTGGTTTATGTTTTTCGATCTTCCATTTCCTCAATCTCATTTTTTATTGCCAGAGAACAAAAGTTGAGGTTGTTTCTACATAAATTTTGGTTTTTTACAGATTTCTAGCTAGAGATTTCAAAAACACATATTTCTCTTCTTCTTCTTCTTTGAATTTGAGCAGTTGATACTACAAAATGGGCTATATACATATAATTTTTTTTCTTGATTGTCATACTATAAACATTCAATAATGATGAAATGGTCAGTTAGAGTGTTTTATATGGAAAATCATATCTATAAATATTTTTATTTCTTTTCTAAGGTATAGAAATGAAAGGAACCCCTAAAAATCTATTCTTCTATATTTCTTATGTATGTATATGTTGAGAGTTTTCCCTATAGCTATGGAAGAAGTTATAAATTTGCATACAATTGTCTATGTTAGTAAGAATTGTATGAATTGAAATGATTATCAAGTTATTGTAGCCAATGTATAGCATATGAGATCAAGGTGGATACCTAAGGTATTGCATTTAGGCTTATATATATGGAATTAGTGAATTAAATTGCTTGGTGCGATGGAAACCCTAGATTTCCTTTAAATGATGACTCATATAAGCTTAGTTGTGATCTTGATTATTTAATCTATTAAGTTTCATAAGATACTAAATAAGAAAAATGAAACCCTAACTCATCTATACAGGTGCCTTGGACACAATAAACCTCCCCCAATGTTCGTGATGGGGTGGAGACATGGGTTAATATGCCTTTTTGTGGATAAAATCTGTTAGAAGAAGATATGGGGAAGATTAGATCCTAAGAATAAGGTGCATAGGGTTAGAGGGGTTCATAGAGGTGGGAGTAAGACCCTAACTATCTTTATGAGTTTAATAATAAGGATTAGGAGTTAAACACCCCAATATAGGTTATGATATGAGAATGTTGTGAAATGTGAATTGATAAATGAGATATATGGCATATGAGATGTTATTTAGTATGCCCTAGTCTTTTATCTAGGTGTGCGGATGAAAGGTAGAAATTCTATAGGCTCCTACCTAGCCATGTGCTAGACCTCAACTATGTTAGATGACCTAGGGTGGACGGATAAACCTTAAGGCATGGACATGAGTCATATACATAAGTACATCATGATATCTTCTACTTGGACAAATATAAGTCAAGAAGTTTCAAAGAGAAAATAAATTAACTGGAAAAGTTGATTGAATATCTTATTGATTTTTATAGATATTTGTTTCTCTTGTGATATGTTTCATTTACTTCCATGTAAAATGTTAGTGTATACTTTTCTAGGCCAATGTTTAACTTGAACTATACATGCCAAATGAAGTAAGAGTATTAAGTTATTTTTGTTACCTCTTATTATCATCTGCTCACTTAGAAATTGGCTAATCAACCAATGAACAAATTTTCTATCATGTCACCCTGAGCATAGAGTTGATTGACTTCACATCTAGATGTAGTATAGACGTATATTGGAATTTATTTGTAAATGTATTGGCAGTCTATGGCACATACCATGTGGGTGTATATTTGTGGGAAATGAATTTGTACTTATGTAATCTCCACATATATATTTTTACAACTGGGAAAACATCTTTCGACATAAAATTTTCCTTAATGACATGTGTAGTTTTAGTGAATACAAAATCTAGATGGACGTTGATCTTGAATGATTTATATATGCTAAGTCACTCTCTAATGTATCTATTGTTTATCATAGAAAATAGGTTTTGGGATTAGTGATTTATCAAATTTTCAAACCATCTCTAATCATCATGGTCTAGTTCGTGATTTAGGAGTGGCACTTGAAACTAACCATTCTATTCTATGAAAGATATCAAATTATGAGTAAGGTATAGTTTTTTTTGGTGTAACACCAACCTAAAAAATAATGGTGAAAACATGAAATGGAAAACAACGAGTTGAAACTACAACACGTTGATTTGGTTTCAAGTAATTCTGATATGTTGTTGAATGTAGTTTTATATATTCAAGAACGTGTCATATAATAGTATTTGAATAGATTTTTTAGTCACAACTTCTATATGAAATTTGAGGGAACTGTTGTGTGCAACAACACCTTAGAGACTAGAAATAGAACCACACTCAATCAAGGTATACTGAATTTACCCAACTATTCCATAGAACTGAGATGATGGGTGTAATATATTTTCTCGGTGTGAATTTGAACATACCCAACGAAATGAATGAATATCATAATCATGTGCAACTAATCGAAACAGTTTTCTTTATAGTCCAACCAAAAATGTTCTAATTGGATGAAATAATAAAGTGAAACTCTAATTATTGTGGAACTAGCAGTCTTGATCACTATATATATTTCCAAATAGTTCCAATTCAAAAAGTTGAAATTGGTTTACCTTGTAGGAACCGTGTAGATACTGGGAAGAAACCTAGAGCATGATATCCTCATCCAAGACAATGTTGTGAGTATATACATGGATTCTGGAATACCTTACGTGAACAAGGATGACTTCTGAATGCATTGACACTTTTAGTTTAGGTGTGATATCTCACATAGTGAGAGGAGAGCCAAATTTCCTTTTCAAATATTCAAATGTATTTTCATTGTTACTTTTCAGGTTTCTGATAATAACAATTCACCTGTGTTTTACAACTTTGTGTTTGCACCCCTTATGAGTACCTAGGAGATATGACCATTTTTTGTAGGTCATGGGTTCTTGCGATCCCACATTCTGATACGCAAACATCACTACATACTAAGGTAGAGTTTTTATGGTCTTAGTAAGATAATAAACTTTATGACCCTAAGGTAGACTATATTGATTCTTCCCTTGTAGTTGTAACTTGGTGGGTACAACCCAAGTTAGTCAAGGCATGAAATTAGTTTATCAAATATATTATTAAATGAGTATTTCTATTCCTATATTTTTCATATACTTACTACTTGATACACCTAGTATGTGTGATGAATAAGTGTGTTGGTACTTAATTACCAATTTCTAAGATTTAATAGTCGAATAGGTAAAAGTTTTGTTGATTTTAATTTCATACTTGATAAAGATATTTTCTAGATGTAACTTCAATGCAATACTCTTATGAATGCCATGTTATATCTCTAAAGTGGGGTTGTATCCATTGAGTTGAATTGTATGTCTAATATGAGTTGTTTAAGTTCTTTAGGTATGCACACCAATCCTTAACGAGAGGAGTCTCCCTATCAACATCATCAATAACATTCTCCCTTTAATAGGTGTGAATTTTTGTTATTATTAGGTGTAAATGTGTTATTTGTAGAGAGCTAGTTGACTCATTGATGTAAACTTGGGTTTTGGGGTATAGATTTTTTCATCTAGATGAAGTTCTGAGTGAATTTTTGCTTACTACATATAGAGTATCATACATATGATATGTGTGTTTCATTTAAAGTATTGTTATATATGCATTATCTATCATCAAATACAGTGAAAATGAAGATTATGTATTCTTATATGTTTGAATATAGCTTTAAAATGGAAACAATTTGTTAGTGGTTCTCATTGACTCCTTATATGTTCATATACTTATCTTTTATTTTTTTTTAACATTTTGAAGAAAAAAAACTATCAAGTGACTCCAACACCTTGATTGTGAATCTAGTTGGAAGATACATCTGGTGCCATTTGTGCGTTATGCCTAATCATGTTGGTAATAGTATTTTGATAAATTCCCTCGACGCCTGGACTGTTCTAGCCATGATCCATGATTGGATTCGCACTCCTAATATTACGTTTAACTCAATATGAGACCAGATTCTATTAACAGTGCATGAAGTCTAGTATATAGATGTGACACCCTTATTAGGGATTAAACGCCTAGTTTAAACTTAGTAGATATCACATGGGTAAGACATTTGTAAAAATTGATAAAGATAATTTTGTTAAGGTTGTTGTCGACATTTGATCTCTAAAATGTATTTTCAGCCTAATTAGGTCAAACCCAAATGAAAGACATTGATATTAATAAGTACTTATTTATATACATGATAGATAATGGTGATCTACCTTAATTAGGTGGCGATTAACCAATTTTAGGTAGAATTCTTGATTATAACCTACAACTCTTTGGACCAAAAGGTCGTGTGATGAAGTCTCTTGTGCTTATGCCCAATCAGGCTAAATGCATGAATATACTCGTCTCCTTAACTAACATATTGTCAAAGTGCTTGATAAAAATTTACTTCATGCTTGTTTGATTTTGGGGGTTTGAATGTTTGGTTGCTATATTGCAGGTTTCTTTGACATTCCTATTTTGTGTCACAATATCATTATGGTTAGGCACAAAAAACATATAAAATATTTAATTATGATTGTAGCATATTGACAAGGATGCTTTGAAAGAAATGAAAAACTCCAAAAATAATCCTCTAAATATGTGAAAAAAACCGACACAAGTGATAAAGTACAGCAGAGGGTTCTAAACACACTTTAAGAGCAAGGTACCTAACAATGATAAATGTTGAGTTAGTTATAAAGGGGTTAGAATATATATATATATATATATATATATATATATATATATATATACATAAATATGTATATATATACATACATAAATATGTATATATATATATATATACATAAATATGTATATATACATAAATATGTATATACATACATAAATATGTATATATATACATACATAAATATGTATATATATACATAAATATGTGTATATATACATAAATATGTATATATATACATAAATATGTATATATATACATAAATATGTATATCTATATATATACATAAATATGTATATATATACATAAATATATATATATACATAAATATATATATATATATATATATATATATATATATATATATATAAACTAAAGTAGATGTGCGTTTAATTATTTTAGTTCACCAAGTGGAGTTCGAATTCTCTTTACCTCATTTTATAAGAGTAGGTTGCTCGTATCCTCGTCATTTGACACATTTCTCTATCCTTGGAAAGATAGGGTGTGGATTTTAAGCAATTAACATGTAGTTTCATTCAAAATAAGGTGCAACCTACACCTAGATTTATAAGGAATAGGAAATCCTAGGACCACTAAGTGATGTCATAATATAGAGAAAGACATAGGCAACTGTTCTTTTTTGACCATGCATAATTTTGAATAAAATGGAACTATGCTTTTAAGTCATCTTTTCTTATGCATTTCCCCTACACTGTCAAGCATACATGTGTTATGTTGTATATAGTTTGTGCTTTATGTTAATACAATTGATTTCTTTGTTTTTAGGATAGAACTGACGTAAGAACACTATGGAATGTGTGTGTGTTGATAGGTGGCACTCTTGCATAGATCCTTGCGTAGCAAATAGACATCATTTCTAATTGCTTCGTTAAATGCAACTTATGTAATTTTTTCGTGTCATATGCACGATTGAGTATTATGCTGTTATAGTTTTTGTTTCATGATTTTTCCCTTTATCTCTACAGTGTCGAGGTTTATATCAAGAAATGTTGTAATTAAGGATTTCATTTTGGACTATCACACATGGTTGAGGAAAAAATCCATTAAGTCAAGTTCTTTTATTGGTCGGCTGCAAGGTGTATACAAAGGGCACGTTTGGTTTTATGAATTTTGTCATATTAGATTGTATTTTAGAATCCATCTCCAAAAAGTTTATGTTGTGTTTATAGGATTCAGAAGAAAATAGAGGCAATTCTAGGATTTCTAGGCATAAAAGGAATCTCGCACTTTGGTTTCCATCAAAATTCTTCCGAACGTTAAAATCCAACTGTGGATGGCTGGTGAACTAAGAAAAAAAATCATGTACTTTACAAATCCAGGAAACCAAACACATAATATTTGTATTTATGAAATTTTAACAATATAATATTTAGGCCTAAATGCAGGATTTTCCAGCATACCAAACGTGCCCAAAGTGTGTTTTTGCAACATTATAGATCATACGATCTTATAGTCTGCAATCCAATCAGAAACCACCGCCAAACAAACCCTACTTTAATTCGAGTGAATCACAACATTGTTCTAGTCGTCAATCACACTACCAAATTACAATACTATAAAAGCAAGGTAAAGTTGTCTTGGCCACATTTTTTTTCTTTTCCTAAATTCTAGTACTTGAAGTTTAAGATCTGAAGAACCTCACCATCTCTTTAATTCTTTCTCCTCTCATATCTTTCTCCCTTTTCTATTGAGTTTCTTTCTCCTCCCTTGAAACATGTCCCACTAAACCACACCGTAGCAACTCCCAATATCTCTAACTTAGAGCTGAAGCTCCTCGTCATCTCTTTCTCAACAAGGCTTTTTAACAGAGTTGTCATAGTTAATTCCATCCTCCACAAACTTCTTCTTGAGTAATTTCAAAATTCATTAATTGATCTTTACATCAGTCAATGATTTTTGTGGGTTGGCGCTCATGTTTCAGCTAGTTGAAGTGGCTAATTGTACTCTAACTTCATTGCTGAACAAAGCATATATATGCCTGACCATAAAAAGTTATGATCCATGGCATGAGGGTAATCCCAGGTACGCATACATTTGCATGCACAACCTCGAGTACCGTGATAAACATATATGAGAGGTCGGAGGAGGGCGTACTCAGCGGATCGAATATGGGGGCAGGGTCATTATGAAGCAGCAGCCACTGCGCATTGAATCCACCATGCGAATATACTCTATGTCTGGGTGAATCAAGCGTCATATCCTTCGCCAGATTTCTTCACCGCGCTCCTTAAACGCTACTCCTCCTACTCCATGCTCTTTCTTGATCTCCTCCTCCTCTTTCTCTGTCTTCCTACACTCACCAACTCTCACCCACCGACTTGCTAAACTCGGCACTCGAGTAGAGATCAGAGAGCAGAATAGAGCAGCGTCACCAGATGGGGGCGATTCGATTCCGCTTTCCTTTTACACCCTTCTGATATTCACGGCAGGCGCCGCAGCACCTGGATTCTGGACAAGTGTACAGGGACGATATACAGAACAGGGAATACTGAATATAATATCAAGGTTTGGTGTATCAATTCACTGTATTTATCAGCCATCTATTCCATGGCCCTTTCTGGCTCTCCCTGCCATCGGATCGCGTGGGATCCGCCATCTATTCCATGTTTAAGCATATATATAGTGAGGCAAGACGTCAAGGGAGGGAAAGAATAGTCTGTGAAGAAGCAACCGGCCTCTGAAACCATCCCTGTCCAGGATTTCTTAGCGTTCTCGCAGACAAGCCTCTTAGTTAGCCTCTATCTCTCGCCCCTCTCCCTCTCTGGTATGGCTTCCATGAAGATGAGCTCAGGCGGCCAGCCACTGCACGTCCTAGCTGTGGACGACAGCTCCGTGGACCGCAAGGTGATCGAGAGGGTTCTCATGAAGTCGTCTCTCAAGGTAACTGTTGTGGATAGTGGCAAGAAGGCACTGGAGCTTCTAGGGCTTGTTCAAACCAGTAGGAGCAGTGGTAGTAGAGATGGCACTTCGTCTTCCTCATCCAAGGTAAGCTGCTGTCATTTCAATGACCGGCGCCTCCGTTGCTTTGCTTGACTGTCATGCATGACCTTCATGAGCGAGAATTTAAACGCAATGCTGCTGCAGGTCCTTGAGGTTGACATGATCATCACCGACTACTGGATGCCTGAGGTGACGGGCTACGATCTCCTCAGGAGGGTCAAGGTAGTGAAGCATGAAGCTCAAGCTAGCTACTTCTGACAGAAACTATTCATTTTTTTGTGTTATGTATCCCGTATTTGTCTGCGTTGCAACTTATTTTCCTGTAACAGGGGTCGTCGTCTTTGAAGGAGATCCCCGTGGTCATCTTGTCGTCGGAGAACGTGCCTAACACCATCAACAGGTACCATCTATACGCATTCCTGTTTGTAGTGTAGTCCGTGTGCCGTGCACATAGAGTATATAGATAGATCTTCATATGTGCCTTCTGTTGCCCATTATCAACGCATGATCTCAACATCTGTATCTTGCTGCAGGTGCATGGAGGAAGGCGCGGAGGACTTTCTACTGAAACCGCTGAGCTCCAAGGACGTGGCTCGTCTCGGCGCTCACATCAACAACCTCCAGCGTCGCAAGTACGGCAACTGATCCTAGCTGGTAGCAAGATGGCCAACGGACGAACCCTAGCTTTGGTGGACGACGGACGTGTAGAGAAACGTGGTGGTATATAAATGACTTGCCAGGGTAGCTAACTTAGTATATATATTAAGGCCAATAGGGCGGCCTTTTTTTGTAGTACCTCTGATACATATAATCATATAGCAGATGTGTGGTTCCTATTTCAAGTGCTCGTTTCAGCCGCATTTCTTCATTCGTTTCTTTCTCTCTCTTTCTTTCTTTTGAAAGTTGGTAGTAGTTTTCCTTCAGAGTTAATAGCTTGCTAGCTAAAAGATACGAGCGTGGTGTGGCTGCCCTCTTTATATTGAAGAAAGAAAGACACACACAGGATTGCGGCCACTGGCTGCGTATCTAGAACTGAAAACCGACCGACTACCTCAGTTAATACTTCAACAACTTTACAGTGAGTAATGTTACCACCATCAAAGAAAAGAGAGCAAGGCTTATTATCGAAGTACTTTCTTTAAATCTGTTCTGTTAATTGTTTTATTTTCCCATGTATAAGTAGAAGGTATGAAGGTAAACACCAACTATTTTTTTTTTCTCGCTAGAAGGGGTTGTTCCATGGTAGAATGGTCACAGACATTTAAGGTTTAGCTGGTTTAGTGGAGGGGTCACCACAAGGTTTAGGTTGGTTGAACGACCTTTAAAGTCATTGCGATGGTCGTTCCATATGACCATTAATCAATCAAATTGGGATCATATCTGGGTCTATGACTGCTAGCTAAAGATTGTAGTTGTCATACAATCATTACACGATAAGGAAACATCCTTCTTTCCTGTTATTGCTTTCGCGAATTGTTTGTCCATCTTGGGATATTTGTTGAATGATAATATTTTTCTAGCAGCTACTCCATATACTTGGTCTTCAAATGGGCATGGTCGGTCGAATTTTTCGAACAGTTATTCAGTGACTTCTAAAATATTGAATAGACCAACGAACCTCCTCCCTAATCAAGGGGAGATTGACTTAGCTAAGCCATATCGTGAAAACTTCAGCAAAATAGCCTGATGACATAAATGGTTGGCAATTGGAGAAAAATGTATTTCCACTAAAAGTAGACATTATCAACAGTACGCTGATCATACGGAAGTCTGAAACCATTGATAAAGTATCAGATGTTGCAATGCGGAAGCATTGAAATGCTCTTATGAATTAAGGAAGAAAAAATATCCAAATCCTACGAATAGTCTTATCTAACTGCTAGTATTAAAAGAATCAAGTGAAATGTGAAAGAAGTAAAGGAGGATGGAGATATATTAAGACAAAACTCAAATGAATAATGGCTTAACGATTTATATCACAAACTGAAATCTGCTTGTACGCGAACACTATAAGACATAAGAACAGATCCAAAAGTATACAGATCAATCAACATAAAGATCTATTGAAGCATTATAAAATACCATATCGAGTATTTTTTTTAGAAAGGTTTCAATTCTCTACTTGAGCTTATGGAGAGACGGATTGCTTTTTAGGCGCAAGCTTTTAAAAATGGAGTAATGACTGGTTGTTCCCACATTATCTTAAGCATATAAATAAATCCTTAGTTTATAACTAAATATTTACCGAATGTGTTTTGATTAGTCTAATGTGAGAGTGCTCTGGGGCCTTATGGCTTTATTCGAAATATCTTCTGCATGAGTTTATATATATTGAATTTCACTAGTAGATTTTGGCATTATGAATTATCAAAGACAAATTTTAATGTGAAATATCTTGTATGATTTCATCTCAAAAGTTTTTTACGAACAAGGTACATATAGTGTTTCCTTCTCTCGTTAATGATGAATAATATTAAATGTTTTAATATTACTAGCCCACTCCTACAAGTGACGTATAACACACGAAAATAGTAACAGTAAATTTAACTTCTCAAACTAACACCAGAAACTACATCAAAATAAATGTTATAATTATGGCTTTTGGATTATAAATGCCCAAGAATTTGATTTAGTTACGTTAAATCGACTTTATTAACCCCAATAGATTACATGGAAACCCAAAAACATAATTCATTCACTAAAGAAATGTAAATGCATAATTAAATCACATAAGATGATATTATCATCACCTTGTATAACCTTGGCGTGATATATGCTAAAGACTTAAATCAGCGTACCATTATAATGGCTTAGAGAATAACACATCAAATTGAGATTTAGATAAATTTTGATAAGTTACAATCATTTATGCTAATGATAATTCACCTCAGTTTGAACCATTAAATAAATTATAAGATAGGTTTATGTGGTTACAAGAGTGATTTTGGGAGTTGTCTTCCGAGCTAGGTGGGGTACTAACCAATTTGGTATCTTAGAGGTTGTTACTATTTCAACACATTATAAAATACACTTAAAAGTACTAAATATTTTGAGTTGGTTTTCTTCACTCAATTGACAAACTAATGTTCTATTATAAACATATGTCAAAATGGTTCTAAAACTTGATAAAAATTGACGTTGATGGGATGGACAAGTCCAAAAGGATATGACTTTGATCCTATAGCATAGTTAATTAGGTTCATAGGGAGGCTTCATATTTATTTTTTTAATCAAATTGATATATTGAAATTGAAAGTGTACAACATATTATTATGGGAAAGACGCTTTTTGAAAGAACAAAATTTATTAGCCATTTAGATAGTGAAACATTAATTAATCTTTGAAAACTTTGGTGAGTTTTTCTATTTCATAGTGAGTGGGTGTTAACATGATTTTTTAAGAATACGAGTATTTAGAATTTTGAATGAAATGAAAAGTTTCAAAATTTGGTGTCTGTTTAATGGATAAAATTGATTATTGGAAATAAGATACTCAGAAGATGTAGGTCTAGTGGTTTTGAGTTCTACTCCTACATTGTGTCTAACAGGGAGAACACCAACAGGAACCAAGTTGATTGAGTATAGTTCCACAAGCAATTAGTAATATTTCTATCATACTTTGTCAAATATGATGTGTTTGAGGTCTAAGTTCCTCTATAATCATCTTATAGTCGTATTTTATAAAATATCCATATCTAAACACTAAATTTTTAGATTGTACTGGAACCCAAAGAGGTGGAGTATAACATTGGGGACTTTATGTCTATGAAGGGAGTAAAGGAATTTTTAGCCACATGCAAATCTCCTCATTTCATTAGATATGGATAGGGAACATAAATATGTTTGAATCTAGCCTATCTGAGGTGCAATGATGGAGGAAGTACTCATATGTTTTCCACATGGCTCTCAGAATGATGGGAAGTTTTGTAGCTCTAGATAAAAATCAAGAATAGGTGGCTACTACAAAGAAAAGTCTATGCTTTCATAGAGATGGGATCATACTTTAGGAGTGATGTTGAAGGTTGTTCTTCACTAAACTACATCATTGTGACATGGGCAGAGGTACCCAGAGTTCATGTGGACCTTCGCAATTATGATGATAACATCAACCAGACATGATTAAGCACCTTGGGTCGAGATGAGGCTTTATAGAGTCCTAAAATTTGGTAAAGTTGGGAGAAATAAGAATATATATATATATATATATATATAAATAAAGGGATATGATACCACTATTACATATGTCTTTAGGTAGACATGTACATTGTAAGGCCCCTGGCCTATCTTAAACCTCTAAACTTGATTGTTTAGCTAATTTCATGAATGATTTAGTTTTTAGATTAATTCATTATGTTGCATCTTTAATTTGAATCAAGTTGCACCTTGTTTGCTTTAATTTGTAATTTAGTGCATTTATGTGCAAATGCACCAAATGTGGAGGATAGAATTGCAATTTGAATACATATTATCTTGGCTCTTGTAATTCTTCAAATTCTTATTTGTTGGCTCTACTTCAATGATTCTGACCTTAGTTAGCTTAGGAATTCAACCCTTGTTATCTACTCCCACCCCCAACTAGATTTCATGTTAGTGGTTAGCCATTGGCTTTGGTTGGTTAAACCAATTCACAACTCCTGATCAATGGGCATGGACTCTATTAATGAATGATTCTAGGATCTCTCAACTTATGAGTATCATGGTTCTACCAACTAATGGTGTGAGATTCACAAGGCCCTGTGACCAATGGGATCTTAGTGAAGTGAACAACTAACATTGTAGAGCTTATGTGTGAACTGATGACAAGTGGTGACCAATGGGATAATGAGGGTTTGAGGTAGCAATTTCCACGACCGACAAGGAACCTAACTTGTCAATCAACAATGGACCAGAAGGTGATCAACTATCTTCTAGGATGATGTTTTGCACCTTTCTCTCTCTCATATCCTATATAAGCCCATCCCATCATCACCTAGAGACTTGTCTTCCATTAGTAGATCTACTACTAAATGTGATCATATCTTGGAGATTGAAGGGAGTTGTTGGTCGACGAGATCTATAGTTCAACAAGAACCAAAGATCAACAAACTTGCCTCAAGCCTTGTATGTAAATGCATATAAGTATATTCAAGTGATTCAGGAACTTCGGGTGAATACAACCCTTGTTAGCATATTCTAATTCCAAGATCACATAAGATTCTCTCTCATATATGTTCTTGTTTTTCTTCCACTAATTTTTTCCTTTGGTTGAGTTCCATGGATGTTCATGGTAGAAGATTGGCCATGTAGTAAAAGGTTCTTGGTAGTTACTTCTTCTTGCTCTAGTTCTCAGAGGAAGAGGCTTTATTGGAGATTTGGGTAGTGGATCTTGGATCCTTAACATCTTATTCATGATTTCCTTGTGTGAAGCTTGTTTTTGTTTCCTTAAGGTGAGGTATATAATCTTGGATGTATTCCTTTTCCTACTTTAAGCATAATAGACTAATTTTGCTCCATAAGCTTATAAGTTTTGGAATATGACATCATTTCTTTTCTTTTTCTTTTGCTTGTTTTGGTGGTGGTTTGATTGGTTATTTCTTTCTTATATTTATTCCTTGGTCTTTCTTTCTTTTGAGGATCTATGTGGTTTTCCATCATATTCCTAGATGGTTGTCCATGTCTACCTAGATAGAAGATGTGAATGTGGTTGGACTCTTTTTCTTTAAGAAAAAAAATTACATGATTGCATCTACTGCCCAATAACTAATGAACATAATATTTCTCAATTAGTTTTTGCCATGTATAAGTAGAAGGTATGAAGGTAAACACCAACCAAAATTTGTTCAAATTTTTCATTAGAATGGGTTATTACATGGTGGAATGGTCACATACATTAAGGTTTAGATAGTTTAGTGGAGGGGTCACCACAAGGTTTCCTTTAAAGTCATTGCAAAAGTCATCCATATGGCCAACCATGCTACATTAATAAAATCAAATTGGGATCAGATTTGGGTCTATGCCTTCCAGCTAAAGATTGTAGTTGTCAAACAATCATTACACGATAAAGAAATTTGTTCTTTCTTGTTATTTCTTTTGTGACTTTTTTTTCCATCATGGGATATATTTTGAATGATGATATTCTTCTAACAGCTACTCCATATACTAGATTTTCATATGGGCATAGTTGGTCGAATTTTTTGAAGAGTTGTTTTTCAAAGACTTATAAAATATTAAATAGACCAATGAACCTCCTCCCTAATTAAGGGGAAAAATGACAAACTGACTTAGCTAAGCTATATTGTGAAAATTTTAGTGAAATAGCTTGATATGACATAAATGTTTGCTGATTGGATAAAATATATATCCACTAATGACTAAAAGTAGACATTATATACAGTACACCGATCATATGGAAATTTGGAATCATTGATACAGTGACACATATTGCAACAAGGAAGCATTGAAATGCTCTTATGAATTAAAGAAGAAAAAATATCTAAATTCTACAAATAGTCTTATCTAACTACTAATATTAAAAAAATCAAGGGAGATGTGAAAGAAGTGAAGGAGGATGGAGATATTTTAAGACAAAATCACATGTATAATGACTTAATGATTTGCATCACAAACTAAAATCTGTTTGTACATGAACACTTGAAGACATAAGAATGGATTCAAAAGCCAATTGGTCGATCAACATAAAGATCTCTTGAAGCATTATTAAATAGCATATCGAGTACTTCTTTAGAAAGTTTTCAATTCTCTACTTGATATTATGGAGAGATGTATTACTTATTAGCCGTAAACTTTTAGAGATGGAGTAATGACTTGTTGTTCCCACTTTATCTTAAGCTCATAAATAAATCCTTATTTTATAATTAAATATTTATCGAGTGTTTTTTAATTAGTCTAATGTGAGAGTGCTCTGTGGCCTTATGGCTTTATTCGAAATATCTTCTACACTAGTTGTGTGATAGACTTTTATATATTACCAAATTTCACTAGTAGATTTTGGTATTATAAATTATCAAAGACTTACTTTAATGTGAAATTCTTGTAAGATTCCATCTCAAAAGTCTTTATGAATTAGGAACATGTAGTGTTTCCTTCTCTCATCGATGTTAAATAATATTAAATGTCTAAATATTACTAGCCCACTCCTATAACAAGTGACATTTAACACACTAAAATAGTAACACTAAATTTAAATTCTAAAACTAACACCATGAACTACATCATAATAAATGTTATAATAATGACTTTTGGATTATAAATGCCCAAGAATTTAATGTATTTGGGTGAAATTAACTTTAGTAACCCCAATAGATTATATGGGAACCCAAAAACATAATTCATCCACTAAAGTAGAGTAAATGCATAATTAAATCACATATGAAGATATTAGCACACCTTGTATAACCTTTGCATGATATATGCTAAAGACTTAAATGAATGTAGCATTATGATGGCTTACAGAATAACACATCAAATTTAGATTTTGATAAATTTTGATAAGTAACAATCATGTATCACATATTTTCTATGCTAACGATAATTCACCTCAATTTGAACCATTAAATAAATTATAAGATATGTTTACATGGTTAAAAGAGTGATTTTTTAAGCTGTCTATCGAGCTAGGAAACTATGGTGGGGTACTAACCAATTATGGTATCTTAGAGGTTGTTACTACTTCAACACATTATAAATTACACTTAAAAGTATTAAATATTTTGAGTTGACTTTCTTCACTCAATTGACAAACTAATGTTCTATTATAAACATATATCAAAAGATTTGTAAATCTAAAATTTGATAAAAATTGAAGCTAATGGGTTGGACAAGTACAAAAGGATATGACTTTGATCCTATTGCATAATTTATTAGGTTCATGTGGTGGTTTGATGTTTAATTTTTCAATCAAAAGGATATGTTGAAATTGAAATCAGCTAAGGTATTGTTATGGGAAGGGTGATTTTGGAGAGAACCAAATTTATTAGCCATTTAGATAATGAATCATTAATTAATCTTTGAAAGATTTGGTGAGTATATGTATTTCATAGTGAGTGGGTTTTAAACATGATTTTTATAGAATAAAAATAGTTAAAATTTTGAATTAAATGAAAAAAAAAATCAAAATTTTGTTGTTTATTTGATGGATAAAATTGACTGTTGGAAAT
This sequence comes from Alisma plantago-aquatica, assembly GCA_963693085.1. Lineage (NCBI taxonomy): Eukaryota > Viridiplantae > Streptophyta > Magnoliopsida > Alismatales > Alismataceae > Alisma > Alisma plantago-aquatica. The sequence continues at coordinate 77,762,842 of OY856413.1, read as the reverse complement.
AAGATACTAAAAAGATGTAGGTCTGGTGGTTGTGAGTTCCACTCTTACATTATGTCAAACAAGAAAAATACCAAAAGGAAATAAGTTGATTGGGTATAGTTCTACAAGCAATTAGTAATATTTCTATCATACTTTGACAAATATGAGGTATGTATTACCTTTAACTTCCTCTATAATCATCTTATAGTCATATTTTATAAAATATCTAGATACACTACTACAGAAACAACATTCAATGTCGCTTTTCTGGGCGTCGGTTATTTACAAAAACTGCCGCCTATAACATTACACGTCGGCTATTTAGTAAATCCGACGTCTATATTCAAAGACCAGTCAGACATAGGTACCACTTTGTATTCAGCGTCGGCTGCATAACAAACAACTGACGCCTAAAATCGCCCGCGAAATCTAATTTTCGAGCAAAAAAATTTGTCACATAAAGCGTCGGTTTTTTACCAACAAACCGACGCCTATATAAGATGAAAAATTGCACGAAAAGTTCCATCTTAGGTGTCGGTTATCCATTGATAATCGACGCCGATAATGGTTCCCGCCATACTATTTAGGGCAAAATTTGTCTAATTGGACGTCGGTTATTTAAGTAGAACCGACGCCGAAGACGTTAGGTTTCGGTTGTATTTTATAATCGATGCCTTTTACCAACTTAATAGACTCTCAAACGGCCACTGTCCCCTTTCTTCTGTTTCATCACCCGCTGCTGCTCGCCTCCTGGTGCCTGCTGCTTCTCGCTCGCCGCCGACGCTGCCTGCTGCTTCCTCGCCGTCGACGGCGTTGCTGCTGCTCTGCGTCGCCACCGCCTTCCTCCTTGCGTCGCCGCCGCGCCGCCTTCCTCCTTGCGTCGCCGCCGCGCCGCCTTCCTCCTTGCCGCCGCCCACCGACGCCGCTGCTCCTGCTATTCCTTCCTTCCGCCACCCACCGCCGACGTCGCTGCTATTACTTTGCTCGCCGCCGCCCACCGACACCGCTACTACTGCCCTGCCGCCTGGAGCTCGCCGGCCACCGCTGCACCTGCCTGCCCTGCCGCCTGGAGCTCGCCGGTCACCGCCACCACTACTGGGAGGTCAGTTGTTGTTGCTCGCCTACTTGTCCTCCGCCGCTACCGAAAGGTACGCTTCCTCTAGTACTGCTCCGCCATAGTTGTCTAGTTGTGCATACCTGCGAGTTATCAGGAATACCTAAATGAATGTCTAACACCTAAATGAATATCTAGTTATGTATTTAATTTAGATGTATATGTTGAACCTAGATTTAGAGAGGACATGCTATAGTATTTTCCTAGTATGGTGAAAGATTCTTAATCGTGTGTATCACATGGGATTCTTATCTCAACACAATGGACTGCAATATATGCATCTAATGCCTTAAATGGAAGACTCGAATGTTATAAAAGCCCATCAAAGTAGGTAGAAACAACTTATATGTATTCAGATCTTAATAATTTCATGAAGTGCACATTATCTTACTCAGGAAAAGTATGTGTATAATGTAGGATTAGTTCCATATAATGGTTCTATTTTAGTAAGCACATAGACTTAATCAACATTTCTACTTGTATGATCCTAGTGATTAAAAGCACTCTTTCCTAGTCCCCTCAGTAACTAATGTTCCCTTGAGATGAGTGTTAATTGATCTAGCTTGCTTACTTTCCTTGTAATGCCATCTTTTATGTGCTATGACCCACTAGTCACCTTTAGAGTATTAAAATGATGCAACTTGTACACTTGTTAAATTTGAATCTATAAATCCTACAAAATGATATCACCCCACAAAATTAGTAATCACTATTATGTCTTGTACACTCTAGAATCAAGATCTAATACTCTTATGCTATTTTAAAACCTAGAAACCCGTCCAAGATTTACTCATTAGGAGTAAATCTTAGATAGTCCCCGGTTTGGGACTGTTTTTGAACACCTAATCTCACTTAGGATGTAAGTGTATAATGCGTATTGGGTTTTTGAGAAAATTTTGGTAGCATTTCCTCGTTTGTTCTCTAAGTACATATGTACTTAGAGAACAACGGGGAAATGTTGCCGAATTTTTTTTGAAAACCCAATACACATTATATACTTACTAGTGAGATTAGGTGTTCAAGAATGGGATAGGTGGTACACATTTATTATATATAAGAATGACATCACATGTGTTTGTTGGCCTAGAAAGTGAACAATCATTGCTCTTTATATTACTTGTACATTGGTATAAATTAGAATGAACAATCACTAAATTATATACTATTTGTATGGAGTCCGGCTTCATTGTAGATAATAGGAGTAAATCTTGGATAGGATGTAAGTGTATACCCTAATCTTGTCCTAATATATACTTGTTTTCTCTTTGATCATAGAATGGATAGATCATGGATGTCCATTCACAATCGCTGCACCCCAGAGTTTATATCTGGTCTTGATCAGTTTATTAGATTTGTCGAGGAACATAGGAAAAACCTACATATAGGTTCTACTGTCCATGTAGACATTGCGGTAACAACTTGAAAGTCAACACTGGTGAGGAAATTAAAAGTCATGTCATGTGCAACGGGATTGTACAAGGCTATACATAATGGCACTGGCATGGAGAGATTTCAAACTCAAAACCAGTAGATGTCGATAGCAGTGCTTGGGTGGAAGAAGAAATTGCCTCCGATGATGTAGATGTGAACGAACCAGTTCCAGTAGACATCGTTGATGCGATGCTAGATAGTTGTAGGGTAGAGCACACTGATCCACATCCTATCTTTAGAAACATTGTGCATGATGCTGAGATATCATTATACACAGGCTGTGCTAAGTTTACGAAGCTTAGCGCTGTGTTGAGATTGTATAAGTTGAAAGCTAACAATAGATGGAGCGACAAAAGCTTCACTTCATTGTTGACTTTGTTGAAAGAAATGCTTCCTGAAGGAAACGAGCTGCCAATCTCAACATACCAGGTAAAGAAAATGTTGTGCCCAATGGGAATGGAGGCCAAGAAGATACACGCATGCCCGAATGATTGTGTATTATTTCAAAAGGACTATGTAGATTTGAAAAATTGTCCAAAATGCGGTGCGTCACGATATAAATTGACGACTTCAGGGGAGTCCAAAATTGGTTCTCCTGCCAAGGTGTTGTGTTATCTACCTATAATATCACGGTTTCAACGCTTGTTTGCAAATTCGAAAGATGCGAAGAATTTGAGGTGGCATACAGATGTTAAGAAAAATAATGATGGGATCCTACGACATGCGTCTGATTCACCACAGTGGAAGAAGATTGATCTATTGTACCCCAAATTTGGTGAAGAAGCTAGAAATCTAAGACTTGGGCTTTGTACAGATGGGATGAATCCGTACGGGACATTGAGCAGCCAACATGGTACTTGGCCAGTCATGCTTGTTATATACAATCTTCCTCCCTAGCTGTATATGAAAAATAAGTACGTTATGCTGTCGTTGTTGATATCGGGCCCTAAACAACTCGGAAATGATATCGATGTTTATCTTGAACCTCTGATTGATGACTTAAAGAAACTTTGGGCTGAAGTGTGATAACCTATGATGCTTCAGGAAGAGAGACATTTCGTTTGCACGCTATGTTGTTTTGCACTATTAATGACTTTCCAGCATATGGGAATTTGTCTGGATATAGTGTCAAAGGAGCTAAAGTGTATCCTATATGTGAAGAAAACATTGATTCAATAAGACTAAAACATGGCAGCAAGACTGCATATCTTGGTCATCGAAGGTTTCTTTCAAAATTACATCTGTATCGTAGGAAGCACAAAGCATTCAATGGATGGAATGATGAACGGAGTGCACCTAAACCTATACCAGGGGATGTTGTTTATGAAAGAGTAAAAGACATTGTCAATGAATTTGGTAAGAAATCACAATGTAGTATGGCCACACGAAGTGACAATTCTTCATTCAAGAAGAAGTCAATATTTTGGGATCTTCCTTATTGGAGTTCTTGAACAGTCAGGCATTTTATCGATGTAATGCACGTTGAGAAAAATGTCTGTGATAGCATCATTGATACTCTGTTAAATATACCAGGTAAGACTAAAGATGAGATAAAATCCAGACTGGACCTACGTGAAATGGGAATAAGGTCAGAATTAACAGAATTATGTGAAATGGGTAATAAAAGAACATACTTACCTCTCGCTTGTTACACATTGTCTAGAAAGGAGAAGAAAGCTTTTTGTGAATGCTTGGTAAATGTTAAGGTGCCACATGGTTACTCATCCAACATCCGTAGATTGGTATCAATGAAAGATCTAAAGTTGATAGGTCTTAAATCTCATGATTGTCACACTCTAATGCAACAAATATTGCCCGTGGCAATTTGATCTATATTGCCGAAGCATGTAAGGTTTGCAATCACCAAAATTTGTTTCTTTTTCAACAGTCTATGCAGCAAAGTTATTGACCCTGATACTCTCGATAATTTGCAAAGAGAAGTGGTTGTTACCCTATGTCAGCTTGAGATGTATTTCCCTCCTTCGTTCTTTGATATCATGGTACATCTTGTTGTCCACTTGACTAGGGAAGTGAAAATGTTGGGACCAGTTTTCTTGCATTAGATGTATCCCTTTGAACGATACATGAGCATTTTTAAAGGTGATGTTCGAAATCGTTATCGGCCTGAAGGGAGTATTATTGAAGGTTATGTGGCGAGAGAGGTTATGGATTTTTGCAATGACTTTCTGAGTGGTAATAACACTCCTGTTAATGACAAGAATATTGAGGAGGGTAAAGGAATTTTGGGATCATGGGTGAAAGTAATCAGTCGTGAGCAGTTGGAACAAGCTCACTTGTATATTTTACACAACATGGACGAAGTGAGTGTGTATATCGAGGAACATACCAATTTCATCAAGAGACAACATCCTCGAGCAAGTTCAATGTGGCTTGCTAGAGAGCATAATAAGACTTTTACTAAGTGGTTTGAAGATAAAGTCTAACATCAACTATCTCAAACACCAAATGATATTACATAAACTATCAAATGTCTTGCCTTTAAACCAAAACCGAATGTTATGTCTTATGAAGGGTTTGACATTAATGGGTTCACATATTACACAAAGCGCCAAGATGATAAGAGTGTCGTCCAAAACAGTGGGGTCACTCTTCAAGCGTCGACTATGTATTTTGCAAGTGCAAAGGATAAGAGTCCACGTGAAGCTAAAATGTCATATTACGGTGTCATTGAAGACACATGGGAGTTTGACTACATAGATTTCAGAATTCCGCTCTTTAAATGTAATTGGGTTGATAACACCAAAGGAGTTATAGTGGATGAATTGGGTTTCATTTTGGTGAACTTTGAAAAGATTGGCGAGAAGGATGAACCATTCATATTGGCATCACAGGCAAAACAAATATTCTATATCGATGATCCTGTAAATGATAAATGGTCGGTTGTTCTTCATGGTAAAAGACAATTCATTGAAGATCCCATAGATGAAGAAGAGTACTATGATAAGTATGATGACTCCATTCCATTCTCTGTTGGGTTGCCAACTCCACAAAATATTGAAGCTAATGATGACTTATATGTGCGCGGAGATCACAATGAAGAATTGTTAATTGATAAAAGATCACAATTTTAGAGGCATGTATGTTTATATTTTTTTTATTGAAGCTAAATGTTTGATTTTTAAATATCAATATCGTTTTCATATTTGATTTTTCATTATCTTCTAGTTAATACAAATGCTAAATGTTTGCCTTTTTCTAGTTAATACAAATGCTAAATGTTTGCCTTTTTCTAGTTAATACAAATGCTAAATGTTTGCCTTTTCTAGTTAATACAAATGCTAAATGGCCTATTACATGAAAAGGATCTAAAATCCAAAGCCCTAGAATGGGTCAAGTTCAAGTCAAAATGGCTACAAGTGTGCGTTTTGGGTTTTCACCAAGTGCTAATCACTTTAAATGCAAATTAGAAAATAGATTACAGGCACTTGGTCGGTCAAGTTTTCCTGAATTGAAACTCGACCTATCATCCTTGGTCGATTTTTTGAAGATTGCATCGGTCGAGTTGTGCACTCAAAGAACTCGACCGATGCAATCTTCAGAAAATCGACCAAGGATGGTCGGTCGAGTTTCAATCTAGGAAAACTCGACCGACCAAGTGCCTATAATCCATTTTCTAATTTGCATTTAAAGTGATTAGCACTTGGTGAAATTTGTCCCAAACATTTTTCTCTTCTAAGTTACAAGTCAATTCATCATTACAAGTGATTACATAGATGTTCTAAGGTCGTTTACATAGAAAACTCAAAACGCACACTTGTAGCCATTTTGACTTGAACTTGACCCATTCTAGGGCTTTGGATTTTAGATCATTTTCAGATTTGATGTTTCATTATCTTCTAGTTCATACAAATGCTAAATGTTTTCCGTTTTAATGACATTTTCAGATGGCTGACCATGATGAGCATGATGTCCATGATGAGCATGAAGTCCATGATGAGCATGCGGTCCATGACGAGCATGGCGAGGATACCCATGTAAGTTCTAAAAACATATCTTGTAATCCTATAAAATTAATTATCTTCTAGTTATGTCATATATCCCATATTTCTATATTGTGCTAATTTAGTGTGTTTATTTTTGTCAAATTTTAGGTTGATGATGCACAGGTACCCACTGAAGCACTGGAGCAACTTGATGCGCAGCACCAAATACTTAACAAGAAAAGGGGCATCACTCTGTTGAATAAGTTAATAGCGCTAAGTGGAAGTGGATCCAAATTGGTTGTGGAGTTTGATAATGGAGGAAATGCAATTGGAGTGAACCGAAATAATTTAGTAAACTATCTTGGGTGTTTCACTCGAAGCCATTGTGGTGTTAAGTATGATAATTGGCATAAAGTTCCTCAGGGGAAGAAAGACTTGATATGGAAGGATTTATGCATGAGTTATTATTATTTGCAATTCGATTTTGTAGATTACAAATTATATTATTTGCAATTCTATTTTTGGATACTAGTTAATAAGAATTCTATTTTACAGAATCTGTTTGCATTAGATGAGAAGCTGCATCGTAAAAGTGTGATGCAACGTGTTGGAAAGATGCTTAGGAACTATAGGACAAATCTCAATAGAGAATACATAAAAGATGGTGATAAGAAGAAGAAGTCAGCCCTTGAACAGTGGAACTTCTTGGACAAAGAAGATTGGGACAATTTTGTTGCTTCAAGAAAATCTGAAGAATTCAAGGTATTAGGCGTCACTCCCAATTTAATTAATATACGTTGTATTCACCTATTCAAGATTAACATTTAGTGCTACTAACCAAATCATTAATGTGCATACTAACTAGGCTCTCAGTGAGGCGCAAAAAGCAAGGCGTGCACTGAATGTGCATGACCACACTATGGGTCCAACGGGCTATGCAAGCGTTCGCCAAAGACTACAGGCAGAGTCTGCGGCTACTCAGGAGTCTGCTGCTACTCAAGAGTCTGCCACACCCATGCCTCGCCATGATATCTGGATAGCTGGGAGGAAAAACAAGAAGGGTGAAATAAAGAAGCACGTAACTACTGAGGCGGCTGTGAAAATGGTAAAATACAACTCTTAGAGAAATCATTTGAATATTGATTATTGTGGTGTTAACTTACCAATTTCTGTTGATGGTGATTAGCGGGAGCTACACGAGCAGAGGAAACAAGGTACATTCATCCCTTAGGGCACAAGGCATGAATTGACAGTTGCTCTGGGTAACCCAGAGCATCCTGGACGTGTTAGGGGTGTATGCGCTGGTGTGGGAATCAAAGCATTCTTTGGGCCACCCCAGCGCAAACCCAGAGTGGGAATTTCACAAGAAGAGGTAACCTATTCTTTTTTAAGAATGTTACTACAAAAGGGAATTCAATAATAAGAAGCTAATGTTTCTTTTATCCATGTATAGGAGAATAAGAGAGTCGAGGATATAGTTGCTAAGAAGGTCAATGATATAGTTGCTGAGAAGGTCAAGGAAGAAATAGTGCGGTGGCAGGCATCTCAGGCTTCCAATCAGCCTATGGCGACCCACTCTTCTCCTGATGCACAGACTGCGAGTAATCCTGGAGATCCATCGCCTAACACGTCTGATGTAAGTATTGTTTACGACATTGTAGCTAGTCTTTTCAAGATAATATGTTTTCAAGATGATATGTATATATGTATAACATTCTTTACGTAAATTTGTAGGCATTGAAGCCATGCCGCTTAAGAATGCAAGACGATGTTGTTGCAGAGGCGCAGGCTTACCTGTCCCTTCCTGGGGAAACGTTTCATGGGACTCTAATGCCGCAGGGCTACGTTCGTGTGAGCCCGATATGTGTATTACCCGATTGGAGGGAAGCTGCATTGCCATATGCCCACCCAGATATTAATACACTTGGTGAGGCAGAAGACGGGGTGATATTATGGCCCAAAGCATATGTCGTCTACACTACTGAAATTGTAAGATAAATTTACATTACTTTAGATTGTTAATGTGTATATATGAGGTAAACTGATCTGAAATTATATATACAGGTTAAAAAGAAGACACCCAGAGCACCTAGGCCTCCACCTCCACTTCCTGCATTACCAAGTTGGGTTCCAACTGACCTAAAATACCCGTTAGGTCCTGCTTGTAGGGGAATGGCATGTTGGCTACGGGCACATAATATAAATTGCCCTATAATTGTTTCTTTAGAAGCAGATTATGCAGGTCAATCATACGATAGCTCTTTATTTATACAAGATATTATTGAGCTGTTTATGTATGATTGGCTGAATACATCAATGATAGAGACATGGATAAGGTGAGATCTTGTTTATACATCCATATACCTTGTGTAAGATCCGGTCATCTGGTTTCTTATATATTAATGCATACGTAATACATGTTTTGTAGCTACTTAGTCGAAGATCAATGAAAACAATTTGCATTTGATCATGTGGGATTTTTAATTCCATCATTGATTAGTATGGTAGATAAAGACCCTGACAGTGTTCAACAATACTATATAGATGCTTTTACAATTTTCGATCAGTAAAAGAAGACGATAATAATAACTCCATTCAATGTCAAGTAAGTTTACTTTATTTATAATTTGGACTTAAGAAAATTCCATTTTTATTGTGCATTTTGAGTTATTAATTTTTAACTTTTTTACCTCTAGCGCTAGACATTGGGAGTTACTAGTTATTGTCCCCGGGACGTTCACTGTTTATTATCTAGATCCTACGGGAAGTACATTGAACACTAAAATTGGACACGTAATGAGAATGCCATTATTCTGGTGAGAAATATTTCATTTTTATATCTGTTAACATCTGTTATTACATTACTATTTAATTATGCAATTTACTATGTTACATTAACATGTAGGGGTTTAGATGCATTCAAAAATGTTGGAGGAAATGTCCCAAGGAGAAAGAACCAGCCAATAATTTGGGAGAATGTAAAAGTAAGTTCCCGACTCTAATGTATATATTATTTATGTGAACTGTTCTTAGTTTTATTTTTTAATATTTTGTATGTTTCAATTTATAGTGCCCTACAAAAGACAACGGCTGGGCATGCACATATTATGTGATGCGATTTATGCAGATGATTATCCGACATGCCGCATTGGATATTAATACCATACATGAGGTATTATATATAGTCTCATTAGTTAGTATGAAATATATCAATCTTATTTTTATATTATTACTTATATATACATCATTCTCTTTGCAGGTGTTTAAAACTGACCACACTATAGGTAAATACTTAAAAAATGTACATGCTCCATATACGATGGAAGCATTAAATGAAATAAGAGAAGAATGGGCAAAAGCCATACAAGCAGTGGCGATTGTAAGATATAATTGGGATGCTGATAGCGATGCTGAATGATATTTTGTAAATGAATATTTCTGAATGTTTCTACATGTATTTGAATATTTCTACATGTGTGAATGTGAGAATTGAATTGATGTCTGAATGTATCTACTTGTGTGAAAAAATATTTGTTGATTTTGCAGGTTTGTGGCCTGTTTGTAGGTTGATATCAATGGATGTCGTAAACCTGCAGTTCAGAAAACTGAACTGTAGGTTCTCATCCTGCTAACTAGCCACAGCAGGCCTACAAGCTGATAAGAAAAAAAATTAAAATATAGGCGTCGGTTATTTATAGAACACCGTCATCAAAGGCCTACAACATCGGTTATTGGATAAAAACCGACACCTAATATGACAAATAACCCGACCGTACAGGAAAGCACGGTCGTGGTGGAAAAGGCGTTGCTTATTCATATAAAACCGACGCCTATAGATCATATAGGCGTCAGTTATTCAGTTGTTAACCGACACCGAAAGTGTCCTAGGTGTTGCCCTTTTTTGTGGCGTGAACCCTATAGACGTCGACCAACTATATATAACCGACGCCTATAGATAATATAGGCATCGGTTGGAAAACCGACGCCGAAGAGTTCAACCTTTAGCGGCGCCCACATAGGCGTCGCTTAAAAATCATCGCCAAAGGGGATTAAACAACCGACGCCAAAGGCGTGTTCTGTAGTAGTGATATAAACATTGAAGTTTTAGATTGTACCTAAACCCAGAGAGGTGGAGTATAACATTAGGGGCTTTATTCCTATGAAGAGAATGGAGGAATTTTTAGCCATGTGCAAATCTCCTCATTTCATTAGATATGGATAGGGAACACAAATATGTGTGAACATGTCTTTTTTAAGGTGCAATGATGGAGGAAGTACTCATAAGTTCTCTACATGGCTCTCAGAAAGAAGGGAAGTTTAGTAGCTCTAGATAACAGTCAAGAATATGTATCTACCACAAAGAAAAGTCTATACTTTCATAGAGATGTGACCATACTTTAGGAGCGATGTTGAAGGACGGTCTTCACTAAACTACATTGTTCTAACATGGGAAGAGGTACCTCAGAGTTCATGTGGGCCTCCACAATTATGATGATAACATCAACCATGCCTAATTAAGCATCTTCATATGAGATGAGGCTTTATAGAGTCCTAACATTTGGCAGAGTTGGGATAAATAGGAATATATATATATATATATATATATATATATATGAGAGGGATATGATATCACTATTACCTATGTCCTTAGGTAGACATGTACATTGCAAGGCCCTTGACCTACTTATACTATAAACTTGATTGTTTACCTAATTGCATGATTGATTTAGTTTTTAAATTAATTCATTATGTTACATTTTTAATCTGACTCAAGTTGCACCTTGTTTTCTTTAATTTGCAATTTAGTGTATTTATGTGCAAATGCATTAAATGCGTAGGATAGAATTACAATTTGAATTCATATTATATTTGTTGTTATAATTCTTCAAATTCTTGGTTATAGGTTATACTTCAATGATTTTGACCTTAGTTAGCTTAGGAATTCAACCCTTGCTATCTACTCCCTCTCCCAACAAGATTTCATGTTAGTAGTTAGCCATTTGTTTTGATTGGTTAAACCAATTGACTACGTTTGATTGATGGTTGTGGACTCTATCAACCAATGATACCAGGCTCAACTTATGAGAATCCTAGTTCTACAAACTAATGGTGTGAGATCGACAAGGACATGTGACTAGTGGGATCTCAGTGAAGTGAACAACTAACAATGTAGCATTCATGTGTGAAATGATGCAAAGTGGTGACCAACGGGATCCCTAATCCTCTTAATTGATGAAGGGCCTTCTTTAGTGAACCAATGAGAACTCTAACTATAACGGGTTGAGGTAGCAGTTTCCATGATTGACAAGGAACCTAACTTGTCAAACAACGACAGACCTACAGGTGACCAACTCATTTCTAGGATGGTAGTTTTCTCCTTTCTCTCTCTCATAGCCAATATAAACCCATCCCATCATCACCTAAAGACTTTTTTATCATGAGTAGATTTGCTACTAAATGTGATTAGATCTTAGAGATTGAAGGGAGTTGTTGGTCGACGAGATCTATAGTTCAATAAGAACCACAAATTGACAAACTTGCCTCAAGACTTGTATGTAAATGCATATCAATACATTGAAGTGATTCAACCACTCTAGGTGAATACAACCCTTTTTAGCATATTCTAAATCCTAGTTCACATAAGATTCTCTCTTCATATATGTTCTTGTTTTTTTTCCCTTAATTTTCTTCTTGTGGTTGAGTTCCATGGATGTTCATGGTAAAATATTGGCCATGTAGTAAAAGGTTCTTGCTAGTTCCTTATTCTTGCCCTAGTTCTCATAGGAAGAGGCTTTATTGGAGCTTTGGGTAGTGGAGCTCGGATCCTTAACATCTTATTCATGACTTTCGTTGTGTGGAGCTTGTTTTTGTTTCCTTGAGGTGAGGGATATAATCTTGGATGCATTCCTTTGCTTGCTTTAATCATAAAAATTCTAGTTTTGCTCTATAATCTCCTAAAATGCAAAAAAAGATAGTCCTTTTGGGACTTTTTGCATAAGTATGATGGGAATATAAATTTGTAAGTTCTTCCTAGTCTTCGTAAATTGACCACTGATGTTAATCACATTCTCACTTAAATTTCATGGGCTTGAATTTGTAATATAAGTGGAAATGTCTTTTAAAATGTCATTTGATGGTGCTTTGGTGCCTTATGATGAAAAATTATCCTAAATAATTTTATTTCTATTTTCAATTTCTCTAAAATGAATTTACAGCTTCCCTCTATCAATTATTCTACTATAATTTTGTTTGATTCGGACCTTTTATCTCAAAGTGCCTCATATATGCATAAAAGTGGCCTTTATGCCTATTATGGCTCTTAATGCAACTTCCACCACTTCATAATTTATTGCTAAAATTTTGTATAGTGGTGTGTCACTACAACAAAAAGTAGAATGCATAATTTCAAGTGATTATGGTGTTCCTATAAGGTTTGGTCATGATACTTTCCACTTGATAATTAGGCCTTGTGTTACCCTAATTTGATACTTGATCTTAATGTGGTTCATGATGGTTACATACACCCTATTTTTAGTATTTGAATATGTATGCTAATATGTTTTATATCTTCTCAAACTCTGAGTAATTTATTAATCTTATAATTACATCTTTGTATTTTTATATGGCTTGATTGATGTAGTAAAAAATGAGTAATTGGATTTGTTAGTTAAGTTTGATCCTAATCATAAAGTTCCCTATGAATGTAGAATTTTCTTAGGGTCAAAATTTGGTAGATAGTGAGATAGGTAACTCCCAGTAACAACTTCTAATTGGGAGCTTGGAATCGTATACTATTGAGTATATATGGGTATAGGGAGGATTTTCTTTAACATCCAAACTTCAAGGTGACTGAAAATGACTACAGTTGTACCTCAAATTATATGTAGTAGAGAGAGCTCTGGGCCATAACTCTGATTTGAGGGTTGTTATATCATGAGTTTAGTGTTGCGACATGTGTACCTAGGTTGAGCCAATTTTTAAGGAGGACGGTTGCTATGACTCCACCAGTAAGTTAGTTTGTTACTCCACTACAGTTGTCACTCAAACCAACCGAGGGGAACAAATTTTTATGAGTCCAATAATCCTAATATGTTATATGGATTTAGTTGTAACTTAACAATGGTTAGTTAGTAGTTTGAGTGGTATGTCTCAAAATACTTAGGGCTTAATAAAAATAAGTTAGTTTTCCATGTAGAATAAATGTTTAGTTCTAATAATGAGTCATATTATATGTTTTTACTTATCTTCTTTTCATGCATGTGGTATTAATGAGTTGTTACATTATGTATCCATATTTGTATATGTATTTATATATGTAGTACCCTATATATATTCATCCATTTTTATTGCATCTTTTAGATCGTTTTTTAGGAACATTTTGTTATTATCCCCAATATTAGGATTTAATTGCTTAAGTTTTTCTTTTCTCTTCCAAAGTAGATTTTTAATTAGATTTGCTCATTTATTGTACGAGTGTACCCATTCACTTTAAAGATTAATAACCTTAAAGATTCTAGGAATCAAAAGATCAAGGAGGCTTCAAGTGCATATCTCAACCTCTTAGAATTATCAACCAATCAATGGAAATCTTCAATCGACTTACGAGCAAAAATTGGATAGATCTAAAATTTCAATCGACTACCCACCAAGTTGACTGACACAACATGGAAAAGAGGAGACTTTATTGTTGATGAATTTTTCAATTCATCTCAAACTAATCGAATGACCTACATACAACCATGATCATCAAATTATCCAGTCGACCGTCTGGGCCCTCAATCGGTCGACTGGCCTGTATATGATCTTGAGCATCAACTTAATCCTATCGACCAGATGGATCCCCAATCGATCAACTAGTGTGGTGGACCTAGTCTTTACAGTTTCCTCCAGGATGTGAATTTAGGGTTTTGCTGATAGATTCCTTCTTCTAAAAGGATATGTTAGGACAAACATCAAGGGTACCATACATATCATCTCAGAGCCTCATTTGGGTGCATGGAGAAAGGAAAGGAGAGAGGGAGCCGTCATCTTCCTCACAAAGATTCTCAAATGGTTGTGAGACAATAGAATAGAGTTGGATATCATGGGTTCTTCTTCTACATCCCTAGAAACATGAATCCTTCTCTTTCTATGTGTAAATTTGTGGCCATTATGAATGTGAGTGAGTAGATCCTTTTATTAGGGCAGGGGGTGTAGACCCATAGCCCATATCTTGTTCTAGTTTATATTGACTCCAAGACTTTTGTCTAGTTAGATGTGTATGATTTTATTTCTACATTTGGTTTATGACTTGATCTATCATACTTCTTATTTGTTGTAATATTTAGTGAAAAGACCACAGACCCTAAGGTTAGAACACCGAATGAACACGATGAACTTCAAAAGAGATCTTAGATGGAGTTCCACTAGATGATTGGACAATAAACCATCAATACTTAGATCTTGGGTTTGTGGGATGTTTGATCCTTGTGAGATTTGTGTTATATAAGGATTCCAATCCACTTGGACCTAATCTCACATACTTAATTTAAAGAGTTGATACGATTAGATTAACTATGTAGACTATGGTGGTGACCCAAACTCCCACAATATTCTTTTTAATTGAATTAAATCTTCGATCAAGCCAATTTCTCTTCTGCAATCTTTATTCTGAGATTTATTTATAACCTTTCTAAATAACAAAATTTATATATTATTTTTAGTAATAGGTTCAAATAATGTTGTCTCTTGGGCTAGAGCCTTTTCAATACCATGATTGACCTATTTTAATGTGGGCGAGTTGATTTCCATTTGTTAAGGTTAAGCTATTGGGAATTCCTTCCTTTGTGAATTTTTGTGTTCAAACACCTCGCATCAAATTTTGACATTATTGTCGGGGACAAAGACACTTTTTAGATTTTTTTATTAAAGTACAGTTTAGATTTTTTTTCTTTCTAAGCTTGTTTTTGTAATTTTTTATTGTTGTTACATTTTTCTTTGTTCTGTACTTTCTAATTTGTTTTTATCATTTTTAGTTTGTTCCATATTTTTTAGCTTCAATTTGTTTACTATCTTATATTTTTTTTGTAATAACTCTCCTAGTGTACCTCCTAAATTTTAAGAAAAGGACTCGATTAAGAACAACGTTAAAGTGTGTACTCGAATGAAAGTTTACAAAACTCGAAGGTTTTATGCAAATTTCCATACAACATAATGTAAATGTATATCTAAAAGATTAATTGGTCTTATTACTAAATGACATGTCCGTTTCTTGATCCCCCAAGGCATTTGGATATAGTTTACTCTTATTTCAAAGAGGAATAATGTGTGATAATGGGAATATCAAATTAAGTCAGGTTTTGTTTCTATTTCGAGATACGAAAGTTGGAAATTTGAAAGGATGACACATAGTAAGGATTTATATCAAATTGAAATGAGGTTTCTACGATTCAATAAGACTTATTAAATTTTAAATGATATTAATTCATTTAGGATTTTTGAGTTCTCATAACAGGAATCCATTGATAGGATAATTATCTAGACACAATGTTAAGCCAATGATTTAGTTTTTATTGAGTTTGAATGATTGTACATATTTTAATTAGTTTTAGGAAGTAAGGGGATTCATTTACCAAAGTTTGACTTAGATAAGAAAATTATATTGTTGATTAAATGGTTGAACTAATGTCCAACCTTGATGTTCATAAGTCAGATTGTCACACAATTTTCTTGGCCTATTATCATATCCTCAATTTATGTGAACCCACTTTGTCCATTAGATGGCCATCCAAGGGCCAATGTTATTCATCAACCTCCCACCACCGACTAGACTCTAGAGGAATAGGAACCCAAACTCTCATCTCTATTTTTCTCGCAAACCGTTCAATTTCCTTATAAATGAAGATTCCCATTGTGATCGGGAGAGGCTTCCAATTCTTTTAAACCCCAGAAGAAACCCTAGTTCACCTTCATGGAAAAATGCCAAAATTTCTCCTTTCTTCTACCTCTGACGGTGATTTGTAGAGAGATTATGTGGACATAAAAGTGGCATTACTTAGACTCTAAAGCTCCCTTTTACTCAAGAAAATACTCCTCTCTTTTCAATTGCAACCGTACACCCTCAAGGACCCCTCACAACCTTACATTGGATTTCTGACCATCCACCTTTGTCCTCCACCTCTGGACCATCTCCTTCAAATTATTCATGACTATACCATCCTAAAGCCGTCACAAACTTGATACAACCATCTTTCTCAACTACAATCCACCATGGTGATCTTCTGAAGAACCTGTTATAGGCTGCCTTGCATAGAGCTTGATGTCAGGAGCTCTAGTCATGCATGACTTGTGATAAGTAGACAAGGGAACTCGCCGAGGTTAGTCAAAGCTCTTTGGACCCCTACCTCTAATCCTCGTGAGATATCTTTCCAATACCCTATCCTTTTTTATGCACTTGTACAGTTCATTTCCCATGATCATGAGTGTTTCGTCCATGCTTTGATTCCACAACACGTGCTTCACCTTTGTCTTACCGTCTCCATCCTTTCTCCAGATGGTTTTTAGGATGAGAGAGTGCCTCTTCTTCCTTGGGTTTCATCTCACTGATCCCTTGCTTTGTTGGTTTTTTTGGCAAGTTAGGCTAGCTACTCCACCATCAGTTGACCTCATGCTAGCGGTCACCATGTTTGTCAATTCAAAATGAAGTCAGAGTGATGTTAATCCCTTCATGATCTCCCCTAAGTCTTGATATCTATCATGGGGATCACACCATCCAAGAGCTTATGTTAGCTATTAAAGCAAGGTTCTAGCATGTTGTCTTACTATAATGCCCTCAAACGTGTTTTGAGTTCTGTTTTCACAATAAGGGAAAATTCGTGATTTAGCCCCGTCAAACATTAAACGGTGCAGACCTCAGCTTTGTCGCTCCCAGTGCTTGTTTATTAGTTATTAAATCATTTTTTCTAGTGTGATTGGTCAATGAGGGTGAATCTTCAACAAATTTTACAAATTTATCTAGACATGAGATCAGGTCGATCCGTATATGGTTTTGAACAAATTTTCAAGATCTAGATGATGGGCTCACTCTCAAAGGGTGTTTTGACTCTAAGTTTCCCTCTCTTATACAATAACTGAAAAATCTTAGAAACTAAAGTGAATATTAATTATTAATGGTGATTATTGAATGAACAGGCTAATGAGGGTTTCAATCACCCAAGGAAACAATTAGGGTTTCTCCAAACCAAGAAGGGAAACTAGGATCTTTTCTTAGAGAAAGGCAAGTGGTTCATGCCCATGAGTATTCATATTTATCAAACTCAGCACATTTACATGTTTCTGAAATAAGACTTTCATGATCCAATATTCTAAGAATTTAAAGTTAAGATATGTAAGCAAGATTTTTTTTACTTTTATGATTATGCAATTTCAGATGCTCAATATCTCAAGTATAGATATGTCATGCTTAGATCATAAAATGATTAAAGTTTGTGATTCTAGTTTGCAACAAGAACAAAATAATATATTTCTATCATATTTCTTAGTAATGTTTTATATGCTCAAAACTACAAGACGAAGAAACATAAGTAAAATTGTTATGCTTCCATGGTTATGTGATATAATCATGTACTTTATATTTCAAGTAGAAATATGTTAAAAAGATTTTGTATATGTATAGAGATCTGAGAACCTAGAAGATAAATAGATTTCTTATACAATTAAGATCTAAAAATTAAGTACATGATAAGATTTTAAAAGTAGAATGCATTGAGTTTTGATTAAGTTTAGAAGATAAGATTTTATTAAGTTTCATTATTTGGGTCATGACAAGAATATGAGAATATAATGCTATAATATTTGTGAATTAACTCTTAATATGTATTCTTTAGATATCCTGACAAGATTCTATAAAGATTCATGTATTAAGATTCAAGATATTAGTTAACTAGAAGACTAAGATCAGAATGAATAACGATTCATGTTAAGATCATATTTAATAAGATGACATCAGATTATGGAGTTAGACCCCAGGCCATAGTGCATGTCAGCTCAAGAAAAACATGACTTAGGACCTTTATGTAAGTCATGTGGCCTAGGAACACTAGTGCAGGCCAATATAAGAGAGACATGGCCCATGCCCTTTGTGCAAGTCATGAGGTTCAGGCCCTTTGTGTAGGTCAATTTAGATATAAAACCCAGGCCCAGAGTGTAGATTATGTGATCCAGGAACCTTAGTGCAGGTCATGAGACTCAGGTGCCAGAGTACATGTCTCTAGAGTAATATAAGTAAGAAATATAAGAGCTAAGATAAAGGAAAAGATATATTTATGTTTCAGATTTTATATAGAGTGTGGTGTTAGTACCATGTATATCATGTTTAAGAATATTTTTGGAGTAGATTATTCCTTTAATGATGCATATGTTTAGGGATGAGAATCAGGTTGGGCTATACCGGGTTTAGTCTGTCCCAAACCCAAACTCATATTCTAAAGTGGATCACAGTCCGGGTTTAGGTCCAGATAAAATTGAAAAATGTCATCTCGTACATGGCCCGTATAATATTACTGGGTTTCAAGCCGAGTTCGAGTTTGCTCATATAACATCGAATGAGCATACCAAATTTTGCTAGATCTAACTGTTAATAGAAGAAAAAAATGAGCATAATCTAGTATGCACGGAACTAGTTGCTTTTTTTATTTTTCTTTAATGAGCTAATGGCATGACTTTGCCAAGTTTTATATACATTCCAAATCAAAGTATGGATGCAATATTTTATTCAGTTGTTAAAATATACATAGCTAAATAAAAAAAAGTTTTGTTTGATTGACATAGTGAGATCAAAACCAAGAAAGCAAATATGTCTACCCATCTCAATGATGGTTATCATATTAGTATCAATTCAATAATCATGTTGATTGATTACAAATTATCCATGTTGTTATTGGTTGGATACATACTACATATTGTATCAAGAAATGTGTACGTTTTTCTTTTAGGACAAACATAGATGTATATATACATAATGTAGATAAAATCTAATATGGGCATTCGAGTTTTTGGGCCTAGGTTTACCTCAACCCGTACCCGACCCAAATAAAATATGGGTTTAAATTTTAGGCCCGACTGACACGCGTATAACGTGTAATGCACGCAAGTGAACGTATCAAGTAATATAGGCCTTATGAGGCCCGAGTCAAACATAAGAAAATGGAATCCATGGATTAATACTAACTATGATTTGATCAGGTGGGCCGGTAAAAATGATTAAAGTTGGTTTGACTGAATAAAAGCGAACGCAAAAATGAAACAAGATTAAAGAATAAGTACTCATATTTAAAAAAATTCCTCGGGACAGTGGCTTCACCGCGGATAACACTGCAATTAAATCTACACACTAACATATATTACCCCTATCCCTAGATAAAGATCATGTAGCAAGAACTACCCGCTCATGTAGTATAGTTCACTACCTATTCTAATGACAATCATATTTTCATAGTAATTAGTTAATTAGTTAGGTGCTTTACAAATAACCTCTGGGTTTCTACTCTCGTTTACGCTCCACCTTTCCCAAAGAACGCAATAAACCGATAACTCTATGTTTTTCTATCCCTTAACTTTTCTCCCGAAATGATTAAAGATCTAATAATTTATCTATGGCAATCAAGCATAAATAGAACAAGACAATATCATAGATTTATATCCAGAAAATATAGATAAAAGTGATATTAATGCATAGAAGTTAGGTATAATGCATATATGGGCTACTCCTGGATCCTAAGGAATCCAGGGGATCAGCCCCACATGGTTTTCATGGACGAATACATAGTAAAGAAGGAGAAAATTGTGGGAAACATTAGAAAATATAAAGTAATCCCTAGATAATATCTTATCCAGATGATCCCCTTCGATGTGCATGCAATCTTCTATCTTTCGGCTATAGAACCACCCACCAGAGGTGCTCGGATTGTCCCAGATGTAGCCTTCGATGTCTTTCTCTCCTCTCCTCTTTCTCTAGTATCGTGCAATGGAAAACAGCTAAGTTCTTAGGTCTATCCATACTCCTTTCAAGTCATAAGAGCCACTTAAGGTGCAAAATAACACCAGCCATTGGATTAAAGTGTTTCCTTTGAATTTCCTGATTGGGAAGACTCGGTAGTATCAATTGAGAAGTCGATACTACCAAGTTTTTAGGTTGAACGCATACTCCTGCAATATCGGTACTACCAAACTGCCTTAATAGTATTGATTCTTTGGGTCGATCTCACTTTGTCTCCCTGATGCCATCTCGGTAGTATCGAGTCTGGTGTGCTCAGTAGTATCGAGTTTTTACGCACTTTATGTGCCTCTCTAACATGATTTCGGTACTACTGACTTTTGGTGTTTGTAATATTGAGTCTAGGCAAGTTCCTATTCTGCTACTGACATGAATTCGATACCACTGACTTTTGATGTTGGTAATAATGAGTCTGTGAAACTCTTTTGTACATAAAATAGCACAAGAATGTACATAATCACTCGAGATGAACTTTAAACTATTTCAAGAAATGAAAATCACATAATTTGATGCATTTATATATAACGGGCTATTGATAGCATTTAATGCATAGTTAATCAAATAAATGACAAATCAATACAAAAAACTAAGGAAAATATGTCTGTGAGAACGACTGAAAACCCATGCATCTCCAGCCCACCCATATTGTAAATTGAATTTAGGCCTGGATTGGATTATGCGGGCTAGGTCGCGGGTCGGATCGGGCCATCCCTTCCAGATGCTTATCCTGACATATGTTAGAATATTCATTCTACTTACTCTAACAACCATTTTTTCAATGCACGGCTAGAGAGAAGATGTCCACAGGTGAGAGTAGGAGCAAAGTAGATTTTAGAGACTCAAGCATAAGGATAGAGAAGGACTCAATCTGGTGGGGTACCAACTATTATATGATCCTCAGATTTATAGTTTTAGCTATATGTCTCCATGTTTAGACATTTAGAGTATAGACTATGTCTCAAGATCTTTTCTATGTGATAGCCTTATGTTACCTTTGTAAGAGAAATCATGAGATTGTTTTAATACTTTAGTTTGTGTGATTGATTATATTGTTGTTATGAATGTCAGCTTTATGTAATGCCCCTTTAAGTGCACGAGTTATGTATAACTTTGTGTTTCTTCCTCTATGTGCATGTGTGTTCTTAGGGAGGGTGTTACACATGGATCCTTTCTTGAGCTCCATCTATGTCTTCAACAATCTCATCTTGCAGCATGTCCAGACACACATTGGTTCTGAAAATATTACATGGTTCTTTCAGGAACCACTTTGCAAGCTTGTTAGTCCCCCTATTTGCCTGTCTACCTATGTTAATGATGTTCTTAGTATGAAATCTCTTCCTTATTATCTCAATTTTTTGTGTGAGAGCTCTATGCTTGTAAAGGATATGAGTTTTATTTGAGATGAAGTATGTTTCCAGCTATGAGTCAGTCATTATCTCCCATGTTCCATGAGAAAGCTCCACTATCGCACACATTCCTTTGAAAATAGCCAATAGCATGCCTTCCAGTGGATCACATCCCACATGTTTGCATGCTCCTCCTCTAATCCACTAGCCTTGAGTATATCTAACTAAAAATCTTGAACACAGTGTGTTTGAAGGTCTATGAGTATCTATATCCACTGTGACTTGAAGACATCCTTCCTATGTCTACTTCCACTTCATAGGTTGTTCAATCTGATGGATCTAATGAAGGTCCCTTCTTGAGTCATATATAGTGTGTATATAGATTCTTATGTCGATGAAAAGCTCCAGTATACTCGCTCTGCATTTGTCAAAAATGAAAGTGTTTCTGGATTTCCATAGCTTTCAGCATGTGGCCATAAAGATGGCGTTCCAATTAGGCCTTGTCCCAGAATGTTTCACGTTCTTCTTTATCCAATTCTAAATATTGCCATAAAAATCCACCATCAGATGTGGCTCTATTACATTCCATAGTCCCCTTATCACAGGGCAATCTCGAACAGCATGGAGGTAGGTTCTTCAATCCTGCCACATCTCTTACAATTCTTGTTGTTTCCTTGTCTTCCTCAATGCCTTTGTGAGTAGTTTTAATGTTAGAGTACCACATGTATAGTTTGATGTGTTGTGGGATAGGTTGTCTCCGAATTATATCCCAATCCCTAGTAGATTTTATGGCCTTACTCTGAACAAAGGTTTTGTACATTTCTTTTATGAAAAATTGCCCAAGGGGGTACTGAACCGAGTATGTATTTCCTCTCCCACTTCATCCCTTGATGTCTGTTGTGACAAGATGTATCTTGTTGCATCTTCCTAAAAATAGTGCCTAACAAACGCATCATCCCATATGTCATCTTGAATGACTAGGATCGAAACCTTTAGATCTTCTAAATCATTTCGTATTACTACTCTTACTTTCACAATGGGATATAGACCACCTCATAGCCATTTATCATCCCACACTGAGGTGCTATGCCCGTTCACAATTGATATTGCTCTTAAGTGATGTGCTTGTTGGTTAAGTGCATGAATCCCTCACCATGTCATGGGACTTGTTCCCCAAAAGTATTCCAATCTCCTATATTTTGCTAAGAAGAGTGTTTTCCATATGGTGATTGAATTACCCAGCAACTTGTCGACAATCTTCATGAGGAATGCCTCATTAAATTCCCTAGTTGTGTGTAGACCTAGTCCCCCATCCCAGGGGGCTGGCAGTATCTTGTTCCATGCTACAAGATGGGTAGATTCCCTCCCTAATTGACTGCTCCACACAAAAATTCTGCTGATCTGGTCAAGCTTATCACATACTGATATATGTAGATTGGATGATTGCATAATGTGGATTGATGTAGGGTTCAAGCCTAATCAAGCAAGGGCAACTCACCCTATAAAGGATAGAGTCTTGTTTCCCAAATTTTCACCTTAGCCTTGAACCTTTTTATGAGGTCTAAGTAAAGAACTTTAGCATTGCTTTTGTGAACAATTGGGATGCCTAGGTGTTTTCCATGATATTGAACCTATTTCATGCAAAGTTTCCTACTAATCGCTCTACTAATGGTGCTCGGTGTGACTTTAGAGAAGAATACTAATGATTTCTCATGGGATATCTGTTGACCAAATTCTATCTTAAATCATCACAAACATTTCACAACACGCTTAGCTCATGTCGTGGATTCTTCTCCAAATAAAATGAGGTCTTTTGTGAAGCAAATCTATGAGAAAGTGATTTTCTTATTAGTGAAGACTCCCAGTTTCCATCACCCTTCCATCACCTCCTTTTGAATGTCTTGGCTGAACTTTTCCTTGCATAATACAAAGACATATGGGGATTACGAATCCCATATTTTACTCCTTGTGTTGGTTTGAACGGATTGAGAGCTTCGCCATCGCAAATAATAGATGATTATCCCGATGTGAGTATCTACATGATATTATGGATGATTGTAACGACCTCAAATCTAGGTATCACCTCTGTTTTCCTTTTTCCTAAAACAAAATCTTAAATCCTATTTCCCTTAAACTTTGTGGAGTAACATTTTTGACCCTGAAAGTATTCGAGAGAAGTTCCAGTCTTATGGCACCACCTATTAAATTAGACATTTGTGAGTGTGACCTTGAGGATTAGGGTTTTATATTCACATTTTTGGTACAATCAAAATTAATCTTGGGTGGGGCCAGATCCAATTTTATATTTCCTTTTATCTAGAAAGAGAATTGACGGGGAGAAAATATCTAAATTCAATATAATTTATAAAATAAAATGTATCATCTATTTATTAGGCTATTTAACACCCATATGTTAATATTAGTGACTAATAAATTAAAAATGGACTTTTGAAGTCAGAATCATGTTCATTGTCACTTTAAATGACCATTCCACAAATTGGGGAGTCAAAAGAAAGTTCAACGCATGTTTTAATTGCCTTTAAGGAAATAATATGAACTTTACCGTTTATTTCCATATTATGGGTCACGCTGCCTCACTTTGGGTAATTACTACACAAGACTTTTACTATCATCAGGTGAGTGTTGTGGACTGGGCAGGACTTTCTCTCCAACGAACGGCCGCGCGCAAGCATTACAGAACAACCGTAATGTCATCTGCCGATCGCTCGCACCGGAAGCTTTGATTGCCGACGCTTTCGCTGGTTTGAATTTCAGGAGAGCATAGCGACCACAAAGAACTCTAATTTAAGGCCTATGACTCCCTAAATACCAGATGCCCAAAAGTTGTCTGGTTGCCTCCCGCCGTTCTCACCGAAGGCGCTTCGCAGCCCCTCTTCTTAACTCCATACATTACGATATTGTCCCTAAGCGAACTGCGACCCTCTCCCCAGTGAGTCATCCGATCAATCCCCTTGAACGGCGCTACATCTCGTGTCGGATCTACTGCCGTCTCTGGCAACGAAGCTAGTGGGGCAGCTTCGGTTTGGGGTCTCGAATCGATTAAAGGTAAAGGAACCATCCTTGGACCATATACGTTGGTTTCCCATTGTCAAATCGTGTTGTGTGGGTTTCAATTTGTGGGTCGACGAGCGTCCCTGTTCTCGCCGTCGAGAGTGCAGGCGGGTTCTGTTTTCTGTACAATAGTGTTTCCCGAAGGTGTTTGCGAATGGATCCTTGGGCGCTTGGGCCTCTTTCCCACTAATGATTCTGTATGTATTCGTGTGCTGCCAGTATTAACCCACAACCGACGCCGGTATTAACCCACAGCCGCCGCTAGTATTAACCCACAGCCGCCGCCAGTAAACCAGAACAGGGGTCTGGATCAGGTAGCTGTGTCTGACCTCGCGGGGCGGTGAAGACGGTTTTGGACCACTGGGTTACTCTGCTAGGCTTAACGCTCGACTGTCCCTTCTACCGGATTTACACCGGAATTGAACGCTGAACCCACCGTGATGTCGTCGAGTCTCGATAGCCTTCTTTCCCATCTGATAGGTGAGTGAGCTGGTCCTGATCGGGAACCTCGGAACTGCCCGCAGACGAGGGTAGATGATTCACCCCTACGGCAAGGCACTACCCTGCGGGGGTTGCTCCTGCGGAAGGCATGGTAGACGGAATTGCCTCGCATCAAACCGGAAGGTCTTCTTGTGTGAACAAGTTGGGATATCGACTGAGAAAAGACAATGTTATATGTTTTTTTTTCTTATATCTATTCTCTTCACGAGTCCAACCCGATAAGTCATTAACAAATCTTTACATGGTCAATAGAATAAAACTGATGCGTTTCCATAATTCGAAGGGTTCCCAGAATTATTAACACTGATTTCAAGACCCGAGCATGAGATTTATGGGAGAATGTTTTAGGAGGATAAATTTCCTAATGTGATATATTATTAATATTAAGTACCATTTTATACTTAGGTGGTGATATTAAACTTGGCTCAGATTTAGGTGATCGTTTATTTTGACTTAAGCAGGTCTAGAGGTATGTACTCCTCTATATTTTATAACTGGGCATTATATGACTAAATTTCCCATAATGAGGCATCTTTTGATATACTTGCTTTTGTTTCACTTTGACATATCATATCCTCTTGGAAATATTGTTTACGTGTTGAATTGGGTCAATGACCCCACATGTTATTGTGCTTGTCTTATGACACAAATGTCTAATGAATGATATATTTTGTCACTATTTTATGCATGGTAGAATATTTGACTAGCTAACTATTGTAGACACTTATACGTAACCATTAGGGTGTGCTACTTCTACCCGAGGTGTGCTACTTCTACCCTTTTATATATCGAGGCTTGCTAATTCTGCCTATGGGTGTGTTATTTCTATCCAAAATTTATATATAGGCCAATGACTCAGTGGTGTCTTGGCCCTACCATAATTAATTTAGTCTAATATATGTACTTGCAAATACTTGTGTGATGTGATGATTAAAGGTGGCAAGATCTGTTATTTATTGGAATACTTATATTGCCGCATTCTTTTGAAAAATCATTTCTTTTGATAATTCTCATTCAAACTGACCTAGATTTTATTGGCCCTTTTTATGGGAACATCTTACTTTACTTTTTAAATGCCTTAGTTAATCTTTTAACGTACATACTCAGCTTTTGCTTATTCATACCTTGTTGTCCTATTATTCTGGGTATTCCCTCCACCTAGGTGTAGGTATTCTATAGGACAGAGATTCATGATGATTGTGAGCTAATTGGTGGACATAAAGACAACTTGAGATAACCTTGTTACCCTCTGCATATGAGATCATGTGTATATAAATGTAGTATTTTCATTCCTTGTACCACCCTTAGGTTGAGAAAGTTGTGTACACGGGCATATTTTGTAACTTTCTAAATAGAAATATTTTATGCTGCTTAAATATTTCATGGCTTTATATTATACCATTGAGTGGGCTCACTATCGGGTCCCAATCCTTACAATGATATTTCCATGTATTTTCATCTTTTGCATGATATCTAGGATAAAATCCCAACTTAGTTTGTCGTACGCCTTTGACATGTCTTCCTTTATTGGCATTGAATGTTTTTTTATTCTTGCATTTCTCCATGAAATAGGTGATTTCCTACATAAGGGGTCGTGTTATCGTGCGAACTCCTTGGGATGAATATTGTATAGATAGGTGATATCCAATCATCAAGGAAATGTTTGATTCTATGAATACAAATGTGATTTAAGGAAACTATTTCCCTCACCTTTTGTAACAAATTATATAATATGTTCAACATATTCTTGCATCATGTTGTCTAGGACTGTCAATGGGGAGAGTATGGGAGGATAAGGTTCTACCCCTACCCTTACCCTCCAGAAGATAGTAGGTAAGGGTAGGGGTAGTTACCTGATTGATCAATCCCCTTACCCTTCCCTCTTCCCCATAGGATAAATGTGGAGGGGTAAAGGGTGAACATATAATATTGATATTAATAAATTATAAAAAGGATAACTTATTTTAAGGTGATTCTTAGGGTGATAAAGATTAAGTCACATATTTCTCAACTTACCTTTTCAAAAATATGAATATAAGCATGACAATATTATACTTGTGCAATATGTTTAGACATTGGTACAAAGAATTAAAAAAATCATCTTTTTCTAGTCAAATTAACGTGGTTATATTTTAGTGGATTGATAAAGATCTCTTATTGATTTTACCCTCTGATAAGGACCAAGTAAAAAATATTATGTGAAAGGGACTCAACTATTCTGTCAGGTCAGCTTCCCTAGCAAAGTTTCTCATCACTATTAGTCTTCATAGTAGCAACCACTCACTTCTCATGGGATAGAGATGAGGAATGCAACCAAAAAATAGATAGAAAAAATATATAAAGAGACTCCTAGGCAATTTCAAAACACAAACAAGAAAAAAGGAAAAGGTCACATGATTAAGCAAGTGTAGAAGAGGCTAACGGAGTGTGCAGTCATCCTTTTCCATTGTTCTGCAACTATGTCAATGGGTTTAACATTTCATAGTAATATACTACAAGCATTTGAGTGAGAGATGGAAGGCAAACTACAACCTGTAAGCTTTCATTTTGAAAAGATAGGATGGAAATTTAACTAGAAGTTTCTATATAATTATTATTTTTTGTTAAGTATATGTGGTAAA
Source organism: Alisma plantago-aquatica (assembly GCA_963693085.1). Lineage (NCBI taxonomy): Eukaryota > Viridiplantae > Streptophyta > Magnoliopsida > Alismatales > Alismataceae > Alisma > Alisma plantago-aquatica. Next base: position 77,734,802 of record OY856413.1, on the reverse strand, counting down.
AGGGTTTGTATAATATCCATATTGTATCCTCCCCTTCTAATGTGGTAGGAAAATAGAGAAAGGGTAAATGGGGAACGAGTAACAAAAATATTTACCCTTACCCTTACCCTTACCCTTACCCTTACCCTTACCCTATAGGGTATTAATATAGGATAAATGAGGAATACCCTCTCCATTAACAGTCCTAATGTTTTCTACACTTACATTCTTCCCCTTCTTTGGTATGCAACTCTCAATGTTATAGAAGAAAAAAAAAGTATTGAACAGTTTCTATATATCATTGATTAAGAAAGCGGTTGTCAACTAAAAAGTGTTTAATTGTCTAATGTTCACTAAGTCAATATAATGATATATATATGCTACGACATAATTATGTAGATTCAATGTGACACATGCATGTGCACGTCTGGCTTTACTAGTATAGATATAAATATACAATTTAGTCCAAAATTTATATTTTTTAAGATGCCTATGTATGTAAAGGCATAAAGGCATCTAGCTTTGGTGTCTCAACACTTTTTCGCCTTAACAAGTATGATTGGTTCTACTCCTATACCTTTGTGGTCCCAAAAAATGGTCATCTAATTCTACTAATCAATGGAGATTAATTGTTGACTATGTCGATCCTACATAGCTTATGGGAAGAAAGAAATTGTCATATTTTTAAAGGGTTTTTATTTAATAGACTTAGGTGGATTATCTACTTTGATTCAAAGTTATTTGTACAGTCATATGAATACTCTATTAATAGTTAGGTAATATAAATTTTGTTTTCCTTGACCTCTTGTGAGTAGTATTATAGACAATATTAATGATAAAATGAGCACTCTTTTCTATTAACAATATATTAACCTATCTCTAGGACATTCTTATTTTATGTGCGCTTAAGTAGTGAGGCTTGAATCTAAATATTCATCACGTTTGATTGCATTTTTAAGACTCTTATTTTAGTTAGAAAGAAGGAAATAGCAAATAAAATTGGTGAACAATAAAGTAATCAAATCTATATGTATAACAGTTTCTCAATAATATAGTCTAACTATAATCCTAAGTACGTCCGTTTAATTTGACTAAGTACAGGATGAGGGAGTGGTAATATAGGGGATACCTGATGAGTATAGTTCAATCTTGTGCTTGTGGTACTTGCTTTATTTATGCCTATTAGTAGATAGGTCTATAATAGTAGGAAGGGGAAACAAAGATCCTTACATTTTAGTTTGTTAGAATACAATTTTTCATTTTATTTTCATCTACCGAGAAGAGTTTCATTCGATGGAGGAGCCACATACAGGCACGAGTGGGCACATGCCCTACCTAATGCTAGTGATCTGTTTAACTTGTATTGACTTTGACAAATCTTGTCTAGTAATATCACATGAATATCGGATTGTACCCTACCTATATCACAGAATGTTCGTTTGTATCCATTACAAATATAGAAACATATTATAATACCTTTCTTTGGAAAAAAAACACTTTTGATTTAGATCAGACCCGAAGTGTGTTTGGTAGTCCGTGTCTCATTTATACTTTCACATTCTAATCTATTTTGTTGCTTCATATCTAATGTCAATCTTAGATCTTATCAAAAACGTATTGTTCATTATATGTAAATGACATTCAGGGCAACCAGGAGCACTACTGGGAAGTTGTAGCTGTAAAGTCCATTGTTGGACTAGAACCATGCTAACTAACTACAACTAACAAAGATAATATGATTGGTAGAGTCATATTTTGATACACTAGAGTGTAGCAATGTGGTGCCAAAGTTAGATTTTGATACGCTGGACTACAATAGTGTGGTTGCAGACATATTAAACTGAAAATATTGATACTGATATTGTGTAAAGGATACACATGTTCCTTGCATTTCTTTGCATGAGAGACCACTATTGGAAGAGACAGTACTAGTCTGATTATAGTGTTAATATGTATGTGTTCACACTGTTTGAATATTCTTCGGCGACAATGTTCATGCTAAAGGAGATTCCCTAAAGATTCAGTCTTTGTATTATAATTCACCATTGCAAAATTGAGGGTAAATAATATCGCCAAGATGATCTAGTTACAAAAAGGTGTTTTGTTTTAGATGTTTGGTACAACTAGGGAACTTGCATACTATGCATGACTAACTACATTTACTGAAGTTTTTCATTTTGAAACACAGTTCAATGTTGGTAATGAGAGGATACACTCAACATGATTGGCTCCATTCCATACCTAAGCCTGCAAAAGTCAAAGTCTTAATCTGACAGGTTCTGAGTAACTAGATTTTTTATAGAAATCGTTTTCCTAAAATTGAAACTGAGTTTCTAGAAAACAACTTCCTCATGACTGGTTTGGATCCAAGTTATAGATAAGGGGTTAGGGCAAAGATTTCTGGGGGGAGTCTCACTGAAGTTATTTGTTAGCGTCCGTCACTTTGAGTGTGGGGGGTTAGTTTATTGTTCCCTCAATCAACATCGTCATCATCATCATCATTATCATCATCATCTAAGTCTCAATCCCAACTATGTTGGGGTCAACTACATGGATCATTTGTTTCCATTCAACTCTATCATGAGTCATGCATTGGTCAAAATGTAGAGATTCAAAATCTCTTTTTATAAGTTCTTCATGTGGTAATTTAGGCCTTCTTCTTCTATCGTTTGTGCTTGACTCAATAACATTACTTCATATAGGCACATTAGTCAGTCTGCATTGCACATGTCCATATTTTCCACCCCCACTTTGTTCCCGATATAGTCATTTCCCAGGCGATCTTTTCTTGTCTTCCCGCACATCCGTATCAACATACATATTTCAACCACATTCATCTTGTTGAGACCTTGTTTGTTCACTGTCTCATGGTTGGTCGTATAGTTGTTCTATAAAACTTGCTTTTGAATCTAAGATGGACCTTCCTATCACATAATACTCATGTTGCAGCCCTCTATTTCAACCATACTGTAGTGATCTTGTGACAAATGTTATTTTGGACAATCCCATATATTTGAATAATAGAACCCAGGTAATGAAATTTGTCACATTTTGGTATATCTACTCCGTCCAACTTGGCTCCATCATTCACAGTGCGAGATTGGATGAAATTGCAATGCATGTACTCAAGTTTGCTCCAACTAATCATCAATTCATTTGATTCTAATTCCTTTCTCCAAGGTTCAACTTTATCATTCAATCCATCTTTAATTTCATCAATCAATACAATATCATAACCGAATAACATACACTAAGGAATATCATCATGAACATTCTTTGTCAACTCATCCATAAAATTTGGTGTCTCTCCCCCATGAGTCGTCACACTTGTAGTAGAGATATCATACATGTTTTTAATCAAGTCAATGCATTGGATTGGCACACCCTTTTTCTTCAAAACCATCCACAACACTTCCATAGGTACTCGATCATAAGTTTTTTCCAAATCAATAAAAACTATATGAAGATCTCTTTTGCTTTCTCTATACTTCTCCATAAGCCTACTTACTAGAAAATAGCAGCAGTTGTTGATCTTCCATACATGAAACCAAATTGGTTGTTTGATATCTCTGTTAGATCTTAGCCTCTGCTCAATAATGCTCTCCCAAAGCTTCATTGTGTGGCTCATCAACTTGATACATTTGTAGTTTGTGCAACTCTCAACATCACCTTTGTTCTTGTAGATGGGGACCATAGTGTTATATCTCCACTCATCCATCATATTTTTGGTATTCATGATCTTATTAAAGAAATTTGTTAACCACATAATTGCTTCATCCTCCGTACTCTTCCATGTATTAATGGAATGTCGTCTCGTCTGCATGCCTTTCTCATTTTCATCTTTTCAAAGCATTCATGACCTCAAATAGTGAAACTCATCATGTGTAAATGATATCTCTTGTATTCATGTCACATGAGTCTCTAAGGGATTGTCTGGGCACACGCTTTAACACTCCAAAAGGAGTTTTGATTCCCAGGAATTGAAATCCTTGCACTTACAAGTAGTTGTTATCTTAATTATGTTGTTAGGATCAATTTTAAGTACTTGTCATGCTTCATTTCCATCCACATTGGAGTAGATCTCCATGATTCTTCACTCTACGTACCGGCACAAATTATGGATTGGGGGACTTTGTCTGTGATCATCGATTAACACTTGTTGTTTTATGCTGATCCAAAGGGTAGCAGTGAAAACTAGAAGAGAGAGAAGGAGGAGATAATAGGACAAGAGGATGAAGCAAAGAAGAGGATGCAGGCGGCAGGGTTCCGAGGAAAAGGGGGAGGACAAGAAAGTTGCAGCAGCGAGCAGAGGAAGAAAAAAAGAGGAATATTGGGCAATATGTGAGGTTTTAGCAGTGAGTGGTAGAAGAAAGGAGAAAGAGAAATCGTGGGCAGCGGTAGCGAGTAGAGGAAGAAGAGACATATCTGTGTTGTTGAATATTTTTTGAAGTATGTTATTTTATGTATGATTTACAAGGTCATAATTTAAATGGGAAAATATCAGCATCAAAATACTTGTAATTATGGACTGTCACTACTAGATATTCAAATAGTGGCTTTATCACTATAGCATTTAGAATATCGTACCCAACAACTACTTCATCCATTTCTATTGATAATCTTATGGAAGTAATTTTTCCATTGGTTCTTGATATCTTCATCCTTCACTAAGACTCTACCATCTTCATTCTTGATGTATTTTACTTGACTCAAGTCTCTTCCTTTTCTTTCTCTTATACGAGCCATATTATATATATCAGTATCCCCTTCTCTTATGTCCAGATTCATATAAATATCATCAAAGTATCTGACCTTGTCTTCCAAAACAACCTTTTTAGCTTCTTTCTTTACTTACTTGTAACTCTGAAATGTTGCATCATCTTGATATTTGGGCAAGCTCCTATAGATCTCCCTTTTCAGTTTAATAGCCTTATGTAATTCATCATTCCACCACTAAGTCTCTTTCTATGGAGATTCACAACCTTTAGACTCCCCCAAAACCTCTTTAACAATTTTGTTATGTAGGAGCTCAAGCTATGCCACATAGTATTAACATCAGACTCCAAGTTTCAAGTTCCCTCCTTGATGAGTTTTACATGAAAAGTCAATTTCTTTTCTCCTTTAAGATTCCACCACTTGATCATGCTATCTTGGTTTATGTTATGCTTATCTTTGTTGATCTTCATGTCAATATTCAAAATAGTCAACCTATGTTGGGTCGTAAGTTCTTCACCAAGAATCACTTTACAATCCTTGCATAGTTTACGATCCACCCACCTCATAAGGACGTAATCGATTTGGTTACAATTGTCTTGAAAAAAATCTTATGAGATTCTCTTTTCTTGAGATGGGTGTTGCCCAAATCATATCATATGTAACTGCAAAATCTAATATTATCTCTCATTCTCTATTTTTGCTGCCATATCCAAAATGACCATGAATTCTCTCATATCTAGCATTCAAAACTCCCCACGTGGACATTTGAATCATTCCTGATAATGATCTTCTCATCTATCGATATTTCTTACATCAATTCATCCATGTCATTCCAAAAATCCTTCGTAACCTCCTTGCTAAGGCCAACTTCGAGGGCATTAGTGTTAATAATATTAACAATATTTTTCCCAAGAACAACTTTGATAGATATGATTCTATCACCCATCCTTGTGATCTTGGCAACATCATCCTTCAACATCTTATCAAAAATACTACCTACACCATTTTTATATTTATCACTGCATGTATACTAGATGTTGTATCATGTGTCTCCAATCTCTCTATAATGTACTCATGTCCACGTGGTTTCCTACAAGTAAGCTATATTGACTTTTCTTCTCATCATGGTATCCACTATCTCTAAAGATTTTCTTGTCAAAGAACCAATATTCTAAGACCCAACTCTAATCCTTTTTTGTTGAACTTGCTTCTTTACATGCCCTCATCAAAAATGTTGCCCTTACACATTTCATCAAAAATATTGTCCCATAAATGATAATGATTAAAATTATCGCTTGAGTTCCCTACGAGCTTGGAACGAAGATTATAATCTTGAGTTGAGTTTTTACCTTGATGCTAGTTGTCGGTGGCCAGCTGTGCTCGGAACGGAGATGCATATGCTAGAAAGATCTACTACCTTTGCGGTTGGCCGGTTGGGATATCTTGGCCGCTAGAAAAATGTCGTCGTATCCATAGGAGGCAGCAAAATAATTGAGGACATGCAATAGATCCGCCAACGCTCACCTTGTCCGAGTCGCCGCTTTATGGAGGGAGAAGGGAATGAGCAAGACACGACAGTGAATGTAACTTATTTTTCAGATTGTTTGCCACAGAACCGGTTTCCAAAAATGTATATATATGGTTGGAAGTCCACAGAAAGTTGGGGAACTTAAATTTTGAACATTCACCGAAGCAATCGAATAAAATCATAAAGGGAGGTTGACTTCTAATATTTTCAATACAAGTCACATAAGACTATTCAAACCCAAGGATCAATCTCACATTCAAAAACGCGTGACCTTTTTTTTTTTACGTCGTGACCTGATATTGATAAAGTTATACGTTGTTTCTTTGTATGAAGTGGCTCTAGATCAACCACTCGGTGGAAGATCTGAGACAAACATTTACAAATTACATAGATTTTTCACTTTTTATTTTGTAACCACAATCTGATGGGCGGGCCATATCGTTGGGAATAATCTTGTAGTTAAACACTTTTTATTCTTCACTAGTTATATATTTTGCCTAACAGACAAAACTTTAAGTGGACACAACTTTCTTGTATTTGACTTTTGAGTATGAACTTAGTATAAACATATATGAAATTTACTTATTTTGGCCTAAAATTATAAATATACTCAAAGTGCATACAATAATATTGTGAACAAGTCACACATATACAAACACATCGTATACAATCATGTATTTAATTAGAAATGTGACAATATGATATTTTATTAAATTTGCCTATGAATAATGTGTCCTACTGAGAAAATTTAGAACGCCACACATTTTCACTCTAATGCGGAATAATTTTTAAATTTATGTATACAGTCACATTGACACAAGCTATATATGTACCACAACTTGTGGTGCCCGCCCTAGGTCAAATTTATGGCTTCACAGCTGGTTTCGCTAAAACAAACAATGGCTAGAAAAGTTAGGGAGAGTGTTTCTTTATTTAAACTAGTAAACACATATGTGCACATGCATGCCACAATTAAAATTTGTCAATTTTAAATAAAATAAATTTTACATAATTATGATCAATTTTTTATATTTTTTATTTTGTATTAGTGTTAAGATTATAGGTATACATAAATTAACAATATAACATGTTGAGAAACCACATTATTAAAAAAACTAATCATGACAATTGTTATTTTTTTTTATTACTCGGATCACTGAATGGCGGAGAAGGGCAAGGCGACAGAGGGGGCGACGTTGGAAGCGACGGCGGCGTCCGACCCTCCAGATCCAGGCAGAGAGGGATCCACATCAAGAGATAGACAAAGTATTGCAGCTCCAACCGGCGTGGTGGTTACTAAGGAGGCGCTGGACTGGTCCCGACTGTTCAAAGATAAAAGTGTAGCAGGACCAATCCATCTGAAGAAGACGGCGGAGCAACTGATAGATGGGAAGCTAGTCTACCCAAAGGAGATTGCAGAAAGAAACATAGCACGTTGGAGCATAACGGCGGCCGGATATGTTGTTGGGCTTAAACCTCATTGGCCGACATTAGCTAAGCACTTGGCAATGATCTGGAAGGTCAAAGGCTCCTTAGAAGTCAGATCTAGAGGAAAAGGGTTCTTCATTGTCATGTTTGAGAAGGAAGAAGACCTTAACACGGCAGTTGATGGAGGCCCATGGTTTGTAGCAGGAAAACCGTTAATCATAAAGAAATGGGAAAGGGGAGAGCCGTTGGAAAAGTTGAAGCTAACAGATATACCTATATGGCTAAAGATATATAATCTACCTCTTGAATTGTGGGATGCGGAAATATTTAGCAGCATTGGGTCTGTTTTGGGCCGTCCGCTCCGACCAGATAAGCTGACTTCAGAGTTTCGTAGACTCGAATATGCAAGGATTCAGGTGATCATCTCATCCGATTTCTCGTATCCTAAGGAGATGCAGATAGCAAGTGATGATGGGCAGGTTGATACGATCCAGTTTGAATATGAATGGGTGCCCAGTAAGTGTTCGACATGTGGGTTGTATGGACATGAATCAGTTTTGTGCGCAGACCCGAAGAAGCAATCTGGAAAAGGATTAATACAAAAGAAGATATCTAAAGAATGGGTTCCTAAGAAAGTAGTTGAAGATGAAGAGGGTGAAATCTTTAGTGATGTTGTTGATAAAATTACAGATGATGCAGGCACTGTTGCCGTCACTGTAGTCACTGAAGATGGTTCCGCTAATACTTCTTCTGTCCAAAGACCCTTGGAAGTGATCACTCCTGTTATCACGCCTGAAGCAGGGTGGGAGACAATTGCAAAGAGGAACAAATCAGCGCCGAAAGGTAATGCAAAAAGTTCTTCCAGGTCCATTCCTGAATCTCTAAACAAGTATTCGCCATTATCGAACTTTGATGAAGGGGAAATTGTTAATGAGGTGGTGGTTACACCTGTGGCTGCGGCTGAGGTGGGTGATGACCCCCCCATCCCTCCTAATGGTTGAGTCCTTTAATATCCTGTCCTGGAATGTGAGAGGAGGAGGGAATAAAATGCCTCACATTCGGGACGAGATTAAAAAGAATAAAGCTGATATATATGTGATCTTAGAGTCTAGATTACAAAAAGCTGATTTGGATGACTTCATTGGAAGGATCTGGTCTAATGCTAAGTTTGTTGACAACACAGAGTTTTATTCGTACACTCGTATCTTGGTTGTTTGGGAAGATGCTGATTTGGACATAAAGGTTCTTTTTAAGAATGAACAATGCATTCACTGCTCTGTGAGGAAAGACGATTTCAACCTTGATATGTCGGCTGTTTATGGAGCTAATCCTGATGATGAGCGTATCTTGCTTTGGAAGTCTTTAACCAACATAAGAAATTACAATCCTATTAACTGGTGTGTGTTAGGGGATTTTAATGTTGTTAGACTTATGAAGGAGAAATCGGGCAAGAAGCCACCCTCTAATCGAAGTATGATCGATTTTAACAGAACCATTGAAGATGTGAATCTTGTGGATTTGCAGACTAAGGGCTTCTACTTTACGTGGGACAGTCATAGTAGAAGGGGAGTGAGTACCTTTTCAAAGATCGATCGCATCTTTACTAATGTGAATTTTCTGTCTAGTTTCCCCTTTTGTTGGGGTGAAGTTCTCCCTGCTGTTGTAAGTGATCATAAAATCTTGATGTTGAGGCTTGGTTCAAAGAAGAAGAATAGATTTCCTTTTCGTTTCATTAATGCTTGGACTAATCATGATTCGTTTAAGGAGGTTGTCAGTGAAGCGTGGAACAATACTGAGGTGAATGGTACTCCTATGTACAAGGTCTACAGGAAGCTGTTTGCGGTCACATGTGCTTTGAGGAATTGGAACAAGGAGGTAGTGGGAAACTTATTTTCTAAAGCAAGGGAATTAGAAAATGATCTGTTCTGCCTTCAGAGAGAAGTGGATGCTGACCCCTTAAATAAAGGGAAACAAGAGAGGCTGGGTATGCTTAGAGATGAAACTATTAAAGCTCTGAACAATGAAGAGATGTTGCTTCGTCAAAAAAGCAGGGTGCAATGGCTCAAACATGGAGATAGGAATTCTGCCTTTTTCTATGCATCCTTGAAAACTAGAAGGATAAGAAATAATATTAATGTCCTTGAGGATGATCAAGGGAACAGGATTTATGATTCTGATACTATTTGTGACTGTGTTAAGAATTTTTATGCTCTGACTTTTAATAGCACTTCGATGGATGAGGTTTTGTGGAAGGATGAGTGCATTCTTCCTAAAATTGGAGCTATTCATTATGATATGTTAAGAAAGGAGGTGACTAAGCATGAAGTGGAGGAGGTATTTTTGAATCTGAGTAATGATAAGGCCCCCGGGCCTGATGGGTTTAATGCGGTTTTCTTTAAGGAGACCTGGAGTATTATTGGGGATGAGATTACATCTGCTATCCTTTATTTCTTCAAAATAGGGAGACTTTTAAAGGAATGTAATAGCACGATGATTACTTTAATTCCTAAGGTGCAAGGGGTTGTCAATCTTAAAAACTTTAGGCCTATCTCTGTATGCAATACTATCTACAAAGTTATTGCCAAGATTATGGCAAATCGTCTCGCGTTGGTGTTGCCTGAAGTTATTGATATAAATCAGGTTGCTTTTGTGAAAGGGAGAAGGATTGGTGATGCTATATTATTAGCAAATGAAGTTCTAAGCATGTTTGGAGGTTCGCAACATTATATGTGCATTAAAGATGATTTGGCCAAAGCTTATGATTCCGTCAGAAGAGATTATATCTTGTTCTTGATGAGTAAGATGGGATTTCCTCTTTGCTGGTTGAACTGGGTTCAAGAAACTTTTGGCACAACTACGTATAAAGTTTTAGTAAATGGTAATCCTACTGACGAGTTTGAAGCTGCTAATGGGGTTAGGAAAGGTGATCCTCTATCCCCGTTTCTTTTTGTGATTGCCATGCAGGGTCTGACTGCTGTCATTAATTCTGAGATTCGAGCTGGTCATTTGAAACCTATTTCTGTTGGTGAAGTGAATATTTCTCACATAATTTTCGCTGATGATCTTCTCCTTTTCTCCAAAGCTGATGAGAGTAATGCCCAATGTATTAATGGGATTCTTAATACCTTCAGTCTGATCTCTGGTCTTCGTTTGAATAATAGCAAAAGTCAAATCTTCTTAAGCAAGAATGCAAGTAAAGCTAATCTGGGAGATGTTCTGGAGATTGACATTGGTGAGCTGCCTGTCCGTTATCTTGGTGTTCCCCTGTTTACTGGAAGGCTTACTAGAGAGATGTGCCATCCGATTGTGGATAGATTTAATATGAGATTGGACTCCTGGAAGGGTAACTTGCTTTCTCAATCAGGGAGGGTGGAGTTGATCATTTCCACCCTTTCGGCTTATAGTATTTTCTGGACCTCTGCCTTCCCCTTGCCTAAATCTGTTATTAAGGAGTTGGAAAAGATTATGAGGGACTTTCTTTGGAAAGACTCGGAGGATAAGAAGCATATGCATTTAGTGTTACACCCCGATCTTACAATTTCCTCAAATCATGAGATTAGGGCATAAGATAGGATTTATATGTAACACAAAGAACACCCTTAACTTTTTCTTTTCTTTTAAACTCTTGTTTCATCGCATTGAACCACATAAAACATCTTAACAAGGGAATCAGAACATTTCTTTTACTAATCAGACTTCAATAGTAAAGATACATATATAAACATTCATGATGTCTCTCACTCCTTTTTGCACATAAAACTTGCTAATTAGCATACATATCAAAGAGGAACAATATTACACATTGTAATTACAACTCTCTCTCTAAAACTCTTACTGAGGACCTAGAGTGACAAGGACCGACTGACTCAACTAATCTCATACTTGACTCCTGTGGCAGATCTACACTGATGCTCTGACCATCTTTAAGTCCACGCGGTTAACCCTAAAAAAGTTTGAGTAGAGGGGTGAGCCTACTCGCTCAGTGAATGAGTACTTCATGGAAACAAACTAATGCACTAATGTGATTACAGATATAATTTTGAGTAAACGATTTAAAATTTAACATAAATGCAGAACTAAGCAAGGCAATTCTAATAACATAACATATTTGCAGAATATAATCACATTTCCATGCAATAGCACATAACTTGAACAGATAATCAGATATAAAGAAATAGCACACAAGTTCGAATACTTTAATTTACTGTGATCCTATATGATTACATACTTATTTTATTATTATGCCCTAAATATATGCAGTGTACTCTGCATATAAAGATCCGTAGCAAGTTCATGCTACGGTCCCACCGTACAAGACTTAGCGACACACCCGGGAAATGCTAAGTCTGACTGCTGTCCTGGTCTGGTACAGGACTCTCAGGCTCACACGGCCTCACTGCACTCTCAAAAGAGTGTACTCTGGACTCCTCCTTTAACCTGAAAACACAGGCGGAGAGTCTCACAGGGTTACCTTCGTGACACAAGCACGAATGGTGTTAGATAACCGTGTTTTCTTTTCTTTTCCCAGTGCCACCGTGACACACGCACGGATTATTGTTGAACACTGCTTTTCTGCCCTCGTGCCACCGTGACACACGCACGGATTATTGTTGAACACGAGTCACCGACCATCTAGACACACGCTAGTAGGTCGTTTCTCCCCAAGGTGCAGACCTCACGAGGGGTTCTACGGTGTTAGGGCACCTTAGTCTATTAATTAGTTAACATATAAATATCATAGCTCATGTATTCAACATATACCATGTCTCAGTAACATCCCTTTCTAGGGCATGTCATATTTCATTACCTGCAATTTACGAGATATGTATTGAAAATAAGAAGCCCTGCAGTATGTAGATATCAACTCAGAGAGAACAAGCATATAAAGTTAAATGCACTAGAAACATACAATTCAACAGTTAAGTATCACCACATCTCATATCGAGACCTTTCATGTCACCATAACATGATTCATTGAACACCCTATCCTTAGGGTTTCATTCGCCTTATTCATTCATCACATGCCAACACCCTACTCTTAGGGTTTCATTTGCCTCATTCACTTGTCACATGGCTCTTATCATGATCTCATAAGATATAAGCATTCACTAAATAAAGACTGTTTCCAACAAATCTTATATAATCAATATAGATATGAAATCATGGAAACTTAACTAAATTTAGATTTTCCATATCATTTACTGAGATATCATTTATCAAGAATAAAATTCAATTAAGATAACCCATGAGATACATCCTAACCAATTATAGGATTACTAGTCCTTTTCAATAAGGTTGAAATACTAGTGATGTCTCAATTAGGTTAAACCCTAATTACATCATTTGATATAAATTTGAAAAGCATTCTCACTAAGAAGTGTTGTATACGTATCTGATATGAATCTACCATCAAAAAGTCATTCAAACAGAGAAGGAATCCGTATCATATCAATTTACAATAACTTAAATCAAACGGACATTTCAGGATTTAGAATTCACATGCTAAACATTTAGGGATTTGGATGTTATAATCAAATTCGTGCATTAGAATGTTTGAAGGAAGAACCCACTCACCCTAAGGTGTGAAAACACCTCACAACTGCAGCTCAACCCAGGGAATCTCGAATTCCTATCAAATCCCTAGCAAAACTCCCAATTCTTCTTCCATTCAACTCGGAAACCTTGAAAATGAGGGATTATGAAGAAAGGGTGAGAAAAGAGGGAATTTCGACATCCTCTTGGATCAAATCAGAGCATGGACAGAATCTTGACATGAGAGAGAAGATTCACCATAAAAGTATATGCAAAGGATCCAAACTTACTTGATTTCACCACTCTTGGGACCGCAGAACCCTAATTCAGCAATTCCTCCTCTTTCTCCACTCAAGCCCTAACTCTCCCTCTCTCTCTAGATTTTCGTTTCTCTAGAGTGAATGACGAAGAATGAGAGCTGTGTGTGTGTGTGTGGTTGCTCATATAAGTCAATTGATCTGCTTGGGTCAATTGCATATTGACCCAACACTTAACTTTAATTATATTGGCTGAATATTTAGTTATACAAAAGTTACTGTAATTCGTTTATTTCAGAGATCAAACATTCTCCAATAATTATGGGAATTTAGCACGTTGTTTATAATTTATCTATAAAGCTTCAGTTAAAATTTGAGATCATTTGGAGTTACCAATAAATAATTAAAAATAGAACAGTGCACTGCTATATTGCAGTCTGCAGAATATTCGGCCGAGTTTGTCCTGCACAAACTCGACCGACACCCTTACTGTAGGGATTCAAAAGTCATCCAAAAATTATTCCAATTTAACAGAGTGTCTAAAACTGTGTTTTTTCAGGCACAGTTAAAATTTGAGATCAATTGGATATACCAATAAAAAGATAAAATTCAATTATCGCACTGCTGTATAATTCTGGAAATGTGATCGGTCGAGTTTGAAACTCGGCCGATAAACAGGTCAGAGCATTCTTCAAAAATTCTGATATTTACCAATGTTGTTCACATTTTATATATCCAAATCATATCCAAATTTGAAGTAAATAAGAGTTACACATAAAATACTAAAAATCATTTAGTGAGACATTCTACTTATCAAATTCTGTATTCATATGTCATTAAAACCCTATTTGGGCCGATTAGGGTTTATGCTTCTCAAACCCTAATTCTCAAGACCAAAGAACATTTAGACTTCTTATCATAGTTAAAACATCCTAATTGTGTTATCGTCATTAATTAGATTTCAAGAATGATTATTCCAATTAATCTTTGCAATTGTCTAGGTAAACCCTAGTTTACCAATTAAGCTCAGATGGGGTCGTAACAACTCTCCCCCCCTTAGAATGTTTCGTCCTCGAAACTTAAACCTACAAGAAAGATACATTCAAGGTTATTCTAAGCTTCTAAAGCCTTCCATGTCATTATACTCTTGTATTTCATACCTGAATGTAGTTTTCAACATTAGATCTTTTAATTCTTTACTAAATCACAACATATTTCAAATAGTTCTCAATGATATCAAGCAAATTCTTTATGCCACAGTCAAACATAGAATGCAAAGATAAACCACCACGCTTTCACTGCGCAACTCTGATACTCTGATACAACTATCTCAACTTACGCTGTTCAGAGAGTTCTATTGTTCTGTATCATCTTTAAGTGATAAAAGCAAGTTCACCATACTGTTTTAAATTTTAATCAAGTGCTATTCAAATTGCAAAACAGTCTTGAATTAAAAGACTAGATTCAACAATCAATTGCACAATACTACTCTTGGCATCCTCATTGGGTCATGGATGCATGAGGTGAAGCATTACCACCTCATTTCATACTATCATGTTTCGATCCTGGGACCTGTGGTTTATGGGCCCACACACAATTCCAAGTGTAACCATCGTATTATATCATTTTAGGATTTCAACAACAGTAATAAGGTAATCCACAATTGTATCAGTCATTCAAGCATTAATCATACTCAATTACCATCACTCAGTTATATTAGAGCTAGGTATAACAAGCTACACCTTATTAGGGTTACTTGTCCAAACAATCTAATTATCATCCCTTTCTATTAATATGAGTGAATAAGTATGACTACCTTGTTCAGGGTATCTCTCCATGTGTTCTGGCATCATCCAAACCATATCACCATATCACAAATACACAATACTAGGATGCATATCAGGTATGAATTACTACAACTATCATACGCCTTTAATTTAACATATAGCTTGCACAAATACACTGAAATCATATGTAGAACCAACTTCATATCTTAATATGCCTTCAACAAATCATACATGTAAAAACAAATTCACATATTACACAAAGCTAGTGCTTTCCCATATCTTTCTGCTCATTCATTACTTCTTTACTTTTTGCTACCTATCCTTTTCATATGATTATATACAATAAACATCATTAGCATAGAATCATTTAAGATAGGAATAGATTATTCATCATTCTTGCTATCACACAAGAATTTATTTCTTATCGCACTTTATCATATTGTATGTCACTATTACATTCACTAGATGACCTCACCAAGGTAGTTATGCACCATATATGATTCATTTTCTCTTATCATTTCATTCCCACCTTGCTCTTATTAAGAAATATATGAAAGGGAAGATGATTTTAAGACTTGGAATACTTGTATTCAAACATTCCCTTAATACATTCTCGTATGTAGATTTACTTAGTTATCAACAGAGATATTTGATTAATTAGCACTTGCTTGAATCTCACAACCTCTTTATTTTATAACTTCTCCATCATATTTCAAACCCTATCTTACGTTTCATAGTCCTCTTACCATATACTACTCTTTAACCCGTCGTCTTAAATTCTAAATTTTTCTCTTATGACCATGTTGCTTATTCATATGTATGGTCATGTATACCATGTTGCACATATTTCCTCCTTTATCTTTATACTATTGTGAAGTTAACGTTCTAAATTAATAGTCCTTCTATTAGTTTTTCCTCATGTTGAATACATTACATATTCTTCATTTTTAAATCAAGTGGATCATGCATGGGTCAAACATAGTTTCTCTTTCAATCAAGTTTTTCTCTCCTGAATACAGTCTACCTTTGTATGACTTATTCATTCGTTAAACTATACCTATGTTCTTTGCTTAGAAACTAGTTTGTTGTCCTAGTCTTATGAATTACATGTTCATACGATCCTCTTCACTTTTACTCTTTTGAAGACTCTTTACTTCTATGGACTTATTGAATGCTCAACTCTATTCTCTACTTAGCCTTTGCTTTAGGGTTCATAAAAGCATTATACTCTATTCTATGATTCATTCTTCATGATTGATTCTTGCTATCTTGAACCATACATACATACATTTCACATATCTTTTCTATATTTCATATGTATAACTCACATAACATTAATCAATAAACTGATTATGAACTTCATATCATGTTCTATTATTCCCAATTAAGGGTTTCACCTTTGAGACCCCAAAGTTGAACCTCAGATATCAGTTTCAACTAATTCTTAGTTGTTCTGATCTTGCCCATATGTTTCAACATCTTACTGTATGTACATTCTTACTCTGAGGTGGGTCTAATTATTCCAATTATATTCTTATTATGTTATAGATAGGATTCATTAGATCCTAGTAACGCATCCTGCCAACCGGACCAGGCCAAACCTGAAGCCAAGAACTACAAAGGATTACATTCCTTCTGAACTGCCACTCACAGCTCAGAAACTCGGCCGATTGGTCAGAAACTTGGTCGATTGCTTCACAACTCGGCCGATCCGCTTGAAACTCGGCCGATCAACTTGCCGTTTGATTTCCTGAAAAAGGAGACTCGTCCGAATTACATACAACTCGACCGATCAGTTTGCTGTTCGATTGCCTATTAAGGAAACTCGGACGAATCACATACAACTCGGCCGAATCGCGTACAGACTGAAAACCTAAACAGACCTATTGATGTCAATTTCACTCGAATCAGCGGGCAAAACCATAGAAATAAGAGCTCATTCAAAGGTCAATCATAGTCTACTTGTTACAAAGAATGAAATCAATAAATATTACAATTGCATAGTGTACAACAGATATTAAAGACCCATATTTCAAGGTATTGAATATTTCAATTCAAACATATAAGAGCATTTCTATACATTTCCAACAAAAACAACATTATGAAATGTAAGTTCTATCTCCTTTTACATTTATGCTCTTAATTCTTGTTTCTTTTCTCATTTTCTAACCCTAACATTTCTAGGGTTCATCTCTAGCCCATTCTTCCACTGTATACCTGGCCAGGGTATACGTGAGAGAATAGACAGAGTAGCTTGTACTGGTTGATCCAAGTACTCAGATATCGGGCCAGGATATCCAAATACTCAAATCCCCAAAGCTAACATCAAACATCTCCTATCTGCCACACATAGGACTCTAACTTACTAACTTAATGGTCCTTGACAACTCACCCTAAGCTCTGATACCAAGCTGTTACACCCCGATCTCACAATTTCCTCAAATAATGAGATTAGGGCATAAGATAGGATTTATATGTAACACAAAGAACACCCTTAACTTTTTCTTTTCTTTTAAACTCTTGTTTCATCGCATTGAACCATATAAAACATCTTAACAAGGGAATCAGAACATTTCTTTTACTAATCAGACTTCAATAGTAAAGATACATATATAAACATTCATGATGTCTCTCACTCCTTTTTGCACATAAAACTTGCTAATTAGCATACATATCAAAGAGGAACAATATTACACATTGTAATTACAACTCTCTCTCTAAAACTCTTACTGAGGACCTAGAGTGACAAGGACCGACTGACTCAACTAATCTCATACTTGACTCCTGTGGCAGATCTACACTGATGCTCTGACCATCTTTAAGTCCACGCGGTTAACCCTAAAAAAGTTTGAGTAGAGGGGTGAGCCTACTCGCTCAGTGAATGAGTACTTCATGGAAACAGACTAATACACTAATGTGATTACAGATATAATTTTGAGTAAACGATTTAAAATTTAACATAAATGCAGAACTAAGCAAGGCAGTTCTAATAACATAACATATTTGCAGAATATAATCACATTTCCATGCAATAGCACATAATTTGAACAGATAATCAGATATAAAGAAATATCACACAAGTTCGAATACTTTAATTTACTGTGATCCTATATGATTACATACTTATTTTATTATTATGCCCTAAATATATACAGTGTACTCTGCATATAAAGATCTGTAGCAAGTTCATGCTACGGTCCCACCGTACAAGACTTAGCGACACACCCGGGAAATGCTAAGTCTGACTGCTGTCCTGGTTTGCTACAGGACTCTCAGGCTCACACGGCCTCACTGCACTCTCAAAAGAGTGTACTCTGGACTCCTCCTTTAACCTGAGCACACAGGCGGAGAGTCTCACAGGGTTACCTTCGTGACACAAGCACGAATGGTGTTAGATAACCGTGTTTTCTTTTCTTTTCCCAGTGCCACCGTGACACACGCACGGATTATTGTTGAACACTGCTTTTCTGCCCTCGTGCCACCGTGACACACGCATGGATTATTGTTGAACACGAGTCACCAACCATCTAGACACACGCTAGTAGGTCGTTTCACCCCAAGGTGCAGACCTCACGAGGGGTTCTACGGTGTTAGGGCACCTAAGTTTATTAATTAGTTAACATATAAATATCATAGCTCATGTATTCAACATATACCATGTCTCAATAACATCCCTTTCTAGGGCATGTCATATCTCATTACCTGCAATTTACGAGATATGTATTGAAAATAAGAAGCCCTGCAGTATGTAGATATCAACTCAGAGAGAACAAGCATATAAAGTTAAATGCACTAGAAACATACAATTCAACAGTTAAGTATCACCACATCTCATATCGAGACCTTTCATGTCACCATAACATGATTCATTGAACACCCTATCCTTAGGGTTTCATTCGCCTTATTCATTCATCACATGCCAACACCCTACTCTTAGGGTTTCATTTGCCTCATTCACTTGTCACATGGCTCTTATCATGATCTCATAAGATATAAGCATTCACTAAATAAAGACTGTTTCCAACAAATCTTATATAATCAATATAGATATGAAATCATGGAAACTTAACTAAATTTAGATTTTTCATATCATTTACTGAGATATCATTTACTGAGATATCATTTATCAAGAATAAAATTCAATTAAGATAACCCATGAGATACATCCTAACCAATTATAGGATTACTAGTCCTTTTCAATAAGGTTGAAACACTAGTGATGTCTCAATTAGGTTAAACCCTAATTACATCATTTGATATAAATTTGAAAAGCATTCTCACTAAGAAGTGTTGTATACGTATCTGATATGAATCTACCATCAAAAAGTCATTCAAACAGAGAAGGAATTCGTATCATATCAATTTATAATAACTTAAATCAAACGGACATTTCAGGATTTAGAATTCACATGCTAAACATTTAGGGATTTGGATGTTATAATCAAATTCGTGCATTAGAATGTTTGAAGGAATAACCCACTCACCCTAAGGTGTGAAAACACCTCACAACTGCAGCTCAACCCAGGGAATCTCGAATTCCTATCAAATCCCTAGCAAAACTCCCAATTCTTCTTCCATTCAACTCGGAAACCTTGAAAATGAGGGATTATGAAGAAAGGGTGAGAAAAGAGGGAATTTCGACATCCTCTTGGATCAAATCAGAGCATGGAAGGAATATTGACATGAGAGAGAAGATTCACCATAAAAGTCTATGCAAAGGATCCAAACTTACTTGATTTCACCACTCTTGGGACCGCAGAACCCTAATTCAGCAATTCCTCCTCTTTCTCCACTCAAGCCCTAACTCTCCCTCTCTCTCTAGATTTTCATTTCTCTGGAGTGAATAACGAATAATGAGAGCTGTGTGTGTGTGTGGTTTCTCATATAAGTCAATTGAGCTGCTTGGGTCAATTGCATATTGACCCAACACTTAACTTTAATTATATTGGCTGAATATTCAGTTATACAAAAGTTACTGTAATTCGTTTATTTCAGAGATCAAAAATTCTCCAATAATTATGGGAATTTAGCACGTTGTTTATAATTGATCTATAAATCTTCAGTTAAAATTTAAGATCATTTGGAATTACTAATAAATAATTAAAAATAGAACAGTGCACTGCTATATTGCAGTCTGCAGAATATTCGGCCGAGTTTGTCCTGCACAAACTCGACCGACACCCTTACTGTAGGGATTCAAAAGTCATCCAAAAATTATGCCAATTTAACAGAGTGTCTAAAACTGTGTTTTTTCAGGCACAGTTAAAATTTGAGATCAATTGGATATACCAATAAAAAGATAAAATTCAATTACCGCACTGCTGTATAATTCTGGAAATGTGATCGGTCGAGTTTGAAACTCGGCCGATAAACAGGTCAGAGCATTCTTCAAAAATTCTGATATTTACCAATTTTGTTCAAATTTTATATATCCAAATCATATCCAAATTTGAAGTAAATAAGAGTTACAAATAAAATACTAAAAATCATTTAGTGAGACATTCTACTTATCAAATTCTGTATTCATATGTCATTAAAACCCTATTTGGGCCGATTAGGGTTTATGCTTCTCAAACCCTAATTCTCAAGACCAAAGAACATTTAGACTTCTTATCATAGTTAAAACATCCTAATTGTGTTATCGTCATTAATTATATTTCAAGAATGATTATTCCAATTAATCTTTGCAATTGTCTAGGTAAACCCTAGTTTACCAATTAAGCTCAGATGGGGTCGTAACATTTAGTCTCTTGGGATATTATCTGTAGACCTAGAAGAGAAGGTGGCTTGGGCATTAGACGTATTGACGATTGGTCTAAGGCTGGTCTTATTAAAAATCTGTGGGATGTTGCTACTGAAAAGGAAAGTCTCTGGGTAAAATGGATAAATGGGAGGTATATTAAGGAGGAATCGGTTTGGTCGGTGTACCCCAGAGCTAATTCTTCTTGGTTCTGGAAAAAATTGCTCGAACAAAGAAGTATTCTTCTTAATGAAGTTGATCTTTGTTTGGGTAACGGTAAGAAGTTGCTGTTCTGGAGAGACCCTTGGTTGAAGGGCAAAAAGAAGCTTATTGAATTGGTTAATCCGGATTTTATGCTTAGAATGGGGAAAGGTCTTAATTGCAAAATTGAGAGTTGTGTGAAAGATGGTAAGTGGGATATTCCTGCGTTCAGAGGAGCCTATCAGTTGGAAAATATGCTGGTTGGTCTGCATCCGCATGCTGACAGGGAAGACCAAGTCTGTTTGAGGATGAAGAAATAATGTAGCCTCAAGGACTGTTGGGTCATGGTTAGAAATAAATATCAGATTGTCAGCTGGGGTAAATGGATTTGGAAGGATATTCCAAGGAGGATTTCTTTGCTGCTTTGGAAGTGTTTTCTTGGGAAGGTCCCGACGACGGATTACCTGCAAAAAGTTGGTTTCCAGTTGGCGTCTAGATGTGCCTTATGTTTGGCACATGAAGAAGACTTGCCTCATCTTTTCTTTAATTGCTGCTTTGCTGCTGCTATGTGGGATTTCTGGAGGGAAAAACAGAAGAGTTCGACTGTTCTTAGATCCTTTACTGACTTGCTTAAGCTGAAGGGCAAGGATAAGACGGTGGCCTGCTACACTATCTACATGATATGGATAGAAAGAAATACTAGAATTTTCAGAGAAAGATGCACAGACACGGAAAAGCTCTGGAAGAAGCATTTAGGAGATATAGAAGCTTGCTGTAACTAGCTTTCTTGTTTGTACACTTCAAGAAATACTAGGTTTTTTTTTTCGTTTTTTCTGTTTCCGTTTCCCTAAGTGGATACGTCTTGTAACCACATTCTTTGGCTAATAGAAAGAGGCAACACCCTACGCTCATAAAAAAAAAGACAATTGTTATTTTTATATGGGGATAATAAGAGAGAATGAAAAATGGACAACAAAGTAAAGGGAATAGTGAATTAAATAAAATAAAAACAATTGTTAGGTTGTTTATTGTTGGAAAAAGCAAGAAGATGTAGAAATAGTATTTTTACCAAGAATTTGTGACGTGATATGGAAACAGGGAGAGGTGACAAAACTTTAAATATCCAATATTATATAATTGAATTTGATTGTTTTTCATCCCAATTACAACATAAACCCTAAATCCTAGAATCCGTAATTGAATTAGGGTTGAGAAGGGACAAAATAGATGAGAGAGTCCTAAAGGTATCTTATTTCGAGTCAGAACCTCAGACATTGGCCAGGAAGTCACACTGCATCTGGGAGTACTCGTGACCAACTTGCAAGGCGGAGGAAAATATTTCCAGCCCCCGGACCGTGATCCTTTTCTAGACACCTCCGTCTTTGGAAAATCCTCTAATAACTCCCTCAGTTCTATAGAGTTTGTAAAATTTAATAATTACCACCACGACTCTGATACCAAATGTAATGCATGGGCCCACTGCCCAAGTCTCTAGTAGAATTTTAGGAATGATGATTGGCCCCACAAACTACCACTAGTTTTAACTGTGTGCCTTAATCTCACTCACACGCAAGCCAAGATCAACTTCCAGACTGGTCACCCATCCTAGTACTACTCCAAGCTAAGCACACTTAACTATGGAGTTCTTTAGTAATGGGCTCCTAGAAAAGGAGGTACACCTTGGTGATATGAGTAGTCCAATCATTCCTTATAAGATAACTTTATGCGAGGCCTCAAATCTTGGGATGCTACACAAGAAGTTCTAGACAAATTACCATTCTTGATTTTGTTTCTGTAACATCTTCAGGATATTGTTTTTATCAAGTTTATTTTTCTTCCACTCTACAATTTTATCATACAATTTTGGTGTTTTCATGAATCTATTCCTGATGCTATCTCAAATTAAAATTGTCTATACAATATAGTGAATATACTAATTCCCCTTCCTAACTTCATTCTCTTATGAAGACACAAAGAAATAAAAAGGTATTTCAAGGTCTGACTGCTCTCATATTTTCATTTCTCCATTGCTTTTTTCCTCATCCCTTTGGCAATTTATAAATTTAGTACTAAGAAAACCAAGTATGTATTATTTTTTGTCCTTGTCTTTTTATAATTTGATTACAATTATGACATTTTTATCCAATATTTTTCTTCAAGTTTAGATCTTTACCCCCATCTTACGTCGTTGTTTGCAACTCTTTATTGTTTCAATATTCATTACTATCATCACCTCATGCTGGTCTTTCTTATTTCTCCATCTAAAAAAATTAAGTTCACAAGACACAACTGTAAGGCTATTGATAGTAGATTTATATGGCATCTTTTGTTCTTTATTGAATAGGACCGAGATCAATATAAAGTCTATCATAACTTTGTTTACTTAGAAAGACACGCAAAATGGAAGCTTTACATCATGTACAAAAGAAAACTTCCATGTATCACTTGACAAATACACATCATACCCATCTTGCTTTCACAATGTGTTTTATGTTTTCATTTTTGATTTGTATTGTTCATTCTTATAATTCTATATTTCTAAAATTCAATTACGTGTTCATTTTTTTTATTTATTTAGAATATATGTTTCCTCTTTTTTGTTTGACATCTAAGTTTCATATCATGAATTCACAACTTGATATGCTTTACGTAGAGACTTCCTTACTTTATTTTGAAAAACGTTGAACCCACATTGTGGGTCATTTTTATAGCACAAATATCAAGATGCATTCTCAAAGTAAGCTCTTGTCAAGATGTATTGTTGATTTTAATGTCTTTGAGGCTTTCACTTTTTAATTAGTATATGCGTACAACTATTATTGTTTTCAAATCAATGGATGCTATCATATGTTCCTTTGTCAGTTGTAGTTGTTTAATATTTTTGAAGTCCCTTTTCAATCTTTAGCTATATAACTCACACCAAGTGTAGTTCTCAGTTATTTAAATTTGTCTTAGAAAAATATATTTATTGTTTATACCTTTTATTTCTTTTAATGAAATACATTACTCCTATGTAATTACTTTTTAGATTGTGAAGTTATTAGAGTTTGAAGACCTATAAATGAATTTGGCTTCTTGATTTTACTCAACAACCTTTAAGTTTGAGTTTTTGTATTTTTGACAAGAGGATGTTTCACTACTCTTTATCGAGCTTGTACTCATAGATCTATAAACTCTTTATAATAAAAAGGATGATTATTTTAGATCTTTTTTATTGAAAGAATCATCACATTTAGTTTAGATAACATTTTTTATCCAATATTTTTCTTCAAATTTAGATCTTTACCCCCATCTTGCATTGTTGTTTTCTGCTCTTTGTTGCTGGTGTTTCTTATTTCTTCATCTAAACAAATTGAAGTACGCAAGACACAATTGTAAGACTATTGATAGTAAAATTAATATGATATCTTTTTCTCTTTATTGAATAGGACCGAGATCAATATAAAGTCCATCGTAACTCTATTGAATCAGAAAGGCACGCAAAATGGAAGCTGTTACAACATGTATAAAAGAAAATTTCCATGTATCACGTGACAAATACACATCATACCAACCTTGCTTTCACAATATATTTTATGTTTTTCTTTTTTATTTCTATTATTCATTCTTGTCATTTTGCATTTTTGTAATTCAAATATATGCTTAGTTCATTTATTTAAAATATGTGTTCCCTCTTTTTTGTTTTACATTTAGTTTTGTGTCATGAATTCACAACTTGATATACTTTATAGAGAGACTTGCTTACTTTGATTTTGAGAAAAGTTGAACCTGCATTATGGGTCATTTTTGTAGCTCCAATATCATGATGCATTCTCAAAGTAAGCTCTTGCCAAGATGTATTGTTGATTTTAGTGTCTTTGATTGGAAATACCTTTCACTTTCTAATTAGTATATGCATGCAACTATTATCATTGTCAAGTCAATGGATTCTACCCTATGTTCCTTTGTCAGTTGTAATTTTTAGTATTTTTGAAGTCCCTTTTCAATCGTTAGCTATATAACCCATGCCAACTGTAGTTCTCACTCATTTAAATTCCCCCTAGAAAAAGCACATTTTCTTTCTTCCACTAACATATGCTACCCCTATGTAATTACTTTTTAGATTGTGTAGTTACTAGAGTTGAAAACTTACAAAGGAAGTAGGCTACCTAATTTTACTCAACAATCTTCAAATTTGAGTTTTTGTATTTTTAACAAAGAGGATGTATCACTACTCTTTATGAATCTTGTACTCATATATCTAGAAACCTTTATAATGAAAGAATCTTTATTTTAGATCCTTTTTTGAAAAAAAATGAAACATTTAGTTTAGATCATTTTATTGCTTGCATGTTGTTACTTCCTCCAATGATAAAAAACATTGTTATGTCTTTTGGCTGAATTTTGAAAAATAAATTAATTATTGATTAAGTAATGTCTTTAAGACGTGTTTTTGAAAAAATCCATGACCACACACTTAATCTAATTTTTTCACTCTGTGTAATGTATGCAACATGTTATTGTTTTATTATGGTTTTGAGTTTTTTGGCTTCGCTGCATTCTTTATTAGAAATCCATTGACACTAATTTATCCAAGTTTCAAATACTTTTTGTTGGTTTTGTGTGAATTATACAATTTACCTCTCAGTAAATGTTCCCAAAGTAAGTTGTTATACCATAAAATGGTCCCTTCTATTAGAGAATTTCATTTCAAGAAATTAATTTCCACTTAGGTAAAATTCTATCAATATAGTTTCTCTTGAAATAGATAGTGTCATCTCTCTATATAAAGGAACAAAGCATAAGTTACATAGTTATCTTTTTTGCATTCACGACCTACTATGTATATCAACCATCATGCAACTTCTACAATTACGAAGAATCATTTCAATATCTATGTTTTGTAATGGTTTCATATATTTTATAAGTATAATAACATAATCTAATCAGTTTAAGTATGATAAGGATTAAGGGATCCTCCACCAAATTAATAAAAGATACGTAAATAAGATGTCATCGACATAAGTATAATAACTAGTTTAAATGTAAGCTAAAGTTGATTGTATGCTTATGTAGATGGCTCAAGTGAAGACTATAGCTACTCCTGTCGAGGCCACCGAGAACCCAGCTAGGGGTGGTTGGCCTCCCCATAAGAGGAGGAGATCTTTCGAGAAGAGGAAGAGGGACCGGTGTTATGAGTCCTCAAAGAAGAGGAAGAGACCCGAGGAAGCCTCAGAAGAAGGCCCAGATCCCAAGCCAGTTCCCTTCTACAACCCGAAGATGGACCAGGAAGAGGAACACATGTCTGAGGACGAGGTCAAGTTTGAGGAGAACCAGATCGGTGGTCTAGGACCAACAATGGTGGTTCACACCCCTGATGCCCTATGGATGGAACAGCAGAAGAGGCTAACTGAGGCCCTTAGTGCCCTGACCCTCAGGGATATAGCCAGAGATGAAAATTGTGAGTCGCTTTCCGTTCGTCCCTGACTCAGAGTCACCATTCTAGACTTCTTCAAGCTGAACATCGAGAGATTCTGAGGAGAGGATAAGACCGAAGTGGTCGACAAAGTGGATGCTTGGCTGCTGACAGTCGAGAACGATTTCCGCATACTGGAGGTACATCCAAATAAGAAGGTTCTTTTTGCTACTCGTCTCTTGGAAGGAGCAGCCAAGATTTGGTGGGAAAACCACATAATGGGATGAGATCTAAGCAAGGAGCTGATGGAATGGACTGACTTCAGGACTATATTTACCGCCAAATTCATCCCCATCTCAGTTAAGAAGGAGAAGCAAAGAGAGTTCACCAATATGATCTAGGGTAACATATCTGTTGCGGACTTTGGCCGAAAGTTTCGCATCCTGGAGTGTTTTGGGCACATGATGGATGAGGAAAGACGAGTGGACCATTTTGTGGAGCATCTTCACCCTACAAACAAACCACATGTGATGGCGAGTAAACTAGCAAATTTCTCTGAAGCCTACAATACTGCCTTAGACATGGAGAGGACAGTGATGCCTACTCAGAATCCACCCAAAGGATATTTAGGTTTCACTGAAGGTACTCAAGGACAAAAGAATGACCACAAGTAAGGACAAGGGTGTAACCACACCAAGGGCAAGCATGGACACAAGGGAAAGCCACATGGTGAGAATTGCTTTCAGAAGTATCGTACCTGCGGACGGACACATCCTGGGAAGTGTCGCTTTGAGAAGAGGGTGTGATACCGTTGCCAACAGGAGGCACACTTCATCGCCAATTGTCCTTTGCCTGATGCGAGAGGTCCAGTGGCAGCACAACCAGTTGCAGTAGCACCCCCAGTAGGAGGAGGAGTACCAGCTGGAGGTCCACATGTTGGAGAGAGAAGGCAAGCCAGAGTGTTCACCATCGATAATGAAGAAGCTCAGACGAATGCTAATAGGTTGATCGAGGGTAATAACCCATAGAGTTTTTCTTTCAGATAGTTTGATCATGTAATAGCAATCTGATACAGTATGAAACTATGTTGGCACTCTTGAAGTCATGGGATAAAATGTAAAAGCCCTTTTAGATTCTGGTTCTACTAATACTTTTTTTTGAGAAATCTGGAAACTATGCTTTGTTTGGACATTAAAGATTTAGGCTATGTTTTAGATGTCACAACCCCGAGTGGTAGAATATATACATCTCTTTTGAAAACCCCGATCTTTCCGATTAAGTACCTGAGTCATGAGCTTCCCACTGACTTCATCCTCCTCGATATGAATGATTTTGAGGTAATCATTGGTATGGATTGGCTTTATACATATAGAGAACAGATCAAATGTAGAGAGAAGAAGATCCTTATTAAGAAACTTGGTCATCCACACTTTACCATTCTAGGAAAGAGAGATGCGACTACCAGCCTTTATGTGTCGGCTTTGAAGGCTGAGAAGATGATATCTAAAGGCTACCGAGCATACCTAGCCATGGTCATAGAGCCTGAGGCTAAGGTACGACCCTCAGAGGAGATAGAGGTTGTTAGGGAGTATGCGGACGTGTTTCCTGATGATCTACCAGGGATTCCCCATGAGAGAGAGGTGGATTTATCCATTGAGTTAGCTCCCGGGACTATCCCTATATCTAAGGCACCCTATAGAATGGCCCCAGCTGAGTTGCTTGAGTTGAAAACTCAGTTGCACGAGTTGCTAGATAAAGGTTTTATCCAACCTAGTACGCCACCATGGGGAGCACCCCTGTCCTTTTTGTGAAGAAGAAGGATGGATCACTTCAGATGTGTGTTGATTACCGGATGATCAACCAGGCAAACATTAAGAACAAGTACCCCTTACCCATGATAGATGACCTTTTTTACCAGCTCAAATCAGCCCGAGTCTTTTCTAAGATCGATTTGAGGTCGGGATACCATCATGTGAGAGTGAGAAGTGAGGATATACCTAAGATGGCTTTCCGAACCCGATATGTCCATTAGGAGTTTGTAGTCATGCCGTTTGGATTGTCCAATGCACCCAGTGTCTTTATGAACCTTATGAACAGTGTGTTCCAACCCATCATGACTCCTTTGTGATCATGTTCATAGATGACATCTTGTTGTACTCCGATGACCTAGCTCAACACCGCAACCATCTGGGTAGAGTCCTTGATTTCCTAAGAAAGCAGAAGTTATACGGAAAGTTCTCAAAATGTGAGTTTTGGATAGACCGAGTCATGTTTCTCTGACACATCATCTCAGGAGGAACAATCGCCATAGATCCAGCTAAAGTATTGGCAGTTCGAGACTGGCCTGCACCAAAGAACCCCTTTGAGATTCTCAGCTTCTTGGGGTTGGTCGGATACTATCGGCACTTCATCAAATATTTCTTTAAGATCGCCTTGCCGCTTACTATGTTGACTCAGAAAGATGTGAAGTCTATGTGGTATGATATTTGTGAGGCTCATTTTCAGGAGCTAAAGGAGAAGCACGCCCCAGTATTGATCCTACCTTCCGATAATGAGGGTTTTGTGATATTCACTAACGCTTCAAAGATGGGACTTACTGTGTGTTGGAGAAGAATAGACATGTGGTTGCATATGCCTCCCGACAACTCAAGCCCAACGAGGTGAACTACCCAACGCATGACTTAGAGTTGGTTGCTATCATCCATGCGTTAAAGATATGGTGGCATTACATGTACAGTGCTACCTTTGAGATCCTCACTGACCATAAGAGCCTGAAGTACCTCCTGACATAGAGAGACCTTAACCTACGACAGTGACGATGGATGGAGTACATGAAGGATTACGACTTCACCATCTCCTATCATCCTGTAAAGGCAAACGTCATAGCTGATGTGTTGAGTCAGAAATAGCTCAGGTGTGTGGTTGTTTTGTCTAGTCAGTGGAAGAGCTTAGAAGAGCTCATGGGGTGTACTCTGTAGCCGTTAGAGGACCGAGTTCGATTGGCCAATATTCAGATCCAGTCAGAGTTGTTGACCGAGATAGTGACGGCACAATTGACTAGTTCAGAACTCAGCAGGATGAGCGGCTTGTTGAAGAAGCCACAGACCCATCTCTTGGTGGGAGTAGATGGAGGGATCAGATTTGAGAATCGTATATGGGTTCCTAAGGATTTACTGTTGAAGGGACGTATCTTGCAAGAGGCTCATGGTTCTAAGTATACGGTACACCCAGGCACTACAAAGATGTTTAAGGATTTGTAGAGGTATTTTTGGTGGCCAGGAATGAAGAGAGATATTGCGGCATATGTGGCCCGTTGTCTTACGTGCCAAATGGTGAAGGATGTACACCAACGACCCGACAGACTTTTACAGTCGATAGAGATTCCAAAGTGGAAATGTGAGCAAATCACCATGGATTTTGTGGTGGGTCTACCCCATACCAAGAGAGGTCATGATGCGATATGGGTTGTGGTAGGTCGCCTTACCAAGTCAGCACACTTCCTTGCCTTAAATATTACTTTCAAGGTGCTGAGTTGTATATCAGGGAGATAGTACGTTTGCATGGCGTACCTGGTTCCATCAACTTTGATAGAGACCTGAAGTTCACTTCCAAGTTGTGGAAGCAAGTACAAGAGGAACTTGGTATAAGGTTGAAGTTCAGTACTGCTTATCACCCCCAGATGGATGGTCAGTCAGAGAGGATGATCCAGACGTTAGAGGATCTGTTGAGAGCTTGTGTGCTTGATTAGGTTGGATCATGGGAAAAGTACTTACCTTTAGCCGAGTTTGCCTACAACAAAAGCTACCAAGCCAGTATCGAGATGCCTCTGTATGAAGCTCTTTATGGGAGACCATGTCGGTCACCGCTTCACTAGGATGATGTCAGTGAGAGGACCTTGTTGAGGTCAGATGAACTCCAAGTGCATGCAGATAAAATCGCTTTGATCAAGCAGAGGCTGAAGAGAGCCCATGATTGATAGAAGTCATATGCTGATGTGAAGCAGACTGACGTGCAGTTCACTGTGGGAGAGCATGTGTTCTTGAAAATTCAACCACTCCGAGCTATAGACAAAAATAGAGGAAAGTTGAGTCCCTGATATGTCAGTCCCTTTGAGGTGTTAGAACAGATTGGTGAAGCCGCATACCATTTGGCGTTACCCCCTCAGTATAGTATGATGCATGATGTGTTTCACGTGTCCAATCTGAAGTGATATGTGCAAGATCTGAGCCATGTGCTAAGCATTGAGCCTATTGAGCTTCAAGGGAAGCTGACATATCCTGAGTCACCTTTGTGGATTCTAGATACCAAGGTGAAAGAACTCAGATGTAAGAATATAGAGATGGTAAAGGTTCTTTAGAAGCACCATGGAGATGATGAGGCCACATGGAAGCTAAAGACGGACATGGAGAAAGCATGTCCTGATTTGTTAGTTTGATTGCTGAATTTTGAGGGCAAAATTCTTATAAGGAGGGGAGGTTGATATAACCTCAATTTTTCAAATTCAGAATTGAAATGTAATTTCTCCATTTAAATACATATGAACACGTAATTGTTTGATTTGACTTGAATGTATGGATTTCATTAACAAATAGCCTTGCTTGTGTGATTTCGTAGGCCTTATTGGCTATTGGGCCCAATGACAAGAAAAAGGAAATAAAAGGAAAAAGAAATTCAGTTAATAAAAGAATAATTAAGAAAAGGAGAAAAGAAAGATGTAGAAGCATCTAGAAGGCTAGGAGGTAGCCTCCAAAGGTATATTTCGTGTCTTTGGGATTTCTTGGGTTCCAAGGAGCCGAAGTTGCAAAGATAATAAGAAAGGAAAGAGAAAATACCAACTAAATAGTTTTTCTTTAAAGATAACTCGCTTATGAAGGTAATACCCTTTTCCTTTGGAATTTGGGTCTCAATTATGGTATACAAGTAGATAATGTCGACCCAAAGTTTCCTTTAAATTTTGGTGGAAAAAGGATGCACGGTTCATGAGATATGAATTTTTTGAAGTTATCCTAAAGTGGAAAGGATTTTGTGTCGCGGTTTAATTTGGATTAAAATCCGTAAATTCGGTTCTTAGATGCACACTCGTGACCGTTGGATCAGCGATCCACAGCTTGGGTTAAGTCCCGATCTCACAAGGACTGGGAATATAGAGTCCAGATTGTGTGGTTTTTGATAGGAGATTCCTCATATTTGAGGCAACCTACGAGGTTGTGGAGGAGTCCATCTCCTACAGGAGATCGTTCTAGACCTAACCACCATACGGTTGGTGGGGTTTGGTGGAGGATTGAAAGAATCCCCAAACTCCAGGAGTCGAGGACCGGCCCTATATATAGGAGAGGATACTCTGTGATACCAACGCATCTACAAATCTTGCTCGTGTGTTCGGAACTCTACGACAATCGCTCTCGCGCCCTCAATTCCACCAAAAGCCATGTTCTTCCCCCTCGTCTAGCAGCAGCCATCACCGGAGGAGCCGAGGATCGCTGGTGGTGAAGGAGCAACACAAAGCGATAATTGAAGGGATAGGCGAGTTCATGAGGAGCAAGTGGAGCTCTTGAACCAATCAGATCGATCACAGGTGGACGGAAGCTTGAAGTCAACCCAAGAGTTGACCTCGGCTCGCGGCAGGCAACTTGTGCGAGGTTGAAGACGACATCCAGTCAAATTACCATAGTGCCCTCCCGCTTCTTCAGTCCAGGTAAGGGCATATGTGTCATTTTCTTTCTTTTGATCGTGACTACGGTGCGTGACCATAGATCATCGGATCCCGCGTGGTCCAGCGGACCACTGATCGAATGGCCTAGGTTTTATGGCGATAACTCCTCTCTGCTAGAAAAATTCAGAAAAATACTTTTTGTTGCAAAAATCGTAGAAATTAATAGGAAGGTCAGATGAAGGAGCTTTATATATGAAAAAATGATCAGAACAATACGAGTAATCTGATAAAAATAGTTTTAGCATCTGATTTTGTTTTTAATTGCAAAAGTACCTTGAGTTAATCATAAAGTGCATTAAATTTAGGTTAAAACCCTAATGATGATTAGAGATCAAATTTAAGGTGATTAATGGGTTAATTATAGTATTAATAACATGTTGAAAAGAAAAGAAAGGTTTGAATCTGAAATTAGATTATAATTGGTTTGTTTTAGGGTTTTATATTATACCAAATATCACATATATCACGTCAAAATGTAACTTATATGCGATAAATATATGTATATAAGTATATATTTAGAATATGATTTTGTCCAATCTAGAAATTTGGATCCAACTCGAGTTGGATTTGGACACGTAATTTTGAATCCAAAACCAACCCACAATGTCATGTTTGAAACTCAAACTCATTTTTTTCGGGTCGAACACAACCAGGTTCACATTCGAGTAAATTTCAACAACACAAACCTCAAGCAATGAACATACAACCATTGCCCACGATGACCCAACAATAGTTTGTTTTATTGAAACTAAAATAAAAAAATTAAATACAATAAAGAAGAATCAAACCTCGACAATACAATGCTTGTAGAGTAAGATAAACATGCAAGAAACTTGCAGCCTTTAATTTCAGGAATAAATTTGTTTAGCACAGTAACGCTATAGAATAGACTAAATTGGAATAAAATCGGCAAAAAATCAATACATTGCAATTTGATAACGATTCTAATCTTTCCTAGACTGATTGTTTGGAAAATCACTTAATACATAAACAGTGCTAAACTCTTATATAAGACAAATACATGTTGTATATAAAATTAGGAATACCTATAAGATTTGTCTTTTGACTCAACATTAGCAGTTACATTAAAGGCTCATGCTTATTTAGCAGCTTAATTATAAACATGATGCTTTAATAGACGAAGATGAGATGGTAAATATAATTTAGAGAAAGACTAATGCAACATTTGGTAAAACAATTGTATTCTTTGTCGGTGATTCATAACTGATGACTCATCACAACAAATTTTAATGATGAGAAATGAGCATCTGTAGAAATTGTCAATCGCTCTGGAACAAAAACACAATATAAAATAGGAGCGGTAGGCAACCGTGTTTGACAATGCGGTTGGTAGCGATTGACCCACTGCGCGATATTGCCCATCACTGCCCAGATAGTTATCACCACTTTGTCAAACAATGCATACGACTAAACTTTACAGAAGATTAATTATTGACACCACGTTGTTGTAAATATAAAATATGTTAATACAAACAGAAATACTGATAGAATACAAATCAGGAAAAAACTAAAATAAACTCAAAATGACAGATAAACTTCTCTTGTGAACGGCTGTTGCGGCCTCTGCTTTCAGACGACCCTTTGTCGGCCTGATCACCCTGTTCGAAAGCATCACCAACATGTGGAAAATAGTCGTACTTGTAGCGGAAACTAAAAACTTATACGAGCAGGAATAAGAATAGCAGTCCTTGTGTTAGTCGTACTTTGTAACAGAATCTAGCAGAGATGAATAAGAACCCGCAACTGCACTCGTTAATTATAAAATTTAATTTTTTGTTAGACAAATGGTACATGCGCTGACATATTTATACACAACTACAGTCATTAACTGCAGCCGTTAATTGCAAATTTATTTTTTTCTGGACAAATGGTGCATGCATTGACATGTTCATATGCAGCGGCAGTCATTAGTTGTACTCATTATTTGCAAATTTAATTTTTTCCCTGACAAATGGTGCATGTATCCACATGTTTACACACAACCACAGTCATTATGAATTGCACGGGACAACATGTTTATATGTAAACTTGATGCTTACTGCTAAAGAATCAACGGTTGTAAGGTCCACTCATAATCTCTTAATAGTTAGTCACTAAGTAAAGACCTCAACAATTGCAAAAGAAAATTACGTTTGGTAAGGTAATGACTTTATAAAACAATGAGAAGAATAAAACCTCAACAATCGCAAAAGAAAATTTACATTTGATAAGGTAATGACTTAATACAACAAAGAGTTACAACGAACGAAGAAGTCTGACAAAAATCTAAGCAAGGCGTGGTTTATATCTCCGAGAAAGAAATTCCTTTCAGCTAACGTTGTACATAAACCGAAAGTTAATCACTAGAAAATTAAAAGATTGCATTCTGAGTGCGATTCAAATTTCTTGTGGAGTGATATTTATCAGAAAAAACAAGACAGTTTATTTATCATGAAGGTGAAAATTTTGACATTTACCTTTTTTTTTTGTCAAGTGAATAAATGGATAGAGTACTAAGAAAACCCCCACACGAGATACATTCCAAGCATGCACAACAAAAGTCACGACCGCCCATGTCGACAAAGTCAATAACCACTAAATAAATAACCAAGCACATAACATGATTGGCGAAGAAGACCACAAAATTCTATTAAGTAACTCCAAGAAGATTACAAGGATTGCCGCTCCCTCACAATCCCGTGCCCACAATAGAATCTCATAACCCACTCTCGTTCTCTCCCCTCTTTGGCTATCCTTTGTGGCTTCCCGTTTTGACACACAATGTTGTCCTATGTTGGCACACTCGAAGTTACCACACATTAGAACCCCACACATCGGTGCACCTTTGGCACACAATATCTATTGGTGTCTATCCATATTTATAGATAAGGACTCTCGGTTAGACAATACGAGAGGATACGACAATTCTATAGGGATTAGGAACGACAATATAAAAGGATAAGGAAATAATGTCCTGGACTCCAAGTCTAACATTAATTGTACTTTCCTAATATTGTTAGATATTATTTCTTATCCAATTAGGATAAGAGACAAAATCCTAACAATCTCCACCTTGAATCTTATCCGTTGAAGTTGCTCCTCCAAGAAGTTTGCTCCCGTTCTTCTTTTGTGCTTCTGCCCTCGGAAGCTGCTCCTATTTCCAGAATCGTATCATCATGCACGCCTGCATGGAGTCTGTGTCCAGACATGACTGTCCAGACCCTTCATGTGAGAGCTTCTCATATTGTACAGTTTGAGAAACTGCACCGCATCCACCTGCAGTTGAAAGAACTGCATCTTTCGCACCTTTGGCTCACATGCCATAGGGTTGTGTCTTCTTTTAGTCACACCCACTTAAAGACACTATGTGATCGATCCAACCATGACTTCTTGTTTCCAATAGTTGACAGCTTTGCCTCTGCATCTGTTGAAATTTGCAGTCGAGTTTATAATCTCGCACCAAACTGCCTGTGAGAGTTGAATACACGTAGCAATCTTCAGGTTCATGACACTCGCTACCCATGCTACTGCGTCATCTACACCTTCCGAGTCAGTAGACCTCTCATTAGTCGCTTCTCTTTTGGTTAGAAAAAATCCAACCAATCGATAGAACCAGGTAGGCTCTGTTGTCGCTTGCCCCTTACAAGTGAATTGTACGACTCCACCTCACATTGATATTTCACAACACGTGGATTCGCTCCCGCCTGGTTGCATAACGATGTTGCCATCAAAATTTACTACCGGATGACCTCCAACGGTAGTTGTCGACGTCGTCATGTTTTTTTGTGCTTCCAATGCTTTCTGATCGTCTCGCATGAATCATGCTCTGATACCACTTGAAGGGATATGCAGAAGCTTCAAGCCCAAGAAAACCCCCACACGAGATATAGCCCAAGTATGCACAACAAAAGTCACGACCACCCACGTCGACAAAGCCAATAACCACCAAATAAATAACCAAGCAGAGAACATGATTGGCAAAGAAGACCGCAGAATTCTATTAAGTAACTCCAAGAAGATTACAAGGATTGTTGCTCCCTCACAATCTCGTACCCACGATAGAATCTCGTAACCCACTCTCGTTCTCTCCCCTCTTTGGCTATCCTTTGTGGCTTCCCTTTTTGACACACAATGTTGTCCTATGTTGGCACACCTGAAGTTACCACACGCTGGAACCCCACACATCAGTGCACCTTTGGCACACAATATCCATCGGTGTTGTGGCATCCAACTCACAAAAACAAGATTAACTAATGCGGAAGCATATTATTCACAGCAGATTAACAAAAATCACTAAAAATTAAAACCTTTTTCAAAAAGATCCAATCATAGGAGAACTCTTTCAACAAGAACCAATGTATTACATTTACATCCTGGTTCATAAGTACATAACTTGTACCATCTCTTCTCGAAGATTACAACATCCACTGCCTTGTTAAAGGCTAAACACAAACAGCATAAAAACCTCAAGGCATCAAGCCAAAATCTCAAAACGATTCATTAGAAGCACTAACTATCAACTTCGAGGACCTGAGAGTACAGAGACGACACATAAGACTTCTATCTACAAGACACGACAGACAGTACACTCAACCTGAGTTGTCTCTGTTGTCCCTGCTGCTGATGTTCTTCTTCTGCAAGATATTCCCAGTCTCCTCCGTGCTTGTCTTCCTAAAAATGTTGGATCCCACGGGGGTGAGACAATTGTAATTGTCCTAGCGGGAGATATAACTCTCTGTCAAAAATATTATTATTGTAATTTAATGATATAAAACTGGGCAGAGGATAAGCAATTTAAAGCATTCTTATCTTAAAGCATTGTAACTGATTATGATAGAACAATAGATCCACTATTCTCTTAATAAGGAATAGGAAGAATATGTATATCATTTATCCATCATATTATACTATCATGTCAAGCTTTTCATGTGACACTCATCATCTTGATATGTCACCCATGAGACATTCTTGTTTCAATCAGTTGGCCTTAGCCAATCTGCTAAACAAATATGGAATTATAGCTACCATGTACTCATATATCATTAATACGGTCCGTAACATACCGAAATCTGGGCATTTTGCCTTTTGGTCCTCTTTTACCATCTTTTCCTTTCATTTCTATCCTCTTTGGCCTTTCTATTTATTTTGTGGACAATATGATGGTTTAATGAACATTTGTTCACCTTTTATTCCAATATTTGGGTTTATGCACAAATACCTCAGTAAGACTTTAGATAATGGGCCTAAAATGCAAATTGTACACTAAGCAATAAAAAGAATAAAATATTTCATCCTAGAACTTTCTAGCACTTCCTAGAATAAGAGAAATAAAAGAAAATCCGAATTTGTATAAAGGAGAAGATAAATACAATAATAATGAATAATAGGGAGTTTAATAGATGAAAAAGGATAATGAGAAAGATATTGCACTAAAATTATAAAGTAGAAACCCATTATGATAATTTGAAACTTAAATTCGTTTCTTTGATCAGAAAGTAACTTATGGGCCAAGTAACATTTAAAGTGGAGCAAAAATATAATTGTTAATGTCATTATCAAAAGAAAATAAGAAATAGGCCAATAATGTGAAATAAAATAATTAATGTTCTAAAATCAGGAAAATAACTCCAAATTCGTGTTCTAAACATATAAATAAGCCTCTGTGCAAATTTGCAATTAATTTGGATGATGTGTGAATAATAAGTAAAATAAGAAAGAGAAAGTGTGTAGAATATTCTATTTATTTAATAAATAAATAAATAATCTCAACTTATAAAGATAATTTCAAAAACGTGTTCCCAACCCTTAAGGAGACTTATGGGTGAAGTTACACTAATTTTAGATAATGTTATCACCTCTTTTGAAGGAGGAAAGAGAAAATGACTTAAAGACCAAAAATATTAAATATATATTGATAAAAAAATAATTAATGTCAAAAACGTGTTCCTAACGTTTATTATTACTTGTAGACCAAGTTTTATATTTTTAGAAGGTTTCTAGATGCCTCTAATAAATTAAAAGGATAAAATAAGTGATAAAATTTAAATGTATTGAATAAAATATTAAAAGTCTTCAAAAAAATATATTAATGCCAAATTCGTGTTATATAGGTTAAAATAGACCTTTATGTGTGAAAAGAGGTATGCGCATCTACCCCCTTCAGTTGGGAAAATTTTATATCAATACCCATATTCCCTAATGAGGCTTAATCTGAACTAATCCTTGATTCTTGAAACCTAAATTGTTTATTGCCTCAAAAGTAGTTGTAGTATTACCTTGATTGGGTATTCATACCCCACTACCATGTTATATATTCTTTTGATTAACCTTGCCATAACTCTTTTGTTAGCATGTAATTAAATGATCTATTTAATGTTTAAGTAGTGGTACTTATGTACAACCACCCATAGAGGGCATGTATATAATCGCCCTAGGGGAATGTTTATAATTCTCCCCATAATAAAAATTATAGGTGACTGGAAATGTTTTATTCTTCCCTCACCTAAGGTTAGAGGTCCGGTAGGTGCCTCAACCCTACTTAGTTAGGTAGACATATTAATTTACATGTAAAATCCTTTATTTACTTTTGTTATTGGCAAGTTTCCTTAATTAAAGCCTCATACTCTTGATGTCTCATCTTATGATGAACCCTATCCTACTTTTACATACTTTTCTTATCTTACTGTCTTAGAATAGTTTAGTGACACATACTTTTTATTTTCCTTTTCCTTTTTGCTGGGTGACTTCCCAACCACCCAGGTGTGAAGCAAGGTGGTTGAATAGGACTTGAAGATCTTGGCTTTGGCTTGGACTTAGATGATGGATATGTTGCTTGGAGACAAAAGTGGAGTAGTTAGATTTCCCTCTACTTAGATCCTCTTTCTGTATAGAGCATGTACACCCATATTGGGAGAATTTTTATGTACACTTTATTTGAAATTGAATATAGTCAAAATTTTATCTTCCGCTGCTATTTCAATTGGATTTTGTTTACCATTGTTTTTAGTAGAGGGTGGTTTATCCCACTCTTTACAGCATGGTATCAGAGCCAATGGTAGTCGGATCTTTGATTATTTCAATTTGTCTCCCTAGTTAGAACCCTAGATTTGCATAGTTTCCCTTAAGATACATAGTTTGCCCTAGATTTGATCTATGTAGAAGATAGGTTGATTTGGGACCCTATAGTTTCACCTTAGAGTCTTGATGAATAAAACTCTTATATACTCATAATTAAAATATGCATAACTTAATGTTGTTTAGGTTTACCTTTAGGCAACTATTAGGGAATGCAGTTGAAGCAAGGGTGTCTAGAAAGGATCAGGGTTTCGGGGGCTGGCAAAATTTTCCTCCGCACCACTAGCTTGGTATACGAGGACTCCCATGCCCATATGATACCGGCCTGGCCTGCGCTGATACGAATTGTCCGAAATAGTTTGCTTTTAGGCAATAGTAACCTTAGCTTATATGTTGTTTATCTTTGGGAACCCTAAGTTGACTTGTTTGAGGATATATACCCTATACAGTTCCTTATGTCCCTTAGGACTATATGCTTGAATAGTTATCCGTAGAACCTAGACCTTGGAGTTTGGGTGTTTGTGAGAATATCAGAGTGCATAGTGGAAGCATGATGGATCTTGATAATGGTTTAGTTAGACTTATCCTTTAACCCTAGTG
Organism: Alisma plantago-aquatica; assembly: GCA_963693085.1. Taxonomy (NCBI): domain Eukaryota; kingdom Viridiplantae; phylum Streptophyta; class Magnoliopsida; order Alismatales; family Alismataceae; genus Alisma; species Alisma plantago-aquatica. The sequence continues at coordinate 77,694,852 of OY856413.1, read as the reverse complement.
TAGTAGGTCAAACCCTTTAAGGGGTGGAGTATGGTTAGTTGATGATGTTTGAGTGGTTAGATTTCGAGGACGAAATCCTCTTTAGGGGGATGGAACCCTATAACATCTTGATCTATCTTTAGAAACCCTAACTCCATAGATAGGAGGTTAGTATGATTGGATCCTTGGTCTTGACCAAACAATTAATAATCGTAACCCTAACATGCTTGTTTATATATTAATGAACACATAATTATCATCTAAGGAATAAATCATATTCTTGAACCCTAATGAATATCCAATGCACATAATATGAATATCAATGCTAATTGTCAATAAGCAAGATGTTAATAATGTCATGAACCAATGAACCTAATGATATGATGAGTAAGGTTATAATGTGTAATTAATGCATGCTAAGGATGAATAAGTGAAATATAATGGTCATGTTGACCTAAACCCTAAGTTGTAATATCTAACCCTAATCTATGCATCCTTAATGCCTTTCATGATACATTAATGATGTTAAGAGCCATAATCAGTTAACATACTTTGATACACATAAATGATATATATGATCATCTAATCACATATTAATTAAGTCATCAATATGAATGAGTGTTACCTTGTTAACTAATATACATGTTATTAGTCACTTAGTGTGAATCAAATCATTAATATGACATATGTTCCACCTTGATCATTAAAATACATATAATGGCTTCAATGTGAATATGAAGTAATTGGATTCACATAAGTGTGCAAAATCAATAATATAAAGGAATAAATATGAATAATGATTAATGATTACATTAATGTGAGCAATAATGTGACCTTGTGACAACATTAATATGAATATAAGTAACTAATGTGACATTAATTGAAATAATTATATGCTTAACCACGAATTGAATAGAATGTATTATTTCATGTAAAATAATTTGTTATAATTAATAAAGTGGTAATATGAGGATGAAGTATAAATCTGAATTATTAAAGACAATGATCAAATATAATAATGAATGTGGAGATAATTGAGTAACATCTAATTGTGCATAATAATGAAATATAATTCTTTTTGGCAACTAAGTGAATGTGACATGATATAATTAAAATAATGATGATAATGTGTTATGATAATGAATATAATGTTAATAAGTCAAAAATGAAAATAAAGTTAAATCTCTTAAAAATAATATCTTAATAGTGGAACCCTAGGTGATCCTTGAGAACCCAACCTATGTTGAGCTTATGTGAAGTTTATGAACCCTTAGGTGTAGTTGAAGTATAAGTTTTGGTGGAAGTTGTATGGTTGAAGGAACAACCTGGAGTTTTGTGATGTGAGGTTGCACACTCACCCTTCCCTAATTGCTAGTGATTTCGGGGACGAAATCCTCTTTAAGGGGTGGAGTGTTGTAACATACCGAAATCTGGGCATTTTGCCTTTTGGTCCTCTTTTTCCATCTTTTCCTTTCATTTCTATCCTCTTTGGCCTTTCTATTTATTTTGTGGACAATATGATGGTTTAATGAACATTTGTTCACCTTTTATTCCAATATTTGGGTTTATGCACAAATACCTCAGTAAGACTTTAGATAATGGGCCTAAAATGCAAATTGTACACTAAGCAATAAAAAGAATAAAATATTTCATCCTAGAACTTTCTAGCACTTCCTAGAATAAGAGAAATAAAAGAAAATCCGAATTTGTATAAAGGAGAAGATAAATACAATAATAATGAATAATAGGGAGTTTAATAGATGAAAAAGGATAATGAGAAAGATATTGCACTAAAATTATAAAGTAGAAACCCATTATGATAATTTGAAACTTAAATTCGTTTCTTTGATCAGAAAGTAACTTATGGGCCAAGTAACATTTAAAGTGGAGCAAAAATATAATTGTTAATGTCATTATCAAAAGAAAATAAGAAATAGGCCAATAAAGTGAAATAAAATAATTAATGTTCTCAAATCAGGAAAATAACTCCAAATTCGTGTTCTAAACATAAAAATAAGCCTCTGTGCAAATTTGCAATTAATTTGGATGATGTGTGAATAATAAGTAAAATAAGAAAGAGAAAGTGTGTAGAATATTCTATTTATTTAATAAATAAATAAATAATCTCAACTTATAAATATAATTTCAAAAACGTGTTCCCAACCCTTAAGGAGACTTATGGGTGAAGTTACACTAATTTTAGATAATGTTATCACCTCTTTTGAAGGAGGAAAGAGAAAATGACTTAAAGACCAAAAATATTAAATATATATTGATAAAAAAATAATTAATGTCAAAAACATGTTCCTAACGTTTATTATTACTTGTAGACCAAGTTTTATATTTTTAGAAGGTTTCTAGATGCCTCTAATAAATTAAAAGGATAAAATAAGTGATAAAATTTAAATGTATTGAATAAAATATTAAAAGTCTTCAAAAAAATATATTAATGACAAATTCGTGTTATATAGGTTAAAATAGACCTTTATGTGTGAAAAGAGGTATGTGCATCTACCCCCTTCAGTTGGGAAAATTTTATACCAATACCCATATTCCCTAATGAGGCTTAATCTGAACTAATCCTTGATTCTTGAAACCTAAATTGTTTATTGCCTCAAAAGTAGCTGTAGTATTACCTTGATTGGGTATTCATACCCCACTACCATGTTATATATTCTTTTGATTAACCTTGCCATAACTCTTTTGTTAGCATGTAATTAAATGATCTATTTAATGTTTAAGTAGTGGTACTTATGTACAACCACCCATAGAGGGCATGTATATAATCGCCCTAGGGGAATGTTTATAATTCTCCCCATAATAAAAATTATAGGTGACTGGAAATGTTTTATTCTTCCCTCACCTAAGGTTAGAGGTCCGGTAGGTGCCTCAACCCTACTTAGTTAGGTAGACATATTAATTTACATGCAAAATCCTTTATTTACTTTTGTTATTGGCAAGTTTCCTTAATTAAAGCCTCATACTCTTGATGTCTCATCTTATGATGAACCCTATCCTTCTTTTACATACTTTTCTTATCTTACTATCTTAGAATAGTTTAGTGACACATACTTTTTATTTTCCTTTCCCTTTTGATGGGTGACTTCCCAACCACCCAGGTGTGAAGCAAGGTGGTTGAATAGGACTTGAAGATCTTGGCTTTGGCTTGGACTTAGATGATGGATATGTTGCTTGGAGACAAAAGTGGAGTAGTTAGATTTCCCTCTACTTAGATCCTCTTTTTGTATAGAGCATGTACACCCATATTGGGAGAATTTTTATATACACTTTATTTGAAATTGAATATAGTCAAAAATTTATCTTCCGCTGCTATTTCAATTGGATTTTGTTTACCATTGTTTTTAGTAGAGGGTGGTTTATCCCACTCTTTACACGATCATTGGGTTATTACCAATCCTGTGTCATCATTATAGGCATTGGATTATACTCCAATCTTGTGTCATCATTATAGGAATTGGATTATTACCAATCATGTGTCATCATTACAAGCATTGGATTATATTCCAATCTTGTGTCATCATTACAGGCATTGAGTTATTACCAATCATGTGTCATCATTACATGCATTGGATTATATTCCAATCATGTGTCATCATTACATGCATTAAGCCTCTGCCAGGTATTGGACTCTTCCAAACCTGATTACACTGCCATGCATTGGACACTACCAATCCTGATTTCACAGCCAGGCATTGGACTTTAACCAACCCTGATTACATGCATTACACCTCTGTCAGGTATTGAAATTTAACCAATCCTGATTACACAGCCAGGCATTGGACTCTAACCAATCCTGATTACACAGCCAGACATTCGATTCTAACCAATCCTGATTACACAGCCAGACATTGGACTCTAATCAATCCTGATTACACAGCTAGGCATTGGACTCTAACCAATCTTGATTACACAGACATGCATTGGACTCTAACCAATCCTAATTACACAGCCAAGCAATGGACTCTAACCAATCCTGATTACACAGCCAGGCATTAGACTCTAACCAATCCTGATTACACAGCCAGGCATTGGACTCTAACCAATCCTGATTACAGGCATCACACCTCTACCAGGTATTGGACTTTAACCAATCCTGAGTACACCCCATGTCTGTTTACACGACAATGGGCACCTTATTCTTTTACTAGCATTAAACTTTGGCCATGCCAATCATTCTCAACACATTCTTTATGTGTTACAAGTATTCCTCTTTTCTCCATGCATGTATGATCCAGGTTCCATTATTATAATTGTATCCTTTTGTTATTATTATTATATTACTAAATTTCCATTCCTTGGTTTATGATGAGCATTATCATCCCTTACAAAAGACTTTTATAATCATCTTGATACCTTTCACTAGGTATCAACTTACTCATGTGATTCTCAAAGCTTATTAAAACATCTTGTTACCTCTCACTAGGCAACAACCATTCTCATGGTTCATAAGGGCCATAAAGCACCTTGTCACCTCTCTCTAGGCAACATCTAACCATATGGCTCACAAGGCCATTACACATCTTAAGTATTCAATCAAGTTTATTACTCTTAACATTTATCATTAAATAATTATCAATACAAGGTATGAGTTCATTTCTCATCCTTATCATGGTATGATTACATCATACTCATTAGTTTGGCTTAACCTTATTTTCAAGGTATATTAGCCTATGTTTATCAAGGTATATTACATTTCATTGTAACAATTCACATAACACTCTTCATGTTTTTCTTGTCCAAGTATTATTGGATTTGAGGTGCATCAAGGTATATCAACCCTGGAATGCTAAAAGTGATATATTTCATATCTTGATGTATCACTTTCCTTGTCACTTCCAACTTTATTGACTTATCAGCTTATCTTGGATTAAGGTATTTCCCATCTTAATCTTTTCATCCACTAACCTATCACTCTTACCATGAAGTGCATAGGTCACACATAGGAATGGTCCAACTATCTTTAATGATATGGACTTATCTCAGGTTAAGGCATTGCTTCCAATAAGGTTTCCTATAATCAACCATTTAAGATATTTCACCTTTATAAGGTTTTACCCACTGTTTTATTATTAGGGTTCTAGTTTGTCATCATATTGCCCAAGATTAGGGCTTCATGTATTATAACTCCAATCAAAGTTTCACATACCCTTTACCCTCTATTAGGGCTTTGGGATTTCACATACTATCATACTTCATTAGAGTTAGGATTGCATATAGCATCACCATTCATTAGGCTTTCACATCACATTGCCAATACTTAGGGTTTACTATTTATCCCAACGAGGGTTTCTCATGGCATCACCCTCAATTAGGGTTTCTCATGGAATCAACCTCAATTAGGGTTTCACATGGAATCAACCTCAATTAGGGTTGCACATGGAATCACCCTCAACTAGGGTTTCACATGGAATCAACTTCAATTAGGGTTTCTCATTTCATATCAATTGGAGATACTCATCCCAATTAGGATTTCACTCTCCATTCCCATAATTGGGGTTTTACATTATGTTATCCTGAATTAGGTTAGGGTTCATTAACCTTCTGGATTAGGGTTTCATGATCTCTTTACTAAGGATCATAATCTAATCACCACATGATCAATACTCATGTATGAATTCCTTTCTACCATCCTTACAACTTGATTAGGTTACATCAACCCTATAATCAAGTACATACATCTATGATTGACATAGTGTACTGAGACATTGCTTTTATAAGCAATTAGGGTTTATCCTCTTAAAGGTACTAATCATTTAGGTACTTTTAGGATTTCAACCTTTGTACCTTCATTGACTACCATCACTATCAATCATTGGATCATTGGAACAATCATCACCTTTAATTTCCTAATGATTGAATCACAATTGACCTTTATTCGGTTTTGAGATTTCATCACCAAACGGTTTTGAAACCATTTGGTCTCCAAACAGTTTTGAAACCATTTGACCCCAAACAGTTTCAAGACCATTTGGACTCAATTGGTCTCAAGACCGTTTGGGCCAAATCAGTCTCAAAACCGCAAGGGGTCTTTAGATACATTCATAAATTGGTTGAACATGATTTGCTACATTGAAACCTCCAATCAATTGAGTTATTGAAGTTCAACAATTATTGGCTCTTGGATCTCCAACCCTCAAATATCAACCATTAGATCACCAAATGGTTTTGAAACTGTTTGATCCCAAACGGTTTCAAGACCGTTTGGGTTCAAACGGTCTCAAGACCGTTTGACCCAAAAATTCTTGAAATCGAATGGATCACTTCATGGAACCTCCAACAAATCGATTAGGGTTGTAATTGGTGGATTGTCCATACATTTAATCAATGAATTGGATCCATTGGATCATCATCCAACATGTACTATGGTTCATACCTCAAATGGTCAACCCTTCCAAATGGTCAACTCTCTCATGCGGTTTGGAACTCAAATCACCAAATGGTTTGGAAACCGTTTGGTCTCCAAACGGTTTGGTGAAACCGTTTGGATTTCAACATTTGCAATAGATATTTGGGGAGGTGTGTTCTTATGATTATGTCATCATCATCAAGCTCTAAACCCACAAAACCTGTTGTGATTTTCATGGTGATTGCATCAATCAACCAAATAAAATTTCAGGAATAGAGAAAGGATCATCAATTGATAAGGAATTGAATGTAATAACAATAATAAGGGTTCAAGTTATAAAACCCGCCTCCAATTGAGCTCCAAAGCTTCAAGATCACGTCAAAAATGGTGGATGCAACTCATATCACTATCCCAAGGCTCGTCCTCAAGCTTTGAGTGAAAAGGAATGGTTAGAATTAAAGATGGGATCGAGATATGAAGAAATCATTCATTGATTTTTTATTTCCACCATGGAATCAAGGTAAACGGAGGTCAAGAAGCTTACCAACAGGTTGGGGGTCGCCCTCCTGTTTCTCCAAGTTCCCTTGGTCATTTTTGCAAGCAAGAAGTGAAAGTGGATTTGAAATTCCCTTTCAATTCATGGATAAAGGAGCATATATAGAATTTTATTGAAAATTCATTTAAGAGAGAGAAAGTAGGAATTATCTCCTCCATTTCCTTGCCATTTTCCCCCCTCCCTTCCTTGATTAAGAGGCTATATTCATTGCCTCTTATTCCTCTCAATTATCCATGTTTTAAAGAAAAGCAAATTAAGCACCTTAACCCTTATAATAATAATATCCTAAAGTGAGTGGATAATTCTTTTTCTTTTAATAATGTGAGTGAGTTATCCACTTCCTTTAGATATTTTCATGCCTTTGAAAGGAACAAGGTCGTCCACATATATGGATTTCAACCCACATTATTTTGGTTGAAGCACACTTCAATTAATGTATTTATTTTTGCATTAAATTGAAGTAAAGATCCATTTATGCTTAAATCCTGATTATTTTAATATCAAGATTCTCTCCCCTCCAAAGTGATACAAATGAGACGCCCCTCTCATTTTATTTTCTCTATATGATGCCAAGAAACATTAGGGACTATTTTGAAGTGGTAATTTGCATATTGAACCCTGGGTTTTGGGTAAATTGCACATTACACCAAAACTAGGTTTTAATGCACAAATATTGCTTTATCAGCTCTTTCTCGGTACTCAGGCTACCAAAAGCCATACCTCTCCATAATCTTCATTCTCATGATGATTCAACACATGAGGAACATCTTATCATGTAACATTTGCAACTTAACCCCTCAACTTGGGTAATTTGCACTTTAGTCCAAAACAAGCAAAATAATGTTTCAACATTACTTAAGAAGGACTAAAATTGAAACATCAGTTCCTCTTGAACCTTAATTACTTTTCAAGAAATAAGAGCAAGCATATAATTAACTTTATTATGCAAAACACTTAGGGTTAAGGCATAGCCCAGGTCAAGGATGTTACAGGTGTCTATCCCTACTTATAGATAGGGACTCCCGGTTAGACAATACGAGAGGATACGATAATTCTATAGGGATTAGGAACGACAATACAAAAGGATAAGAAAATAATTTCCTAGACTCCAAGTCTAACATTAATTGTACTTTCCTAATATTGTTAGATATTATTTCTTATTCAATTAGGATAAGAGACAAAATCCTAACATACTAGGCTCAATTTCTAGGGAAACAAAAAGCAATGAGCTTAGGACTTTTTCAAGTTTACCATGGGAAGGAATATACTTTGCAAAAACTACAATGTTAGCTTTAGAATTCAAGTATTACATTTTTAGAATATCAAGTAAAGAGAATAACAAAAACAAATCTATACAAAATATAGGCACCCTGTAAAAAACTTGAAGAAACTATTGGAGAACTTTTTCTATTTCACCATTGCATACTATTTAACTGAAGGTGTGGAAAGCTTTTGTAGAAATTACAATGTTACTTACATAATTTATAGTAGGAATGATAATCAATCAATTGATCTTGCAAATGACCAATGGCCACAACGACTTAGCCCCTAAGAAATTAGATTAGGAGCATTTGAAATTGATTTCTTCAGTATTTCCCTTCAAATAGGAATTGATTCAGTCAATAACAAACATAAGACGCTGAAAAATACAAAATGAGAAACACCTAAAGTCCAAGCATCATAAAATATGCCCCCCGAAAGATATTCCAAAATAGGAAAAAATATTTGTAGTAAAAAGCAATACAAAAAATTGTAGTACAAGTCAGATTATGGTGTTTGGTTCTTTATTGATATATTGTTGCTTTATAGCAGACAATGGAAATGTTTTAATCATTTAGTGATTTAGAAAAAGATTTTCCATATGATACAAAATTAAGAGATTCCCAATGTGCAGTTTTTAAAGTCAATTCTTAAACAATACAATTCTAATTGATACACTATGTCGCCCAAATGATGCAGAAATGGGTGGAATTGTATATAAAAATTGTGTGAACTATAAAATGAGAGCCCTACAATAGGCTCTCAAGACCCATGCCCAAATTACAAATATTAATTGCACCGAAAAGCTATGATGTTTGCTTTTTTATTGATAAGTTGCTGCTTTATAGTGGCCAATGTAAATGGCTCAATCATTTTTTTGTAGTAGTCAATTAAAAGAAATGTTTCCATATGATACAAAACCAAGAGATTCCCAATGAGAAGTACGTAAAGGCATTCCTTAACCATTAAAATTCTAAATTTATATGAGGAAATCATCTTTTTTTTTATAATATTGATGTCTGCTTTATGTAACCTTATCTAGTTCCCTATAATTATATTAGTTTGTAATGATAAAGATATGCCATTATCAATTGATAATTGATCCAACATATCTCTTATGTTTTTACCTTTCAATTGTTACATTTTTTGATATTCAAAAGATAATTACGTATGGAAACTAATTTTCTATATGTTTACTATGATTGAGTTTTGCTTATGAATACATACTATTATGAATTTTATCTACTTACCTCTAATTCTCTTTGATTGTCTTGATGAAGACATGCCATCATGGATTGTTAATTGCTCTAGCATATCTTTTATGTTCTTGTCTTTAAAATGTTGCTTTTTTGGTATTGAAAAGATAATTCAATACAAAATTAACAAATTTTTTATTTTTATTTTTCTACAAAACGTTACATAGTTACTTTCACATATGAAGTCTCATCTTATCGAGGTTTATGTGCTTCATTTTTTTATATGATCAATTATACTTCATTCGTAAGTTTGTGCACAAATTTTATGTACAACGTTATATATATATATATATATATATATATATATAGTCAGGCTAGAATACACTCGAGTGTATTCGGAGCAAAATACACTCAAGTAGATTTTCACGATGCAATATTTTTTTCAAAAATGTAATCCATTGATCTACTTAAACATCTTGTGATTACCTCATATACAAAATTTGAGTACATTTGGACATTTATAGGTCATGTTATAAAGACCGCAAAAATTATGCATTTCACACTAGTTTCGCACGTCGATTTTATTGTCCTTGAATGAGTGACTTACTCTCATCCAAATGAGCTCAAAATTGTTGGATCAAGGGCTCTAGAGGGGGGTGAATAGAGCTTCACAAATCTTACAAAACGGATTAGACCACCAAATTATATTAAGTGCAGAAACTTAAACAAGCAGTAATTTGATGTCCTAACTAGCAAGCATAGCAAGGGAGAGAGACAAGGAAAAGCATGCACTTGGACAAGGTGGTTTAGAGTGGTTCCATGTCCTAACTAGGAGCAATGTCAGTCCACTACCTAGAGGTGGTTAATCTCTAGGATTTGCAGTCTTGGTACTCTTATATTCTATCATAATATTACAAGACAAAACCACAACATCCAAGGGCTTAGTACCTCAAGCAAAGATCTTCAACCTATAGAAGGAGCTTACCCACTTGAACCATGGAGTCTCCAGCCATCAACATGGACTTACCCACTCCTTCTTCAAGTCTACGTCCTTCAAGTAATTACCTATCTTTCTTGAACGTCGCCTTGCCTATCTCCTTCACTTGGAGATATGGAACACCATGCTTTCTTCAACCTTGAAGAACAACAACTCCTTCTCCTTCACTCAGAGAAGATCTTCAACCTTTTCTTTAATGGGAAAGAGGGTAGGAAGATGGAGGAGGAGAGCTTTACATTAATACATGGATTAACTCTCTTATAAATGAACATATCTCACTCATACTCACGAATTTGATTTGAAGGTAGAGATAGAAAGGGGGATCAAAGGATTGGAACACTCTCAACTAAGCTAGGACCAAGCATGTAGTGAATGAGCAACCTTGGAATGAACTCCAAGAGGTCCTATTTATAGCTAGGGGTGCCCCTTTGAGTTGGAGAACACTTAGGGCCGAAATATAGCCATTTTTTCCCAAGGCAATGGATCTATGTTCGATCAAAAACCTCACCAACGGTCACAATCACTTTTTTTGCAAATTTTGTACAGTGCAATCGGTCAAGTTTCAATAAAGGTAACTCGACCGATAGAGTAAAAGACAAAGCTGATATTCAAATCATCGATCAAGTTTGCCCTAGAAAAACTTGACTGACCAATGAAAATCAAATTGGTCAGTTACTCGATTGGTCGAGTTCTGTGAAACTACAACTGGACAGATGTCATCTTCAAAAAATTGATCCAGGAGGATCGGTCGAGTTTGCAACTCGACTGATTGACTACCTGTGGTCAAATTTCTAAAGTGCATCTAAAGTGATTAAAACTTGGTGTTTAATGTCCCAATCAATTTTCTCATCTTAGTTACAAGTCAATTCATCAATACAAGTGATTATAAAAATCTTCTAAGGTTGTTTACATAGATTTCCAAAAATTACACACTTGTATAGATTTTTTCTTGAACTGGAGCAAATTAGGACTTTTGATTTTTGATCTTTTTCATGTACCTAATACCAGAAATAAATCTTGAATACACATATTAGATACATATGAATGGAATGGTTAAGTCATTATCAAAATATGGACAATGTATATCCTCTAGGTCAACATTCTCCACCTTTTTTACAATGACAAACCATTCCTCAAACATATTGAAAAGGATATAAAAGTTATACCTTTGCCTTGTGAATTAAGGGGACTCAAGATGTGAACAATGTGAATTTTCTCCCTCTCAATCTATGCTTCCTCTAACCTGCACGGTTAGTCTATCTACTCATAGAAATCATAGCATATATGTACTATGTGGTCCTTTGCAAGTCACATGATAAAACAGTAAATGAACAAGAAAAGGATTTCATAAGCAATAAGTAATAGTATAACAATGAATGACAATATGATTGAGTTTCAAAACTTTGAAATATCTCTCCCCCTTTTGACATTATAAAAAAGAAGAGGGGTAGAAGAGCATATATCCAGGTCTTCTCCAAAACACAATCAACAACATAATTATACAAGCAATCTCACATCATATGGCAAACAGAGACGAAAGCAACATTCAATCTGAGTCATAATCAAAATATGGTGAAAGATGACACCAAAGCATAAAATAGAATAGAGTAACTAGCAAGAGTGCGCATCACATATATTACAATTCAGATGCATGTCCTCATGAAAAGAACTACAAGCAAGAAGCGATGGAAAGCATAAGATAAAAGTAGTACAACTCAGATAATGTGCCCAGATGTTTCTTATACAAAATAGCCTAGAAAGATGTATATGATCAGCATGCTAGATTAAAAACTAAGAAACTGTTACAACCCCAATTTTTGGGTTCTTTTGATGAGAAAAGTAATTTCTCATATTAAAGATATTTGAACAAATAATGATATAATTTGTTTTGAATAAATAGATTTCATTTACAATAGCCTTGATGGATGTTTTGTGGGCTTTATTGGATATTGGGCCCAAATAATAAGGAAATTCAATTAGTAAATGAATAATTTAATATTTGAGAAAAGAATAATGTGGAAACCTCTAGAAGGCAAATACAAAGAGAATTTCGTGCATATTGGGTTCCTTGGGTATTAAGGAGTACAAAGTTGCAAAGAAAAGGCAATAAGAAAAGAAAAGTTTAATTAAGTATTTCTTTAATAAGAAAGAGATTGAAAATAATGTTAAAATGTTGGAAATAAGTGGGAAAAGGTGTAATTGGGAGATCCTTTGTGGAATTTCATGTTCCAAGGATTCCTAATGATAAAAGGAATACCAATGAGGAAAATAAAAGAGAAATAAAGAGAAATCCTCAAAAAGAAATATTTTAATAAGAAATACACATGATAATGAAGAATAATGCATTTAGATGCATCTAAAAGGGTAATAAGATTTCGAAATAATAGAGTTCCTTGGGATCCAAGGAGTCCCAATAAAGAGGAAAGAAAGAGAAAATACTAAAAAGGCAAAATAAGAGGATATTGTGTTGCTTTATTAATGAATTATGAGGTATTGTTAAAAAGAAAGTAAATCCTATAAAAGGGAATAGAATTTCGTGCTTAAGGATTGAAAAGAAAGAAATAAAAAGGATAATGGCAAGGATTTTCGAATTCCTAATTGTACAAATAATGGAGGATACCAAAAGGTTAGAAAGAGAGAGAAGGAATACTTCTCTTTGAAGGAATAAGATTCCTTTTAGGAAAGGGACACTTTGACTCGTGTTTAGCCAACCTATGGCTTCTTTGACCCTCCCCTATATAAGGGGTAAGATCTGGGATCGAGTCCAGAGGGAGTCCATGCTGCTATATATATCTCTACTTCACCTTCTTCACTGAAACCCTAACCTTTAGGGTATAGCTGTAACCCTACAGCCACGAGGGACTTGGTGTCGTCCTAACGAAGGCATGTGGTACCTTTGACGGCCTGAAGACGATCGGGCAACGTTCCGTTGATCCTACATCTGCGCAAGGTCACTGGAGGACTACAGCAAGATCGCACCTTGCAGGTCCAAGCGCCGCACCCCCCCCGACCATCTGGGACTCTGACCGCAGCATGTGCGGGTGCGGAGGAGGTCGTCGGAGGCGAGGAGGTCCTCTGTGATGACCGAAGAGGACAGGAAGAAGGAAGACGAGCTCCACCTTTGGCCGCTAGGGCGTTCGCGGCTGCAAGACGCGAGGAAGAAGAAGGCCAAAGAGGCCTTTGACCGATATGCCCCTCCACGGGCTGTAGAAGGAGCGACTTATGCGGGGTTAAACCCGTCTTTTCGTTATAATCTAAAGAGCGCAAGGTATGTGCATGGGAATTGGTTGCCTACGTGGCACCTCCCTATTGGTCAGTTTGTGATATTTTTGCTAAAATCATAACTCCTAATTGGTAGCTTCGATGAGAACACATAATACATGAATTTTGCTCAAAAAAATGAGAGGAATCCATTAAAAATGATATTAAAGGTTGATTCCGTTCTTAATTTTAAAAGTACAATAAGTTGATGAAAAGTGCATTAAAGTTAGATTAAGAAACCCTATTTTGATATGATTAATGTGTTTAATAGGGTTTAATGGATCATTAGAGTTGATGTTAAACTGTTAAATGTAAAAAGGTACATTATGTTCAAAAAGGAAGAACTTTGCACATGATTTGTCTAATTTAGAGTTTATATGCTTCAAATTGGAAAAGTACATAAAGTTATCATCTTTAATGATTTAATTAAAGAAAAACCCTTAGATTTGATGATAGATGGACTTAATGAAGTTATTTGGATAATTCAAGTTGATATTAACATGTTGTTAATAAAAGTGAAAATTAGGATCTAAAAAGATGATCTTTTTATATATTTGGCTTAATTTAGGGTTTCGTGCATGATTATGCATTAATGAGCTTGAAAACCCTAATTTAGATGAATATGTCTTTTAATTGTTTTAATGGTTCAAATCCATGAATAAATAGGGATGTGATGATCCTAAGTCAATTTGGGTATAAAAGACTATTAAAATGAATAGTTGAGCAATTAAGGTTCATAAAAATGGAGAAGGATATTTTAGGGTTTGTTAACTTAAAAAGGATAAAGTTTGAGAAATTGATCTAAGAAACCCTAATGGATATTAATGAAACCTTAATGCGAATTAGAAACCCTAGAAAGTGAATCCAAGTTAATAAAGTAGATTCTTGATAAAGTGTGTAATATATAGAGTACATATTTATTTCAAGAACTATGTGATGATTCAATTACTTGCTTGGATCTGTTGATTGACTTGATTGTATACACATGAAGCATATGTTGAATAATCTGCATGACTCACCAAATCAGGTATGTGGTTATGCTTATGAATAATCGTTCTAGTTTCACGGCGATTCCCGAACATTTTACCGGTTGCTTGAAAAATAACTGTTGGATGTCTATTTATTTCATGCAACTATAAAGTGACTATGATTATCACCATAAGTACATATATAACTGGCTAGATCCGGGTCCACCTCTGTTACATTGAAAAGGCTAAAAAAGGGGTAATCCTAGAGCAATGTCTAGGTTACCGTGAGTTAGAAACTGGGCTACCTACGTGTAGTGCCATGAGACTCTTTAGCGTACCCTGAGTTAAGGAGTGGTCTACCTATGAGTAGTTCCATGTGACTCAACCCTAGAAACTGGTTCACTTATAGGTGGATCATGAGGGGTTTAATGGGGACAACACAGAGGATAGGGTACCCTTGGATCGTAGAGTTATATTTAAAATGTAATCTTGGTTGTTAAATGATTAATTGAGTGATTACATTGTTAATGTATTTACATGATTATTGTTTCCCCCACATACCAGCTTCGGCTGACCGACGTTTTGTTTGTCGGCGTTTTAGGTACAAGTCAAAAGGACAAACAGTAAATCGTCATATTGTGTGATACATGAAGTAAAATACAAGGAGGATTAGTTAGAGTAGAATCCTTAAGTGGATAGAAGTTTAGAGATCTAAGTTTTCAAAAAGGAATGCAAAAATTTATTTTCTTACAACTTTTCAGTATAGTATGTTAAAATTTGATAATTATTCTTGGTTAATTGTCGAACCTTTGATCCGGAAGTTATGGGTGCGGCTTCGACCTCTCGGTCTCCCTTAATTGGGGGTTATCGGGAGGTGGGGTCGTAACATTTGGTATCAGAGCCTAGGTTCCTCATTTAACCATTAATAATTATTAAATTTTACAAACTCCATAGAACCCAAGGGAGTTATTAGAGGATTATCTGAAAGACAGAGGTGTCTAGAAAAGGATCACGACCGAGGGCTGGCAATATTTTCAGGAATAATGACTGGGCCCACTATCCAAGGCTCTAGTAGAGTTTTAGGAATAATGATTGGCCCCACAGACCACCACTAGCCTTAACTGCACGCTTTTTGTCCACTCACGCGCAAGTCAGGAGCAACTTCCCGACTGGTCACCCATCCTAGTACTACTCCAAGTTGAGCACGTTTAACTATGGAGTTCTTTAGAGATGGGCTCCTTGAAAAGGAGGTGCACCTTGGTGATATGGGTAGTCCAATCATTCCTTTTAAGATCATTATCCGAGGCCTCAAATCCTGGGATGTTACAATCTCCCCCACTTAGACTCTTGACGTCCTCGTCAAGGCTCAACTATATGGCCTCATAATCTGACCCCATTTCAGTGCAGACCCACAATGGCCCATGGACACCCAGCTCCCATCCACGGCTACCAGCGCAAGGGCGGCTCCATCTCGTCTCTACAAATAGCCCTTTCCAACTTGCCTGGACCGCACGGCTCAAGACTGACATGCCACATACCCAAGTGGGCCCCACCTACTGGAGGGGTTATGGCTCTGATACCATTTGTAATGCATGGGCCCACTGCCCAAGGCTCTAGTAGAGTTTTAGGAATAATGATTGGCCCCACAGAACACCACTAGCCTTAACTACACGCTTTTTGTCCACTCACGCGCAAGCCAGGAGCAACTTCCCGACTGGTCACCCATCCTAGTACTACTCCAAGATGAGCACGCTTAACTATGGAGTTCTTTAGAGATGGGCTCCCTGAAAAGGAGGTGCACCTTGGTGATATGGGCAGTCCAATCATTCCTTTTAAGATCATTATCCGAGGCCTCAAATCCTGGGATGTTACAGAAACAATCTAAATATCTAAACTATCTATATCAACGACATCATCAACATCGACTCCAGGCTCGTAGTCCTCATCTCCTTCAAAGGGTGCAGCTATAGTGCCTTCATCATCAGAATCAACACCATCACCATCATCAGAAGTGTCCTCTCCATCATCATCATCAGCAGTAGTAGCCTCAACTTCATCATCCTGGTCAAGCATCTCCTCATTTGCAGGAGGACCGAAACCACAATCGGGCCAACAAGCATTATGCTCATCCCAATTCATACCAAGACCACGAAGCTCATTGGCCTGAGTAAAGGATGGAGCAGAGTCTCCAAGGCTGGCAAGCAAGGTGGCCAGGGGGAAACAGGAAATGATAGGTAGGCAGGAGCAGGGGCAGGACCACCAGCAGCAAAGGGTGGAGGAGCAGTAGCAACGGACAACTCAGGGACAGGGTAGTAATATTTGTATGCATATGAAGCATAATCGCTACCGGGGTAGGACTGGTAGGTGGGGTATGGGTGTGCACAGGATATGCTCCTGGACCTGTTGGTTGTATGCTTGTTGGTGCGTCATGTAGCCCATAAGGGTTTCATTGGATACACAGAACGAAGCATGACTAGGTCGAGGAGGGGGCTGAGGAGGTGGAGCTCGGGCAGAGGAGGTAGGGGCTGTAAAGGCAAAAGAAGAGGGAGAAGCACCAGGGGTAGAAGAGGCAAACACAAGCACAGACTTCTCAATTGTGGTTTCACTGATACAAACACCCTTTTTGGCTACCTTGTAACGGGAGTCAGAAAAGAGTGATTTCTCAATAGCAAACTGAAACAAACCACAAATCAGGGTCGGGTAGGGGGGATGGGTGCCTTTAGTGTTCTTACCAGTGGCAAAGCAGGTCATGTGGTGTAGAATGTATCTGTCCCACTTGACACCAATGTTCTCTAGGATGCAATACATAATGACAGCAATGTTCTTTGTTGTGACGCCCTGATCCCCATGCCATCTCTAATGACCCCGGAGACCGGGGAGTCCTCCTCGGTAAAACACCCTTAACCTTATCATTTCTTAATTACTTAGAATTAACTTAAAGGAAAAACCTAATAGCTTGAATAACATCAGATCGTAATAAAATGGTGGTAGCACTTACCATTTACCTTACTTGGAATAAAACAAAACTTACACGACAAATTACATTGTTCATGCAGAAAGTAAACACAACTGGATAAATGAAATCTAAACTACATATTATATTATATTCTCTCTCTACCACACCCCATGCCCAAGGACCGAGGGGAAAGGACTAAGAGACCTCTAACTGACTACGAACTGCCTTCTAAGTACTTGGGTGATATGATCCTTCAGCTTCTTCGTGCTGACGCTGACCTGAAAAATGTTTCAGTAGGTTGGTGAGATACTGGCTTAGTGAATAGAATTTCACCCATCCATCACAGATAACTCATTTTATGACTATTAATTGAAATAAAATACAATATAATAATATATTGAGTAGATCTAAGCATTATAATTTAAACCACATGAGATGCCAACATTTCATTAAGATAACAACTACTGTAAAGCTGTAGATATGATTAAATAATAGAGAATACTAAAATTTCATTTAAAGGAAAACTACTATGAAGCTAACTCAAATCTTTCTTAACTCTTTAACTTAAAAGAAACTATGTGAACCTATATGAACATAATTTTTCTTATGCCCTGATCATATGCAGTGTACTCTACATATGAAGACTCGTAGTGAACTACGATCCCATCATATAAGACTTAGCTTAAAACCCGAGAAGCTAAGCCTAGAACTGAATTCGGGCCTACTTGACTCAAACTATCACGTCTGACTAAGGTGGCTAAACAGCTGGCCTTTAACTGGACTTCTCCTGTAGGCTGAGTACACAGGCAGAGGGTCTGAGACGCTTTGTGGGCCTCATCTTGGTACACTCTGTGGGTACCTCTGGGTTACCATCGGGATCTCCGGTTCATGTTGGGTAACCTATCTTTTATTAGGAGACTTCCTCAAGGGCTTCGTCTCCCCGCACGCTCTGTGGGTGCATTCTGATCCCCATATATTGGTCGCTGGCAGGGTGGATCGTTTCCTCCCTACAGTGCAAACATCTGTAGGGAATCTACGGTGTTCAGGGCACCTATGTCTATTATTTTATTATTCTAGAAAAGTTCTTACTACATTAGATCTCTCTCTTACTTATTCTTGGCTTTGGTATCTCTATGGTACTGAGTCTATTTATCTAAAACTTATAAATACAACATGTAAATCATTTCTAACTTGGTAGTGTAATATGCTCTAACACTTACTGAGAAATCAACATACTGTACTTGCAGGCAGATTTAAATAAATAAAATACTTGTAAACTTGGCACATACATAATAAAATCATGCAATTAAATATCTTAATATACTGATAAGGGTTGATTACTCAACATATGATAAATCATCAGTAGCACTTGTAAATTATCAGAAATTCTTAGAAAAACATGCACATCAACCCTAATCCTGAGTTGTACATCACTTAACCCAGTTAAGAGTGAATTACTTATCATGACACAAATTATTGATAATAACTGAGAGTTTCTTATGATATCCTTGAGAAACGTGCCAATTCGGGTTAAGAGTGAACCACACACATTAAATATAATAGGGAGCGTGCAATTAGGTTTCCATTGACATTTTCATGTCATCGTCATTTCTTTGAAATCGAGCATCTATTAACTTACTAAAAATGTACAGCCTGGGTTTATACCCAAACGGTACCGTTACTGGTCGTGTACTACTATTTTTAACATTTAACTAAGAAATTTAGGGTTTGATCAATCGTGTAATTTCACTAATCTAAATCACACTCATCAGTCAACTAACTAGTGTCGTGCAAGCGTAAATAAGAAATTCGTACAATTTGGAAATTAAGCGACGCCGGCACTGCCCGGCACCTGGGTAAACGCTGACATCCGCGAATAACACTAATTTCAACTGAAACGTCTGATTATTTGAGTTATACTTGTATTCGGGAGTGAGATTCTACTCACGGCGGGTGAGGTGACAACAATCAAATTAAAATGCGTCCAGAGTCCAGTTTTTGAGCGTCAACATGTCTTCTTCTACCTTGGAACTATTCTGGAACAACCTATTTCACGCATAGGTTCACACGCTCACACACAGGAAGTAGGAGCTCAGCTAATCATCACTGCTCGTGGCTTGTTGGCTATGGAATCGAGTTCTAGACCCTTGGATGAACTCGTTGGCACCATTATCTTGGTGTTTCCTGGGGAAATCTGCCCCTGGTCGGACCTACTGCTATAAGCAGCAACTTCTTCCTCATGTACAGGTTGAAGAGGGGAGCTTGCTAGGTGTTGTTGTGTCTATTGACTGTGAATTTGAGTAGGGACCTCAAGGACGGAGCTAACGACGTCGTTCCTTGGTGCTTCCTCACACCCAAGGTGGCTATCGGCCACAATTGCAGCTACTGCGGCTCAGACTGGCTGGGGCGACGCCCCTTGCTGCTTGGGCGCCGCTCATGGTGGCTAGGCGCCGCGATTGGGCGAGGTAGGAGATGAACGGAGCTCGACTGCTCCTTTTCTCGCCCTAAATAGCCGCCCTTCCTCTGCTGGTCAGGCAGCAAATGTTGGGCGCCACACCTACTACTAGTCGGCCACCCTAGCAGGTCAGGTTGTTGTTGGGTGCCGCTAGGGCAAGGTAGAGGAGGAAGGAGTGAGAAGAAGAAGAGAGGAGAAGCAAGACGATTGCTGGATCACAGCTAGGAGCCCAAAAATTGCACCCCTGTTGGTCAATCGGGCGTTGCCAGGGGTGCCGCTTCTCAAGTGGTGCTCTGGTTCGTTCAGGAATAAGATAAGGAAGAAAAGGGGAAAGGGGTTAATAAGGCTAATAATTGGGTAAATTGTAGATTCAACCCAAGAACTTCAAATCATTATAACTTTCTCTCCGTAAGTCTGAATTACACAATTTCTTTTGCAAAGTTTCAAGTGTGAGATCCTCCACAACCTCAAGGCACGAAATCATGCTAATTAGACTGTAACACTAGATCAAATCATTAATCACAACATGGGCACTTAACTTAATTAACATGATGATGCTATTATCATTGTACTTATTAGTTAACTTTGACGTGGGTCATAACATCTGCAATATCCATTTGATTTTTCTTCGGATGTATGTTGTAGTTGATCACTAATGCCAAAATGTGCTTCCTAAGGTCGAGGGAGGAGGAAGGTAGGGTTCTCTTGTTCTGATATGGAACGTCAGGTTTCTTCAAGTAGTGATAAATATCAGGGAGAGTCAGTTCATTCTGCTTGTAGAAACCTTCGGGATCCAAAAGATCGAAATACTCACCATAATCCTTGCGCCAAGTATCATTTTCCTCATCTCCGAAAAAGAAGACATTTAAAATATCCTCAGAGATTTGGAAACGTTTACCACCGATCATCGAGGTTAGGATTACTTGAGTATTCGGTGGGGGAATGAGGGAGTTGTAGTTCCAACACATGTTAGCGTAGAACTCGTGAATTGCTTTCGTGGTAGACATCAAATCGAAAGCAATCATGTTTGACGACCAAGGCGAAGAGGTGGTGAACATCAAGAAACCTAGCTACTTGGTCGATAACCGCTTGACGCCTAGGAGAAGGATCAAACAAGGTGCGAAAGGGGAAAGGACTCCTAGGAAGAAGGTCCTTATACCTATTAACAACCTCTATTGAGATAAAAGAGGTATTGTCGAAGGAAATAAAGCAATTAGACGAAGAGGACGAAGGAGCATTGTTTGGGACAGGTCATTTTCTCCTTTGAGAAGCCATGGATAAGAAAAAAATAGGAGAAATGAACAAACACACAAAGCAAACCTCAAAAACCGTTCAAACAACACCAAAGAGAAATGGGGGAGGTCTAGGTCAGCCTATCTAGGTCAGAAAAGGGCTAGGAAGGGGAGGGTTTGGGAAAGGGTTGAGAGCTTAGGGCTAGGAGAAGAGGAATCAATCGAGTTCTGAGAGTGGGAAACTTGACCGATAGGTCATCTAAAGAACAACTCTCAGCCACTGATCGGTTGAGTTTTTCCTGGGGGAAATTTGAATGATGGTCAACCTGACCTAAAACCAACAAACTTAATTTCTAGCCATATGCATGTCAATTAAATTCATTTCTCGAGTCTATTATGTATATTGAACATACTTACATATCACTCATCATCGAGTACTATTTAGCGATAAAAATAAGAAATTAGATAAACCCCAAAAACAAGTGAAATTAAGCATGTCAACAAACAAATTTTAGAATTTTAAGCAATTTTAGGCAAGCAAAGTGAGTAAAGCATGATCAAAACATATAGGTTAAAAAAAACTAGCTAGATAGCATGTCAGTATCAACCAAAGAAACAATGAGCATTTCGGATCTAATAAAATTAAATTTCTCTCTAGCTAGAGGTTTAGTGAAGATATCTGCCAACTAATTTTCTGTGTCCACATGTGTGATATAAATATCCTTCTTGGCAATGTGATCACGAAGAAAGTGATGGAGAACCTCTATATGTTTAGCTCTACTATGCAATATAGGATTGTAAGAGAGATTAATTGCACTAGTATTATCACAATAGATAGGAGAAGCATCAAAATGTATGTTAAAGTCTTGGAGCATTTGCTTCATCCATAGGACCTGTGCACAACAACTCCCAGCTGCAATGTATTCAGCCTCGGTAGTTGATAATGCCATGGTGCTCTATTTCTTGGAAAACCAAGACACCAAACATGGTCCTAGAAGGAAGCAAGTGACACTTGTGTACTTTCTATCAACCAAACAACCCGCGTATACATTATCAAAAAAAAAAACAACCCGCGTAATCTGCATCACTATATGCTACAAGAGTAAAGTCCCTTGACTTAGGATATCATAGTCCAAAATTTTGAGTTTTGGCTAAGTACCTCAAAATCCTCTTAACAGCAATAAGATATGATTTCCTAGGACTTGATTGAAAGGAGCACACAAGCTAACACTAAACATAATATCAGGTCTAGAGGTAGTTAAATAAAGTAAACTTCCAATCATACCTCTATAGAGCTTCTCATCTACCTTCTCACCTTCTTCATCTCTATCAAGTTTGGTGGTGTTGGACATGGGTGTATCCATCGGCTTCATGCCCTCCATCCCAAAGCATTTGAGTAGTTCACTAGTGTACTTGCCTTGGTTGATGAAGTTTCCATCTTTGGTTTGCTTGATTTGAAAGCCAAGGAAGAAAGTCAACTCACCCATCATGCTCATCTCGAACTCACTCTGCATAAGAAAACTAAACTCCTTGCAAAGATCAAGATCAGTTCTGCCAAAAATGATATCATCAACATAAATTTGAATGATAAGAAAATTGCTAGAAGTGTGTTTTAAAAATAAAGTAGAATTGACTTTTCCCATGACATACCCATTATCTAACAAAAAGTTCTTTAACTTTTCATACCAAGTTCGAGGTGCTTGTTTGAGTCCATAGAGAGCTTTTTGCAACAAATAGACATGATTGGGTAACTTGTCATTTTCAAAGCCCGGAGGTTTAGCAACAAATACTTCCTCCTTGATTGTACCATTCAAAAACTCACTTTTAACATCCATTTGACATAGCAAGAAACTTTTGTAACTAGCAAAGGCAAGTAGCATTCTAATAGATTCAAGTCTAGCAACAAGAGCATAAGTTTCATCAAAATCAATACCTTCCTGGTGATTGTAACATTGTACCACTAACCTTGCTTTGTTCCTTTCCACTTTGCCTTTTTCATTAAACTTGTTGCGGTAGACCCACTTGATGCAAATGATTTTTCTATCACTTGGTCTTGGCACTAGAGTCCACACATGATTCTTTTTGAATTGCTCTAGTTCCTCCTGCATGGCTAGGATCCAATCGTCATCTCCAAGAGCTTCCTTGATGTTCTTTGGCTCCAACTGTGAGATGATGGCATTGTCTGTTTGTTCTTTGTTATAGTCATCTCATGTCTTCACTCTCTCAAATGGGTTGCCAATGATTAGCTCTTTTGGATGATTCTTTACAAAACGAGGAGTGGGGTCCTTCTTCTCTTCATCTTCTGCTTCAACTTCCTACTTACCTTTGTTGTCGATGTTGAGGTCTCTCAAGATAGGAATTAAGTCATCAGCAACATCATTATCAACAACATTCTTGCCAACAACATGGTTAGTTTCAATAAACTTAACATTGATAGATTCTTCAATTTTGGATAATTCAATATTGAAAACTCTATAAGCCCTGCTTGTAGTGCTATAGCCTTGGAAGAAAGCCTTGTAAGATTTCGGATCAAACTTGTCGAGAAAATCCTTTATGTTTAAAACAAAACAAGGACATCTAAAAACATGAAAGAAATCAATGGATGGCTTTCTACCTCTCCATAACTCATAGGGGGTTTTCTTCAAAGAAAGATGTGTAAAAACTCGGTTCTGAACAAAACAAGAGGTGCGAACGGCTTCAGCCAAAAACTTCTTAGGAATGTCATATTCAAGAAGCATGGTCCTAGCCATCTCCTGAAGCGACATGTTCTTTCTTTTACTACCCCATTTTGTTGAGGTGTATGAGGAGAAGAGAAATTATGCAAGTAACCAGATTTTTCACAAAAATGCTCAAAAAGATCATTTTCAAACTCTCCCCCGTGAACACTACGGATAGAAACAATCTGGCAAGAAGCTTTGTTTTCAACTCGTTTAAAAAAAAACTTTAGAAAATATCAAGATTATCACTTGTCGAAATGAGAAAGAAGGTCCAAGTATAGCAAGAGAAATCATCGACAATAACAAGACAATACTTGGAACCACGAAGCATTTGTGTTCTCATTAGTCTGAATAGATCAATATGAAGAAGCTCAAGAGCACTTTTTGTACTCATGACTCCTTTGGATTTGAAGGAGTATTTGGTTTGTTTGCCTTGTGTACAAGGTTGGCATTCCTCATCCTTTTTAAAATCCAATTTGGAAAGTCCCTGAACCAATTCCTTTTTGCTCAATTTCTTCATTTGATGCATATTCACATGACCCAAACGGCGATGCCAAAGAGAAATATCATTTTTATCCACAACCAAGCATCTATCAAGTATGGGATTAAGAGAATCAAGCACAATAACATAAAGATTTTCATTTCTAGTTCCCTTATATATGACATTATAAGTGAGGGAATCTAGAAGTAAGCATTCTAAAGAAGTAAAAAGAACAAGATATTCATTATCACAAAGTTAGCTTACACTTATCAAGTTGTAATGTAGACCATCAACAAGAAAAACATTTGTAATACATAGCTCATTGCCTACATCACCCTCACCTATTACCTTACCCTTTTTGTTGTCCCTGAAGGTCACCGATCCTCCTTTCTTTTTTATTATTTGTTGAAATGACTGATTTCACCTGTCATGTGTTTTGAGCAGCCACTATCAACAATCCACCTTCTTTTGACCTGCATGAAAGAAGGATGTTGGTACCCAACTCAAACTTTGGGACTCGGGGTTAGCTTGGGGACCCATTTCATCCTTGGGTTGGTCCCCTTTGGCTGGTAAGGATAATAAGTAGAGTAATAGTCATCACATTTACAATGAACACATACCATTGGGTTCTTAGAGTCAGAAGTCTCTCCATGGAAGATAGGAGGTTCCATACTCTTCTTCTTACCCGTACTCTTGTTCTTGTTCTTACCTTTGGTAGCAGTCCCATCATATCCCAAACCACTAGTACCAATTTGTTTGGTAGAGTGTTCTAGTACAACATTAAGGGATTTCTTTCCCGTAAGAAACTTTTGCAAAGAAGCTATTAACTTTTCATTATTATCACTAAGGTTAATGATAGTAGAAGATAGACTAGCAAAATCATCTCTAACATGCAATAGGTCGGCCTCAAGACAGAGGGCTTTAGTATGATAAGAATCACATTCTAGGGTAGTGTTATCTATTTCATTACTTGGCAAGATAGGTCTAGAAGATAAATCATTGACTTGAGCAAGCAACTTGGCATTCTCAGATTTAAGCAAAATAATTTATCTTTGATAAGCATAAACTTCATTTATCTTAGCATCATCAATGAGTTTAAGTTCAACATTTTCAGTTTTAAGAACATCAATCTCATCTAAGAACTTTTGGTTTTCTTCCTTAAGGTTTTCAATGTTCTTAAGGTAGACACCATTCTCTACTTCAACTCCATTGTATTGGAGCTCAAGATCAAAAAATTGCCCTTACAAGGAATATATGTTATCAAGATGTAACTTTTCATTTTGATCAAGGATTTCAATCTTAGCATAAAGATCATAAATAATCTTACCTAGCCTTTTCTTTTTAGATTTGCATTTAGTAAAAGACAACCAGCTAGTATTAAGCATATCAATGAGAGTTTCTTTAGACAACTCATGCAAGTTGACATCACTTACCTCACTTACCAAACCTACATCATCACTTGTGGAGTCCATGAGAGCAAGGTGGCATTCTCCATCTTCAGAGCTTGAAGAGCTTGAGGAAGATTCCTCCCAAGCTGTATGAGTTGCATATTTGTTTCTTCTTTCTATCTTTTCCTTGCTCTTATACTTTCCTTCTCTCTTGTACTCCTTGTCCTTCTTGTGGCTACTCTTGTGATGGCTCTTCTTGGCCTTGGGGCAGTCACTCTTGTAATGGACTTTTTGGCCACATTCATAGCATCTAGGAGTTGATGAAGAAGGCTTCCCCTTGAAGTGTTTGCCCTTGGAGTAGTTTGCTTCATTCTCCTTTGGGCCTTCATCTTCACTTGAGGAAGGAGTAGGGGAATTGAGAGCAAGTTGTTGTTGCTGAACCATCTCTTCAATTTGAGCTTTGAAGGCTGTGCCCTTGATCTTCTTTGACTCCTTCTCTTCTCTCTTTTCTTTTTCTTCTTGCTTATCAAGTCTTAGTTCATGGGCTTGAAGATTACCAACCAGCTCCTCATTTGACAATTCACTAAGCTTGTACACTTCTTCAATGGATGTAAACTTAGGCTCCCATCTCTTTGGAAGAGATCTTAGGATCTTGGAGTTGATAGTACCTTTGTCCATCACGCTACCAAGGGTTGCTAATCCATTAATGATCACATTGAGTCTTGTGTACATATCAGTCACTCTTTCATTCTTACCCATCTTGAAGTTCTCAAGTTGACCACCAAGCATGTAGATCTTGGCTTCCTTCACTTGCTCCGTTCCTTCATAGGTGACAAATAGCTTGTTTCAAATCTCATGTGTGGTGGCCCAAGAGGAGATTCGGTTGAACTCAGATGAAGTAAAGGGTTGCATAGATGATGTTCACTGCTTTGGCATTTAGTTGAGCTTACTTCAGTTGGACTTTCATCCATGTGGAGATTTCCCCTTTGGATTTTCATACTTGAGGTGAACCACCTTCTACATCTCATAGCTCACACCCTGGAGGTAAAACTGCATTCTTCTCTTCAAATATCGGAAGTTGGTGCTATCGAAGATCGGAGGTCACATGGAGAAACTTCCTTCTAAGTTGAGGTATCCAAGTGTTAAATCATCTATCTTCTCCTACTTATAGAAGTAGCTTGGAGAAGACCTGCTATGATACCGCTTGTTGGATTAAGGGCTCTAGAGAGGGGGTGAATAGAGCTTCACAAATCTCACAAAATGGATTAGACTACCAAATTATATTAAGTGCAAAAACTTAAATAAGCAACAATTTGATGTCCTAACTAGCAAGCATAGCAAGGGAGAGAGATAAGGAAAAGCATGCACTTGGACAAGGTGGTTTAGAGTGGTTCCATGTCCTAATTAGGAGCAATGTCAGTCCACTACTTAGAGGTGGTTAATCTATATGATTTGCAATCTTGGTACTGTTATATTCCATCATAAAATTACAAGACAAAATGACAACATCCAAGGGCTTAGTACCTCAAGCAAAGATCTTCAAATAGAAGGATCTTACCTACTTGAACCATGGAGTCTTCATCCATCAACATAGACTTACCCACTCCTTCTTCAAGTCTTCACAGTTCAAGGGATTACCTATCTTTCTTGAGTGTCACCTTGTCTATCTCCTTCACTTGAAGATCTGAAACACCATACTTTCTTCAACCTTGAAGAACATCAACTCCTCCTCTTCACTCGGAGAAGATCTTCAACCTTTTCTTCAATGAGAAAGAGGGTAGGAAGATGGAGGAGGAGAGCATTACATTAATACATGGAGTATCTCTCTTACAAAGGAATCTATCTCACTCATAGTCATGAATTTGACTTGAAGGTAGAGAGAGAAAGGGGGCTCAAAGGGTTGGAACACTCTCAACTAAGCTAGGACCAAGCATATAGTGAATGAGCAACCTTGGAATGAACTCTAAGAGGTCCTATTTATAGCTGGGGATGCCCCTTTGAGTTAGGGAACACTTAGGGCCGAAATATAGCCTTTTTGTCCAAGGCAACAGATCTATTTTTGATCAAAAAACTCACCAACGGTCACAATCACTTTTTCTACAAATTACGTACAATGCAATCGGTTGAGTTTCAATAAAGGTAACTCAACCGATAGAGTAAAAAACAAACCCAATATTCAAATCATCAGTCGAGTTTGCCCTGGTAAAACTCGACCGACCAATGAAAATCAAATTGGTCAGTTACTTGATCGGTCTAGTTTTGTGAAACCACAACTCGACCGATGCCATCTTCAGAAAACTAGTCCAGGAGGATCAGTCGAGTTTGCAACTCGACCGATTGACTACTTGTGGTCAATTTTCTAAAGTACATCTAAAGTGATTAAAACTTGGTGTTTAGTGTCCCAATAAATTTTCTCATCTTAATTACAAGTCAATTCATCAATACAAGTGATTACAAAAATCTTCCAAGGTCATTTACATAGATTTCAAAAAATTACACACTTGTATAGATTTTGACTTGAACTGGAGCAAATTAGGACTTTGATTTTTGATCTTTTTCATGTACCTAATACCTGAAATCAATCTTGAATACACATATTCGATACATATGAATGGAATGGTTAAGTCATTATCAAAATATGGACAATGTATAACCTCTAGGTCAACAAAAATTTGTAGGTAGCCTAGTTATAGTATGACAGTGAAGATCAATGGTTTACATTTTACAAAAATTAGTCTTTTTATGCAAACACACTTGTGTGTATTCATTCGATCTGTACACTCAAGTGTATTCTAGCCTGAATCTTCTCTCTCTCTCTCTCTATCTCTCTCTCTCTCTCTCTCTATATATATATATATATATATATATATATATATATACATATTAAGACACATTTGACTGTCAATAATTAGATGATTGTAAAAACCACATTTATATTCATTATAGGTGGTTGTCAAGTTGAAAAAACTAGAAAACAAATGAGGAGTTATTTAGCCGATGCTAGGGTCCAACAACAACATCTGAATGAAGTAAATCTCCAATATTCTGAAGTTGTGACTCCATTGTCTTGACAACCTTGAGCAAGAAGTATATACAAACTGATTTAATTTTATCGAACACGTGTCTTAGTTCATGGGCTTGAAGATTACCAACCAGCTCCTCAGTTGACAATTCACTAAGCTTGTACACTTCTTCAATGGATGTAAACTTAGGCTCCCGTCTCTTTGGAAGAGATCTTAGGATCTTAGAGTTGATAGTGCCTTTGTCCATCATGCTACCAAGGGCTGCTAATCCATTAATGATCACATTGAGTCTTGTGTACATATCAACCACTCTTTCATTCTTACCCATCTTAATGTTATCAAGTAGACCACCAAGCATGTAGATCTTGGCTTCCTTCACTTGCTCCATTCCTTCATAGATGACAAATAGCTTGTTCCAAATCTCATGTGCGGTGTCCCAAGAAGAGATCCGGTTGAACTCAGATGGGGTGAGGGTTGCATAGATGATGCTCACTGCTTTGGCATTTAGTTGAGCTTGCTTCATTTGGACTTCCGTCCATGTGGAGATTTCCCTTTGGATCTTCATACTTAAGGTGCACCACCTTCCACATCTCATAACTCACACCTTGGAGGTAGAACTACATTCTTCTCTTCGAATAGTGGAAGTTGGTGTTGTCAAAGATCGGAGGTCGCATGGAGAAGATTCCTTCCAAGTTGAGGAATCCAAGTGCTAAATCACCCATCTTCTCCTACTTGTAGAAGTAGCTTGGAGAAGACCTGCTCTAATACCACTTGTTGGATTAAGGGATCTAGAGGGGGGTGAATAGAGCTTTACAAATCTCACAAAACAGATTAGATTACCAAATTATATTAAGTGCAAAAACTTAAACAAGAAGCAATTTGATGTCCTAACTAGCAAGCATAGTAAGGGAGAGAGATAAGGAAAAGCATGCGCTTTGACAAAGTGGTTTAGAGTGGTTCCATGTCCTAACTAGGAGCAATGTCAGTCCACTACTTAGAGGTGGTTAATCTCTATGATTTGCAATCTTGGTACTCTTATATTCCATCATAAAATTGCAAGACAAAACCCCAACATCTAAGGGCTTAGTACCTCAAGCAAAGATCTTCAGCCTATAGAAGGATCTTACCCACTTGAACCATGGAGCTGTAACACCCTTCCCTAGGGTTTCTTACATAACCAGTGGAAGCACAGCCTAATCCCCAACATTATCCATAATGTTGGGTACTTGGCATATCAGGGAGGGATTGTCACACACATGATCTCATATCAAGAAATAAACAACACTTGGCATTCATAGAAAAATAGATTCATACATAGAGTTCTTCTTGGAAAGATAACTACGTCATGCTACTAAAGCTATGCTAATATAAAATGGATAACATATAAATGATAGGATCTCCATAGATGGACGTCCCACCAGGCAACAACTCCTTAGATCTTTGGGTCCTTAGTATTCTCAAGATGATTCCTTCTCCTTAGCTCCGATTCCTGCGGACATCTCATCCCCAGCCATGCAAAGGAAAAACAAACATGGTGAGTAAGCGGCATTGGCA
Organism: Alisma plantago-aquatica; assembly: GCA_963693085.1. NCBI lineage: Eukaryota > Viridiplantae > Streptophyta > Magnoliopsida > Alismatales > Alismataceae > Alisma > Alisma plantago-aquatica. Next base: position 77,664,462 of record OY856413.1, on the reverse strand, counting down.
TGTTATAAAGTATAAAAAAATAACATATAAAGGTGACTTGACATGAACATGCATTAACATTAATCATTTCTTGACATCTTTTACATGAAGAATTTGACTAGAGGTATATGCTCCTCTCTTAATGCCCCATAAGGAGCCCATAATGCTCGAAAAGCCCATAATTTCTCGGAAAGCCCACAATGCTCAGAAATCCCATAACAAGGTGCATATAAATCTAAATCAAATTCCCTTAACCAAGATCTTTCTTAGACTTTACTTATCTTCTTAATAACCTAAACTTGATCTTAATTGGGATTTCTCCCTCCTGAACATAATGGGATTTCTCCCTCTTAGGCATGGGTGGGAATCTCTTCCCTCTTAATCTTGGTTGCATGTATCTTAATCATAAGTCATAATATTAATGTGATTTCTACTCTTAGACTTAGGTTATAACAATCAACATCCAATAAGCATATACATTGAGGAAAAACATGACATTTATCATGACTTGAGTATAAAGAGCATAAACATACCATAATCATTCAATAAATCAAATTTACTATGCCAAAGTCATGGCCCGCTTACCTTGATCTAAAACACCTAAGTCAAACCTGGTTTGGCTGGTTGGGTCCTTTTAATCACCTGAAATTAACATGATTATCCTTTGTTATTCAAATTAAACCCTAATTTGTCCATATAAATATTGAGACGTGAAAACAACAAAATCAGTCGATAAAAACCACAAAATTGGATTCCTCATCAAAAATCCTTTCCAAAACATATTTTTTTGTAAATTTCTGATAAATAGGCGATTTACTATGAATTTTACAAAAACAGGCCAATAGGAAATCAAGAAAAACCACGTCTGCTTATTGGGCCTGAGTCCTGAGTTGGACCAATCGGACTTGGCCAACTCAGCGACGAGGCTTGCCACTGAGGCTCATGATCAAAGCATAGAGGACATGTGAAAACCTGAAAATACCCTTCTCGATTGAACACGTCGAATAAAAAAATGAGGGGGCCAGGGGTCATTGCACTCCCTGGTTTCTTCCCCACCGCGATCCATGGCTTGGGCATCAGCCGATCCTCAACTTATGGGTTCGGGATCGCGAAGTAGTGTCCAACAGGGACAACCAAGAGCACTGTGGCCATCCTTCTTGCCACGCGAACTCGACAAGCCCAAGGTGGGGTCTCGTGGTGGTCGGGAGCTCCAGGAATGCTCCGCCGCAAAGTAAGAACAGGGGAGGATCTTGAACACTTGAAAACCAAAGAAGGCGATCGTAACAAGGAAAAGAGATGGGAGAAAAATGCTCCTTGAAGCAAAACGAAGCCAAAGGCCCTATTTTCGTGGTTGTGGATGCTTCAAAGCACAGTGGCGGCTAGAGGCGTTTAGGCTTGACGACGGCGTACAGGTCCCGAGGTTATGGGAGATCGAAGGGCAAGCAGAGGTCGGGAAAAGAAAAGAGATACTCCGAGGATGCTCACCGTAAAGGTAATTTAGCCGAGGTGATCAGAGAAGGCCAGGCGGACTCAAGGTCACCGGAAACTGAAGTCGAGCAGGTCGGGGAGCCTGGGGGATCCAGCAGAGAAATTGAGAGCGGAGGTGAGACGACATGGGGCCGATGATGCTCTAGGGTGGTTTAAATAAGAAGTAGAGGCACGGTCGTGCCCTCTGCAACTCAGAGAGTCTAAGCCCTAGATTGGGTGTTTCGTCAAGAGAGAGAGATGAGAAGCGAGTAATAGCTTGTTGGGTTCGGATTGACCTCGCGGTATCGCTGGTGAAAGAATCAAAGCAAACGATTCATTGTGGAGGGAGAAAGAGATCGACGAAGCAACTGTTGTGAAACGTCTGTTGCTCGTGGGGAAAAATGGAGGAAGAAGAAGATATCCGTGCTGTTGGATCTTGATCCAACGATTGTTGTCGTGCGCGCCAGAAAAGTAACACGTAACTGATTAAATGAACCATAACCTTAGGGAAATAAAGGCAATCAATGAAATTGAATTAAATTCTTGGCTAAAAAATATTCAAATCTCTCAAAATCGATTTGAAGGGTCAAACATGGTCCAAAAGAGTTCAAATTTGAACCATAGGTGTATTAGAGGGTCTAGAACATTCCCATTAAATTATATTTACTGCTTGTACTCGTTTTAGGTCTAAAATAGAAAAGACCATTATGTGCATTTAAATAAATATAAATAGTGCATATAAAGTCATTGATTTCTCAAATAAGGATTGTAAAACATAAAAACGTGCCCTAAATATTATTTATTTTTAATTAACAAAATGGAGGCCATTCAACAAGAAATTAAACATGTAAATCACTCATTATCATATGAAAGAGAAAATTTGTCATAAAAGCATTTATCCTCATTCTTCTTAAACAAAAGGGCATAGATATACATGAAAAGATTTTCTTTAAATAAAACACGGATAAGAGAGATATTGAGCATAATAAAATGATTTTTGCAAAACCAACATGGGTAAATTACATTTAAGTCCTCAACAATCATCTAATTAGGAAAAGAGCATGCAAGGAACAAAGTATATTGGAAATTTTGCATAACAAGATTGGGATGTTACAGGAGCCTTCAGCCATCAACATGGACTTACCCACTCCTTCTTCAAGTCTTTGTCCTTTAAGGGATCTATCTTTCTTGAGTGTCGCCTTATCTATCTCCTTCACTTGAAGATCTGAAACACCATGCTTTCTTCAACCTTGAAGAACATCAACTCCTCCTCTTCACTCAGAGAAGATCTTCAACCTTTTCTTCAATGAGAAAGAGGGTAGGAAGATGGAGGAGGAGAGCATTACATTAATACATGGAGTATGTCTCTTACAAAGGAATCTATCTCACTCATAGTCATGAATTTGACTTGAAGGTAGAGAGAGAAAGGGGGCTCAAAGGGTTGGAACACTCTCAACTAAGCTAGGACCAAGCATGTAGTGAATGAGCAACCTTGGAATGAACTCTAAGAGGTCCTATTTATAGCTGGGGATTCCCCTTTGAGTTGGGGAACACTTAGGGCCGAAATATAGCCTTTTTGCCCAAGGCAACATATCTATTTTTGATCAAGAACTCACCAACAGCACAATCACTTTTTCTACAAATTTCATACAATGCAATCGGTCGAGTTTCAATAAAGGTAACTCAACTAATAGAGTAAACGAGAAAGCCAATATTCAAATCATCGGTTGAGTTTGCCCTGGTAAAACTCGACCGACTAATGAAAATCAAATTGGTCAGTTACTTGATCGGTCGAGTTCTGTGAAACCACAACTCGAGTGATGCCATCTTCAGATGACTGATCCAGGAGGATGAGTCGAGTTTGCAACTCGACCGATTGACTGCCTGTGGTCAATTTTCTAAAGTACATCTAAAGTGATTAAAACTTGGTGTTTAGTGTCCCAATAAATTTTCTCATCTTAATTACAATTCAATTCATCAATACAAGTGATTACAAAAATCTTCTAAGGTCATTTACATAGATTTCAAAAAATTACACACTTGTATAGATTTTGACTTGAACTAGAGAAAATTAGGACTTTTGATTTTTTATCCTTTTCATGTACTTAATACCTGAAATCAATCTTGAATACACATATTCGATACATATGAATGGAATGGTTAAGTCATTATCAAAATATAGACAATGTATAACCTCTAGGTCAACAAAAATTTGTAGGTAGCCTAGTTATAGTATGACAGTGAAGATCAATGGTTTACATTTTACAAAAATTAGTCTTTATATGCAAACACACTTGAGTGTATTCATTCGATCTGTACACTCGAGTGTATTCTAGAAGATGCTAGGGTTCAACAACAACATCTGAATGAAGTAAATCTCCAATATTCTGAAGTTGTGACTCCATTGTCTTGACAACCTTGAGCAAGAAGTATATACAAACTGATTTAATTTTATAGAACACGTTGTATTGTCCACCAATCGGAGGTCCTTCTACTACTGGAGGAAATCCATATAAGAGGCTCCAAAGCCATGGATAGAACCAAGTCTTCATTTCCAAAATACTAGTCAAGAATAGAATATACATTATGAATATTGCTGAGGAAGTCAATTTTGTTGATGTGCAGGGTTTACTGACTTTATTTGGTGCATGACAAGCTTGGGAAAAATCTGCCTAAAAACTACGTGCAAAAATAGTAGAATTGAGTGTGACAGTAGTAGGCGCTCAAAAAGCATTGGAAATATAGATACAAACAGAATTAAGTTAAGAATCAACAAAAGGATATGAAACTGTTATTTTCGGTAGAGGTACATGAAAGGGTATGTGGTCATCGTCAAAGGAGCAAAGAGAAATTACCTTGTTAGTAGCTTGACGTAGCAGTCTTGGAACGACAGAAGAGCCACCAGAAAACCGCCTATAACCCTCTAGCCATCTTCCAATTTTGCATCATAGGTATCGCTCGAGCTTCCTAACCCTACGCTAAGTGTATGATGCAGACAAAAAATCAATCCACACTAATTAATCAAATTTGTTATATAAATAGTCGTAACGATATAAATCCAGTTAATAAATTATTTTAAAGTATAATAATATTATAAATTTTAATTATATCTAATAGTAATACAAATTTCTATTAATAATGAATATTCTAATTAGAAATTAGAATATTTGCAAATTTCTATTAATAATGAATATTCTAATTAGAAATTGGAATATTTACTAATTTTTAGTAAAATGAGCATGTAAGAACATGCATGAAAATTTTATATTGTGCTAGCCATACTAATTGGTCACTCTTTTGTATTTAAAACTTGTTGATGCACTTTGCTCTTAGTTCATTGTGCAAGTTTCATATGCCGGAATGAGTAATTATGCAATAAAAAGCAAACTAGATTGTATTTCACTAAAAACTTTATGAAATTTAGTATTAGGCATAACTAGTTCCAAAATGCATTTTCTACTCTTTATCTTAATCAGATTTAAGTACAAATAAGAAAGAATTCAATCTATTTCAAGAAGAGGAGGAAACCCAGATAAAATCTTCTTTTTAAGTGTAGTCGCCGTTCTCATCGACGAATGGATTCATTGGTATCTTGCATCTACTTTTGATCTCAATTTTGTGCTTCGTTGCACTGCCGTAATAAAATAATGATAGGTTTTTTTTGGGTGCAAATAGGGTGGGGTGCCTCTTTACTAAAGAAAAAGAAGGTAGTTACAAGGATATAACCACAAGAAAGTGTAGAAAGAAAAGCTATACAAACTATGTAATCTATTCCTATCTATAAAAATATGTCTATAAGAAACTACTCTCCCTGTTGCAGATGAACCAGAGAAGATCCAGCTCCATACGAGCATCTTTGTTACGACCCCATCTGAGCTTAATTGGTAAACTAGGGTTACCAAGATGATTACATGATTAATTGGACTGATCACTCTTGAAATCTAATGAATAATGATAATCCAATGAGAATGTTTTAACTATTATAAGAAGTTTAAGTATTCGTTTGTCTTGAGAATTAGGGTTTGAGAAGCATAGACCCTAATCGGCCCAAAATAGGGTTTTAATGATACCTGAATACAAAATTTGATACGCATAGTGTTTCAGTAAATGATTTTTAGTATTTTATGTGTAACTCTGATTTACTTCAAATTTGGATATGATTTTGATATATAAAATGTGAACCACATTGGAAAATATCAGAATTTTTGAAGAATGTTCTGACCTATTTATCGGTCGAGTTTCAAACTCGACCGATCATATTTCCAGATTTATATAGCAGTGTGGTAATTGAATTTTATCTTTTTATTGGTATATCCAATTGATCTCAAATTTTAACTGTGCTTGCAAAACACAGTTTTAGACACTCTGTTAAATTGGCGTAATTTTTAGATGACTTTTGATCTCTACAGTGAGGGTGTCGGTCGAGTTCTGTGCAGGACAAACTCGACCGAATATGCTGCAGACTGCAAAATAGCAGTGAACTGTTATATTTTTAATTATTTATTGGTAACTAGAAATGATCTCAAATTTTGACTGGAGGTCTGAAATTTCATTAGGTACAACATATAAAATTTTCAGAATTTTTTGAGCTTCTGTTAGCTATTCAGTAGGCGAATTACAGAAACTATTGTGAAACTGAATATTCAGCCAATATAATTAAAGTTGAGTGTTGGGTCAATATGCAATTGACCCAAGCAGCTCAAATTGACTTATATGATCGACCACACACACACACAGCTCTCATTCTTCGTCATCCACCCCAAAGAAACGAAAATCTAGAGAGAGAGGGAGAGTTAGGGCTTGAGTGGAGAAAGAGGAGGAATTGCTGACCTAGGGTTTTGCGGTCCGAGGAATGGTGAAATCAAGTAAGTTTGGATTCTTTGCATAGCCTTTTATGGTGAATCTTCTCTCTCATGTCAAGATTCCGTCCATGCTCTGATTTGATCTAAGATGATGTCGAAATTCCCTCTTTTCTCACCCTTTCTTCATAATCCCTCATTTTCAAGGTTTCCGAGTAGAAGGGAAGAAGAATTGGGAGATTTGCTAGGGATTTGATATGAGTTCGAGATCCCTTGAGTTGAGCTGCAGTTTTGAGGTGTTTTCACACCTTAGGGTGAGTGGGTTCTTCCTTCAAACAGTGTAATGCACGAAATTTGATTATAGCATCAAAATCCCTAATTGCTTAGTATGTGATTTTAAACCCTGAATGTCCATTTGTTCTGTGTAGTTGCAATTTGATATGAAATGGGCTCCTTCTCTGTTTGAAAGACTCTCTGATGATAGAATCATATTAGAAATGTATACAACACATTCTAGAAAGAATGCCTTTCGGATTCATATTGTATGATGTAATTAGGGTTTAACCTAACTGAGATCTCACTAGAGTTTTAATCCAATTGAAGAGATATCTAGACTTAAACCAAACCTAGGTCTAAATGCTCTCAATCAAGATTAAGGCTATCATATTTCAATATCTAAAACCTTTGGGATTCGTCACTAAGTCTATGACTTTGATTTCACTAGTTTAAGCTCGAATGACCTGTGCCACGGCCGTGGGGTGACACCATGACCGTGTTGGAGCAAACCCTAATTGAACACTTAAAGATCAAAGTTAAATAAAGAGGACTAGTAATCCTATAAGTGGTTAGGATGTAACTCATGGGTTATCTTAATTGAATTTTATTCTTGATACATGATATCTCAGTGAATGGTATGGAAAACCTAAATTTAGTTAAATTTCCATGGTTTCATATCCATATTGATTGTATATGATTTGTTGGAAACAATCTTTATTTAGTGAATGCTTATATCCTATGAAATCCTTATGAGAGCCATGTGACAAGTGAATGAGGTAAATGAAAAGGTTAATGAGGCGAATGAAACCCTAAGAGTAGGGTGTTAGTATGTGATGAATGAATAAGGCAAATGAAACCCTATGGATAGGGTGTTCAATGAATCATGTTATGGTGATATGAAAGGTCTCGATATGAAATGTGATGATGCTTAACTGTTGAATTGTATGTTTCTAGTGCATTTAACTTTATATGCTTGTTCTCTCTGAGTTGATATCTACATACTGCAGGGCTTCTTATTTTCAATACATATCTCGTAAATTGCAGGTGATGAGATATGACATGCCCTAGAAAGGGATGTTACTGAGACATGAAATATGTTGAATACATGAGTTATGATATTTCTTATGATATGCTATGGCAGGCCGTGTGAGCCTTGTGAGAAATGTTAAATGAGTTATGATTTCTGTCTAAAATGTACCCATAATGTTAATGTTAAACTTAGGTGCCCTGAACACCGTAGAACCCCTTTGAGAGGTCTGCACCTTAGGGGTGAAACTCGTGTCCAGCATCAACCGGTTGAGTAATTCTGGTGGCACGAGGACAGAAGGGTTATCCAACACCAACCGGTTGAGTAATTATGGTGGTAACCCAGTGTTGACTCCCTGCGCCTGTGTGCTCAGGTTAGAGGAGGAGTCCAGAGCACTCATGGTGAGTGCAGAGGAGGCCAGAGAGCCTGTGGGTCCTGTAGCAGACCAGGATGGAAAGTCAGACTTAGCATTTCCCGGGTGTGTCGCTAAGTCTTGTATGGTGTGGCCGTAGTGCACTGCGAGTCTCTTATGCAGAGTACACTGCATAAGATCAGGGCATAAGCTAAAATATGATCATATAGGTTCACAGAGTTCCTTATAAATGAAAGAGTTAAGGAAGACTAGAGCATAGTCTTCTAGTAGTTATTCTTTGGATGCAATATTTACATTCTTGTTATTTCAATTATATTGTTTTAGAACTGCTCAGTGTAGTATTTATTGTTGTTAAATTTCATAACGTTTACTCAAAGTTATATCTGTAATCACATTAGTGCCTTATACTGTTTCTTTGAAGTACTCATTCACTGAGCGAGTAGGCTCACCCCTCTACTCAAACATTTTAGGGTTAACCGCGTGGACTTGAAGATGGTCAGAGCATCAGTGTAGATCTTCCAAAAGAGTTAAGTATAAGATTAGTTGAGTCAGTCGATCCTTGTCACTCTAGGTCCTCAGTAAGAGATAAGAGAGAGAGTTGTAATTACGATGTGTAATATTATTCCTCTTTTGAAATTGTATGCTAATTAGTAGGTCTTATGTGCATAAGGTGTGAGAGACATCATGAATGTTTATACATGTATCTTTACTATTAAAGTCTGTTTAGTAAAAGAAATGTTCAGATTCCCTTGTTAAAATGATTTATGTGGTTCAATGCGAAGAAACAAGAGTTTTAAAGAAAGAAGAAAATAGAAAAGGTTAAGGGTGTTCTTTGTTTTACATATAAATCCTATCTTATGCCCTAATCTCATGATTTGAGGAAATTGTGAGATCGGGGGTGGTTCAATGCGAAGAAACAAGAGTTTTAAAGAAAGAAGAAAATAGAAAAGGTTAAGGGTGTTCTTTGTTTTACATATAAATCCTATCTTATGCCCTAATCTCATGATTTGAGGAAATTGTGAGATCGGGGTGTAACAGCTTGGTATCAGAGCCAGGTTGAGTTGTCAAAGACCATTAAGTTACTAAGTTAGAGTCCTAAGTGTGGCATATAGGAGATGTTTTGATGTTAGCTTTGGGGATTTGAGTATTTGGATATCCTGGCCCGATATCTGAGTACTTGGATCAACCAGTACTAGCTACTCTGTATATTCTCTCATGTATACCCTGGCCAGGTATACAGTGGAAGAATGGGCTAGAGAGGAAACCTAGAGATGTTAGGGTTAGAAAACGAGAAAGGAAACAAGAATTTAGAGCATAAATGTAAAAGGAGATAGAACTTACATTTTATAATGTTGTTTTTGTTGGAAATGTATAGAAATGCTCTTATATGTTTGAATTGAAATATTCAATACTTTGAAATATGGGTCTTTAATATCTGTTGTACACTATGCAGTTGTAGCATTTATTGATTTCATTCTTTGTAACAAGTAGACTAGAATTGACCTTTGAATGAGCTTTTGTTAGTGGATAAGTTTTCTTCCACACTTCTGAGATGAATAGGAGTTGAGTAATCCTTTGTAGTTCTTGGCTTCAGGACTTTAGGTTTGGCTTGGTCCGGTTGGTAGGATGCGTTACTAGGATCTAATGAATCCTATCAATAGTATAATAAGAATAGAATTTGAATAATTAGACCCACATCAGAGTAAGAATGTACATACAGTAAGATGTTGAAACATATGGGCAAGATCAGAACAACTAAGAATCAGTTGAAACTGGTATCTGAGGTTCAATTTTGGGGCCTCATATGAGAAACCCTTAACTGGGGATAAAGGAACATGATATAAGGTTCATAATCAGTTTATTGATTAATATTATATGAGCTATACATATGAAATATAGAAAAGATATATGAAATGTATGTATGGTTCTAGATAGCAAGAATCGATCATGAAGAATGGATCATATAATTGAGTTTAATGCTTTTATGAACTCTAAAGTAAAGGCTGAGTAGAAGAATAGAGTTGAGCATTCAATAGGTCCATAGAAGTGAAGAGTCTTCAAAAGAGTAAAAGTGAAGAGAATTATATGATCATATAATTCATAAGACTAGAACAACAAACTAGTTCCTAAGTGAAGAACATAGGTGTAGTTTAACGAATGAATAAGTCATACAAGGGTAGACAATATTCAGGAGGGAAAACTTGATTGGAAGAGAAACTGTGTTTGATCCATGCATGATCCCTTTGATTTAAAAATGAAGAATATTTAAGGTATTAAGGGAATGTTTGAATACAAGAATTCTAAGTCTCAAAATCATCTTCTCTCTCATATATTCCTTAACAATAGCAAGGTGGGAATGAAATGATAAGAAAATGAATCATATATGATGCATAACTACCTTGGTAGGGTCATCTAGTGAATGTAATAGTGACATACATTACGATGAAGTGCGATAAGAAATAAATTCTTGTGTGATAGCAAGAATGATGAATAATCTATTCTTACCTTGAATGTTTTAATGTTAGGGATGTTTATTGTATATGATCAAAATGAGAAGGAGAGGTAGCAAAACATAAGTAGTAAAGAATGAGGAGAGAGATAAAGGAAAACACTAGCTTTGTGTAATATGTGAACTCATTTTTAGAGGTATGCTTTGTTGAAGGCATACTAAGGTATGTAAGTTGGTTCTATGTATGATTTCAGTGTATTTGTGCAAGCTATATGTTAATTAAAGGTGTATGATAGTTGTAGTAATTCATACCAGATATGCATCCTAGTATTGTGTATTTGTAATATGGTGATACAGTTTGGATGATGATGGAAGACATGGAGGGATATCCTGAATAAGGTAGTTATACCTATTCACTCATATTAATAGAAAGTGATGATAATCAGATTGTCTGGACAAGTAACCCTAATGAGGTGTAGTTTGTTATACCTAGCTCTAATATAACTGAGTGATGGTAATTGAGTATGATTAATGCTTGAATGACTGATACAATTGTGGATTACTTTATTACTGTGGTTGAAACCCTAAAATGATATAATACGATGGTTACACTTTGAATTGTGTGTGGGCCCATAACCCACAGGTCCCAGGATCGAAACAGGATAGTATGGAATGAGGTGGTAATGCTTCACCTCATGCATCCATGACCCAATAGGGATGCCAAGAGTAGTATTGTGCAATTGATTGTTGAATCTAGCCTTTTAATTCAAGATTGTTTTTCTATTTAAATAGCACTTTATTAAAGTTTAAAACAGCATGGTGAACTCGCTTTTGTCACTTAAAGGTGATACAGAACAATAGAACTTTCTGAGCCGCATAAGTTGAGATAGTTGTATCAGAGTATCAGAGTTGCGCAGCGAAAGTGTGGTGGTTTATCTTTGCATTCTATGTTTGACTGCGGCATAAAGAATTTGCTTGATATCATTGAGAACTATTTGAAATATGTTGTGATTTAGTAAAGAATTAAAAGATCTAATGTTGAAAACTACATTCAGGTATGAAATACAAGAATATAATGACATGGAAGGCTTTAGAATCTTAGAATAACCTTGAATGTATCTTTCTTATAGGTTTGTGTTTCGAGGATGAAACATTCTAAGGGGGGAAAATTTGTTACGACCCCATCTGAGCTTAATTGGTAAACTAGGGTTACCAAGATGATTACATGATTAATTGGACTGATCACTCTTGAAATCTAATGAATAATGATAATCCAATGAGAATTTTTTAACTATGATAAGAAGTTTAAGTGTTCATTTGTCTTGAGAATTAGGGTTTGAGAAGCATAGACCCTAATCGGCCCAAAATAGGGTTTTAATGATACATGAATACAAAATTTGATAAGCATAGTGTTTCAGTAAATGATTTTTAGTATTTTATTTGTAACTCTGATTTACTTCCAATTTGGATATGATTTGGATATATAAAATGTGAACAACATTGGAAAATATCAGAATTTTTGAAGAATTTTCTGACCTGTTTATCGGTCGAGTTTCAAACTCGACCGATCATATTTCTAGATTTATATAGCAGTGTGGTAATTGAATTTTATCTTTTTATTGGTATATCCAATTGATCTCAAATTTTAACTGTGCTTGAAAAACACAGTTTTAGACACTCTGTTAAATTGGCGTAAATTTTGGATGACTTTTGATCTCTACAGTGAGGGTGTCAGTCGAGTTCTGTGTAGGACAAACTCGACCGAATATGCTGCAGACTGCAAAATAGCAGTGAACTGTTCGATTTTTAATTATTTATTGGTAACTATAAATGATCTTAAATTTTTACTGGAGGTCGTAAACTTCATTAGGTACAACATATAAAATTTCCAGAATTTTTGTAGCTTCTGTTAGCTATTCAGTAGGCGAATTACAGAAACTATTGTGAAACTGAATATTCAGCCAATATAATTAAAGTTGAGTGTTGGGTCAATATGCAATTGACCCAAGCAGCTCAAATTGACTTATATGATCGACCACACACACACACATCTCTCATTCTTCGTCATCCACCCCAGAGAAACGAAAATCTAGAGAGAGAGGGAGAGTTAGGGATTGAGTGGAGAAAGAGGAGGAATTGCTGACCTAGGGTTTTGCGGTCCGAGGATTGGTGAAATCAAGTAAGTTTGGATTCTTTGCATAGACTTTTATAGTGAATCTTATCTCTCATTTCAAGATTCCGTCCATGCTCTGATTTGATCCAAGATGATTTCGAAATTCCCTCTTTTCTCACCCTTTCTTCATAATCCCTCATTTTCAAGGTTTCCGAGTTGAAGGGAAGAAGAATTGGGAGATTTGCTAGGAATTTGATATGAGTTCGAGATCCCTTGAGTTGAGCTGCAGTTTTGAGGTGTTTTCACACCTTAGGGTGAGTGGGTTCTTCCTTCAAACATTGTAATGCACGAAATTTGATTATAGCATCCAAATCCCTAATTGCTTAGTATGTGATTTAAAACCCTGAATGTCCATTTGTTCTGTGAAGTTGCAATTTGATATGAAATGGGCTCCTTCTCTGTTTGAAAGACTCTCTGATGATAGAATCATATTAGAAATGTATACAACACATTCTATAAAGAATGCCTTTCGGATTCATATTGTATGATGTAATTAGGGTTTAACCTAACTGAGATCTCACTAGAGTTTTAATCCAATTGAAGAGATATCTAGACTTAAACCAAACCTAGGTCTAAATGCTCTCAATCAAGCTTAAGGCTATCATATTTCAATATCTAAAACCTTTGGGATTCGTCACTAAGTCTATGACTTTGATTTTACTAGTTTAAGCTCGAATGACCTGTGCCACGGCCGTGGGGTGACACCATGACCGTGTTGGAGCAAACCCTAATTGAACACTTAAAGATCAAAGTTAAATAAAGAGGACTAGTAATCCTATAAGTGGTTAGGATGTAACTCATGGGTTATCTTAATTGAATTTTATTCTTGATACATGATATCTCAGTGAATGGTATGGAAAACCTAAATTTAGTTAAATTTCCATGGTTTCATATCCATATTGATTGTATATGATTTGTTGGAAACAATCTTTATTTAGTGAATGCTTATATCCTATGAAATCCTTATGAGAGCCATGTGACAAGTGAATGAGGTAAATGAAAAGGTGAATGAGGCGAATGAAACCCTAAGAGTAGGGTGTTAGTATGTGATGAATGAATAAGGCAAATGAAACCCTATGGATAGGGTGTTCAATGAATCATGTTATGGTGATATGAAAGGTCTCGATATGAAATGTGATGATGCTTAACTGTTGAATTGTATGTTTCTAGTGCATTTAACTTTATATGCTTGTTCTCTCTGAGTTGATATCTACATACTGCAGGGCTTCTTATTTTCAATACATATCTCGTAAATTGCAGGTGATGAGATATGACATGCCCTAGAAAGGGATGTTACTGAGACATGAAATATGTTGAATACATGAGTTATGATATTTCTTATGATATGCTATGGGAGGCCGTGTGAGCCTTGTGATAAATGTTAAATGAGTTATGAATTCTGTCTAAAATGTACCCATAATGTTAATGTTAAACTTAAGTGCCCTGAACACCGTAGAACCCCTTTGAGAGGTCTGCACCTTAGGGGTGAAACTCGTGTTCAACATCAACCGGTTGAGTAATTCTGGTGGCACGAGGACAGAAGGGTTATCCAACACCAACCGGTTGAGTAATTCTGGTGGTAACCCAGTGTTGACGCCCTGCGCCTGTGTGCTCAGGTTAGAGGAGGAGTCCAGAGCACTCATGGTGAGTGCAGAGGAGGTCGGAGAGCCTGTGGGTCCTATAGCAGACCAGGATGGAAAGTCAGACTTAGCATTTCCCGGGTGTGTCGCTAAGTCTTGTACGGTGTGTCCGTAGTGCACTGCGAGTCTGTTATGCAAAGTACACTGCATAAGATCAGGGCATAAGCTAAAATATGATCATATAGGTTCACAGAGTTCCTTATAAATGAAAGAGTTAAGGAAGACTAGAGCATAGTCTTCTAGTAGTTATTCTTTGGATGCAATATTTACATTCTTGTTATTTCAATTATATTGTTTTAGAACTGCTCAGTGTAGTATTTATTATTGTTAAATTTCATAACGTTTACTCAAAGTTATATCTGTAATCACATTAGTGCCTTAGACTGTTTCTTTGAAGTACTCATTCACTAAGCGAGTAGGCTCACCCCTCTACTCAAACATTTTAGGGTTAACCGCGTGGACTTGAAGATGGTCAGAGAATCAGTGTAGATCTTCCAAAAGAGTTAAGTATAAGATTAGTTGAGTCAGTCGGTCCTTGTCACTCTAGGTCCTTAGTAAGAGATAAGAGAGAGAGTTGTAATTACGATGTGTAATATTATTCCTCTTTTGAAATTGTATGCTAATTAGTAGGTCTTATGTGCATAAGGTGTGAGAGACATCATGAATGTTTATACATGTATCTTTACTATTAAAGTCTATTTAGTAAAAGAAATGTTCAGATTCCCTTGTTAAAATGATTTATGTGGTTCAATGCGAAGAAACAAGAGTTTTAAAGAAAGAAGAAAATAGAAAAGGTTAAGGGTGTTCTTGGTTTTACATATAAATCCTATCTTATGCCCTAATCTCATGATTTGAGGAAATTGTGAGATCGGGGTGTAACAATCTTCAAGCAACCTTCTATACCTCTCCAACCCCAGCTTATAGATGATGCAAATGGCGAGAATCTTTGGTTCACCTCTTTACTCAATGATGTAACTACTCTTAAGACAGCAAGCCCATCTGTATAAGATATGATGACCATTTCTGTAGCTTCATCATAGGCATGCAAATCTTTCATTGTAGAGATTGTAAAATTATAAATTGAATGGCCCAAATCTAGTATGAAGAGACAACAAAGCTCTGGAAAAAACAACCAGCTTCTTAAAAACCTCAGCTACAACATTGTATGCATTATCAGACAATCCTTCATGAGCAAGCAAAGAACATAGTTGTTGAAGATCAGATTGTGGCAGGTTAAGCAGTATGACATGCGAAGGGTTGATCTCAGAGGAGACGGATGAGTTTGTAACATTCAAAGTAGAGTTTCCAACCTCCGCTAAAGATCCAACAACATCGGTGCTTCTTGTTGATAAGAACATTTAATTCACTCTCAACATTATCCAGAACTACGTCGAGGAGATTTAACAGTTGTTCTAGGTGGGCAATGCTCCTCATGTACAATGGCAGATTCAGTAGACTCAGCAGCAAAACAACAGCAATCTTCCCATTTTCCACCAACAAATTATGCTCTTCCATGCCAATGAATGCTTTTCCATGATAATGAATTAATAAATGTCTATAAAAGACTACTCTCCCTATTGCAGACGGACCAGAGAAGATCCGGCTCCATGCGAGCATCTTCAAACAGCCTTCTATTCCTCTCCAACCACAACTTATAGATGATGCAAATGGCGAGAGTCTTTGGTTCACCTCTTAGAACCAGCAGATCATCCTGACACCTAATATAAACATTTGTCTTCTTAGAAAATGACTTCCACAGACCCTTGGAAAAGTCGCAAGCAAAGAAAATATGTAGAATGTTCTCTTCATGCTTCTCACAAAGAGAACATCTAGAGGCGAGATTAAAACCCATCTTTTTCAACAAATCTGCAGTGAGGAGCTTTCCCAGAAAAAGCTTCCAAAGAAACATGGACCATATTCTAGGAATACCAACAAACCAAATCCATAATCCCCAAGCCACAGGCTCCCATTTAGTTCTCAAAATGGCCCAGCCATCTTTCATAGAAAAGGAGGGCCCTCCTCTAAAAAGGATTGTATCTTCAGTGCTATGAATGATGGGTTGCTTACACAACACTTCTAACAAAGCATCAGCACCTCTAAAACGAGGAATGATCCAGATGCCATTATCTATAAAAGAATCCACTTTACACTATCTGCCTTTACCCAAATGAAAGACCAATTGGGGATCTACCAAATCGATCAATCTTTTACCATCGTTGACCCAAGGGTCGAGCCAGAAGAGAAGAGATTTCCCATTTCCTAGACTGAAGCTAATGTGATTCAAAACGGAACTACTTTGTTCCAGTAGCTTCTTCCAAACCCAAGGTGAATTGGTTTTGGTCTCAACAGACCATATAGATTCTTCTTTAATATACTTTTCGTGAACCCATTTGACCCACATATTATCTTTCTTAGTAGCAATGGACCAAAGATTTTTGAGAAGCCCTCCAGTAGATCAGTCCTTAATAGATCTCACTCCAAGCCCCCCTTCATTTTTTGGCCTGTAGATCAACTTCCAGGAGATAGTATGAATATGTCTTCTCTCCTCATGGTCATTCCATATAAAGTCTCTCATAGACTTCTCAATAGATTTTATCACAGATTTTGGAAGAGGAAAGGTTGTTGTCCAAAAAATGTTAAAAGAAGAGGGAGTAGATAATACAAACTCAATTCTTCCAGCTTGAGAGAGGAGACGACCCTTCCAAGGATCCAATCTACTGTTAATCTTATCAATAATGGGGTTTCAGAGTGCTTTAGTAAGTTTGCCAGTAAATAAAGGCAAACTGAGGTATCTCACAGGGAGGGAACAAACATTTATGTTAATAATATTTGCAATGTTTTCTTCGTCAGCTCGCCTACTCAAGAAAATCTGACTCTTATCATTATTGAGTCTCAAACCAGAGACTTTATGAAACGTATCAAGAATATATTTTAAACACCAAGCATCCTTGTCATCAGCTCTATAGAAAAGCAAAAGATCATCTGCGAAAGTGATGTGGGATACAGACATAGCTTCCGAAGTAGCAATTGGTATGAGGTTCTCTTTTCTGACTTCAGCATTAATGATAGAAGAGAGACCCTGCATAGTGATAACAAAAAGGAAGGGGGCAAGGGGGTCCCCTTGTCTAACACCATTGGAAGCAATAAAATAACGCTTTTGATCCCTTGTAGCAACACCATTAAATTCACTGGTATTTGTATGCACTAAATCCAAAATTTCCGAATTCTTATTTATAGAATGAAATGTTGGTATGTATGCCCTGAGATCCAATCATGGGATGATTGGTGGGATACATTAAGATTGATTTGATAAACATCAAAGGCAAGCTTCCAATTCTTTCTGGTTCAGTCATATGAGATCACTAGTAAAAATTGGGTTATTATTCACGAGTGAGTCCTGTCACAAACCCCTCTCTACAGGCCCTCACAAATAGGGATGGTTGTGGGTCTGGCCCTCACAAATGGTCCGCGAAGAGAACTCACATGACAAATACCAGTGACCCTCACGAATACAATTGTCACGGACCAACTGACCCTCAAGAATGTTATATTGAGGGACTATTTAGCCTTCATAAATACATTTTTGAGGGACTATTTAGCCTTCATGAATACATTTTGAGGGACTATTTAGCCTTCATAAATACATTTTTGAGGGACTATTTAGTTCTCATAAATACATTTTTGGGGACTTGATGGTCCTGGAGAATATATTTTTGAAGGGATAATGCCTTCATTAATATTATTTTTGAGGGGCTATGTGGTCGTCATCAATGCAATTTTGATGGTCAATCCGGACCTTCATCAATATATTTATGAGGGACTACTATAAATAATTTTGTTATTGATTATTGAATGATTTATTAAATGATAATTAATTGTTACTATAGTGAATATCAATTTTTAAATGAAAACTTTGTATACATAACCTCAAGCAAAATTTTTATACTAATTCACATGACATCATAAGAAGATTCAACACCAAAATGACACATTAAAATGTTAAATCACCTCAAACCAAATTTTGTTATTGAAGCAAAATATTATCCATACATTGCGTGCTCAACGTTGATATAAATAAAGAGTACATATGGTTCAAAAATTAGAGATTGATGACAATCAACATATCATGCTAGAAACTCTTAAGATCTATAATGTCTCCATATTCCTTCAAATGGTGTGGTGCTCTTCTTCAATGCTAGGCCTCATACGGTTAGGTACTTGAATATTCTTCTCCTAAAAATGGCAAATCATTATATTAATAGAATTTAAAGTTTATACATAAATCATAGTACAACAAACAACTTACCTTTATATTTCAGTTTTGGTCTACTCCAAGGTGCATTGTCTGTCAAAATCCATCATTAAAAGTAATTCTACCCTATCAATATAAATACAAAAAGGAATAAGAGTGAGTGCGAAGTAGAGATAAATGTAAGTGAACCAACATAGCAGCAACATGCACCCGTAAACTAAAATTATGAATGAACTTAGTAAATAGTACATAATTAAAAAAACTCAGTGGGTTATATGGCCTTGAAGAATGTCCACGGAAGGACTAATGTTTAAGAAAAGGAGACATACTGGCATTGCTCTCTAGTACTGAAGTGCAATATGCAAACAGTTTTTTAGGTAAGTAATCTAAATACAGATAGTTCACTTCTCTTGGGGGACATGAAGTGAATTGGTGCAATAAGACAAATTGCAGTTGTGAAATCAAATGTAGTGATATGCCTGTGTTTGTATGTAGTATAAACAATATGAAGCAGATATTAACATGCTGCTGTAGTTTTTTCAATAAACGTTGGAGACTTTCAGAATGAATAAATAAGTTCCTGCATACTCATTTAGTCAATTTCATAGACCAGAATATGATTCATGATATCTAGTTCATCTTGGATTTTATATATGGACTCTTTCGAAGACATAGCCATTTTGATTATAGCTCAGCTTTGTAATGTAAATCAACAATGACAAGACGGAATTAAAGAGTAGCTGCATATTCAGATTTTTACACACTGAAATAGGCTTCAGCTGCAGACTTGCTAGGACAAGGGGCGTTTATGGTACATTGCCTATTATACATATATACTATATATGATTCCATAAAGGAAACACAAAAATAGAGAGCAAAAAGGAGATTGCAATAGCAGTAGGAGGTTGAGGGGGAAGGAAGACAAAAGAAAACCAACTACAGCAGCAACAGTTGGAGAAGCATGTGTAAAAGAGGAATAGAAGAATATAGAAAAAAGAGGTGGGAAGAGGTTGTAAGCAGTAGAGGAAATGGAGGAGGGTGAGTGAGACGAACCAGGAAAAGATAATAATACAGCAACATTCAGAAGATGTGGAAGAAGAATTGTAAAAAACACTCTAACAGAATAACAGTAACTCAGTCCATAACAGTAAGAATAATGGAGGAGGGTGAGTGAGACGAACCAGGAAAAGATAATTGTAAATAATTGTTTTGGCCACCCACAGAAAATTGGGTAATCTCAGTCCATAATAGTAACTGCAGTGAACATACACATCTGAGGGTCAGCCAAGTTGTAACATATGCTTAATTGCATTGCAGTTAATTCCACCAGCTGTTTGGGTAACTTCATCTAATATATCTTTTACCAAAATTTAAAACCATGCTTTATAGTTTAATACAATGTAATACAGACAATACAATATAGTAACCAGGGTTAAGTCTTGAGGAAGTAATGTGTACCATGTCATTAATTTCAGCTTCAGCAAATGATTTACCATCAGCAAGCATACTCCTTACAACTTTGTTAATCCGCATTGAAATCCTCATAGCATAAGGACTTTTATTCTTTTCTTTCTCCATGAGTCGCACCTGTGCAGCTCTCTGTAAAGCAGCCCTTAAATCCAAAGTTGCAGTCTTTTTTAGCTTTTAAATCCCACCAAATTCTTTTCTCAACATATGAACCTAAGCAGTTTGTGAGTACACAGATTATTATTGTGGTCTGAAGATAACAATTAGAACAACAGTAAAATATAAAGACATAGCTTTGTGTCAAAATTCCTGCATAAGAATATACTAAATAAGTTTCTGCATAAGAATATACTAAATAAATTCCTGCATAAGACATAGCTTTGTGTCTATATCTCTTTTTTTGTTCTCTTCATTTTCATAGTTGTTTCAATTACTTCCAATTACGTTTCATTTTGAAGACCAAAGAAATACTATGCACCACTATTTAATGCAATGTTCACTATACTAACATCCTCAGACCAATTTTTTTCAATATTAATACTTGACCCGAAGAACAACTCCACAATTTCCAAGTATGATCTTTCAAGACTGAAGGTTCATTCCATAATGCATTGCATAGTCATTGGTAACTATTTAAATTTTCAAAAAGGTGTAATCTCACAATATTTGGAGAACAGAGCTAATTTTATTTGAGATTATAAGATAAATATAGGTAAAATCATAGAAACTCTAATAAGTATGACTAAGCTCCAAATTTATGACTTTATTATCATTTGTGAATGGATGCATCACTTGCAAAAACAACATTATATAAGTTTAAGGATATTAATGTAGCGTAACCAAAGTCCATGTGTTGAAGGCATCCTACACTATCTTGGATTGTCCCCAACAATGGTGAATTTTGATTTCCCAATGAGGGATAACGATCCAAGCTTTTATAGAGAAAACTTCACTTGCTCTTGGGAGTGAAAAACCATTGGGAACATGTGTAGATGTGGTTAAAGGTGTAATAGTTGAATCCTAGCCATCAAAGTGACTTGAAAAATAATAGAGACTAGGCTATTAAGGATTTAATCCCTAACTACCTATAGCTTGATCATGGATTAATCCATCAATAAATCTATTATAATGCCTACACTTTGAGAAGGATACATATGCACGATGCTTATATCCTGTACATATTCTAAAGGATAAGCATGACTTGATGCAAGATAGGATGGGTTCCTCAAGATCGAAAACCTCATTTCTAATTGTCTATGATGCTCATAACCCTATTTTTAATTGATGTTAGAACTTAGAAGATGTCGCTTTCTTATTTGGGTGTTCTATACCTTACTGTCACCAACTCTAATATCTCCTGTATTACTTGCCATAATTAGTCAATCAGCAGACAACCATCATCAAGTTCTCCAATGTTCTTGTTGTCAATGCATAAATCATAAATCATCAATCATGAATGGCTAGTGGCTACTTTGATAGACAATGTTTATTTTAAGGTAGAAGGTCCTTCTGATACTTGGCATGTTAAGATAGATGGCCTACCACAAGATGATGCACCTTGTGGAGGGTAGCTAGGTTACTTGGAGGAACAAGAACAACAATCACTGTTTTGTTTCTAAGTATACTGCAGGTTAAAAGTAAGAGGATATGGTTGACACATCTTCTGATCTTATTTGGATTGCATCTTTCATATCAGATTTTGGCGCTATTATTGGAAAGATATATTTGTGTGTGCTGTGATGAAACAGAAACATGTTGTGATGGACCTTTACTACATTAGGGATCCTATGATGAGGGCCTCGATAGTTTCCCTCGCAACTTCTTGGGAAACAACTAGCTGATATTATTATGGAGGCATCATTTGTATTTTTTCCAGTCCAGCATGCATGAAATGAATTTTCCAGCATGAGAGTCAAAATTGAGAAATATATGGACTGTTATGATGCTTTCTTGTCTCATATTTACATTGTAACATCTTCCTTACAGCAATACAGGAGGGACCTTTCTTCTTTTTTCCTGTGTAATAGTTTCCAAACTTTACAGTGGCTTTGCACTTGTCTATACATGGGGCATAGGCTACAATAAAACCTAACAAGCTGTTTGTTTAAGCGCAAAACTTAAATTAGTACCATATCCAGTATATGTTATTTATTGATACGAAAAGGTCAATTTGTGTAATTCTTTGTAGCATCTGTCTGTCTTTTGTTCAATGTATAATTCTTACCCTCTGTTGTGATTTATAGGGACATATCATAAAGAACCCCAGCACACAGAGAGCCAAGAATGCATGAATTAATATGAAGAGTTATAGTTGAAACCATTATTAGAGAGATTTGATGGGAAGCTGGACATGTATGCCATATTGAGCAATTGCAGACCTTTATTATTTCATCTTTTTATTTCATATTATAGTATATTTGTGTATATTATTCATTTCGTATACTATATACCTATAGTTATAAGTATATGATGTAAATATTTAAGATATATGTATTATAAGGAAAGTATAATTTAAGAAAGTTAGTATCATATGTAAAGAATAGGTTTGCTCATTAAGAAACTTGTAACTTAGACAAATTTTTAGGAATCAGAGATAGGATAAGATTGTGTTGATCTAAAACTTGTGAAATCTATTTATCAAAACACACTTAAATTGTTGTCCCATTACCAATAGTCTTATGATTGTGTTGAAGCACAAGATTTTGCAACATACACACCATCTGCTAGAAACCAATAATCTTGTGACCAGAACCGGGTCTAAATGATCTGTACTTATTTCATAAACCAACTACCCAAGAGGAATGTATGCCAGTTAGGAATTCTCAAATTATTTTCATAATCAGAGCAGAATTGCATGCATGCATGCAAAGAAGACCTAAACCCCCAATTGACTTAGGAGTCACAATCTGACCCATGCCACTAATGAAAGTGAAGACTGATTTGCAGTTATTTTCAAGATAAACGAACAAATAGTTGCATCAATAAGATGGTAGAGAGATATGTGTAATACGGAGGTATGCATAGAAAATGTAGGGATAGATTGAAGAGCATCCTTGGCAAGGCACACCAATCATGTAGGTTTAAAGTTTTCGATTCCCAACTCATAGTACGATTACTAATTTTATCATGCAAGTGATCATAGGTTGACTGTGTGATTCAACCACAGATGATAGGAACACCCTTCCAAGGTCTGAGGTTGCTTTCACACTAGAAATAGAACATATTTGTCTTCTCAATGCATGAGGAACAAAAGTTGAGAAGAAAATGGATCTTTTATCTATTGAGATGGCCTGTTGTGAATCCTGGATAAATTAATCAAAACAAGTTAATATCAATTGGATCTATCAAATGCCATCTCTTACAAATAGAATTATATCTTTCACAAAGGCTAGATGATAGAAAGTCAGTCCTTATTGAGATAGTTTTAAAGGTTCCAAAGATTTCAGTTTACAAAATCCCTGATTAGAAGGCTAATTCTATTAAGACATAAGACAAATACATATGGAGATAAGGGATCCCCTTGACGAAGACCTCTTGATGCCTTAAAGCCAGGTAATCATTTTCTATTCCAAGAAAAGCAAATTGGACCGCCACAAATGTATTGAATTATATAGTTGATAAGTGTGGGACAGAACCCTAATTTTGTGATATTATCTAGAATAAATGTCTAAGTGAGACAATCATAGTTTTTTCATCAAATCAATTTTAACCATCATAAATGGTGCAGACCGGGGCATTCTAATGTTATGCATTAACTCCTATATGAGAAATATATTGTATGATATTCTATTTCCAAGAATGAAACTATATTGCTCTTCACATATCCATGTAGACATGAAGGGTTTTGAACGATTCAGTAGGATCTTCCATATCATTTTCAAGCAGACATTATTTAAAGAGTTGGGCAAAAGTCTATACATCTTCTTGAATTTTAGACTTTAGGAACTAGAACCATAGTCACATTGCACAATGTCGAACACAAAGGCATCCCTTGAAGTGCAAATGATGATGAACTGAGGGTAGAATAATTAATTAATTGTACTCCAATTAAGTTGTCTGTTTGTTGTTTGAGCTTCATAATTAACAAAATTATCTCAAGCAATGAGATGTGGTTTAATAGAATACATGGCACTTCAAAAATCCAACTATGATGACCAAAGATTTTGTAAAAGATTTTTGAAAGAAGCATTGGTGTTTTGGCTATTCTTAGTCTTGAATATGTAGTTAAAGGGCCATCATTGAGAATTTAAAAATAAGATAGGGTTATGGTCTGAGTGAATACAAGTCAGATGATGAACCCTGAAGAACTAATCAGTAGAGAAAAGAAGAGTTTGCAAGAACCTGATCCAAGTGCTCATGAAGCTCGCCTGATTTATTAGGGTAAGGAAATCCTGAGAAGCCAAAATTTGAAAACTAGATTTGAAAAAGGAACTCTTAGAATAGTTGTGCTTCATGGAAGTTTAAAGAAGCATTACCTTTTTTCCTTAAAGGAGATAGAATAAGGTTGAAATCCCCCATGACTATTCATGGTCAAGAAATAGAGTAACCTAACCGTGGAAGATGATTCCATAGCAGGTGATGAATACTCAGTACATGATGTGCATAGAGAATTATAATATAGCAAAAGTTGTCTATAAAACAATGTAAGTATTATTGATGACTTTCTATTACATGAACAGAAGTAGCACCCACTTATCTTAGTAGCTAGATACCACTCGAAAACCCTCGAGCCTCTACTTGATGAGAACAAGAAAAAACAAATAGTTGGATGACTTATTCAATGTTATGTCTAGATATCTGAAGTTTAATAATTTGAAGTAAGTTAGGCTTATGGAAGCAAACCAAATTGATCAACCTAGATTGTTTAAGGTGGTTTCCGATTCCCCTAACATTCCAACATAAAGTGTCTAACATGGATTCAGTCAAGGTCATCAACCGTGGTAGTTTGAGTAGTAGAAAAATATCCACTTGCAACTTCTTGAATTGGGAACGTGTCAAGTAAGTTGGCGCCTTCATCTTCCCACTAGAACTATGAATTATTCTTTCCATCTTACCACTGATATTAGGGTAAGACAAAGGGTAATTTCTAGTATTATGTAACTGGGACAAAAGAATCAAACACAAAATACAAACAAAGCTTCAATTCCTGCAATCTATTCCATACACCATTTCCCTCCTAGTTTCCCCATTTCGTCTTACATCTAGACCATTTCCTGCAGCCTCTATCGTGGAAACACTATTAAACAGAATGTATATCAGATCATTAGAATATTGAAACATAGGCTTTAACATAGTCAACATACAAATCCATAGACTGATATGTGAACTATGCTACTTCGCATCGTTAAAGTCTCTTCTTAGCTTACATTGTTGATTTCACAAAGAATAACATGATGATTTTAATTTCCTGTAAAATAATTCAGATTCATACCTCAGATAAAAGAGCAACCACTACAGCAGAAATGCAAGGAATTTCTTCTGCAAGTTGGAAAATCACCCGCACAACAGTAAAAACTTGAAGGTCTTTTAACTGCAGTTACACAAAAGACAAAATGTCAAAGAAGAATCAGAAAAATTTATTGCTTGACCATAAAGCTTGGCAACCAGAATTCATTCCAAATCAAACATTCAGATACCTAGAGGTGGTATTGGAAAGGGTTCAACGCATCGGAGCACCCTCTTAGAAGCTCCATCAGGATCTCCAAGCTGCCACCTCTAGCAGCGGCATGAACCGCCCTATTAAGGATCTCGGACCGGAAGACGGTTGTATCACCCCTACTGCCCGATTCCCTGACCCGCACACCACCGGCAGCGCCATTGGGGATCCCCATCAGGAACCTGGGGGAGAGGGCGAAGTCGAGCAGCAGGCGGAAAACCTGCGCATTCTTGCTCCTAGCGGCGGCGTAGAGGATGTCAGTGACACCGAACTCACCCTCCCCAAACACCATGAGCGGGTCCAGTTTGAGGAGCTCGTGGACGAACGACAGGTCTTCGGAGGAGGCGGAGGTATAGAAGAGCCAGCCGCCGTACCCGGCACGAACAAGCGAGTTCTAGGACGCATCCTCGCACTCGAGGAGGAGGCTTCACACGACGATTGAATGAATCGTAGGAGGAAGCAGTTAGTTACCTGATTGAGAGGAGGACGAGGCTATAAGGCTGCTTGGTTGAGGTAGAGAAGAAGAGCGCCGATGCAGCCCTCCAGATGTTGCGCAGAGGTGCTTAGGACGGT
Source organism: Alisma plantago-aquatica (assembly GCA_963693085.1). Classification (NCBI taxonomy): domain Eukaryota; kingdom Viridiplantae; phylum Streptophyta; class Magnoliopsida; order Alismatales; family Alismataceae; genus Alisma; species Alisma plantago-aquatica. The sequence continues at coordinate 77,638,331 of OY856413.1, read as the reverse complement.
CGGATCCCTCAAATTATGGGCTGCTACATGCGTCGAATGGAGAACATGGCAATGTGTGGTGCCTTTTGGCGATGATGGCAGGATGGAGTGACATAGTGATTCAAGGAGACACCATGGCTGGGAGGAGAGTGTGAAATTGGGGAGGGGTAGAGAAGCACGATGGGAGGTTGAATTGGGAAGTGGAATTGGCGGAGGAATGGGGACGCGCGGGCGAAGCGCCAATGAAATATTTTCATTTTGGGATTGACAGCGGGGGGTTCAAGTTTGTGTCTAATAGGTTTGACTACATTTTTCGTCTTACACATTTGTATTTTATAAATAGAAGTGGTTTAAACTACACCTAATACATTTTTCACGGGGTGATTAGTGAGTAATGTATTGTGAGGGACCAGTGTTCACAAAAAAGGTCTAACTATGTTAAAAACACGGTTGAGGGATTTGGTCCCATTTTCAAAGGATGAGCCCTCACAAATATACATCATTATTCACAAATTTTTGGTTCCTCACAAATGTTCTTCAACAATGGCCAAATTTTTGTAGTGGACAGTGATAGAACAGATTGAATGTCTAGAGAATGACAGTACTCAGTGACGTATGCTTTCAGGTTGAGGACCTGAACGATAAGATCATACGGATGCTAAGAGTTTGTACATTCTTGTTATGTCCCTAGTCAGATGTCATTGTGGAAGGTAGATAGACAGCAATGACACACAAGACTAGATTGTGGTGTTGGTTGCTGACAGCATCTCATTACTCATGATATAGAGATATCAAACCAAACACATAGGTACTTGTTAGAGAACAAGTGTACTGGACAGACCCACCGTGAGTTTGACACATGGAACCATGACATGGTAGTCACAGTCAGTACTCACAGTGATGGTGGTGAGTGTGATTCTTTGACCTGAAATCACTACACTCAACACATGTCGTTGGGCACACTTTGACATCATCAAACGCAGTCCTAAAACATGGGTTGTTATAAAGGTGATGATTGTGTGGCTTTGACACATGGGGCTTTTGAAGGGTGAGTGATAGATATGGGATTTGTCCCTCCTGAGGGAGTTTGATATCCATGGCCACTTGATGAGTAGGATTGAGAAAGGCGTGCACCCATGTGTGAATCAGTATGTGATATTGATGTCATACATATCTCTTCCAATCTACTCTGAGATCAAGAAAGTAAATGAACGTTGACAGTATGACTGTTCCATGCCTCGAGTTCATTCGGGATATCAACGACAAAGGAATTATACATTCACTGTAACACCATTCACGGATTGTAGGATTAAAAGTTGTTCTCCAACTTTATATTTCACTTGGGTAGCATTGATGTGTGACTAGGCACCGCTCTTTGCTTGTGAAATCATAAGTGTTATGGACTTTCACTGCCAACGTGAAATGGACCTGTAGGGTCACACAAATAGGATTTAACTTGGAAGAGGAGTTTTGTCCACAAACAATGTTTAGATTGATTACTAAAGGAGTTTAGTAGTTCAATTAAACACTCAATTAATTGATAGCTCAATGTCATAATGTTCAAGGTGTTGGACACATTGATTGGAGTATCGGATTGATTGAAACTGGAATTGACTGTTTCTGCACAATTTTCACTCTCAATCGATCGGCTCATGTGATGAAACGATCGGATGAGCTTGGTGAACCGATCGGCTCAGGTGGTGAGTCGATCGGCTCATGGACAGGGTGAAATGATTGCTTCAAGTGTTGAAACGATCGGTTCAACTGGTCCAACCGAGCAAGTTGGGAAAGTAGGATTGGTGAGAAATTTCTTTTCGTTTCACTTGCCCAATTTGATTGGAACAAGGATTGGTATTAGGAACCAATTAGAAACAAAAGAAGAAAAGTCAATCGGGAACTGATCAGGACCACGAACTGACCGGTTCAGAAGTGAATCGGTCGTTTCATGGGTCCCAACCGATCAGTTGAGGTGTCAACCGATCATTTCATGGGTCCCAACCAATCAGTTGAGGTGTCAACCAACCGGCTCAGGTCCCCAACCGACCGTTTCGAAATGAAACGATCAGTTCAGTTTGTGGAGTTGGTTGTTTTTGTGGAAAATCTTGAACCATTCTACTCCTACTTTAGTCCTGCATTGCCCGGGATAGAGAACTCTATCCGATGACCCTCCTATATATATAGGTGTATTGGGGGCTTCTCAAAGTACAACTCAGTACAACTAGTTGCTCTTTAAAGTTGTCGTTCTCTCTGGTTTTGTTAACCGAGAGAGCCCAAGCAAGTGCTACCCGATAAGGGAGGCACAGCAAGGGAAAGACAACTGTAGAAAGTGACTGGTGGCAGGAGAGTGTGTCAGTGACTAGTACGCTAATAGGAGGGTGCGACTCCTTCCAATTCCTTTTGGGACAAGGAGATTGGAGTTTCAGGTGGTCCGTGTGGACTACTTCATAGGTGGGAGATATCTGCCGCTCGGAGAACAGTTGTCAATCCCGACAGTCCCGGTGAGACCAAGAGTCATCAATCCTGGTACGACCAGGAGCTGCACAGACACCATCCAAGACCAAAGGTGAAAACCGTGCAAGCCGCGAGGTATTGTCGCCGAGCAAGCCTCGAGACAAGGTATGATTCCACAAATCATCCTTTCCTGTTGTATATACGTTGATGCGTTTCCTTGTTCTGGGTTTGGGGAGGAAAATTTTTTTATTTCCGCTGCCTTCTCTGCCTCCCCTAAAACCCAACAGTGGAATCAGAGCCACGTCAACTGCTCTATACTTTAGGATTATCGATATGATCGATTTTGGTTTGTCGCCTTTATTTATTGCATACGATGCGAATAAAATTGGCTTTATGCATGTCCAATCCTAAATCCACAAATCCCAATTTACATATATGATATGTATTATGAATGCACTCGATACGTGTCGCCCTTAAACGAGTTTTGTGGTGGATGTATAGCTCGGTTATGTCCAATAAACCATATCTGTGTATGGTTGTATGTGGTTGCTTGCATCTTGGTCTGCGCACCGATACCCTTTCTCCTATTCCTGATGTAACTCAAAATAATTTGAGATTTCTTTCCTACCTTTGCTCCCCTCGAATGTAACTCGAGGTTTCTCTTTTTTACAATGTAAAATAAGATAGAATTTTATTTCATGTTATATCAAAGAACGGAGGACATCCTGACGACAGCTGAGACGATCGGTTCAAGGCGTGAACCGATCGGTTGACGTTTGAGACGATCAGTTCAAGGAGTGAGCCGATCGGTTGATGACCGGTTCGAAGAGCGAGACGAGCGGGTGGCAGCCATGATGAGATGCACGATGGCCAGGCGAACCGATCAGTTGGAGGAGCTAACCGATCGGCTGGTGGCATCCAGCCGACCAGCCTGATGGCGAGCCGATCAGTCATGTGATGAGTTGATCAAACCCAGAAAGGCAAAGCACAGAGTTCATCTTATACAGGTTGCATGTGATGTAGACCTAGATGACTGTGATTCCTCTTGGCTCGAGGAATCACATTAGGATGGCCATAATCATCGCTTTTATCATTTTGCATGTTTCCTGTGGGATATAGCATGTATATGATACGTACTATGTATTGTGGTGATTGGATATGTATATGTATATAAAACCAAATCCCTCATTAAATATTAAGTTTTAGATGCCTTCCAAATGCGACACACGTGAAAAGCTTGATCGACCAAGTGTGGGCACGCCCTAGCGTGGTGCACCGTCTATCTCATGGAAGCGTGAAGGATGGATATGTGGGTCTGCCCTAGCAGGGTGCATATTCATCGTGTTTGCTTTGGGTCAGACTTAACAAGGTGATCTAGATGGGATCTAGTACCTTGAGGCATGGAGATGATCATGGCAAGGAGTTGCATATGACATCTTATCAAGAGTTGCATATGATGCAATTAGCAAGAGTTGCCTACCTGAGAGATCTAAGTTGTAGGTGACATCCCTAGCCGGTCCATGACTTAGAGGATTTCAGGATCTTGTCCACTAGAAGGTTGTACGCTGCAATCTTCCGAATTGATAGTGAGGGCTATCAATTTGAAGTAAAATAGTGGGAGCGATAATTAATTAAAGGCCTAATTATATCATCAACCATTCAAATCAATCAAAAAAGTCAAAAGGAATTTTGGACTAAAATTGCATATATTTCCTTTTGTACAATAAATGGTTGATCAACAATAATCACTTATTTGTGATCAGTCTTTGAGACCAACAAATTAAATGGGATTTTTTCCATGACTGGTTAGGACAGTGAGAAGTGTTCTCAATCATAGAGTGAAAGCTCTAAGTCCTAGTTATACCAGAACCAGATGAACTCGATCCCACCATATCAATGGTTGAAAGTATGCTTATGGAAGCATACCGAGGAAGACATTGATGAGGAGTGTCTGATGTTGTGTTCTATGAACTATGAGTTGCAGAGACAACATGAGACATATGATGTCTCCAAGACACTGTCCTAGTATGTCATGACAGAAGGAGATCCAGTAAGGTATGCACACACTCAATGTGATTGGGTATGTGGAAAACCTGACTAAGAAGGATTCCCTCTGAGCCAAGAGTTGGCTATTGGTATGATACTGCAAATGTTGTGAGAATCATACAGTTCATGATAAACTATAACATGAACAACTTTGACAAGCGTTGACAAAGTTGTTGGACATGTTGAGGACAGTAGAGGCAAATATGAAGAAAGACTAACCCTAATCTTTGATGAGATCAATGAAAGGTAAGTCTTAAGGGCAAGGGCAAAGCAAAGAAGTGTTCTGATGCTAGCCAGCAACCCAAGCCGTCTTCAACCTCAAGGCACATGGGGAAAGGGTGTATGAGGGAATTGCCCTCTATATCTAGAAGAACAAAAACAAGATGAAGGAGGGGATGGAGATCTCCACCTAAGGTATCATGAAATGAACCGCTTCTTTATTTGAGGTATATGATACCAAGATATGGATATGTCATATATGATATGCAATATCCACAAAGAAGTGATGGCCTTTGTGAAAGGACCAAGAAAGGAGTACCCATCATTGGAGAAAGTGTTGTTGCCATAGATAGGAGTACCTTTCAGTTTATTTTAGCCTAAAGGGCATGAAATAGAGTTGAGAACTGCTATTTCATATTTACCAATAGATAGAAACACTTTATTTTTGCATATTGTATGAAAATTATGGCAATCAATAAAGAGATGTTTCAATTTATAAAGATATGATCTTTGTGGCAATGCCTTATTTATCTTGTGGTATTTGATATGCATAAGATAAAATGATACCTAAAAGTTATAGATTACTCAAACAATCAAATTAGCATCAATCATGAGAAATTCATTTCTAGTTTCCATGTGATGGATAAATCTAGACTCTTTTGGTTAGAGAACCAGTAAGAGACATGAATATCTTGAACATGATTAATCAATATTCACTAATGGTAGTGGGAGAATGATTATCCTATTAGGTATAATACATGTGATGTATTTACATACCTATTGGAGCAAATGCTAAATATTTCAAATGGTGTTTAGAGAAATACCAATATGAATATCTTGAAGTGTTCAAGAATATCATAAATGAAGTACAAATTTGGTAAAGTGTTAATTCTTGATGAGATCAATGAATAAAATACTTAGACCAAATGTTTGAGAACCTTGTGAGTGATTATAATAGTGTATCATAGTGAACTCATGATTAAAGCATGGTGATGTCTAAATCAAGAAGGAATCATACTCTAAGGAGTTAGAGAATGATTATCAAATAATTGAATTCTTCTTAATAAAAGAATACCCCATACTAATAAAGGACATTAAGAATCACAAGGAGTTGTAAGTTCTTATATCCTTGACGGATACACCTTGTTTATCTATGTGATGAGTTGTTCATGTGTTGAGTCAACTATCTAGATGAATATGAGGAACCAAATTTTGAGTTATGGTTTATGACCATTACATCCTAAATGACATCCATGTGAACCATAAGGTATGACCTTGATGGTATCACCCATTGGATGAAATCCATAAGTGCAAATGAATCTTAAGTGTTAAGACACATGGATAACATTTTGAGAAGGATGATGCTTGTTGATTGCAACTTAATGACTAAGACATTTGGCATATGGATACTAAAATCGCATTCCTATGAGGATTAAAACAAGGATGTGTATGTGACACAACCTATAAGTTTTATGAATCCACTAATGCAAATGAAGTCTATAAGTTACAATGGACTAATCAATGTGATTGATTGAGTATAAGCAACTCAGAATTGGATCTTTACTTTGATGATATAGTCAAAGGGTTTGACTGATATGTCAAAGATAAAGAAGGGATCTGTGATTTAGTGGGAGCGTGTTCACATTCCACATGTTGATGTGAAATGGAAATGTTCTAGAATGGAAATCCAAAAGTGGAAATTATCTTTAAGGAAGATAGAGATGTTTCCTATGTGATAGGAATAGAGATCTATAGAGATAGTTCTCGAAAACCTCTTGACCTGAAAGGAGAAAACATACATTGGTAATTTGTACTAAAGGGTTCAGTATGCACAAATTCAGTGGGAGAAAACTTGTCCATGTTACATGGAGTTAGTATCCCAAGGCCAAGTGTCCAATTCTTATAAAGAATGGGAACACTGAGAATAGATATGGATCTATTATGTATGTAATCATCCCATTATCTTGCATGTATCGACATGGTAAGAACAAAATACATTCATCATCTTGTATGTAGGACATGGCAATATGATGTGCTCATCCTGATAACTCGTATGTGAGACATGACGAGTGGATGTCTGTCTACTTCCAGTAAGGGTTACTGGAATACCATGAGAACTTGATAAGTACTTGAGGAGTACTAGTTCTATGGAGATAAGGAAGAGTTCAATGTAAAGAGTTACATTGATGCGAACTTCTGAAAGGACAGAAAATTAATCACAAAATATATATAGGATATATAAAAGTGAAAGTTTGTTGATAATTGGAAGTGTTCCAATAAAACCATTTAAAAGGAAATGCCGAGTATCTATGCGTTAGAGAACAACAATGGATACTATATGGATCTGGAAGTTCATGAGATGAACTTATAGATATGTCGCTCATTGATGACAATTATGGAATCCTTGATCATGCAATGTGGCTAAAGGTTAGCAAAGGAATACTTGATCGCATATTACGGAAACTCCATCTCATACGTGTGACTTACAACGAAGAGATGAGAGACATGCAGTTAAAAACTGACTTTGGCAAGGTGTTGCCATTACTTACTATGATCGCACTAGAGCAGAGTAACATGTGGGACATGTTTGAAGATCACTATGAATATGATTCAAGAGTGATTGGCTCGCAGTGCAAGTGAGAGTATGTTGGTATGTATGCCCTGAGAGCCAAACATGGGATGATTGGTGGGATACATTAACATTGATTTGATAAACATCAAAGGCAAGCTTCCAATTCTTTCTGGTTCAGTCATATGAGATAGTGATAGAACAGATTGAATGTCTAGAGAATGACAGTACCCAATGATGTATGCTTTCAAGTTGAGGACCTGAACGATGAGATCATACGAATGCTAAGAGTTTGTACATTTTTGTTATGTCCCTAGTCAGATGTCATTGTGGAAGGTAGATAGACAGCAATGACACACAAGACTAGATTGTGGTGTTGGTTGATGACAGAATCTCATTAGTTGTGATATAGAGATATCAAACCAAACACATAGGTACTTGTTAGAGAACAAGTGTACCGGACAGACCCACTGTGAGTTTGACACATGGAACCATGACGTGGTAGTCACAGTCAGTACTCACAGTGATGGTGGTGAGTGTGATTCTTTGACCTGAAATCACTACACTTAACACATGTCATTGGGTACACTTTGACATCATCAAATGCAGTCCTGAAACATGGGTTGTTATAAAGGTGATGATTGGGTGTCTTTGACACATGGGGCTTTTGAGGGGTGAGTGATAGATATGGGATCTGTCCCTCCTGAGGGAGTTTGATATCCATGGCCACTTGATGAGTAGGATTGAGAAAGGCATGCACACATGTGTGAATCAGTATGTGATATTGATGTCATACATATCTCTTCCAATCTACTCTGAGATCAAGAAAGTGAATGAACGTTGGCAGGATCACTATTCCATGCCTCGAGTTCATTCAGGATATCAGCGACAAAGGAATTATACATTCACTGTAACACCATTTACGGATTGTAAGATTGAAAGTTGTTCTCCAACTTTCTATTTCACTTGGGTAGCACTGATGTGTGACTAGGCACCGCTCTTTGCTTGTGAATTCATAAGTTTTATGGACTTTCACTGCCAACGTGACATGGACCTGCTGGGTCACACACATAGGATTTAACTTGGAAGAGGACTTTTGTCCACAAACAATGTTTAGATTGATTACTAAAGGAGTTTATTAGTTCAATTAAACACTCAATTAATTGATAGCTCAATGTCATAATGTTCAAGGTGTTGGACACATTGATTGGAGTATCGGATTGATTGAAACTGCAATTGACTGTTTCTGCACAATTTGCACTCCCAACCGATCGGCTCATGTGATGAAACGATCGGATGAGCTTGGTGAACCGATCAGCTCAAGTGGTGAGTCGATCGGCTCATGGACAGGGTGAAATGATTGCTTCAAGTGTTGAAACGATCGGTTCAACTGGTCCAACCGAGCAAGTTGGGAAAGTAGGATTGGTGAGAAATTTCTTTTCGTTTCACTTGCCCAATATGATTGGAACAAGGATTGGTATTAGGAACCAATTAGAAATAAAAGAAGAAAAGTCAATCGGGAACTGATCAGGACTACGAATCGACTGGTTCAGAAGTGAACCGACCGTTTCATGGGTCCCAACCGATCGGTTGAGGTGTCAACCGACCGGCTCAGGTCCCCAACCGACCATTTCATGGGTCCCAACCGATCTGTTGAGGTGTCAACTGACCGGCTCAGGTCCCCAACCGACCGTTTCAGAAATGAAACGATCGGTTCATGTTGCGTAGTTGGTTGTTTTTGTGGAAAATTTCAAACCCTTCTACTCCTACTTTAGTCCCGCATTGCCTGGGATAGAGAACCCTGTCCCATGACCCTCCTATATATAGGGGTATTGGGGGCTTCTCAAAGTACAACTCAATGCAAGCAGTTGCTCTGTAAAGTTTTCGTTCTCTCTGGTTTTGGTAACCGAGAGAGCCCGAGCAAGTGCTACCTGATAAGGGAGTCACAGCAAGGGAACGACAACTGCAGAAAGTGACTGGTGGCAGGACAGTGTGTCAGTGACTAGTACGCTGACAGGAGGGTGTGACTCCTTCCAATTCCTTTTGGGACAGTGTGTCAGGAGATTGGAGTTCCAAGTGGTCCGTGTGGACTACTTCAGAGGCAGGAGATTTCTTCCGCTCAGAGGACAGCTGTCAATCCCGACAGTCCTGGTACGACCAGGAGCTGCACAGACACCGTCCAAGATCGGAGGTGAAGATCAGGCAAGCCGTGAGGTATTGTCGCCGAGCAAGCCTCGGGACAAGGTATGACTCCACAAACCATCCTTTCCTATTGTATAGACGTTGACACGTTTCCTTGTTCTGGGTTTGGGGAGGAAAATTTTTTGTTTTCGTTGCCTTCTCTGCCTCCCCTAAAACCCAACATGAAAAGGCTTCCTAGGCAGTTTAGCTTGCACACATATTTCACATTTATTATTGCTACTTTCAGATTTAGGGATTAAATTTAGATTCATCATACACTTCATTGAGGAAACATTAACATGTCCCAAACGTGAATGACAAACATCGGATGAAACAAGATTCATGCAAATAGAACTATAATCATTCAAATTTAAAATAGAATTTGAAACATGTTCAACATAAATCTTAAATAATTTCTCCACATCACATAAGTACCCCTTGCCAAAAAATAAAGAATCATAAAGGCATGTAATAATAGCCTTATTACATTTGCAGTCTACTCTATAACCTTCCCGAACTAAAATTACATCACTAAGGATATTGCGTCGAATGGTTGGAACATGTCTGACCCTGTGAAGAGTCAGCACCTTCCCCGAAGGGAACTTCAAGTCCACCCGTCCTTCGCCTTTGACTTCTGTACAGTCAGAATCACCCAAAGTCACGGACCGACCTCGAGAGGCCTGGTAAGACACAATCATAGATTTATCAGCACATACATGTACATTAGCCTCAGTGTTAATTATCCAATAAAGTGGTTCAAAAATAGAAAGGATATCAGGTTTAATAGACATGTACCCATCATCAAGGTTCAAGGATGTAGTCATCATGTTGACCACTGCCTCCTCAGTTGCAGATGTGGAAGCTTTCTTTGCCTTCTGAGAAGGACAATCCTTGTTCTAGTGGCCAACTTGTCCACAAGTCCAACAAGGTTTGTTCTTCAGTTTCTTTTAGATCTTTGCCTTAGGTTTATGTGCATTCTTAGATTTCTTATCTTTGGTTGTTTTAGTAGAAGTAAAATTAACAGTTGGATTTGCATCAGTAGGCACCTTGACTGTTTTCTCCTTTAAGTGTTTGTAAAGAGCCGAGATCAACTCTCTACTAAAATAATCATGGTAAACAAAAAACACCAATGTGTGGCAGCAGAAGTTAAAACTTTGACTATATTTATTTGTTTAAAGAGTACATTACAAAATTCCCAAAAGGGTGTGCAACTTTATACACAACAACATGATCTAGGTAGAGGAAGAATAAAACCAAATCAACTTGTCTCCAAACAAAACAACTTAATATATAGGCAGCTATGTCCAAGATACAAGGTTGAACTCTTTATCCCTAGCCTTAGGCTGGTTCATCATGCTTCAACTGTGCACTCTGATCCTATACCTGGGTGGTTGGAATCACCCAGCAAGAGAGAGATAAAAGTATGTGCTATTCAAAAGGAAAAGGACAAATAATAATGCACAACATTGCATAATAAAATGATTCACTACACTAAGAGTGTTAAAAGTATGAGGCAAGTATAATAATTAAGAATAAAGAACTTCTGCCAAGATGCATCTACCACAATAATAATCAACAAGCATGAATGATATTTTGACAACAAATATTCTAATGCAGGGTGAGACACCTACCGGACCTCAACCAAGAGGAGAGGGGAAATTTCATATCCCAAACCTCAAAATATATATATAATATGGGGAGAAAATGCACATTCCCCAGGGAGAAATTACACATGCCCTCTATGGGTAGTTTGTACTCATGTACACTACATTAGTTATTTGGTCAACAATTCCTCATGCTGAGTAATCCACTTGGAAGTAGTGGAAATATAAATGATATTGCATCATAGAAAATGGGGAATAAAACCCATGAAACAATCTCAATAAATGAACCAACATTGGTAATAGCAATATTCAAGTATTTCAAATAAATGAGTCAACACAGGAAATAGAAGATTCAATTAAATAAGGAGCCAAATAAAGGCAATAGAGAGAAGATATCAAGGCTAGCAATTGCCTCATTAAGAAAATGGGTGTTGTATAAAACCCAACTGAAGGATAGGTTATTAGCAAATATATTCCACAATCATAGGATCCACATACCTTATTGAAGATTCATGAACATCCATTTCACCAGTTAGATGTGTTCCATGATCACATTATCCTAGTTACAAATATTTCACATAAATTAGCATTTATTAAGCATAAAGTATAAAGGAAAATACCCATTTTAAACCTTATTCAAAAACCATTGATTTAGGATTCAAAACTAGGACCAAAAGCTCACTTAGATTTCACTGATTAATAAAACATATTTTATTTCTCAATTTGGAGTTGAAATGATTTAATTATCATTTTTAGAACATTTAACATACTCAAAATGCCATTCAAAGAAACTTCGAAAAAGGAAATATAATTAGGACTTAAAAACCACAAATTTGTATTCTACATGAAAAATCCTTTCCAACGAGTATTTACTCGAATTTTTCTGATAACTTATCGATTTTCTATGATTTATTTTCTCTAGACCAATCAGAGAGCAAGAAAAATCCATGTAGGCTAAAAAGGCTTGCGAGAAACAAAATGGAAAAAGACCAAATTGCCCTTGGAATCAAAACGTGAAGTCAGGAGTGTGTGAGGGCAAAAGCGTAAAAAATCATGGGTTGTCTCCTTCCTCACGCGCCAGCCATGGCTGCGGAGAAGGAGCTTGCACATTTGGGTGTTTTCACGTTTCTTAACCAAAACGGATGTACAGGTACTCGAAACTAAGCTCAAGACAAGAGGAACTCACCTGTATGAGTTATTGGGGTGCTGCTATCACCGAGCAGCCAGGAAAAGGGTCGTAATATCAGTGAGAAGGTGGAGGTTTCGGGGCTAAGTGGGGGATCTTCGGGCCAAATTAACAACTGGAAAAGCTTGCAATGGGGCCGAAGGAGGTACGGTAGGTGGTATTTATAGGTGAGGAACTACAAAGTACCAAGACGATGGTGGAGGTGAGAAGACATGGTCAGCACCTTTGTGCATTTCATCCACAGTGCACGGGAGCCGACGAGTCAAGGCTTAAACGGTGTGGCTCGAGGAGACGAAGTCAACGCAACTTAAATCTTGCAAAATGGTGGAGAGGAAAGGGAGAATGAGGTGGAGGAGCCTAGGCGTCCTCTTGGTCAGTGGGATGGAGGTTGAAGATGACCCCAGATCCATTGGATCGAGATCCAATGGGGGTCGAGTACGTGACACATGAAATCAATGCAATGAATACAAGGTCGATTCATCTACTATAGTTAAACTATATGGGAACTTATAAAAAGTATTTGGAGGGTCAAACTAAGTCCAAACAATCCCAAATTTTAACCATGGGTTAATTACAACACCTAGAATAATTTTATGCCATTATTTTCTCAAAAATCACATGGTTAGGTCCCGAATTAATTTATAGACTATTAAAGCATATTAGAAAGCATAAAAAGAGCAATTAATATAAAGAATATCTTTTAATGACATAATAAGGTGAATCTCAGATATTAGTCACTTATAAACATTATGAGTCATATATCAACATATAATACTCTTATTAGTGCATTATTTTCCTATTTGGAGGAGAGAGAAAGTAAAGGGGTTAATTACTCCTATACATTAACTCAAATACACATTATTACTAGTATATTTATCCAAAAAGCTCCAAATTAACACTATCTACTTATATTCTCTCATTAAAGTCCACATTGCATTATTAGTCCTCAATAATCACATTAAGTGGGTTATTTGTGCAAAACCCCTACTTAAACATAAATGTAGGTAATTTGTGAATTATACCTCAAGAAAGGCTCAAATTCAACATTGAGGCCCAAGACGACTCAAAAGGATGGGAAATTAGTGAAGGATGTCCAAAAGGACTAGAAAGCAAATACATGTAAAAAAGTGGGTAAATTGCAGGGAGGACCCTGAGATTTAGTATGTTACAACACTCCACCCCTTAAAGAGGATTTCGTCCCCGAAATCACATCAAGAGGAAAGAGAGAGGGTGAGTGTGCAACATCCCAACATTAGGTACAACGATGGGTACTTCATAGGCTCTACACATAAGCCTAGTCTGACCAAGGTTTCCACCATACATATAACATTTTATCAAATCTAATGTAATTAACATATTTGTCTTATAAGCATAATCTTCGTATGAAAAAGCATCATCTTTATTATACCATTACATGTGCCATACATTTTACTCTCGTTGTTGTAGCAAGGATTACATCTGATCATTAAGTACCAAAACATATGTTTTTCCCTTATAAGGGTTTTAAACACAATTAGGGTTTACTATGAAAATCTCAACATCTATTAATGTATTAGGTCACAAACCTTAAAAACTAGAATCTAATCTCCATAAAAACCATCATGTAGAATTATCACTGATAATTTTGTAAGAAAAAAATAATATAATCCAACAAGTTATTAAGCCTACCATAATCCCAAATAAGGTCACATATATTATCACATATTTCCAACTAACATTAGATACTCAAGTTAATGACATCATTTTCTCCTATTACACTCCATAATATGAATTATACATATTTTACATCACATTAGGCATTAATGCAAACTTATGTGAATCCAATACTCATAATCATATTTGTATCATTACATGTGTTTTAGTGAACAATATGAAACACATTAAACATTAATGAATTGATTTTCATACTAAATCATGATAAGGTGATTAATGAGATGTATATTAGGGAACAAGGTGATATGCCTTACATATGTTGATAACAAGGTCTCCAATATAACTAGGTGATTATAATCCATATATATACTCCAAGTGTGTTAACTGATGATGACACCTAAGTCACTAATGTATCATGAAGGCATCAAAGATATATATAGATGTGTATATGGTTAGGACTAGATGATTACACATTAGGGTTTAGGTCATCATGAACATTACATGCTATGCATTCCTAGCATGGACTAGACCCTTAATCTTACTAACCATACTATTAGGGTGACATGGTCAACATTAAGGGTATCCACAATTAATGATTAGTAACTCACTATTATGTGCATCAAGAATAAAGTTAAGGTTCAAGCATATGAACTATCCCCTTAGTTGATTATTATTCATTTGTATATAAACAAACAATATGAATTATTGTTATAATTTGTTTGCTCACCACTAAACATATGAACTTACTAATCTCTTATCTTAGGAGTTAGGGTTTCCAAAACATAGTAACTAGATTTCAAAGCATTGTGGGACTCCACCCCCTTAAAGAGGATTTCATCCTCGAAATCACAAACCCCAAAATCTATCAAGGCATAAAAAGCACTACTACTGAAGTCACTATACTAAAGGGTTGAGGCAAATCTATGAATGAGATCCAACACTTAGTTGTTGTACTAATCACTATTTTCAAACTTTAAAATCTAATATAGGGTAGACTATTCCCAAACATGGAAATCTAAGGCTCACATAAGGAACTTATGGAAACATAAGGTGATTCTACATGATTAAATAAAACATCATATACTAGGTTCAAAAGGTTACTCAACAATAAGATAAATTGTTTAAAGGTATGCTATTTTGGGACAGTCAGTATCAGCTCAGGCCAGGCCGGCGTCATATGGATCTGAGAGTCCTCGTAAGCCAAGCTAGTGGTGCAGAGGAAAATATTGCCAGCCCCCAGACCCTGACCCTTTCTAGACACCTTTGCTATCAACTTATGCCCTAGTAGCAACCTAAAAGACTAATCACCAAAAAGTTGACAAATTATATTTCTAGTATGAAATTATTATGTCCTAAATCAATCTTTCATCATAGGTCAACCCTAAGGTGAAAAACTTACTAAAGGGAACTATATAAGGTTAGGGTTTCTATCTAGGAGACAAATTGAATTAGTCAAGACTTCGACTACCTTGATGCTCTGATACCATGATGTAAAGAGTTGAGATCAACTCTCTACTAAAATAATCATGGTAAACAAAAAACACCAATGTGTGGAAGCGGAAGTTAAAAATTTGACTATATTCATTTGTATAAAGAGTACATTACAAAATTCCCAAAAGGATGTACAACTTTATACACAACAACAGGATCTAGGTAGAGGAAGACTAAAACCAAATCAACTTGTCTCCAAACAAAACAACTTAATATATAGGCAACTATGTCCAAGATACAAGTTTGAACTCTTTATCCCTAGCCTTAGGCTGGTTCTCCATGCTTCAACTACGCACTATGATCCTATACCTGGGTGGTTGGGATCACCCAACAAGAGAGAGATAAAAGTATGTGTTATTCAAAAGGAAAAGGACAAATAATAATGCACAACATTGCATAATAAAATGATTCACTACACTAAGAGTGTCAAAAGTATGAGGCAAGTATAATAATTAAGAATAAAGAACTTCTGCCAAGATGCATCTACCACAATAATAATCAACAAGTATGAATGATATTTTGACAACAAATATTTTAATGCAGGGTGAGGCACCTATCGGGCCTCAACCAAGAGGAGAGGGGAAAATGCACATCCCAAACCTCAAAAATATATATAATATGGGGAGAAAATGCACATTCCCCAGGGCGAAATTACACATGCCCTCTATGGGTGGTTTGTACTCATGTACACTACATTATTTATTTGGTCAATAATTCCTCATGCTGAGTAATCCACTAAGTAGTAGTGGAAATATAAATGATATTGTATCATAGAAAATGGGGAATAAAACCCATTAAACAATCTCAATAAATGAACCAACATTGGTAATAGCAATAATCAAGTATTTCAAATGAATGAGTCAACATAGAAAATAGAAGATTCAATTAAATAAGGAGCCAAATGAAGGCAATAGAGAGAAGATATCAAGGCTAGCAATTGCCTCATTAAGAAAATGGGGGTTGGATAAAACCCAACTGAAGGATAGGTTATTAGCAAATATATTCCACAATCATAGGATCCACATACCTTATTGAAGATTCATGAACATCCATTTCACCATTTAGATGTGTTCCATGATCATATTATCCTAGTTACAAATATTTCACATAAATTAGCATTTATTAAGCATAAAGTATAAAGGAAAATACCCATTTTAGACCTTATTCGAAAACCATTGATTTAGGACTCAAAACTAGGACCAAAAGCTCACTTAGATTTCACTGATTAAGAAAACATATTGTATTTCTCAATTTGGAGTTGAAATGATTTAATTATCATTTTTAGAACATTTAACATACTCAAAATGCCATTTAAAGCAACTTTGAAAAAAGAAATAGAATTAGGACTTAAAAACTACAAATTTGGATTCTACATGAAAAATCCTTTCCAACGAGTATTTACTCGATTTTTTCTGATAACGTATCGATTTCTATGATTTATTTGCTCTAGACCAATCAGAGAGCAAGAAAAATCCATGTAGGCTAAAAAGGCTTGCGAGAAACAAAATGGAATAAAGACCAAATTTCCCTTGGCATCAAAACGTGAAGGTAGGACCGTGTGAGGGTAAAAGCGTAAAAAGTCACGGGTTGTCTCCTTCCTCACGCGCCAGCCATGGCTGCGGAGAAGGAGCTTGCCCATTTGGGCGTTTCCACGTTTCTTAACCAAAACGGACGTACAGGTACTCGAAACGAAGCTCAAGATGAGAGGAACTCACCCGTATGATTTATTGGGGTGTTGCTATCACCGAGCAGCCAGAAAAAGGGTCGTAATATCAATGACAAGGTGGAGGTTTTGGGGCTAAGCGGGGGATCTTCGGGTCAAATTAACAACTGGAAAAGCTTGCAATGGTGCCGAAGGAGGTGCGGTATGTGGTATTTATAGGTGAGGAACTGTGAAGCACCGGGACGATGGCGGAGGTGAGAAGACATGGCTAGCACCTTTGGGCATTTCAGCCACAGTGCACGGGAGTCAACAAGCCAAGGCTTAAACAATGCGGCTCGAGGAGACGAAGCCAACGCAACTTAAATCTTACAAAATGGTGGAGGGGAGAGGGAGAACGAGGTGGAGGAGCCTAGGCGTCCTCTTGGTCGGCGGGCTGGAGGTTGAAGATGACCCCAGATCTGTTGGATCGAGATCCAATGGGGGCTGAGTGTGTGACACATGAAATCAATGTAATGAATACAATGTCGATTCATCTACTATAGTTAAACTATATGGAAACTTGTAAAAAGCATTTGAAGGGTCAAACTAAGTCCAAACGATCCCAAATTTTAACCATGGGTTAATTACAACACCTAGAACGATTCTATGCTATTAGTTTCTCGAAAATCACATGATTAGGTCCCTAATTAATTTATAGACTATTAAAGTATATTATTAAGCATAAAAGAGCAATTAATATAAAAATATCTTTTAATGACATAATAAGGTGAATCTCGAGATATTAGTCACATATAAACATTATGAGTCGTATCTCAACATATAATACTGTTATTAGTGCATTATTGTCCTATTTGGAGGAGAGAGAAAGTAAAGGGGTTAATTACTCCTATACATTAACTCAAATACACATTATTACTAGTATATTTATCCAAAAAGCTCCAAATTAACATTATCTACTTATATTCTCTCATTAAAGGTCACATTGCATTATTAGTCCTCAATAATAACATTAAGTGGGTTATTTGTGCAAAACCCCTACATAAACATAAATGTAGGTAATTTGTGAATTATACCTGAAGAAATGCTCAAATTCAACATTAAGGCCCAAGAAGGCTCAAAAGGATGGGAAATTAGTGAAGGATGTCCAAAAGGACTAGAAAGCAAATAAAAGTACAAAAGTGGGTAAATTGCAGGGAAGATCCTGAGATTTAGTATGTTACAGTGTTCTTCTTGTATATTAATATCAATCATTAGTTCTTCCATTGTATGTGTCTTTTTGTGGTGCTTCAGAGACATATCAAACGATTCCCATGACTTAGGGGACTTTTCTATAATAGACATAACAACGAACTTCTCAGGCAATACCATCTTGGCATCTGAGAGTTCATGAACTAGGAGTTGTAGATCATGTGTTTGATCAGAAATTGACTTATCCTCTACCATCTTAAACTTAAGAAATTTAGACATGCAGTATTTTTCAATACCTTAATTTTCAATACTAAATTCTTAATTAATGATTCCCACATAACTTTGGATGTAGTGACAGACGGCTTTGAGTAAGAGTCTTACATTTTGTTATTTAAACCAAATAGAATCAACCTGCGGCACCTTTTGTCACCCTTCTTCTAATTAGCAATTATATATTTACATTATCAGGAATCGTATCATCAGATTTAGGTTTAGTCTCTTCTAAGTACTGATCAAAACCCGCAATATTCAGCCAAATTTGCATCCGACTCTGCCAGCAGGCACAGTTGGTACCAGTAAATTTTTCAGGCATACTGCTGGTATCAATTTTATTTCCCGAACCACCTTGACCAGCCATTGTTAATTAACGACAGAAATTAATTTCTTTAAGATTGTTGTTAATATTATTAATTTTGTTACATGCAACAGCAGCAGGTGCAATATTATTAACAAATTCAGACATATCTAAATAAGAAACGAAGATTAAACAGAGCAAGAGAACAGAAATAAAAAGAGTCAGAATTCACAAACCAAATCTCAACGAACGTGATACTAAAGGAAATCGGTTCCCGACAATCCTCGCAAATAGGCACCGTTCTCCCAGACTCGATCTGGCATGAATTTGGTACAAGCCACAAGCCCAAGCCCCTCCTAGAACCCCTTGAATACTAGTGTCCTATGTGATCCTACATATAAGGACCACAAAAGTTCTAGGAGTGAGCAATATGGGATAAAACTTCTTTATCATTTGTACTAGAGACAAAACTAATTTTCTCACATGGACTTGCTGTACTATATTGGGCCCATACTATCTACATGTTGCTACAGCAGCCATAATCAGTATGGATCTGTGCTAATCATATCCACCGCATTCGTTTTTCTCTTTGCTGACACTGCCCATGCACGCTGTTTTTCCGGCATCTACAGGAACACGGAGGGCAAAGGTATCAGGAGGAGCTTGCGAGCAAAGGACCTCGGTGGCAGTGACGGGGATAGAAGGACACGGCAAGTTAAACCGGATGGTGCGGATCTCTATTTTCATAGCCTCTTCGATTTGTTATGAGCTAAATTTCCAGTTCCTCAAAGTTGCGATTATTTGCATTGACGACTTCTATTTGTGTTGTTTTCCACTTTCCACCTTGCATTAACTTCTAACAAGTAACAACGTTCCCCTCTCCACTCATTCTTCTAGGAATTTCAACATACATAAACTGATGAATGAGTCACCAATGGAGGGAATATATACATTAAATTTCTTCCCTTGCATTTCATGGTAAGAGAGTGTATAACGTCTTCAAAACTAGAAGTCCATATTCTCTTTCTCTCCCCATTAATCCAAGTAATTAACTCTAATAAATAACACACCGTAATAACTCCTTTCACTTTAATATCCAGTTTCCATGATTTGTTCTTCTTTCCCACAAAATTTGGTCTCCAATAACAAACTCTAGCTCCAAAAGAGTCTGAAACCTTAACAATTTCCACGTTTTCATACTGCAATTACTTCTAAAAGTGGTATTCTCATTTATTAGACGCGCCTCACATTCTAACTGCTTCACATTCACAAACTCTACCTCATACTGGGAGAGAGCAGTGTACTCTCTCGGTAATCAATATCTCCCATTAATACATTGTTCTCCTCCTTTTCTTTATTTTCTCCTCCGTTTGATTTTCGGTTCTATTTTTTTCCCCATGAACCAATTACTAATTTGTACCTATTGATTTGGTGTAAGTCATGAGTTTTGTGGAACTCATTTTCTGGGGATTCTAGTTCAGTTTTTGGAACTTAAGTTTCAATTGCTTCGGTGTGATTGGTTTGTTGTAAGTGTAAAGATAGAAATTATTAAAATATTATGAATTTTTATTATATAATATAGATAAGTGAGGATGGAAACGACATAAAAAAATTCATATCCGTAATGAAATCAATGCATTCTTAAATCATAATAACCACAACAAGTGGTTATGGTGCAGATGTTGCTCCTTTAAAATATTTTATTATGGTACAATTATCTTAATAAAATATTATTTTAAAATCACATCACAATATTTTTATTTTACTTTGTGTCTACAAGACATTATAATAATATCTGCATTTAATGTGCTTGTAAATATAAATTTTGAAGCATCATTGTTTAACGTAATGTAGAATATTAATTTTTATATTATTTCTGTAGGGAACGTATACTATATTATTCGTGCATGGTTGCACTTAATTATCATTTTTCACATCATATTGTTAACATGAAGAATAAAAATATATTACGTAAATCACATTGTTTTCACATGGTGCGGTGTGTTTCTTTTTCATGATGTTTGTATTTTTTTAATTTTGTAGATCATACTAATAATGGTGGTTATAGCATAAAATATTTTACATAATGCGATTATAGAGAAAGGTCTAGAGGGGGTGAATAGAGCATTTTGGAGTTTTTAAAATTAAATAAAATAATTAAATACTTGGATAAGAAGTAGGAGGAAACAAAGAAGACACAAGGATGTAGAGTGGTTCCTACCTTAGAAATCTAATGTAGTCAGTCCACTACCCGATTGTTTCCAATCGGGATTTTGAAAGTGATTAATTTTATTACCTCGCAAGGATGTTACATAAAATATAATCACCTTCCTCTACATACTTAAAGTAGCCTTCACCTGAAGTAGCCTCAATCCTCCTAGAAGCAGCCTTCTGAAGTAACTCCAAGCTCACCCTTGAAGTAGCCTTCACCCGAAGTAGCTTCAACCCTTGAGGCATCCTTCTGAAGTAACTTCAAGTCCACAGAGAAGCCTTCACCTCCCTGAAGTAGCTCCACCCTTTGAAGCAGTCTTCTCCAACAAGAAGTAGCTCCAAGAACCTCCTTTCAACAGCCTCCAACCTAGGAGTAGTCAAGGAGAACAAAATACAATAACAAAGGAACAAGATTGGAAGAAAGAAAATTTGTTACCAATGAGTACAACGCTTTGATCCTATGTCAAGCGTATTGATCTCCTGTCCATTGTGGATGAATGTGATAGTGTGGTGGCTAGGAGATACTAGAATATAGGACATTAATGTAGAGCTCAAAGAAACAGATTGCAAGTGTAGCTCAGCTTGTTTCTCACTAAGAATGAATCTCAAGTGTAATTGTATGCAAAAGTGATGCTTTGGGTGTCCTAAGGCATGTCCTATTTATAGGAATGGCCTACTAGTGCTTAGGGACATTCTAGACACTTTCTAAGGTGTTCTTAGTGCTCAACTAGTTGTTGGGTGTCCACTAATTATATTGCAACAGTTAGTTATTTATTGTTGAAAAGTGCAGTTCCAGAACTTCTCTCAGTCAAGAAGTTTGTCGACCGAGATTGTATCGGTCGAGCTTTTTGTCAATCGAATGGGAGGTTGAGGTCAATGTGTTGTAACGTTTGATTTCAACTCCCAACTACTTTTCTAACTCAGTCTAACAGCTAGGAGGGTCTATTCTCAGTCGAGAACTTTGTCGACTAAGAGTGTCTTGGTCGAGGAATTTGTCGACTGAGAAAATCCCTGATTCAATGTGTTGATCTACTAAGTATGTGTATCAATGTGTAATTGTGTTTATATCTTAGGAGAGGATCTATCTAAGTGTTATGAGTAGATAGGGAAGATCTAACGTTTGATTTACATGAAGTCTAAGTACTTGTACATTATATAATTGTACAAGCTTTTACATTGAGTACAATCATGAAAATAAAAGCAATCTAAGCATGTTGATCGTCCAATTTGTGTAGATTTTCAGCTATCCACTGCCTTATTTATTTTTCGCTGAAATACTAAAATAACAAGTTAGATCTACAAGAATGAAATTGTTGTCATCATCAAAACAAAGGGTTTGATAATGTCAAATTTATCCAACAATCTCCCCCTTTTTGAAGATGACAGACATTTCTAAAATATAAATCAAGGAAATTTAAATAGCATGTGTTTCATACCTGATATTTACCTTATGTAAGTATTCTCTTGTTTATTCAAAGATGTATAAAACTCTTTTAAGGAATATAGCAATAATTTATGTGAATCCAGGAGATTATGAAACTCATTTAATTTGATTTCTATTATTTCTCCCCCTTTGTCATTTCAAAAAGATAGCCATACAACCAATTTGCTCCCCCTGAATGGGATACTCCCCCTTGATTGTATACTATAATAAGAATGTCAAATTTATCCGTAGTTCAAAAATCATTATTTATTTCTCAATCATTTGCAAGGGATGTTAAGCCCTGAAATGACATGAGAATCCTTTAGGCTCATGAATATATTTTGATAGTTTCTCAACCATTTACAAGGGATGTTAAGCCCTGAAATTATATGAGATTCCTTTAGGCTCATAGTGGAATCAATTGATGTATCTCTTAACCAAATGCAAGGGATGTTAAGCCCTAATTTGTTAAGAGAATTCATTACATGATCAAACTATCTGAAAGGAAAACTCTATGGGTTATTATCCTCGATCAACCTATTAGCATTCGACTAGGCTTCTTCATTGTCGATGGTGAACACTCTGGCTTGCCTTCTCTCTCCAATAGGTGGACCTCCAGTTGGTACTCCTCCTCCTGCTGGGGGTGTTGTTGCCACCAGTTGTACTGCTACTGGACCTCTCGGATTAGGTAGAGGACAATTGGTGATGAAGTGTCCCTCCTACTGGCCATGGTAGCACACCCTCTTCTCGAAGTGGCACTTCCCAAGATGTGTCCGTCCGCGGGTATGGCATTTCTGAAAGTGACTCTCACCACATGGCTTTCCTTTGTGTCCATGCTTGCCCTTAGTGTGGTTACGCCCTTGTCCTTTCTTGTGGTCATTCTTCTATCCTTGAGTACCTTTAGTGAAACCCAGATATCCTTTGGGTGGGTTCTAAGTAGGCATCACTGTCCTCTCCATGTCTAAGGCAATGTTGTAGGCTTCAGAGAAAGTTTTTGGCTTACTCGCTATCACATGTGGTTTGATTGTGGGGTGAAGACGCTCCAAAAAATGGTCCACTCGTCTTTCCTCATCCATCATGTGCCCAAAACGCTCCAGGATGCGAAACTTTCGACCAAAGTCCGCAACGGATAGATTACCCTGGATCATGTTGGTGAATTGTCTTTCCTTCTCCTTCTTAGCTGAGGTGGGGATGAATTTGGCGATAAATATAGTTCTGAAATCGGTCCATGCCATCGGCTCCTCGCTTAGATCTCATCCCATGATGTGGTTTTTCCACCAGATCTTGGTTGCTCCTCCAAGAGATGAGTAGAAAAAAGAACCTTCTTGTTTGGTTGTACCTCCATGACGTGGCCTATTATCGCACTAACAAATTCACTCGGGAAATCCCAGAGTTTTTAACCAAAACTTGTGCAATAATACCACCCGCAAGCAGACGGGTCTTATCGTAGTATAGTTAAGGATCGAATCCCAAGGGATAATGTTTTTAAGAATCGTTGCTAGTCTAGTCTAGCTCAAGTAAGGCTAATATTTAGAACAAAGGTTGGGTTGAACTTAATTAAACTAATGCGAGGAAAGTAAAGAGCATGATTAAAAGTTGAATCTAGATTAATGATGGGGATCACTGGGATGGTCCCGGGTTTCACCACCGCTACACATGAAAACACATTCAAACACAAACATCCAGGCAAGATCTAACTAACCAGATAGAACTGTTGTGAACCCTCTTAGACGGATGTTTAGGTTCACGTAAGCATCACCTTAGGCATCAGATTTCTCTTCGCCATCTGGATCATGCACTTACGGTTCTGAAGATATAGATATCCAACTGAAGCCATGGAATGATTAACAACGAAATGAAAAGTTACAAACATGCCATGGAATGTTTAACAAAAGGACATATAAGCATGGGTAGTGGGGCTAGTCCCCGTACCCCAGTGAAAAGAAACTACTCGCTCATGATGTGAGGAATAAGAAGGATAAGAGAGAGGGAAGATTCTGCCATGAGCATGATGTAGAAGAGTGTCATAGCTCAGTGAAGATGATGTGGTCTTCTACGTCATGTCGGGGCAGATCTGGATGAGGATCGAGGGACACCAAGATAGACTGGATAGTCTTTCTCTCTCCACCTTCCTTCTCTTCTCGACCTCCTTGCTCACAGAAGGAGGAGCAGCCTTTGGATGCGTATATGGCGTGGATGCACGTAGATGCATGGGATCGAACCTGCGCTCAGGCACCCTGGCGGCGTACCAGATCCCCCTCCTAAATGAGGACCCTACTGGTCCTATTTATAGGCTTGGATCAGGTTTTGAACGGTCATGTTAGTATTTCACAGTCTAGGAGACCAGCCAGTGTTATTTCACACGGTTTGGAAACTGCTTAATATTTTCACATCTACAAAACTGATAGGACTCTTTCACGTTCTTTGGAACCGCTAGGGTTCACACAGTCTGAGACCATTTATCTCCTTCTCAGTTTGGAAACCGATCAGCTATCCTCAGGGTTTTGGATTCTTCACGGTCTTGCGTTGGTCTTTTACACGGTTTTGGACTCTCCCGTTCATGAGACCGCTAGGGTCTTAACGATCTTGAGAATGATGGTATCCTTCACACGATCTCAACGTTCACCAGGTCTTTGTAGCCTCGCGGTCTTGGTGTTCATTCGGTCCTGGCTTCTCATAGTCCTACACTCTATGGCCCCTTTCACGGTCACAAGACCGTTAGGGTTTTCTTTACAATCTCAGAAGGTCATGGTCACTGCTTCCACATGGTCTTAGGCTTCTCGATCTTGCCTTCTCTGCCATCCAAACGGATTCGTCGTCCTCTCGATCTCGTGGGGTCCCACAGTCTTAGCGGCGATGGACCTGGTTGCTGGTTCGTGGATGCTATGTATAGCAACGGGACCAGGGTTGCGGTCGATGAGGACACAGGTAGAGATCGTAGGCACCGTCGGGTGTGTGCCAGTGGTTGCATTGATCTGCTGTAAGGTTGCAAGTGAGCAGAGATGGTGGCTAGCAGAGAGGGGAAGGAAGCAACGGAGGAAGTAGGTCATCGGAGAATTAGGGTTGTAGGTGGTGACCATCTACTGTCGATGGGGAGGAGGATGATGATGCTTTAGGGTTGCAGGCCCAGGCATCGGTGTAGATGAGCTCACGAGGAGGTGAGGACCAAGAGGGCAGGGAGGTCATGAGGGTGTTAGAAGCAGGGGGCAGCAACGTGAGGTCCTCGCAGTTTGTAGGTGGAAACTGCCCCTTACAGTCTTGGGATCATGAGAGTTCTCACGGTTTTGAAACCGTGAGGGCTCTCACGGTGTTGAGATTGTAAGGAGGAGATCGTGTGAGGGTGTAAGACCGTGTAGGCAGATGAAGGAGAGGCGTTGATTTTCGATCGGACGGTGTCGGATCCTCGCGGTCTTGGGAGAAGCCACTACACGGTTTTGGGATCATGAGGAGTAGGTGCAAGATCATGAAGGGAATGGGTGAACCAAGACTGTGAGAGGAGCAAACCGAATGGAGGAGCAAACCGCTATGGAAATACCGAGAGGTCAACACCACTAGGGAATTTGGTGGTGGTAATGATGGTGGTTGAGGATGGTGAAGGTAGAAGGATGATGTTGATGAAGATGGAGATGGAAAGTGAAGCAAGTGATGGTGATGACCATTGATGAAAGGGGAAGGAGACGAAGGGTGTTGATGAAGGTGGATCTAGGGTTGAGTGAAGGTGGCCCCAACTGAAGGTTCAACCTCATCGTGACCTGCATGATCTGCATGAAAATCATATAATTCTAGTTACTAATCTTGATAATTCAAACAATTAAGTAAATTTGCATATTGTAAGATCTATGAGATGAAAGTGAAAGTATTTAAGCAAAAATGGCCCAAAGATGGTGACTGAAATCATGATGAATATGGATTCATCAAACACCCCAAACTTAAACGTTGCTCAACCTCGAGTAACACTAAATCTAAAACAGTCACCAAAAGAATACTTTCAACTTGTGTGGCTGCCTGATCTTCACATCACGATTGTTTCCTTTCTACTCAGTATAGCTAAGCATCTCAACTTCCTGAGATCACTGAACACATCTTACCATATCTTCGTTCCTGAGTTTGTTTTCCAACATCCCATCATCCCCACTTTTTCTAACAACAAGCATTTCTAAGAGTTTCGTAAGAGTCCAGAGGTACCCGTAGAACAATAAGTGTGCACCCGATCTGACACTGGTATTTTTCAAGATAAGGAGAGGCATTCATTGTGCCTTAGGTGGAAAAGGGAGTGAAGGGTGGTATGGAGGGAAGAAATAAATCTCTCCTCTATTCGACTCAAGATTTTTATTTATAATTGCAATTTCATTGATTGCATTTTTTTCGTGTGAATCTCTCCTCTATTTGACTCAAGGTTGCATTATTTTGTGTGCACATTGGCATCTTTTCTTGGTGGTACGCCCCTATTAAATTGCAAGGGGTATGGAAGAAGCGGATAGAGAGAGGAGGTGTGCCACCCCGAACTTAGGGTTTGGCACTATTTGGGCTATTTTTGTTTCTTTTTTATGGATGGAGGGATACGAAGATGATGGAAGAAGTGTAGAAGAGAGTTCAGATCAGAATGTAACTTGATTTACAATTTAGTGCACCGGGTCTTTCTCTTTATCGTACTCTTCTCAAATAATGACTTGATGAGGATCTGGTGGAGATTCCATGCTATTGTTCCACTAGATAGTTAGGAAGCACGACGTGTTTGATCCCTATTAGTTTGACAAAAACTTGTCATTTTTGCAAAAGGATCATGATGTTAGGATTCATAAGCTTCACAAGATGATTTCAATCAATAGGCTAGTTTTCAGAAAATGGCCCTTGAGGCTTTGCTTCGAATAAGGAGGGTATAATGATTCAAAACTACATGGAAAAATAGGATAGATGACTAGGTGATGGCTTTGAAAAAAACATCAAAACTTCATCAAATTTCTATACAAACTACTTTGAAAACTTCAAATTTTTGAAAATTGTTGAAAAAATTGCTCGAAATTGCAACGATGAAATCTTAAGTCTGAAATAGATAGGAGTGGGTGGAAAGTAAAGTATGTACCACCCACCCTCCACCCTGAACTTAGAAATGTGCTCGTCCCGAGCAAACTCTAAATCTGAGATTAAGGGGAAAACTCATGCCGGTTGGACCACCAGATGTGGTTGTGTTCCAATCAGCGTGCGTCCTCCATCTGAAAATCTCAAAAAATGAAGACTAATCATAACTTTAGATAGCATCGTGTGATGTAATCTTTATTCAGTGTAAAATTTTCTAAAAAGGTAAAAACAAAATTAAGGAAATTTTCTAATTCAAAATTAAAAGTAAAAATAAAATTATTGATCGGGTTACCTCCTGACAAGCGCCTTTATTTTATGTCGATGGCTCGACATGCTGATATCATCACCATGGTGGGGATCTAAGTGGAACTTGAGCTAGATTGACATGTTCTTTTGGTGGTTTCTTTCTTAGACATTCATTAATCTTTGATATGACTATGGCCTCTTGTATTCTTTCCCATACAGAGCGAGCATTGTCAGAACACATAGGGAAACAACTTGATTTTGTTCTTTATTGCTCAATCCGAGGTGGAGAATAGTTGTAGGGGAACTGAACGACTTCATTGATAAAGTAGTGTTGTTGAGGCTCGAAAGAAAAGTTCATCTGTTGATGCACTATCCCTTCATCGTAGCAATGTTGGTCGTTGATGTCAATCAAATATGGATCTCGGAGATGTTCTCGGTAGAAACTACAGTCCAAATCTTTTTGCGGAGGGAAGATGAAATCAGTAGTCTCTGTCTGTTGGGCTACTGGTGCATTCCATAGGATGGTTGTTTTTAGATGAGGAGGCTCATGGACACATGCAGAAGGTTCAGTATGTGTAACAACATGGTTGAGAGGTGTCACATCCATAGTTGATGACATTTCTTTTGTCTCTTCATAGACTGGTTCACTCTCAGTCTCCTTTTCATCATGGTCCTTTTCTGAGGGAATATCGGGTTTTAATGTAAGGAATTGTTGTTGCATTTGAATGAATTGATTAACACAATCAACAAAATATGCTTCTTCTTCAATGCGCTCCTTACTACTTTTGGATGCATGGAAATCAAAAGATTGGTTTCCTACCCTTAGGGTCAAGACTCCAGCTTCAACCTCAATCAGAGCTCTAGCAGTTGAGAGGAAAGGTCTTCCAAAAAGGAGGGGGTAGCGTGGATTCTCCTTGATGTCCATAACTACAAAATCACACGGGACATATAAATCTCCAAGCCTTATGGGGATATCCTCTATGATACCAACTGGCTTGATCATTGAGGAGTCAGCAAGTTTGATGGACATTCTAGTGGGTAAGAAGTCGGTGAGGACCAGTTTGTTGCATAAGATGAGAGGATTAATAGAAATGCTAGCTTCGAGATCGGCTAGTCCTGGTCAGTTGACAGAATTGCTTATCGAGCTGTTAATTCCAAAGGTTCCTAGATCCTTATGCTTGTGAGGCATCCTATCCATCACTAAATAAGATTAGTTTTCTGCCAATTTCACCGTCTGATGTTCTTCAGTTCTATAATTCTGAATGAGTAGGAGTTTGAAAACTTTGACCATTGGGGCATTTCAGCCATGGTATCCAAGAGCGGGATATTGACATACAACTTTTTCATGATTTCCTTGAATTTGTTGAACCTAGTATCGAGTTGGGTAAAATTTAGTCGGTTCGGAAATGACACACAAGGTTTGTACACTGGAACAACTGGCTTAGGCGAGTCTTCTGCATCAGCAACAATAGGTTCCTCAGAACTTGCCTTGTCGATCTTATCATTCTGAGTGGCACCTGCACTATGCTCAGCACCTTGGACATTTGTCACGGTGACAAGAGTCATGGGTTCTAGTAAGATAAAGCATGAACGAGTTGTCACAGCTTTAAGTTGTTCCATGTGCCTCAGATTGTCTTTTGGTTGTCCAGCTAAAGCTACAGCAGGTGGCTTGAGGCTAGCTGCAAGTTGAGCTAGTTGAAATTCAATGGCATTCTGGTGTGCTTGCTGGTTAGCTATCAATGTTTGTTGTGACTATAACATCTTTTCAATGGTTGACAGTTTATCATCAGGAGAAATGGGTCTAGCTTGTTGCCCTTGTTGTTGATTCTGGTAAGGGACTTGATTGGGGTCTTAGAACTGAGGGTTGTTCTGGTAATTGTTGTAGTTCTTGTCCTGGAAGTTGCCCCTAAAGTTCCCTTGATTCCCAAAATTCTGTTGTTGGTTGTTTGAACCAAATTGATGTGAGTTTACCGCTCCCGAAGGATTTCCTTCTGAAAACCAGGATGGTTCCTATTCAGATTCGGGTTATAGTATCCTTGAACAGGGATAGTGTTGACAGGATTCAGACTTTTCATCTGGCCATTATCTCTTTGTCCATTGACTTGGTTAGGATAACATCATAGAGAACATTGCAAGACAAAGTAGAGTGATCAGTTCCTTTACTTTCTTCACAGAACAGTGAAGCTGACTTGATTTGTTCTTGTTGTTGAGGGGGTGAGTGTCTTCTTTCATAGGCAGCAAGAGACAATTTGGATGGTCTTTCTTGGTGACTAAGAGATTTAGGGATTCAGCGATAGACGTGTACTCAGAAATAGCTTCAGCCATAGCTACCTTCAACACTCCTTTTCCTACTGATCTACCCCAATTAGCTTTATTTTCAGCTCCAAGGGTGACAACCTTCCATGCACTGTCATAACTCTAACGCATGAAATTTCCTCCAGATGAGGAGTCTAAGAACATCTTGATGTCATCATCCACACCCCATGGTGTGGACACTTGCGCAGAAGCTCTTTGTATCTTTCCCATGCTTCAGCAAAGGATTCTCCAGGGACCTGAGTGAACATTGTTATTCGACCCCTAATTTCATATGTGAGAGAAGGAGGGTAGAATTTTTCCAGAAAGACATTTTGAAGTTGTTCCCAAGTAGTGATGGGTTCACATTGTAGGGAGTTGTACCAACTTATAGCTCTATCAGCAAGAGAATATTTGAAGAGACGGAATTGGATGGCATCGTCAGATACTCCATTTTGCTTTGTCATAGCACATAGGTCAATAAACCTCAGAAGATGTTCTTGACTATCTTCTCCTTGCTTATCATAAAATGGGTTGTTTTGAAGCAAGGTGATCCAATGTGCTCAGATCTTGAAGTTTGGAGTGTTGATGGGAGGAGATTGTATTGGGTGATGAACGTCAACATCTTTAGGGATTGAGAACTCTCTAAGGTCCTTCTACAGTTCTGCTGCTTGCGCTGCTTCTTGTGCTACTTGGATTTCTTCTTAAACTGTAGCTCTGGCTTCTTGCTTAAGCTTTTCTCTTTGTGAATTAAGGGCTTGAGCTACCCTTCGGACTATTTTCTCCTCTTGTGCCATCCTTGCTTGGTTCTCTCTATTCTGATGATGAAAAGTTTTGTCTATATCAGGGTCAAAGCTAGCAGAGAGTATGAAACTGTTCGAGCAGTGCATACACTAGTCTTTGTTGGCACTGGGATGGAAAGATTTTTCAGAAGTAAGATTGACGAAGTAGAACTGAATTCAAGTGAATGATCGATTGTATCAAAAGAGAAGCAAAAACCTTGATTATCCTAAAAAGAACTAGATTTGACTAACTGATTCTGTTGTCCCCGGCAACGGCACTAGAATTTGACGTGGCCTATTATCACACTAACAAATTCACTCGGGGTTGAAATCCCAGAGTTTTTAACCAAAACTTGTGCAATAATACCACCCGCAAGCAGACGGGTCTTATCACAGTATAGTTAAGGATCGAATCCTAAGGGACAATGTTTTTAAGAATCATTGCTAGTCTAGTCTAGCTCAAGTAAGGATAATATTTAGAGCAAAGGTTGGGTTGAAGTTAATTAAACTAAATGCGAGGAAAGTAAAGAGCATGATTAATAGTTGAATCTAGATTAATGATGGGGATCACTGGGGTGATCTCGGGTTTCACCACCGCTACACATGCAAACACATCCATGCAAGATCTAACTAACCAAATAGAACTGTTGTGAACCCTCCCGGAGGGATGTTTAGGTTTACGTAAGCATCACCTTAGGCGTCATATTTCTCGTCGCCATCTGGATCATGCACTTACGAGTTCCGAAGATACAGATATCGAACTGAAGCTACGGCCCTCTGTTAGGATGTTTAGGCACACAGAAGCGTCACCGTGGGCTAGATGGCTCATTCCCTCACGGATCATACACTTACGACCTTAGGGAATCACATTCTATTTCTAGTTAGGGAGTCAACCGCGTTAATCGACATTCTATCCTACATATTGAAATTCTCACAACATAGGAAAGAACAAGATAAAAGCAAGCAGGTGATCAATCTACAAGCAAACATCAATGATTAACAACGAAATGAAAAGTTACATACATACCACGGAATTCTTAACAAAAGGACATATAAGCATGGGTAGTGGGGCTAGTCCCCGTACCCCAGTGAAAAGAAACTACTCGCTCATGATGTGAGGAACAAGAAGGATAAGAGAGAGGGAAGATTCCACCATGAACATGATGTAGATGAGTGTCGCAACTCGGTGAAGATGATGTGGTCTTCTACGTCATGTTGGGGCATATCTAGACGAGGAGTGAGAGACACCAAGACAGACTAGGTAGTCTTTCTCTCTCCATGTTCCTTCTCTTCTCGACCTCCTTACTCGCAGCAGGAGGAGCAGCCTTTGGATGCGTATATGGCGTAGATGCACATAGATGCATGGGATCGAACATGAGCTCAGGTATCCTGGTGGCGTACTGGATCCACCTCATGAATGAGGACCATGCTGGTCCTATTTATAGGCTTGGGTCAAGTTTTGAATGATCCTGTTAGTATTTCACGGTCTACGAGACCGGTTAGTGTTATTTCACATGGTTTCAAAATCGCTTAATATTTTCATAGCTACGAAACTGATAGGACTCTTTCACATTCTTTGGAACCACTAGGGTTCACACGGTCTGAGACCATTTATCTCCTTCTCAGTTTGGAAACCGATCAGCTCTCCTCACGGTTTTGGAGTCTTCACGGTCTTGCATTGGTCTTTTACACGGTTTTGGACTCTCCCGTTCTTGAGATCGCTAGGGTCTTAACGATCTTAAGAATGATGGTGTCCTTCACACGGTCTCGATGTTCATCAGGTCTTCGCAGCCTCACGGTCTTGGTGTTCATTTAGTCCTGGCTTCTCACAGTCATGTGTTCTATGGCCCCTTTCACAGTCGCAAGACCATTAGGGTTTTCTTCACAGTCTTGGAAGGACACGGTCACTGCTGCCACACGGTCTCAGGCTTCTCGGTGTTGCCTTCTCTATCGTCCAAATGGTTTCATCATCCTCTCGATCTCGTGGGGTCCCACGGTCTTGGCGGCGATGGACCTGGCTGCTAGTTTGTGGCTGATATGTATAGTAGTGGGACCAGGGTTGCGGTCGATGAGGACGTGGGTGGAGATCGCAGAC
Source organism: Alisma plantago-aquatica (assembly GCA_963693085.1). Classification (NCBI taxonomy): domain Eukaryota; kingdom Viridiplantae; phylum Streptophyta; class Magnoliopsida; order Alismatales; family Alismataceae; genus Alisma; species Alisma plantago-aquatica. Next base: position 77,605,399 of record OY856413.1, on the reverse strand, counting down.
GTCGTTGGGTGCGTGCCAGTAGTTGCTTGATCTGCTACAAGGTTGCAAGTGAGCGGAGACGGTGTCTAGCAGAGAGGGGAAGGAAGGAGCGGAGGAAGCAGGTCATCGGAGAATTAGGGTTGCAGGTGGTAGCCATCTACTGTCGATGGCGAGGAGGATGATGATGCTTTAGGTTTGTAGGCCCAGGTGTTGGTGCATATGAGCTCGCAAGGAGGTGAGGACCGAAAGGGCAAGGAGGTTGTGAGGGTGTTCAAAGCAGGGAGCAGCGATGTGAGGTCCTCACAGTTTGTAGGTGGAAATTGCTCCTTGCGGTCTTGGGATCGTGAGAGTTCTCACGGTCTTAAAACCGTGAGGGCTCTCACGGTGTTGATATTGTAAGGAGGAGATTGTGTGAGGGTGTAAGACCGTGTAGGCAGATGAAGGAGAGGCGTCGATTTTTTATCGGACGGTGCCGGATCCTCACGGTCTTGGGAGAAGCCACTACACAGTTTGGGATCGTAAGGAGTAGGTGCAAAATCGTGAAAGGAATGGGTGAACCAAGAGCAAACCGAATGGAGGATCAAACTGCTATGTCAATACCGATAGGTCAAGACCACTAGGGCATTTGGCGGTGGTAATGATGGTGGTTGAGGATGGTGAAGGTAGAAGGATGATGTTGATGAAGATGGAGGTGTAAAGTGAAGGAAGTGATGGTGATGACCATTGATGAAAGGTGAAGGATATGAAGGGTGTTGATGAAGGTGGATCTAGGGTTGAGTGAAGGTCGCCCCAGCTTAATGTTCAACCTCATCGTGACATGCATGATCTGCATGAAAATCATATAATTCTAGTTAGTAATCTTGATAATTCAACCAATTAAGTAAATTTGCATATTGTAAGATCTAGGAGATGAAAGTGAAAGTATTTAAGCAAAAATGGGACAAAGATGGCGACTGAAATCATGATGAATATGGATTCATCACTCCATCATGCAGAAACCATTCTCAACTACCAGCAGCCAAGCATCTGCTTTGTCGACCACTTCAGTCTTATCCTCTCCCTAAAATCTCTCGATATTCAGCTTGACAAAGTCCAAAATGGTGACTCGGAGTCGGGACGAATGGAAAGCAACTCACCATTTTCATCTGGCTATATCCCTGAGGGTCAGGGCATTAATGGCCTCAGTTAGCCTCTTCTACTATTCCATCCATAGGGCATCAGGGGTGTGAACCACCATTGCCGGTCCTAGACCACCGTTTTGGTCCTCCTTAAACTTGACCTCATCCTCAGACATGTGTTCTTGTTCCTGGTCCTCAAACTACACGCTTTAATCTCACTCACATGCAAGACAAGATCAACTTCCCGACTGGTCACTCATCCTAGTACTACTCCAAGCTAAGCACACTTAACTATGGAGTTCTTTATTAATGGGCTCCCAAAAAAGGAGGTGCACCTTGGTGATATGGGTAGTCCAATCATTCCTTATAAGATAATTTTATATGAGGCCTCAAATCCTGGGATGTTACAATCTCCCCCACTTAGACTCTTGACGTCCTCATCAAGGCTCAACTATATGGCCTCATAATATCACCCCATTTCAGTGAAGACCCAGAATGTCCCATGGACACCTAGCTCCCGATCACGGAATACCAACACAAGGGTGGCTATGTAAACCATGGACAACCCTTTCCAACATGCCCGGACTGTAGGGTTTTAGGGGAGATATAGATAGCAACGGAAAAAAAAAATTCTTCTCCCAAACCCAGAATAAAGGAATCGCGTCAACGTCTATACAATAGGAAGGATGGTTTGTAGAGGCATACCTTGTCCTGAGGCTTGCTCGGCGATGTTACCTCACGACTTGTGCGGTCTTCACCTCCGGTCTTGGACGATGTCTGTGCAGCTCCTGGTCTCACCGGGACTGTCGGAATTGACAGCTGTCCTCCGAGCGACAGAAGTCTCCTGCCTCTGAAGTAGTACACACGGACCACCTGGAACTTTGATCTCCTTGTCCCACAAGGAATCGAAAGGAGTCACACCCTCCTATCGGCGTACTAGTCACCGACACACTCTCTTGCAACTAGTTGCCTTTCTGTAGTTGTCTTTCCATTGTTGTGTCTCCCTTATCGGGTACCACTTGCTCGGGCTCTCTCGGTTACCACAACCAGAGAGAACGACAACTTTTCAGAGCAACTGGTATTCTGAGTTGTTGTTCCTGAGAAGCCCCCAATACCCCTATATATATATGAGGGTCATGGGACAGGGTTCTCTACCCTGGGCAATGAGGAATTAAAGCAAGAGTAGATGGGTTTGATATTTTCCACAAAAATAACCAACTACGCCAGCCGAACCGATTGTTTCACACCCTGAAACGATCATTTCGGGCTCTGAGCCGTTCGTTTGGGACCTGAGCCAATCGTCTGGTGCTCTGATCCGATCGGTTCATGTCTGATCTGATCGGTTTGTGGTCCTGATCCAACTCAAATTGCCTTTCATATTTGTTTCCGATTAACCAAATATTAATCCTTGTCCAAATCAAATTTGTACAAGTGAAACAAATTGTATTTGCAAAATAGTCTTCTGACTTTCCAAACTATCTCGGTTGGTCACATGAATCGACCGAATCAACAATTGAGTTGATCGTTTCATGACACATGAGCCGATCATCTCACCGATTGAGCCGATTGGTTCACCAACCTGAGCCGACCAGTTTATCACATGAGTTGATCGGTTGGAAGTGCAGACTGTGCAAAATGAGTCAATTGCAGTTTCAATCAATCCGATACTCTAATCAATTGGTCCAACACCTTGAACACTATGATTTTGAGCTATCAATCAACTGAGTGTTTAATTGAACTACTAAAATCCTTTAGTAATCAATCTAAACATCATTTGTGGATAAACTCCTCTTCCAGGTTAAATCCTATGTGTGTGACCCTACAGGTCCATTTCACGTTGGCAGTGAAAGTCCATAACACTTATTAATTCACAAGCAAAGAGCGATGCCTAGTCGCACATCAGTGATACCCAAGTGAAATAGAAAGTTGGAGAACAACTTTCAATCCTACAATCCGTGAATGGTGTTACAGTGAATGCATAATTCCTTTATCACTGATATCCCGAATGAACTCAAGGCATGGAACAGTCATCCTTTCAATGTTCATTCACTTTCTTGATCTCAGAGTAGATTGGAGGAGATATGTATGACATCAATATCACATATTGATTTACACATGCGTGCATGCCTATCTCAATCCTACTCATCAAGTGGCCATGGATATCAAACTCTCTCGGGAGGGACAAATCCCATATCTATCACTCACCCCTCAAAAGCCACATGTGTCAAAGTCACCCAATCATCACCTTTATAACAACCTATGTTTCAGGATTGTGTTTGATGATGTCAAAGTTTACCCAACGACATGTGTTGAGTATAGTGATTTCAGGTCAAAGAATCACATTCACAACCATCACTGTGAGAACTGACTGTGACTACAATGTCATGGTTCCATGTGTCAAACTCACAGTGGGTCTTTCTGATATACTTGTTCTCTAACAAGTACCTATGTGTTTGGTTTGATATCTCCATATCATCACTAATGAGATTCCACCATCAACGAACACCACAATCTAGTCTTGTGTGTCATTGGTGTCTATCTACCTTCCAGAATGACATCCGACTAGGGACATAATAAGAATGTACAAACTCTTAGCATATGTATGATCTCATCATTCAGGTCCTCAACCTAAAAGCATACATCATTGAGTACTGTCATTCACTAGACATTCAATATGTTCTATCACTATCTCATATGACTGAACCAGAAAGAATTGGAAGCCTGCCTTTGATGTTTATCAAATCAATCTTAATGTATCCCACCAATCATCCCATGATTGGCTCTCAAGGCATACATACCAACAGACTCCCACTTGCACTGTGAGCCAATCACCCTTGAATCATATTCTTAGTGATCTTCAAACATGTCCCACATGTTACTGTGCTCTAGTGCTAACATAGTGAGTTATGGCAACACTTTGCCAAAGTCGGTATTAACTGCATGTCTCTCATCTCTTCGATGTACGTCACATGTATCAGATGGAGTTGTCGTAATATGTGATCTAGTATTCCTTTGATAACCTTTAGCCACATTGCATGACCAAGCACACTTAACTTGTCATCAATGACCGGAATATCTATAAGTTCATCTCTATGAACTCCTAGATCCATATAGTATCCACTGTTGTTCTTTAACACATGGATACTCAGCATTTCCTTTTAAAACAACTTTATTGGAATGTTTCCATTTATCAACAAACATTCACTTTTATATATCCCATATATATTTTACGATTAGTTTTCTATCCTTTCCAGAAGTTCACATCAGTGTAAATCTTTACAGTGAACCCTTCCTTATTTCCATAGAACTAGTACTTATCAAGTTCTCATGGTATTCCAGTAACCCTTACTGGAACTAGACAGACATCCACTCATCATGTCCCACATACGAGTTATCAGGATGAGCATATCATATTGTCATGTCCTACATACAAGATGATAAATGCATTTTATTCTTTCTATGTCCATACATGCAAGATAATGGTATGATTACATACATGATAGATCCATATCTATTCTTAGTATTCCCATTCTTCATAAGAATTGGACACTTGGCCTTGGGATACTAACTCCAAGTTTTCTCCCACAGAATCTGTGTATATTGAACCCTTCAGTGTAGATTCCCAATGCATGCTCTCTCTTTTCAGGTCAAGAGGTTTTCGAGAACTATCTCTGTAGATCTCTATTCCTATCATATAGGAAATGTCTCTATCTTCCTTAAAGATAATTTCCACTTTAGATTTCCATTCTCTAACACCTCATTCCTCATCGACATGTGGAATGCAAATACACTCCCACTAAATCACAGATCTCTTCTTTATCTTTGACATATCAGTCAAACCCTTTGACCATATTATCAAAGTAAAGATCCAGTTCTGAGTTGCTTGTACTTAATCAATCACATTGATTAGTCCATTGTAACTTATAGACTTCATTTGCATTAATAGATTCATAAACCTTATAGGTTGTGTCACGTACACATCCTTGTCTTATTCCTTACAGGAATGCAGTTTCAGTATCCGTATGCCAAATCTTTTAGTCATTAAGTTGCAATTAACAAGCATCATCCTTCTCAAAATGTTATCCATGTGTCTTAACACTTAAGACTCATTCGCACTTATGGATTTCATCCCAATGGGTGCTACCATCAAGGTCATACCTTTATGGTTCACATGGAAGTCATTTAGAATGTAATGGTCATAAACCATAACTCAAAATACGGTTCCTCGTATTCATCTAGATGGTTGACTCATCATATGATCAACTCATCACATAGATAATCGAGGTGTATCTGTAAAGGATATAAGAACTCACAACTCCTTGTGATTCTTAATGTCCTTTATTAGTGTGGGGTATTCTTTATTTAAGAAGAAATCAGTTATTTGATAATCATCCTCTAACTCCTTAGAGTATGACTCCTTGTTGATTTAGACATCACCATGCCTTAATCACGAGCTCACTATGATACACTATCATAATCACTCACAAGGTTCTCAAACATTTAGTCTAAGTATTTCATTCATTGATCTCATCAAGAATTAACACTTTACCAAATCCGTACTTCATCTATGATATTCTTTAACACTTCAAGATATTCATATTGGTATTTCTCTAAACACCGTTTGAAGTACTAGCATTAACTCTAATAGGTATGTAAATACATCACATGTATTATACCTAATAGGATAATCATTCTCCCACTACCACTAGTGAAGATTGATTAATCATGTCTAAGAGATTCATGTCTCTTACTGGTTCTCTAACCAAAAGAGTCTAGATTTATCCATCATATGGAAACTAGAAATGAATTTTTCATGATTTATTCTAATTTGATTGTTTGAGTTATCAATAACTTTTAGGTATCATTTTATCCTATGCATACCAAGTACCACAAGATAAATAAGGCATTGCCATAAAGATCATATCTTTTGGAATTGAAACATCAACTTTATTAATTGCTATCATTTTCATACAATATGCAAAAATAATGTGTTTCTATCCATTGGAAAATATGAAATAGTAGTTCATAACTCTATTACATTCCTTTAAGGTTGAAAATAAACTATAGTACTCCTGCCTATGGCAGCAACATTTGCCCCATTTATTGGGTGCTTTACACTTTATATCTTGGTATCATATACCTCAAAAAGTGTTATGAGTTTATTTCATGACATCTTTAGGTGGAGACGTCTGTTGCCTCCTTCTTCTTTAGTTCTTCCAGATAGAGTGGACAATTCCTTTTCCAATGTCCTAGCTTTTGACAATGGTGGCAATTTCCTCTCTTGATCACGCCTCTCTTGGCCTTGAGAGTTGAAGATGACTTGGGCTGCTAGCTAGCATCAGAACCTTTCTTAGCCTTGCCTTTGCCCTTGCGCTTGGACTTGCCTTTCTTGTCGCTGATCATCACCATAGACTTAGTCTTGTCCTTATTCATATGTGTCTCGTCTGTCCTCAACATGCCCAACAACTCTGTCAACGGCTTGTCAAAGTTGTTCATGTTGTAGTTCATCACAAACTGACTATAGGATTCAGGCAATGATTGCAGTATCACGTCAGTAGCCAACTCTTGGCTCAGGGGAAATCTCAATCATGTTAGGTTCTCCACATACCCAATCATCTTGAGTGTGTGAGGACCAACTATATCTCCTTCTGTCATGACACACTTGAACAGTGCCCTGGAGACATCATATCTCTCTTATCGTGCTTGATCTTCATACATGTTCTTGAGATGATGAATCATCTCAATGACACCTATGTTCTCATGTTGTCTATGCAACTCGTTGTTCATGGAGCACAACATCAAGCACTTTGCATCAATGGCATCATCAGAATGCTTCTTATAAGCATCCCTTTCTACCTTGGTGCGGTAAGAGTAGGTTCCTTTGGAATTGTAGCATCCAGGATATAGAGCTTTCACTCTTAAGTGAGAACAATTCTCAATGTCCTAAACCAGTCGTGGAAGTTAGTCCCATTCAGCTTGTCCTTTTCAAGGACCGATCGCAACAAAAAATGATTGTTGTTTGTTGTCAATTGTACTGCAAAAGGAAATATATGCAATTTAGTCCAAAACTCAATTGTGACTTATTTGATTGATTTGAAAGTTTGATGATATAATTAGGACTTTAATTAATTATCGCTCCCACTATTTTTGTTCAAATTGATAGCCCTCACCATCAATTTAGAAGATTGCAACATACAATCTTCTAGTGGGTCAAGATCCATATTTCATCAAGTCATGAGTCAGCTTTGGCTGATCGCCCACAATCTTGACTATTTAGGTAGGCCATAATGCCAATTGCATCATATGCAACTCTTGATGAATGAACATGCGCAACACCTTGCCATGAACATTTTGTGCCTCTGGGCTTAGACGCTCTAAGAATCACTAGTTAAGTCTAACCCAAAAGCTGACATGGTAAACATGCACCCTGCTTTGGCAGAACCTACATGTTTACCCTTCACACTTCCACGAGATAGACGGCGCACCACGCTTTGGTGTAACCTATGCTTGGTTGATCAAGTTTTTCATGTATGCCACTAATGGAAGGCGTAAAAAACTTTATATTTAGATGAGGGATTTGGTTTTTATAGGTACATATACATATCCAATCACCATAATACATAGTACGTATCATATACATGCTATATCCCACAGAAAACATGTGAAATGATAAAAGTGATGATTATGGCCATCCTAATGTGATTCCTTGAGCCTAGAGGAATCACGATCATCTAGGTCTACATCACATGCAACATGTCCATGATGAAGTGCTATAGCCATTTGAGTTGATCAACTCATCACATGAATGACATGCACGCCCTGGCCGGTCATCTTGGTTCCACCAGCCGATCGGTTGGCTCCTCCAATTGATCAGTTCGCTTGGTCATCGTGCATCTCCTCATGTCACCACCCGCTCGTCTCGCTCCTCGAACCGATCGTCTGGATCGCCAACCGATCAATTCATGCCTTGAACTGATCGTCTCAGTCGTCGTCAGGTTGTCCGCCGTTCTTTGACATAACAGGAAATAAAAGATCTATCCTATTTTACATTTAAATTGGGAAACCCTGAGTTACATTCGGGGGGAGCAAAGGTAGGAAAAAAATCTCGAATTATCTCAGGTTATATCAAGAAAAGGAGGTAGGGAATCGGTGCACAGACCGAGATGCAAGCAACCACATTCAACTAAGCACACATATATAGGGTTTATTGGCAATAACCACACTATACATCCACCACAAAACTCATTTAAGGACGACGTGTATCGAGTGCATTCATATTACATATCATATATGTATATTGGGATTTGTGGATTCAGGATTAGACATGCATAAAGCCAATTTTATCTGCATCGTATGCAATAAATAAAGGCGACAAACCAAAATTGATCATATCGATAATCCTAAAGTATAGAGCAGTTGACGTGGATCTGATACCACTGTAGGGTTTTAGGAGAGATAGAGAAGGCAGTGGAAACAAAAAAATTCTTCTCTCAAACCCAGAATAAAGGAATCACGTTAACGTCTATAAAATAGAAAGGATGGTTTGTAGAGGCATACATTATCCCGAGGCTTTCTCGGTGACGTTACCTCACGGCTTGTGTGGTCTTCACCTCTGGTCTTGGACGGTGTCTGTGCAGCTCCTGGTCTCACTGGGACTGTCGGGATTGACAGCTGTCCGCCGAGCGGCAAAAGTCTCCCTCCTCTGAAGTAGTCCACACAGACCACCTGGAACTCCGATCTCCTTATCCCATAAGGAATCGGAAGGAATCGCGCCCTCCTGTCGGAGTACTAGTCACCGACACACTCTCCTGTAACCAGTTGTCTTTCTGCAGTTGTCTTTCCCTTGTTGTGCCTCCCTTATCGGGTAGCACTTGCTCGGGCTCTCTCGGTTACCACAACTAGAGAGAATGACAACTTTGCAGAGCAACTGGTGTTCTAAGTTGTTGTTCCTGAGAAGCCCCCAATACCCCTATATATAGGAGGGTCATGGGATAGGGTTCTCTACCCCAGGAAATGTGGGATTAAAGCAGGAGTAGAAGGGTTCGAGATTCTCTATAAAAACAACCAACTGCGCCATCCGAATCAATCGTTTCACACCCTGAAACGATCGTTTCGGGCTCTGAGTTGATCGTTTGGGACCTGAGTCGATCCTCTGGTACTCTGAGCCGATCGGTTCATGTCTGAGATGATCGGTTTTGTGGTCCTGATCCAACTCAAATTAACTTTCATATTTGTTTCTGATTAATCAATATTAATCCTTGTCCAAATCAAATTTGTATAAGTGAAACAAATTGTATTTGCAAAATAGTCTTCTGACTTTCCAAACGATCTCGGTTGGTCACATGAATCGGCCGGTTCAACAATTGAGCTGATCGTTTCATGACACATGAGCCGATCGTCTCACCAGTTGAGCCGATTGGTTCACCAACCTGAGCTAATCGGTTCATCACATGAGTCGATCGGTTGGAAGTGCAGACTATGCAAAATCAGTCAATTGCAGTTTCAATCAATCTGATACTCTAATCAATTAGTCCAACACATTGAACACTATGATTTTGAGCTATCAATCAACTGAGTGTTTAATTGAACTACTAAACTCCTTTAGTAATCAATCTAAACATCATTTTTGGATAAACTCCTATTCCAGGTTAAATCCTATGTGTGTGACCCTACAGGTCCATTTCACATTGGCAGTGAAAGTCCATAACACTTATGACTTCACAAGAAAAGAGAGGTGCCTAGTCACACATCAGTGCTACCCAAGTAAAATAGAAAGTTGGAGAACAACTTTCAATCCTACAATCTGTGAATGTTGTTACAGTGAATGTATAATTCCTTTGTCACTGATATCCCGAATGAACTCAAGGCATGGAACAGTCATCCTTTCAACGTTCATTCACTTTCTTGATCTCAGAGTATATTGGAGGAGATATGTATGACATCAATATCACATACTGATTCGCACATGCGTGCATGCCTATCTCAATCCTACTCTTCAAGTGGCCATGGATATCAAACTCTCTCGGGATGGACAAATCCCATATCTATCACTCACCCCTCAAAAGCCCCATGTGTCAAAGTCACCCAATCATCACCTTTATAACAACCCATGTTTCAGGACTGCGTTTGATAATATCAAAGTGTACCCAACGACATGTGTTGAGTGTAGTGATTTCAGGTCAAAGAATCACATTCACCACCATCACTATGAGAACTGACTGTGACTACCATGTCATGGTTCCATGTGTCAAACTCACAGTGGGTCTGTCTGGTACACGTGTTCTCTAACAAGTACCTACGTGTTTCGTTTGATATCTCCATATCATCACTAATGAGATTATGTCATCAACCAACACCACAATCTAGTCTTGTGTGTCATTGTTGTCTATATACCTTCCATAATGACATCTGACTAGGGACATGATAAGAATGTACAAACTCTTAGCATTTGTATAATCTCATCGTTCAGGTCCTCAACCTGAAAGCATACGTCACTGAGTACTGTCATTCTCTCGACATTCAATCTGTTCTATCACTATCTCATATGACTGAACCAGAAAGAATTGGAAGCTTGCCTTTGATGTTTATCAAATCAATCTTAATGTATCCCACCAATCATCCCATGATTGGCTCTCAGGGCATACATACCAACACAGACCGCACGGCTCAAGACTGGCATGCCACATGCCCATGTGGGCTCCACCTACTAGCGGGGTTATGGCTCTGATACCAAATGTAACGGCCCCGCCTCCCGGTAACCCCCAATTAAGGGAGACCAGAAGGTCAGAGACATAATCCCAATATTTCAGGATCTATTGTTTAACATTTAATCAAAAATAATTATCAAATTCTACTATTAATAAACTAAAAAGTTGGAATAAAACAAATCTTTTTGCACACCTTGTAAAATTCTGATCTAGACTTCTATTCACAGTAGAAGTCTAAGCTAACTAATCCTCCTTGCATAGGTTAATTGTATCTTCACAATGTTTTGATTTATTATTTGTCCATTTTTGGAATTGTACCTAAAACGTCGAAAAATAAAATGTCGGTTAGTATATTTCTATACTGGTATGTGGGGGGACAATCAAAATTTCCACAAATAGTTTCTAACAACCTAATTATCATAAATAAGTTATTAACAATCCAAATGACATTTTCAATGTGACATTCTCAACCGCTTTTGCCTTAAAGTCTGGATTACCCTCTCTTAGGGTTTTTTCCTTGCAAGGGACATAAGGCCACCTTCTCCATCCTGAGCTTGGTGCCTGGGATCACCTCTCAAGGTGCCCAATGGTCTTCCCTCTGGGGCTTGACCGATTATACCTTCCCTTCGGGGCATGGTCATGCAACGTACATCAGGGTGGCATGTAGGTTCGAGAATACACACATATACTTAATTGTGATAATCATAAGGACTTTATAGGATTGCATAATTAAACATTCAATAATTTAGGTTGCATCCAATCGATAAAACGTTCAGGAGACGCCATGAAACTAAATTGATTATTCATAAATAACCACATACCTATTCAGTCGATTCAACAAGCTAACAATAATCCAAGCAAAGAAATATCCAGGCAAGCAGGCAGTTCAGATAAGCAATGATCCTGAAACAATCATATAATTTGATTACTATTCACTTTCTCAGATTACACTCATATGAACTCGCTCCCTAGTGTTTCATACTTCCTTTTAGAGTTTCACTGGGGTTCATCCTCATCATTGCTTCTATAAACCCTAATTTAGCAAATCTAAGTATAAACCCTAATTAGCTTGTCATATTCCTCCTAACATGCTTAGGATCAATAAATAACAACATTATTCCAAATAATCCGGATTTTTCAAGGTAATTTCCTTCTTTACCCTAGATTAGGTTTGTAATCATATGAGTAACTCTACAAGATAATCATTTTTCTAAATAACCATCTTCCTCTGAGTTTATATTTTCTCAATTCAAGTCGGTTTCGATTGAGATGTCTGAAAATCCGAGTCTTGGTTTGACAATCAAACAATCGGGCTAGTATTTTAATTTGACCCAAAATTGACCTGAACCTAATTTTTGGACTCCTTCAATTAAAGTTTCCAACTAGACTTACAACAAGGCATCTAAAAAAATGTCTCATGTTCTGACATGACATTCATATAATAGACGATAAGCAACCAAAGCTATAGAAACAAATTGTCAGTTTAATAATACTTTTGCCATTTTTCCTACTTTTAAGTTGCTTCCTTTTTATTGTTCATTTGATCATTTCTTAGCACGCAAGTTATTAATTTCTTTGTAACAAATAATTCATTTGATCATTTCTTAGTACGTAAGTTATTAATTTCTTTATAACAAATAAGTGAAGAGTATTGTTCATAGTTCTATTTTCATTTCTTTTCATTTGTCACCTCTAAAATAATTATGTGACAAGTAGCGATATTTAATATTAACTTACCATTTTCAATCCCTTTAATTTGCTTCCTTTTTATTATTTATTCTTTAGCTAACAAATTATTAAATTCTTTATAACAAAAAAGGGAAAAGACATAATAGTCCATTTTTCTAAAAGATCATCTTCAAATCCGGATCTGAGTTTAATTCTGAGTTTAGATTTCTCAATTCAGGCCAATTTTAGGTTGAGATGTCTGAATAAAATATGGGTCCAGGTTTGAGAATGAAACAACCATACTAGTATTTTTTTACTCAAAATCGACATGGATCTGCTTTTTTTTACTCCCCTAATTAAAGTTTCCAACAAGACTTACAACACGCCATCGGTCACGTTTGACATGTTATCAATGTAGGTTGCATGCTCTATATGTATATTACCTACACGTACACTTTATATTACCAGCCAAAGTTAATCAAAACTCACGTGCTTAGCACGTGCAATCTACTAGTTTGGTAAGAAGAACATGGTCTTCGAATTTAATAGGCATGCAATGAATTCCTAGGTGCCCCAATAAGTATGTAATGAACTTTTATGTGCCAGGAGAACACCACTATCTCTCAACATGTACTGGCCCCGGCTAAATGATACACATCGATGCTTAACAAAACACCAAAACCCGAGACCACAATGTCTGGCCTAGTGAGCATGTGGCTCGAAACCCACCATTACATGAGCATTGCTTCTTCAGTAAGGACACTTTGTTTTTCTAAATAAGATACCATGTAATCATTTTTATATTATATTTATCTATTTTTATTTACTAAAATAATTAGAAAAGTATGTATATTTATTGATAGGCAACATCAATAAAATATAATATTTAAAATTATATATAATGGTATGCAAAATAAATTGATACAATGGTAAAAAAGAGTTAAAATATTAAGTCAGTGTATACAGTATATAGTAATTAAAATAAAACAAAATATATAATATTAGAGAAAAATTACAATCACAATAATACATATACAAAATAAAATATATTACGAAAATAATAACACTTAATTGAAAATAAAATAAATGATGTATATTATTAAATGACAACATATGATAAAATGACATTTAAAATCCAATTGATAAATACTAAAATCAAAAGTAATGTTAAAATATTAAATCTACTATACAAAATATATAATACTTTATATAAAGCAAAAATATAATATTTAAATAAATAGTAAAATCTCAATATTATACGTATAAAATATAAGATATTAGAAAAATTATAATAAATAATTGAAACAAAAGATATGATTCATATTATTTTGAGTTACAACATATAATAAAATGAAATAATGATTATAATTAAAAAATTAAGTATTTATATAGTTTCTTATAAATACTATCAAATGAGGCGCAGCGGCGGAGCCACACCCGGGCATCCGGAGGCACAGGCCTCACCGAAGTTTTGAAGATAAAATGTGTCGTTAATCTCACGCATTGTGTGGAATTCCCTAACGTCAACAGCGATTCAGTGTCAATCTTATATTCTTAATCCAGTTTTCATTTTCCAATTTGATATTAAACGGAGGCAGATACTTAGTAACATCCGCATATTTAAGTATACAGCTCTCCGTTATATGTCAATCTGTGAAGACGTGTTAGCTTGACTGTGTGGACTTGACCGTGGAACCAACAAGACGTGGTAGATCGACAAAAAATCTGCCGCAGCATAATAGGAATTGCCGCGCTGCATGGGTTCCTTTGTTATATTTTTTTCTACGTAATTATCATATGTATCTTTCACGTAACGATCACTGAATGGTGCATTATTTATTCTCTTGTTTCCTTTTACACGTTTGATATTCATATAGATAGGCATTAGTCGAAGATTAATACATTATATGATAAAGAGAAACATAGTCATCTATGAATCAGATCGGTTGGTGAAACAGAAAAAGGACGTATAGCAATGGAGCACGTGGTGACCAAGTCAAGCGGTGACCTTGATTTTAATAAACAAGATGCATTATTAGATCCCAAAGTTAGACCTCTAGTTTCATAATACCACTGCTTATCTAAGAAGCGGTTAGAAGAACAAATTAACGATGTCATTCCATCTGAACCTAGTAGTTTGATCAGATTTACATTTGATTAGTGCTACAACTTGTTTGAATATGATGTTGCAATAAATTCAACCCTTTGCTCCTTTTGTTATGTTCCCCCTTCTCACAAATTTCACTATTTATTAATAATGTGTTTTAATATCAGAGGGATCAAAATAGACTTCCTAATCATATAAGTGGTTCATAGAATAGGATGGTTAACGAGATGCTACCTTGGTAACCTAGGTTGAAAAAGATATTCATACATTGAGATTGTTGTGAAATGATACTAGAGTACTTAACCACAATCCGGATTCCTATCACTTTTTTTAATAATTATGGATTTATGTTCTTTTAAATTTTGGTTATCTTTAGACATCTAGACATAGTTATTTCATATACCAATTGACAATGATATTTTAACAAAAATGTTTGCATTTGTGCCTCGCCTATTCTGAAATCCTGACTCCGCCTATGACGAGGCGTACATGGTTTCTAATCATTTTGATCTCACCAAACTCAACGATGTGTACATGATATCATTATGTTGTAGTGAGTGATAGGCAAGTCCTACCACGTTAGCTATATAATGAACTACAATGGATTTGATCGTGTCTCTGAGCTCGTGCAACACTCTAGTCAACCCAAATGTTATCAATGGTGTTTGGAATGGCAACCCTAGCTAACCCTTCTTTGTGGGTCTCTCTCAACTGACTAGGAACATGTGGTATTAAAAATCACTCCAACGTAGAGACCCGAGTTGAGGAAGTGCAGAGGAACTCAAGTCTCTGTGATCCAAGAGGGGTTGGGGATCACCCCAAAATTCACAATCATATTTTATTTCTAACCTTATCCATTAGATGACACATATTATTTAAACTACAACATATAATAAAATGACATTGTATTTATTTTTTTCCAACCTTATCCAATAGATGATACATATTATTCAAACTACACCATATAATAAAATGACATTGTATTTATTTTATTTCTAACCTTATCCAATAGATACAATACTAAACTAAAAATATAGATAAAATATTAAATCTAAATATACAGAATATACAATGTTTTATATAATACAAAATATATAAAATTTATATAAATAATATGATTAAAATAATACACGTATAAAATATATATAAGACAATTATAATATGTAATTCAAATAAAGATATGATCCATTTAATTTTAAGTTACAATATACAATAAAATGACTTTGTATTTATATAGTTTTTTACTAGTAAATAAGTAGTAAATATATATATATGTATATTTATTATAATTCAAAACAAAATAAGATTAATAAAATAAATTTTTCACAAATATATAATGTTTCTAAATAAAAATAGTAATGTATAATATTTAAACATACAATACTAAAATATAATATAGAGAATAGATACTAAATCAATATGTACAATGTACAATGTACAATATGTTGGAATGCACCACAAAAAATGTGATATCCCTGACCTTGCCTTTTGGTTGAACATGCTTGCTTATAATAATTAAGTGCTTAAAACCTTAATCAAACCATAAGAGGTGCTTTGATATCATGTGACAAGCTTAAGTTGTAAGTGCTTTGATCTTATTATTGTTGTTTCAGATCTTAAAAGCATGATCTTCATGATAAGAAAATGATGAAGTTTAGGGTTTGATCTTGTAGTATTCGTGAAAGGGTTGTTTTATTATAAACCCTAAATTCATAGTACCTGATTTTGCTATTAAATGATAGGTTGGTGTGTTTCTTTGTATCATCTTTAATGGAATATTAACATCTGAAATATGGTTCATTTACTATAGAAAATAGAAAGTTTTGAAGGTGTTAACATGCATAAAGATCATGGTTTCCTCTCTCCATACATGATCCTTTGATAATGTTTCATGAACAAGTGTTAGGGTTGATGAGCACCAAGATCTAGGGTGTTTTGCACTCTAATTGACGTTTGATATTATATGTTGTTAACCCATGTTTCGACCTTGTTCAAACCTGTTATGATGTTGGACAAATAGTTAATGTATGGTCAAGACAACCCTTGGTCTTCATTTGGGTCAAAACCATGCATTAAGGATTTATTAGATCTCAATAACCCTAAGGTTGGTTGTTGCACGCTTGGCTAATCACAACGCAGCGTCACAGGCAAGATGGTCCTGCACGCGTTGCGGCTACAGCCAGTGTTGCACGCGTCACCACAGTGATAGATCCTGAACGTGTTGTGTGTGGGGTGGATTGTACACGTAGCGACTACGGTAGAGTGTTGCATGTGTTATGGGCAAGGGAGGTGTTGCACACATTGTGGATCACGACATAGACCTTGCACATGTTGTAGGTAGTGTCCCCTACTGCACGCATTGCATATTACTACACCGTGTTGTGTGAGTGAGCAAAGTTGATGCACAAGGTTGAATATATGGATAATACATAGTGTAATGGCTCACATAAGATATTAAAATCATAATTTGCTAATCATTAATGATGGTGCCTAATCCTAGAGTTCCTCAAACATATGGGAGATCTTGGAATTGGGGTTTAGGGGTTGAATGGCGTTATGAAACCCTATTTGCCTAAGTACTGACCCTAACCCTATCATGTGACCATATGATACATGTGTTCACTCTACTTGAAGATTTTATCCCATGCTAGCATTTTATCTCTCATGTTTATGTAACCCTAACTTTATAGTTGAGGTGAATGACATAGTCATGTGAATGTTATGGTGAACCTTGTATAATACAGAATGGTGATCACGAACACTAAGAGATATAGTGAGTCCTCAATTGTGTAGTAATTATATGAATGGGTCTAATAACTTAGCAAGTTCTTTGAGCACTATATGAGGTGAAATCCTCTTAATATATGATTGGGGGATCGATATCCCATAGTAGTGTGTTATGATTAATGACCTTGTGAGAAGTAGTAATACAAGTGTCATGTAAAGATGAGACACCTTGTTGATTGCGGGTCTCAATACCATGTTGGTGCATGGTTGATATATTTATATGATGCATGGTATAATACATGCACGACACCATAATATGGTATATTTTTTGGGAAATACGGGCACAGGGAATATCAGTGAAAACAAAATTAATCTATATGTATTCCCATAACAGCAAGATCACGTCAACTACTATGAAATAGGAAGGATGGTTTTAGTGAGTTATACCTAGTCTTGGAGCAAGTTTAGCAGAAAAAACTTGCTTCTTTACAACTGTTGATAAGTTTCTCTTGGATGGCGGTTGTGCATCTCCTAGTCTTCTCCACGAACAACAAACATGACAGCTTCTGCAGCGCTCCTGTGGTCGGGCCATGGATTGTAGGTTGACTTTGCTCTCTGAGCAACTGCCAAAGGACTCATGCCTCTAGAGTAGTCTACACGGACCAATAAGAACTCTTGTCATTCACCAAGAACAGAAGGGAAGGAGTTGTCCCTCCTATTAGTGTACTAGTCACCAACCTCCTCTCCCACAATGATAACTTCCCAATTGTTCTCTCTCGTTGGCTATCCCTCCTTTTTAGGTAGGACTTGTCCGGGATTTCTTAGTTACCACAACAAGAGAGAACAACATTTGTCAGAGGAACTGATTGTCAGTTGTCTATGTTGTGTCTTGGGAAGCCCCCAGTACCCCTCCTTTTATAGGTGAGGTTTGGGTCAGGGTTCCCAATCTGTATGGAATTGTGCGAGAGTAGAAAGGGTCGGAATAAATTGAACTTTCACAACCCGTGATAGCCAAAATGGCCATTTTACACATCCATACGGTCTTCTCACACTTCCAGACGACCATTTGGCATTTCCCTAATTGCACATGAATTTGGAAATTTCAATTCCAAGTAATATACATATTGATTTTACTTACATCTCAAGTAAATGTAATTGAAACTTCTTGGGAAACATCATGAAACTTTGTTCGGCCCCAACTGGGCCATCTCACTCAAGCGAGATGCCCATCTCACTCACCTAGATAGCAGTCTTGTGAGTTGAGTTGAACTGATCGGTTCAATCACATTGAGTCAGTTAATTGATGGGCAAAACTAAGCCAATTCAATCCTAGATTAGTCTAAGTCCCAAATTGCCATCTCAACAGCTTGAGATGCTTGTCTGGCTGCCCAAACGGTCGTCTCACTCAGTGAGATGGTAATTTGGCAGACCTGGTCAGCCAATCGAGTGATCACTTGCATGAATTGAATACCTAAACACCTTATTAATCAATCCAATAGTATTTTAAGATCAAACTCCTCTTCTAGAGGAGTTCCTATGTGTGTGACCCTATAGGTCCCATGTCACGTTGGAAGTGAATGTCCATAACTAGCTTATGACTTCACAAGAAGAGAGAGGTGTTGAGTCGCACATTAGTTCTACCCAAGTGAAATGGAGAGTTAGAGAACAACTTCAACCTACAATTTGTGTAAGGTGTTGCAGTAATTGTATAACTCCTTTGTCTCTGATATCTAGGATGAACTCGAGGCATGGAAGGTCATACTCTCAATGTTCAATCCATGTTTCTTGAACCAAGAGTAGTGTCTGAGATAATGTGATCTCAATATCATATATTGATTCACATGTGCATGCGCATGCATTTCTCAATCTTGCTTATCAAGTGGCCAGGATATCATACTCCAGTAGGAGGGATAAATCCCATATCTAACACTCACAATCTATCCTCATGTGTTAAAGTCACACAGTCATCACTATTATAACAACCCATGTTTTAGGTTTGCGTTTGATGATGTCAAAGTATACCCAACGACATGTGACCAGTGCAGTGATTTCACGTCTAAGAATCACAATCACCACTTACACTATGAGAGATGATTGTGACCACAAAATCATGTGTCACTCTCAAGGTGGGTATGTCTGATACATTGTTCCCTAACATGTATCTAGGTGCTTGGTTTGATATTGCCATATCATGACTAACGAGATTTAGTCATCAACCAACTCACACTCTGATCTTATGTGTTATTGTTTTATTTCAACCTTCCACAATAACAACCGATCAGGGACATAATGGGAATATGTATATGTACTCTTAACATCTGTATGATCTCATCCACAAGGTTAGTAACTTGACAACATGCGTCATTGAGTAATATAGTTCTCTAGACATTCACTCTCTATCCTCATTATCTCATAACTGGGTGAACATATGAATTGAAAGCTTGCCTTTATTTAGGTTATTTTTAATCAAATCCTTTATGGTAATTATGCCATGTCAATCACCATATTATTGGCTCGACGGGCATACCTTACCAACAACATTTACATATGTAAATAATGATGATACATAGTGTTGTAGATGTCATGACCAACTCATGTTCAACTAACTAATGATGTTAAACCCTAATTGTGTCCCTTAGCCCTAATATGTTCCAAGAAAGTGAGAAGTGACTCAAATAGGGTTTGGTGCTACAATCATGATGTAAACTCTAAATGTTCATGTGAGTAAACCCTAACCCTAATCCTAGGGTATGTTATACTTATTGAATGAGCATGAATGAATAGCATATGATTATACTCTCTCTCCTACTTGTATGGTTCCATCTTGCTAGATAATTGAGTATCATAACTAGTGCATGCTATAAATATGGTTAAATGAAGTGCACTAGAATTGTAAATATGTGAATGTGCACACTTAGTCATAATTTATAGTGCTTAACCCTAATACACTCCAAACTTATGGGAGGTAATGAAATTAGAGATTGGTAATTAAATAGTGTCATGGAACCTAATGTGGTTAACCATGAATCCCTAACCCTAAATTGAAGGGAAATATGATGTATTTCTTACATCATTTAAAGTGATGAATATGATGATTTAACAATGAGTATTTTCGCTCTATTTGTATAACATTGATTTTGCATGTGAAATGAGTATCATATATAATGATTGCTATGGTGTATATGTGATGAGATACAGGTGATGCTTATATGACTATTGAGGCATGAGGAGATATAATATGATACAAGAATAATGTGATTGGTCTTATGACCTAGTGAAGGCTTGATGACTAGTGTGAGGTTATATCCTCCAATGATGTGATAAGGCCCAGTGATGAGATAATGATGATCAGCCTTGTATGATAGTGATAACAAGTGGTGATATTGATGGCCTTATTTAAGTTAGTGAGATAGAATTTCTCTAAGATGATGTGACAAGTTCACACCTTATACATTTGATATCTTCTAAGGTTGTTTCATAGTTATGCTTATTAGATTGAATTAGGGTTTTGTATGTCCACTTGTATGATGGATCCTTAATTCACCCAATTGGCATAACTAATAAAGAGAAACTTTAATTATGTAGTTGCCATTTACCATAGATACATCTTCAGCGTCAGTATCTAGCTGGATGGTTAAATTAGTAATTCCTATGGAAAACTCAAAGTACATATTATTGAATATGTAGGGTATCAGTGGGGGTATCTCCCTATATCCTTAAATTGTTGAAATAGTGATGTGATGTTTTATTATAGAACGGCCATCTGTGAGCCTGATCTCTAGCACTATGCCATGTACCAAGGCAGGCTAGTTATTTTACAGGACCATGACTATGAGTTGTTGTCTTTATAGGACTATAGCTTCGACTATAAGTTGTTGTCTTTGCAATTTGACTATATGTCACTGCATTGCAGACTCGTGCTGACCGAGTAGTGTTGGTGGTGATCATGGAGTCTGGCTCTTCCATTGATCTTATATGGTATTGATTTTGACTTAGCAGTGGTTAGTTGGATTTGAGTGGTACGCCTCAAATCCTCATGGAATAATAATTACTCATGTAACGCAGTTGTGTAGTATTATTGCTTAGGGTCGCATATGAATAACATTCGATGAGTGCCTTGTTGTGTTTCTTATACTGTTTAGTTTATAACAATTATACATTTTCTTAATATTCCTTATTAAGACATGAGATGATCTACTATTTAGTGTACATGCCCTAACTACTTAAACTGTGATAATTGCCATGCTTATATCATTGAGTTGAATCTACTTATCTATTAAAAGTATAATTCCATGTTTTAGTTACATGTGTTTATAACAGATGGTGGTGGAGAGTTATATCTCTCATTGGGACGTTTGGTCTCACCTGTGGGTTCCACATCTTTTTAGGTGGGCGTGCATGATGAGGTAGAGTTTGTGTGGCTGAGACTGAGACTGATAACAAGTAGAGTTGTAGTTGTTGAATCATGGATATGCAGCTAATGTCTAGTCATAGAGTCATATGTGTCATCCCTGTACACTTGGATCATTGGGGTTATTTCATGAATATTGTACATCATTTTGAGTCTGTAGTTGTATGCCATAGTGGTACATACATGTTTTGTATATGTGAGTAGTTGATTATATGTAACAAGTGGTGGCTAGATAGTCGATCAACAAAGTTGTGTAATACTTTTAATATGAATGAAATACAAGTGGCAGAAGTTTATGGCTTCAATTGTGAGTTGTTCAGTTGAAAATTATATTATGAGATTGGTTTTATTTTACCCTATTTTGTGGTAATATCATTATTAGTGTTGATTCTGTGCTTTGTTTTGAGTAATCTCATTTGTGTGGCAAAGGGTGTCACATTTGTTAATATCAGAGCTATAGGTTCACTGAGTATACATGGACACTAGGACAAGGAATAAGATGATGTCTATGTTGAGGACATGATATAAAACATGGTGTATACTACGTAACCTCAGTACTTGAGTGCCCTGGACATGTATTCAAATGTTGAAGGAAAGGTAATTATGGAACTCTTAGATTGATTTTTTTTTCTTATTACTTTGATCATGTAATCATTTTGAAACAACCTAGAGAGCATAAGAGATCAGAAATCATGGTGGTAATACCTTCAACTTACTCTAAATAAAGATGAGAACTACATCATAATATGCCTAAACATTAAATCTTTGGTGCTTAAAAGAGAGAGATACAACACCATGAAACTTAAACTTGAGTGCAAGCAAGCTATGAGAGGTTCTTGAAGTTGTAATTCAAGGAAATTATGAAACAAGAGACAGATAAATATGTGCTAATAAGGTAAGTCGGGTCTAAAATCCATGTATGATTGAGAGAATTCCTGATATAAGTATAGATAAGTATGAAGTGAGGAGACATATAAGAACAAATAAAGAATGAGTAAATTGGAACATGAGTTAATCTCAGACCAAGCTATGTGTATAAGAAAGTGTAAGGTGCAGTCTTCATGATATGAGAGAGAGAATAACGGAGATAGTCCCTATTCAATATAGAACATGTGAAAAATAATGATCTATCTCTTGATGTGAAGTTGTAAAACATGGTAATACGTTGGGATATACATGAAATGATGAACAGATACTAAAGAAGGAGTAATGATAGGTGTTTTCTCTTCAAAATTCCTATATTGCTGGCAAGGAAACCAAGATGAAATAGGTTAAAATGATACATGAGTAGTGGTATACCTGTGTAATAACAAACTAAAGATGGTAATCTCCTTTTCCTTGTTAGCAATCCCTGTGTGGTGTTGTGGTGATAAGGGAAGTATGTTCCCTTTGTGTTCTTTCTTTCTAGGGATGTGACATTCAAGTGAGTCTTATATCACCTGATGTGCATGGCTTTGAGGTGACCTTGAGATGGATACTTTGAAAAGTATCATTTGGGCTTGGACTTTAGTTCCAAGATGGTTACATCTGTGAATGATGATGTTTTGTGGATCTTCCAAAATGATAGGGAGATTCTTATGACATGTTTATTATTGATAGCAATAGCTGAAAGGCTGATTGGACAAGAATGTGATGTGTTTTGGCATATGTGATGAATACCAATGTGAGGAATACTAGTATCCAAGAGGTGTCATTTGCATGCAAAGTTTGAGAACATATTTCCTGATGAGACTCTAAGTGTTTTGTTTCCTAGAAAGATTGACTCTAAGATCAATTTAGTTACTAGTACCCAACCTATAGTATGGATATCATATGTTAGGAGTTTATGCATCGTATAGAATGATGTTGGAGGGATGTAAGAATTAAATAGGCACTTGCAAGATCTGCGTGGGGAAAGAGTTATATAATATTATAAGAAACATCAAGGAATGGTTTGGGTTACTGATACCTTGAGTAAAATGTATTCTTTGTTATCATTTGCTAAGCATGCGTGATTATATTCTTTAGTGTGCCCTAAAGATGACATGAACCAATGGTGATCTCAAGCTCAATATATGAGGGTGTTCAATGATGGTAGTATTGGCCCCATCAGGCAATGTTGACATGATGCTTCACAACAAATGGTGGTTTAGGTTACCACACAATGGTGTGACTAGGTATTATGAGTTGCTCTAACTAATCCCTAAAACTAATGGTTTCTTTGGTTGTATGATCTAAGGGTTAAACGTACATATTAACTGATAGTTTTGAAATGTTAAACCTAATCCAATAGTTGTGAATGAATGCTATAACATCCAATGGCCTATAATGAAACTTATAGTATGAAGTTTTGGTTCTAATAATGAGGGTTCAATGGTTAATGCCCTTAAACTCATAGTCTTACCTTTGCCCTTGCATAGATATTTCAAACACCCAGGTTTGTGGATCTTACCATGTGATGTTGCAAAGTTGAGAATGTGACTTACAAGTTAAAGTTGTCATCAGAGTTGTACAAGGTACATATAGTGTTTCTATGTTGAGGAAGTGTTACTTGACATAGAGTTGAGTCTATAGCCAGTAGTAGTAGAGATAATTAAGGGGTGTCCAATGTGACAAACCTTGTGTTAATCTTGGATAAAGGACATCATGTTGGTTAAAGTTTAATGATATCATTGTGACATAGAGTATTTCATGTGTGAGTTTGAGGATGTGATGCTTGCGAAGTAATTCTCTCTTCTTGTGTGGGATTTCGAGGACGAAATCCTTATTAGGGGCTTATAGTTGTAAGGCCCCTAACCTAGCTTAAAAGCTAAATTGTGTTTACCTTTCTTAATAAGATGCTTAGAAGTTTAATCTAATCCTTTGAGGTGTTTTTTTATTATGTGACACACTTATTTTTCGAGTTTGGTCAAGTTTGAATGATGTTTGAACTATGTTTGCTTGATATGGACCAAAATGCAATTTACCCAAAAGTGAGGGTTACCTTGTAAATTGTCACTTGAAGAGAGTGTTTCTTATAATTAAACACCATGAGAGAGAATATGATACAATGGGACACTTTTTTGGAATCATGTAAGGTGATATGACATTCCATGGTGATTTTAGGGTTTACTTGATATGGTGACTATGCTAGAGTTTGATATCATGATCACTACACCGCCTTTTGGATAGGGTCGTGATCGAGACACATGCCTAGGATGCATGGTCGTGATCGAGACAACCTTGAGATGGGAGGGTTGAAGCACCTTGTCTTATAATGTCTCGACCATGTACAATGGTAACCTAGTGTTTCAACCCTAAAGTGTCTCAACCGTGACAAAGTTGATGGAGGTGTCACGACTACGACAAGAGGCCAACCGACCTAGTAGGTCACGACACTTTTTCTGGATAAGTACATATATTTCAAATATTGCTTGTGAGTGGAATAATGGTTATTTGCTTGAAGGGCATGTGTCCCTTGATGGTCTATTATGTTGACACATCATATAACCTCTACTTCCCTACTCCCTTAGGTATATAACCCCTTTTCTTCAACCATGAGTAATTTTGTTGACCCTATACTCTTATCCCTCTTTTGGATCGTCCTTGGGGATTTGGGAGCAAGGAGGATCAAACCTTGAAGCTTGGGTGGCTGATTCACCATGCATGTTAAAGATCTAGTGCTAGATCAACTCTTTGATGATGGTTTCTTGGTGATTCTTCTCTTGGTAAGTAGTTCTAACTTCTTCATCATGTTTTCCCCATGAAACCCCATCTTCTTCTTCCTCTTCCTTGGTTGTAGACTAGGGTTCTACCCTAGTGGTCATTTTTTAGAGAAACTCCTCTTCACAAAGGCCCTTAGACTGTGGTTCTACCATTGTGGTAACTAGTGAAAGGATGTTTCTTCTCTTTTCCCTTTCTTCTTTGATTTGACCTAGGGTTTTCTAGCCCTCTTACTTGAGCTATTTCTTAATCATGGTGTTTCTCTTTTGTGAGGTGTTTTGGTGGCCGAAGTGCTAATCAAGTTGGAGCTTCTTTTCTTCTCTCTTGGATTTTTCAATCTTGGAGCTTGGATCACCACAAAAGGTGATTATATAACTCTTCCCACATATGTTATTCACATCTCAAACCTGATCTTATTTTTGTTGTTCCAGATCTTAAAAGCATGATCTTTATGATAAGAGAATGATGATGTTTAGGATTTTCTCTTGTAGTATTCGTGAAAGAGTTGTTTTATTATAAACCTTAAATTCATAGTACCTGATTTTGCTATTAAATGATAGATTGTTGTGTTTATTTGTATCATCTTTTATGGAATATTAACATCTGAAATATGGTTCGTTTACTACATAAAACAGTAAGTTTTGACAGTGCTAACATGCATAAAGATCATGGTTTCCTCTCTCCATACATGATCCTTTGATTGTGTTTCATGAACAAGTGCTAGGGTTGATGAGCACCATGATCTAGGGTGTTTTGCACTCTGATTGACGTTTGATATTCTCTTCTTTTAAGCCCTATTTCAACCTTGTTCAAACCTATTATGATGTTGGGAAAATAGTTAACCTATGGTCAAGACGACCCCTGGTCTTCATTTGAGTCGAAACCATGCATTAAGGGTTTATTCAATTTCAATAACCCTACGGGTTAGTTGTTGCACACTTGGCTAATCGCAGGCAAGACGATCATGCACACATTGCAACCGCGACTAGTGTTGTGTGTGTTATAACCGTGATAGAGCATGCACATGTTGCAACCTTGTACGCATTGCGGATGGGGTGGATTGTGCACGTCGCGACCGGGATAGTGCCCTAAACACGTTGTGGGCAAGAGAGGTGTTGCATAGGTCACGGGTCACGACACAGACCTTACACGCATTGCAGGTAGTGTAACTCGTTACACGCATTGCAGGTTACTACACCATGTTATGTGAGTGAACAAAGTTGATGCACATTGTTGAATACATGGATAATACATAGTGTAATGGCTCACGTAAGATGTTAAAATCATAATTGGATAATCATTAACAATGGTGCCTAATGCTAGAGATCCCCAAACATATGGGAGATGTTGAAATTGGGGTTTAGGGGTTGAATGATGTTATGAAAACCTAATTGGCTAAGTACATACCCTAACCCTATCATGTGACCATATAATACATGTGCTCACTCTACTTGAAGATTGTATCCCATGCTAGTGTTTTCTCTCTTCTATTTATCAAACCCTAACTTTGCAGGTAAGGTGAATGGCATATCCATGTGAATGTTATGGTGAACCTTGTAAATTACAGAGTGGTGATCATGAACACTAAGAGATATAGTGAGCTGTCACTTGTGTAGGAATTATACGAATGAGTCTAATAATTTAGAAAGTGCTTTGAGCACAATATGAGGTGAAATTCTCTTGACATATGATTGAGGGATTGATATCCCATAGTAATGTGTTATGATTAATGACCTTGTGAGAAGAAGTAATACAAGTGTCATGTAAAGATGAGACACCTTGTTGATTGTGGGTCTCAAATCTCAATACCATGTTGGTGCATGGTTGATATATATATGATGCATGGTAGAATACATGCATGACACCATAAGATGGTACATTTACATATGTAAATAATGATGATACATAGTGTTGTAGATATCATGACCAACTGACGTTCAACTAATGATGTTAAATCATAACCATCTCCTTTAACTCTAATATGTTCCAAGAAAGTGGGAAGTGACTCAATTAGGGATTGGCGCTACAATCATGATGTAAACTCTAAATGTCCATGTCATCTGACCCTAACCCTAATCCTAGGGTATGTTATACTTATTGAACGAGCATGAATGAATAGTGTATGCTTATACTCTCTCTCTCTCTCTCTTGCTTGTATGGTTCCATCTTGTCAGATAATTGAGTATCATAACTAGTGCATGTCTGGTTAAATGATATTAAGTGATGTCCAGGAGCCTTAATGAAGTGCACTAGAATTGTAAATATGTGAATGTGCACACTTAGTCATAATTTATAGTGCTTAACCCTGATACACTCCAAACTTATAGGAGGTAATGAAATTAGAAAAATTAAATAGTGTCATGGAACCTTATGTGGTTAACCATGAATCCCTAACCCTAAAGCGAAGGGACATATGATGCATTTCTTACATCATTTGAAGTGTTGAATATGATGAGTTAACAATGAGTATTTTCTCTCTATTTGTATAGCATTGATTTGCATGTGAAATGAGTACCATAGCTAATGATTGTTATGGTGTATATGTGATGAGATACATGTGATGCTTATATGACTGTTGAGGCATGATGAGATAATAATATGATACAAGAATAATGTGATTGGTCTTATGACCTAGTGAAGGCTTGATGCCTAGTGTGAGGTTATATCCTCCAGTGATGTGATAGGGATTATTATCCTCAATGATGAGATAATGATGATCAGCCTGGTATGACAGTGATAACAAGTGGTGTTGTTGATGGCCTTGTTTAAGGCAGTGAGACAGAATTGCTCTGCGATGATGTGACAAGTTCACACCGTATACATTTGATATCTTCTGAGGTTGTTTCATACTTATACTTACTAGATTGAATTAGGATTTTGTATGTCCACTTGTATCATGGAGCCTTAATTCTCCCAATTGGTATAACTAATAAAGCAAAACTTTAATCATGTAGTTGTCATGTACCATAGATCCATCTTCAACATCATTATCTAGTTGGATGGTGAAACGAATAATTCCTATAGGAAACTCAAAGCGCATATTGTTGAATATGTGGGGAATCAGTGGGGGTATCTCCCTATATCCTTAAATTGTTGAAATAGTGATATGATATTTTATTATAGAACAACCATGCGTGAGCCTGTTCTCTAGCGTTATGCCATGTACCAAGGTAGGCTAGTTATTTTATAGGACCATAGCTTTGACTATGAGTTATTGTCTTTACAGGACTATAGGTTCGTCTATAAGTTGTTGTCTTTGCAGTTTGACTATATGTCATTGTGTTGCAGAATCGTGCTGACCGAGTAGTGTTGGTGATGATCATAGAGTTCGGTTGTTCCATTGATCTTATATGGTACTGATTTTGACTTAGCAGTGGTCAGTTGGATTTGAGTTGTACGTCTCAAATACTCAGGACATAATAACAAATGATGTAACACAGTCGTGTAGTATTATTACTTAGGGTCACATACAAATAACATAGGATGACTCCCTTTTGTGTTTCTTATATTGTTTAGTTTATAACAATTACACATTTTCTTCATATTCCTTCTTCAAACATGAGATGATCTATTGTTTAGTGTAGATGCCCTAACTACTTAAGTTGTGATAATTGCCCTGCTTATACCATTGAGTTGAATCTGCTTATCTGTTAAAAGTATAATTCCTTGTTTTAGTTACATGTGCTTATAATCGATAGTGGTGGAGAGTTATATCTCTCGCTGAGATGTTTGGTCTCACCTCGTGGGTTCCACATCTTTTTAGGTGGGCGTGCATTGTGAGATAGAGTTTGTGTGGCTAAGATTGATAACAAGTAGAGTTGTAGTTGTTGAATCATGGATATGCAGCTAGTGTCTAGGCATAGACTCCTATGTGTTGTCCCTATACACTCGGGTCCTTGGGATTATTTTGTGAATATTGTACATTGTTTTGAGTATGTTGTTGTCTGCCATAGTGGAACAGACATGTTTTGTACACGTGAACAGTTGATTATATGTAACAGGTGGTGGCTAGATAGTCAATGAACAATGTTGTGTAATACTTTTAATATGAATGAAATACAAGTGGCAGTAGTTTATGGCTTCACTTGTGATTTGTTCAGTTGGAAATCTTTTTATGAGATTGGTTTTATTTTACCCTCTTTTGTGGTAATATTGTTATTAGTGTTAATTCAGCACTTTGTTTTGAGTAATCCCATTTGTATGGCAAAGGGTGTCACATAACTTTCATGTTTGGTCCAGTTTGGACAATTTTGTGCAAGTTATGCAATTATATGCTTGTTTTGGGATTTTCTACAATTTACCTATATCTAACATTTTCCTTGCAATTTTTTACATGATTTTGGTGTCTAATATGTTTCCTTATCATGCTTAAGCATGTTGTGCCTTGGGGCTCTTTGTTGCACCTTGGTTTGGTGGGGATACCTTTCTAGGGTTGAGTTAGGATTTACCCCCTCATGGATGAGATACATTTGATGTCATAACTCGATGTTCCTCTTATTTGGTTGGGAACTGATGGTTCTCCTTGTTAGAGGACAACTGATGGTGGTCCCTAGAGGTGTGAGGTTTGATGGTTTCCCCTCTTGAGGCCCCTTGGGTCAGTGGTTCACCTAGGAGGGTGCTCGAATGACGATTTTGACCCTTGTGACCTAGGGTACCCAAAACCGATGGTTGCCATGCATGGAACTTGATGGTTGGCCTGGGAATCCAACAACATATATCCTAGAAGACTCCCACAATCAATGGAGTTGATTCTTTTCATGTACATGATGTTTTAGGCCATGGACACATGGCAAACCTAGTACGACACCTCAAGCTTCTCTCCCTTCTTATCCTTAGCTTTATATACCTCTCCTCTTGCACCCAAATTAATCCTTTGGACTCATTTCTCTTCCTTGAAGTCTATAGCTTCATCCTCCTTGGACAAGTGGAGAAGATGGTACCCAAGGTAGAAGAAGGTGGCTGATCTCCTTGCATGTGCACATAGGGTTCAGATCTACCCTCTCTTGGTTCTTTTGGAGCTTCCTTTACTTGTTCTTGACCTAAGCAAGTAAGTTCTCCCTTCTTTGCTTTGTTTCCTTTGTTATTCTACCTCCTTCCTTCTTCTTGGTCGAAACCATGGATTTTCATGGTAGAGCTTTCTCTAGAAGCTTAAAGAACCTATCTTTCTTGCTTCTTTGACCTAGGTTTGCTCTCTTTCTTGGAGAAGAAGCTTACTTGTCCGTATGGAGTGCTACGATAGGGTTTTATTCCTCCTTTGTTCGAGCTACCTTGTAGTTTGGATCTTGTTCATCTTTCTAGAGCCGAGTTATATAACTTTCTCCATGTTTATTACTTACTTATAGCTTACATATGCTAGATATTGCTTAAATTTTAAGTTCTAAGATTAAAAGAAGCTACCTTGCTTAGGGTTTAAGCTTAAGTGTTGTTCCTTGAGTAGTTTATCACCATGGATGAGCCTAAAACCTTGTGCACAAACCTTTCTAGGTAGAGAAATATGTAGACCTTGCTTGCATGAGAATAAAATGATGGTTCTTGCTTAATAAATGATGGTCAAATTTAGGTTTTGTGAGCTATTTTTCCTCCTTCCCTTACAACCTGATGGTTTAGTTCTTTTGTTATTTTTCTTGGCCTCTGTATGCCAAATGATGGTGATCTCTTAGCTGTTGTTTTGAGATCTCCCTTGTGCACACAACTGGTGGTTATGCTCCCCCTCACAAATAATGGTTTTACTCTCTCAAATGATGGGTTTCTTTTAGGGTTTTGGGGTTGTTTTCTACCTTGTACATCACTCGATGGTTTGGCTTCTTGATAGAACCGATGGAGTTTCCTTTGGTGTTGTTTTTCTTGTGTTTCTCATGCCAATCGATGGACCTACCTTAGGTTCTATTTTTCTTCCTTTGGTGCCCAAGAAATGATGGTTTTAGTGCCTAGTAATGGCCACATCTGATGGTTTTCCCTTCCTTCACCAAACGATGGTTTTCTCTTGTGTTTTTCCTTGCTTTACCACTTGTTGATGACAATCGATGGAGGCACTGGGTCTGAAATCTGATGTCCCTTCTGGCCTATCAACCAATGGATGTTCTGACTCCCAAACTCTATGGTCCTTTAACCTATGATCACCAACTGATGGCTCTACTAGTTCAACACTCAATGGTCTTAACCAATGGAATTCATGATTTCATGATCCGATGGTCACAACCAATGGAAGTCCTCGACACCAGAAACGATGGTGGTCCATTATGCTACAACCGATGGTGGGTTGTATGCCCACAAACTGATGGTGCTTATTATGTCTTCAACCGATGGTGCTCTTTATGTTATTAAAAGATAGCTTGTCTAGGTTTAGTTGGTGACTCTTTTAGGTCACAACTTAATTGCTTCCTTAGTGAATCGTTCAAGGGTTTTACTTGTATCTCAATCGATGGTATCGCTTACTCAACATTTGATGATCCTTGATGAAGACCATGATTTGGTGATCACGGTTTGATGTTCTAACATCCAATGGTTTTGAGTGAAGCTCATGGTTTGATTGTTTGGTTTTGATGATGTTATACTGATGGTTCAATGCCTTGACTTTATAGTCTTACCTTTGCCCTCAGATTGATATAATCCTATGGTTAAACCTTGTGTTATGCATGGATCCATACTAGATAATAGTGTGGGATTTGATGGTAATGCTTTACCTTATGCATCCACGATCCAATGGGGATGTCATATATTAGGGTTTGTGTTGAGTACTAATTTTTGTATCTTCAATGTAACTTATCATGTTAAACCAAATCCTAATGCAATAGGTGAAGATGGTTAATCATGATTAGCTTCCTGATATGGTAAATGAAGTAATCCTCTTAATTCTAAGATAACCCTCTTATGTTATTCTATGAACACATTTTAGTTCTTTAATGTAATATCATGTTTAGTTGTGCACATATATGGTGATGTTTTTGGAGCCTTGTTATAAGGCGTCAAAAGATAACAATGATCTTGCAGGGAATGATGTGATGGACTTAATGACCTTTGGGCTTGGTTGAGCTCTGAATGAGGTGTAATCCTCTTTATGATATGACAAGGGTTAGAACCCTAGAACAATGTGATAAGAAATTATGTATTGTGGTGATGTGAAGATAAGTATAATCTCAGGAATGGCACTGAAATAGTACCATGTGGTGTTGTGATTAAGAATTATGTTTTATTAGTTTATGTCTTCTGGAGTTGTTATACTTATATGCTTGCTAGAGATTAATTATGGTTTGTATGTCCACTTTGTTTGATGTAGTCTTAATTCACCCAATTGGCAATAACTAATCAACTGAAACCCTAATCATGTAGTTCCATGTGCCATAGATCCATCCCAGTGTTAGATCATTCTGGATGGTGAAACGAGTATTCCTAAGGGAAACTTGGAGCACATATTGTTGAGTATGTGAGGTGCAAGTGATTATGTGTCCTTGACATATTGATTTCAAGATTAGGGAGGATGGCTATGGTCATACCTAGCCCTCGGTATGAGAATGGTTGTGGTCGTGTCTCGATGATTATATGTGTGATGAGATTTGAGGACAGTTGTGGTTGTACCTCGAATAGTAGGGTTGGCATACCACCTCCTTTCACTAGTGTCGTGACATGTACTAAGGACGGACTAGGCTATTAGCAGCTTGACCATATGTGTCATTGTGGCGGACCCGTACTGAACGGGGGCGGAGAAGATCTTAGGATTCTAGCTCTTCCTAGATCTTGTATGGCACTGATTTTGACTTAACAGTGGTCAGTTGGAATTTGAGTGGTATCCCTCAAAATTCCTCAGGGCTTAATAAAAGACATAATGCAGTTGTGTAGCATATCTGTATAGGGATTATACACAACGTTTCACATTGGATGATAACCCTTGTTTGCCCTTTTCTCATATAGATAATGTATAATGCAATAAGAAGAGTAGCCATGCTTATGTTGTTAGACGTACTGCTACTGTTGGTTATGATTATGATGTTAGATATATCATGTTGTTGACTATGCTTACCCTATTAAGCCATGCCTTTTAGTTGGAGATGCTTAAATTGCCAATGATGCTAATGCAGATAGTTGTGCTATGTTGTTAGCTATACTTATAATGTAGATCTGCTCAACTTGTTAGACATGCTAATACTATTAGTTATGACTAGGCTGCTAGACTTATTCATAATGCTAGAGATGCTTATGCTACTAGACTGCTTATATTGTTAGCAAGGTATATGACGATAGCCATGCCAATGATGATAGTCATTATATGTTCCTTTATGTATCTTGTTAATCATATCCCTTGTTATGCCTACTTGTTTAACATGCTTAATCTGCTTAAACTGTTATATTACTTGTTGTAATTAATAAGCGATGTTGAGTTATATCTCTCGTTGGGACATGAGTCTCAACTCATGGATCACCACATCATTTTAGGTGATGGGTAACAGCGGCAGCAGACCCGTGACAGCGAGGAGGAGCTGAGGTGATGAACTTAGAGATGGTTGTTTAGATGTCTGGTGTGTCCTAGAGTCATCCATGTACTCTCAAGTCCGGGCAGGGAAGTTTGTATATGATGTTCTGATTGATTTGAGTTTTTGGTAGCATTTGTGATGCTTATATATGTGCCATATATGGTTGATGTTCTTCTATATGTATATGTTGTGGCAGAGGCCACAGAGCAGTTGTAAAAGATTTTTGACCTAATATATGAATACAAGCAAGTTGTTGGGCTCTTATGTAAATATTTCTGAGCATGTTGGTGATGTTGGAATCATTTTTAATTTACTCTCTTTTCTGAATCTATGATTAATTAGTGATTAATCGTGTTTTGTATTTTGAGTAATCTCATTTAGTGTGACGGGTTCTCACAAAAAAAGTTGAACTCAGTGAAAATTGTAAACCCAAGCGGAAGCTAGCTATTCGTTCCAAAGATGTCGCTTTTAACTTAACCCAAAAATACATCCACCAATATGGTCATCTTGGACCAGACTTGAAATATATATATAACGTAGGTATGTGTCATGTATTTCAGGCTCGGACTAAAATGACTATGTTGTTGGCTGTATTTTTTACTTGGGCAAGTTAAACAGGATCAACCTGAAAATATTCTGCAAGAGTCCGGGTGATGTATTCCAAGCCTAATCTAAAATGGCCATTTTGTTGTCTCGACCCAGTATTAAAAAGTCTAAAAGTATCCCAGCAAATATTTGTCGCGCACATGCTTTGGGTGACACAGATATCAAGGTTTTAAGTCAAGATCTTTCATAAAATGGATTCCCATTTAATGAGTGCATAACTGCATGTTCTGTAATTCCTGTAACTTCTTCTGTAAAACTATGGTGCAACCTCGAAGCAAGCACAAAAGGTGAACGTCCTCAGGAATTAGGATTTGAGTGATCCAGTATCCTCCCTACCCCTTTACATCTAACGTATTAGTAGAAAATAGAAACGCGGCGGCATTTTGATAGAGATTAGCAAAGAGATAGGAAAATTCTCCCAGTGCTATTTCTTAAATTACCTAAAACAACTGGAATAACTTGTCTTACCTCACAGAGGCAGAGGAAGAGTAATACACGGAGGGATTCGGTAACTCAGATGCGAGCAAGCATGAAAAGGTGGGGTGACCCAAAAGGAGATAGAAACAAGTATTGGAGACACAGATTCAATAGGCGAGCAAACAGACCTTGGCCCCCAATCTGGCGACCGCATTAAGAGAGATAGAAAAAACTATATGCAAGAACCATAACTTTAGAAGCCTAAACCTCCGTCAGTAAGACTGATTTCAGTCTGCAAGCGACAAACTCCACTGCTCCTAGTCGCAGCGAATCGAAGATGCGGAAGTACTGAGACTACTCAATTCTTGTCGAAATAAACGGCATGACTTTCTGACATTAGACCCTTCGAATAAACGGCATGACTTTCTGACATTAGACCCTTCGAATAAACGGCATGACTTTCTAACATTAGACCCTTCAAACGTATGACAACCAAACCTACAACTTTTGTAACGGAAAGGATACTTTTGCAATACAAAAATCTTGTAAAAGTTGCAAAAGTAATCCCAAATAGCTTGGAAAATGCAGAAGTAATCCTCAACGGCCTGTATTGTATAGTATACGTTTCGTGAGAAGGTGCTACATAAATAGAGGTTACGAACGATTTTGTTCTAAAACACTGACTTGACTTCTCATCCTCATTGTTACGAGATTTCTCTGGATTTGTTGAAATTAGCTCAACAGATAATGCACTACTGTGTTGTCCATGACCTACTCAATGTCCCCCCAAAGAAATTCTGCTAGCCTAAACATGACGACGTGAAACTTCCTAAGATTGAAGTTGTTACATCACAAGGGTGTGGATTGCCTAATTCCAAACCAACATAGATAAATTATGATGAACAGTTATCCTATTGGTAAGTCCAAAAGGGTTGACCAAATTTGGATTCTTAAAGACGGTCAAAATTATTTGAACTCTCTTAATAAAAATGTATACCGTAAATGCTTATGTTTTCAATACAACGAATGGCTCGCCCAAGTCCCACGACTATTATTTTACATACCTACCATCTCACAACGAGCACCGCCAACTTTTTCTCTACTTTCACCAATTTTGTATGAAGATGACACAGCTTATCTAAAGAGATATCCGATAGGCCTAACAATCCCCCAACCGGGACCTTCACTAGCTTGCATTATACATACCAAACCAATCTCAGTATAAGACTAGTCATAGCACTTCACAGTCACCTATTAATACTTGGTTTTACATGCTTTATTTCATCCGCAATATCATCAAAGCCGCCAAAGAAAACACAAGCAAAGACAAATCAATTAAAGAAACCCATCATTAAATCACAACTCAATCACCATTTATCACTATCACCCATCCACAAGTCTCCAATAGCCATGCATCTGTTTGCACAAGGAAACACCCATTCTGTTTGGACGAGCAACTCCAGGGTAACCTAGGCAGCCAACTCAATTGCATGAATAGTGTAACCACACGTCATTCAATGTTTTAGTTCTTAATACATTATGAACATGAAGCCATCCTTTATCATGCTCAAAAAAACATATTTATGGACACTTCACACAAGGCACGTCACTTCAAAATCTTGCATGCTCAAGAAAGGCTGAGTTGGTCATCCTTCAATATTAAACCATCAAATACATATGTTCAACCTGTAAACTGATGGTCAGAGGAATGTTGGTTAGCAACGGTTGGCCATCTAGTTTCAGCACACATCTGAACCAAACACAATATCTTAAGAAGGATTGAAACTATTTGCAAGATTATAGCTGAACGACCAGTTGCTTGCCATCATGCTCTAGGGAGGAAGGAAATACAAAATAAGCATATGGACCTAACGACTTAACACCGCGCTACGTGCAGAAATTGAGAACGCAAATGCTCATATGCTAGCGCCGTGTCATGTCTGTAAACCAGCTCATATAGTTCGGTTTAAACATAACCGTCAAGAGTACTGGCCATGATCATAAATATTCCTCACCACACCTTAAAATAAAAATTAAGAAAAGTAGTTTCCCAAAATAAATAAAAAACGATACAGCAAGGATTGGCAAAAAAAAATGAGATCTCAGCTGCTGAGCTGCGCCACTAGTCTTAAGCGGGCCTTCTGGCTCAGATGCCATCCAACCTCCAACATCCTCAGAACTATGATAAGAAATCTGTACTCATGAACACATCTATTTGGATGGAGATACTGGTTAGTTTTAATTTTCCGAATTGGCTAATCCAATATTTACAATCATGGCATCTATACGGTACCTGCTAGGCTTTGATATATGTTTCATAGTAAAACAATGACAACATGTATAATGAAACTGTCTACCACGACCCAAACAATTCTAGTAAATTCAAGAAAGAATGGAACAGAAACCTTGCTATAAGGGGATACCGCACTTTTCGTTGATTTGTGTGACCAATATTATTCAAATTAGAATCGCCATGAAATTTTCCACTGCATAAACTTCATCAATATCTATGTTTGTCTCTATAATAAGGAAATGTGCAGTAACCTAGAGCAGTATACCTAGCATCATATCATTTTTTATTAAAAGAATAATATCCTGGAATAGCACACTTCGCAGCAGATGTCATAGATCAGCATACCTAGTAGCAATGTCATGTTACTGCCATAGAAGACAATGCATCTGTTTGGAAATGTGGAGAAGCCCTAAACCAGCAGACTTTTATGTTTTTAAGGGGAGGGACACCAACCTTTTCATACTAATGAAGAATGACGTAGGTGTTGCTTAATACCTCTTCCCTGGTGCCCCCTGTGCTATATCCAGCAATGAGAAGCTTTACTAGTTAAGCTATCTGTCAAGTGCACCATTTTCTAAAACAGCAGATTTAGCAACAATGTGATATTACCTTTCTGCATTTACTGTGAACAACTATAATATTATCAAAACATCTTTAAAAAGACTGTTGCAGTGTAACTATACACCAAAGGTTCCCAATCCTATCTGCTATCAGCCAGTTATATAATAACCAGTAACGGAAAAGCATTACATGCTCCACAAAATCTAGACACCATTCTTCACACCCATCAAGTCTCAAAGACTCACCTTAACTCACCACACCATGCCTTGCATCCAACAGATTGCAGCAAGGAACCATGAACAGCTAGTATGGGCATCAGTACTCTGTAAGATCCACGCATTCTCAACATGGTGAAGCAATTGTTTTCTGCCACTAAGTCCATATTATCATCGTCAAGGACTCAATGTCAACCATGTTGGGTTGGGGTCTACAGCATGGATCCTTCTTTCTGTCCAACTCTATTTATGGCACTGAGATGTCTAAGCTCAAATCTCTCCTGATCGAGAAAGGACTTGTCGTTCCCTGTTTTAAAGGGAGTACATTCAAGTGTACATTCAGATTTACATCATCGGTTATAGTTAAATGCAATCTACACGCGCCAGCTATCCAAATCAGGAGCAGCATGCTCCGTTTGAAACCAGGACCAGCAAATCCTGGGGGCTCCTGATCAGCTATCCCCGAGTTAAGGTCTATGATTCCTGCCCGAAGCAAATTAAAGATTAAGTAAGACTCAATATATTACTTTGAAGTTTGAGTTGGTGCAGTTGGCATTGCATAAGTGCAAACATCTAGCGACCCCCTCATGGTTTATCCTCGATGTTTGTCTTTCCTACTTTATTTTCTTGAAAGCCATTTCTAGTGTACTCTTTTCTCATCTCCTAAATATACATTTTAGCATCTCATTTCTGTGGCACATCTTGTGAATGTCTTGTTTCTTCACAGCCCAACATCCACTACCCCATAATGGTTCCACAAAGCTTACATTTCAATTTATTTGGAATCTTACAGCCGAATAATTTTTAGGCTCTGCACTCCCTCCATTCCATCCTACCCCACTACAATACAAGACAGATGTCCTTTTGTACCTTCCGTGCTGATAATGCATTCCAAGTAACAAAACTAATAACATTTCAGATATCCACTCAAGTTATGCATCCACCTCCTAGGTTTCTGGGTTGGCTAAGAGTGCAATGCATGTTCTGTCTTGTTTCTACTAATTTTCAGCCGATGCCATGTATTAAAAATTTCAAAGCAATAAGAGACCAGCAAGACCTTGTGTCCACCTGAGCACAAACTTTATGAAAAAGCAGGCTAATTAATTAGACAGTACACCTTTTACTGTTTTATGAACTTAAATGCAATTCTAAGCTATTTTTCTAATAGAATAATACGAACTATGCAGTTATCTAAAATATGTGTCGTACAATGTATCTGAAAGTGCAGTGTGCAACTACCAATTCTAAATATTGTAATCATGCTATTGTGAATCATTTCATTGTCAAATAACAAAATATGGCATTGTATTGGACAGGCATGATGTGAGATTGTAAAGGCATAAACAGTACAAATATATTATGTTTATATAAA
The DNA here is from genome assembly GCA_963693085.1 of Alisma plantago-aquatica. Lineage (NCBI taxonomy): Eukaryota > Viridiplantae > Streptophyta > Magnoliopsida > Alismatales > Alismataceae > Alisma > Alisma plantago-aquatica. The sequence continues at coordinate 77,566,069 of OY856413.1, read as the reverse complement.
GCTTAATCCAGAAAAAGTATGTTGACATAAACTTTATGTATGTGGGTGCTATACGCATACATGAATATATAATCCTCATTTCTATATCTACATAGAAACTTACTAAATGACCTACAGATGATACTTAGACTTTCATACGTATAAATACAGTATACTACTACATGATTCTTATTGGGTTTTTCATAAGATTAAAAAATGCATTATATATGATTTAAATCATATTTTCATGAGATTATAACGATGAATCTGATACATCAATCTAATATATCATATAATTTCAATCAGTAGTAGATATACATAGAAAGATATGGAGATGATGTACCTTCTGTCAATTAGAAACTATAAACCCAAACATCCTTAGATGGTCCTCAACCAAACTAAGGGCAAAGATAGATGGTGTTCTAGCGTATGAAAGCAATTAGGAGGCTAATGGCTTTTCCATTAGTGAAACCTTACTGCCAATAGTTGTTTTTCATTTGTTAAATCCTACATGTATATAAGGGGAGTAATATATACATGACACAAACCCTAATGCGCCAACAAACTCAAGCCCATTTAACCAACACACAATAACCTAATTAACTCTCTAACACTCCCACTCAAGTTTGAGCATGGCAGAAAGCCATGTCCGGCTTGGTTAGACACAAAAACAGGACATACTCTGCCCATACAGGAACTGTACACTCCCCCTGAATTTCTCAATCAAATATACGAGCACCCTCCCTCAACCGATAATTTCAAAGCAAGTGTAGGTACACAGCAGGTAACAGACAAGCTCTTGAACAAGCATAAGTGTGCATCTGGAGCAGCAAGAGACAGTCACAAGTTGGTGCACTAATCATCATCACAGTTGCTAACGCTGTTAAGTGGTCTAAAGAGTATTGGGTCACTATTGCAAACAATATCTGGGAGTGCTAGGTCAAGGTATAACCTCCACAAACAAAACAAATATAGACAGAGTCACAATGAAGGCATGAAGAACAAGAACAAGAGATTTATGAAAAAGTAGTGTGGCAGGATAACATTATCTCAAGCATAATGTCCATGTACCAAACGGGGGATTAAGTGAGTGAAGAATGTGTGTTTCTTTTTTCATGAAAACACAAAGACCTAGTTGGAGGCTATAATAGCTAATAATATGGAATGTGTGTGACACTAGAAAAAAGAAGGAATAAAGTAGTTTTGGGCTTGAAGACAAAGAAGAGGGGTATCGTGGGCCTAAAGGACAAAAATCCAAAATGAGAAGGGGAAAAAAAGGATGCCCTGCATCCAGTAAACAAAACAGGGGTGATGGACTCCTCTCCTCGTGTAACCATACTTACAGCCAATGCCCTCCTCGTGCGCCATAAGTACAGCCAACCAGCATGCATCATAACCATCAGAAAGAACAAATAAGTTCGCCAGGACAAGGAGGGGCAGGAAAAACAAATGTACCACGTACGCCAACATATAGCAAGTCAGAGGACTGAGGTTTCTAGTCCTCCTCCAAATAGTGTCGGTGACGGCTTGAGCTGCTGCCTCGTAAGGCAGCAACAACAGAATGTACCCTTAGGGACCTTGGGCGCCTATGTGTTGTGGAGAAGAACGATGTGATGTCCATACTTGTCAAGGCGGCCGCCTAAGCGGCAAGGCGCCCCAGGGCTGCGTCTAGGCAAGGACGTTTTATTTATAATGCTACAGTGACCTAGTTTTGTGGGTCTGGTTGTATATTCACTTATTTTAATGTTTGATATGGCTACATCAATGTTCAAAATTAATAGTGTTGCCTATTTTATGTGCCAAATATCACTTTTAATTGGATCTAATACTCTTTTTTGGGTTTGACTGGATCTAATACTCTTTTTTTGTTTGACTGGATCTAATACTCTTTGTACACATTTGATTTTTCTTAGTTTGCACCTTCAATTCAGATTGTACTAAGTAGCTATGCTATGAAGGATAGTGATTACATTGCTTAATACTTTTAGCTATGTATGACAACAAATATATATTTATTTGTTGATCACTCTCTTACATTCTTACAATAATTCTTTTCGTGTCCTTGACAGTATTGTCAATGATAATATATTAGAAATGTAATTGGTTATTTTTCATGCAATAAAATATATATATGGGGAGATCGACTATAAATATGTAGATAACTACATATATAATTATACAATGTGTGTATATGAGTGGGGAAAAACCATGACATATGTATATATACATATAATATATACATAAATTATTATTTTTTAAAGGCCGCTTAGGCGACGCCTTGGCACAAGGCGTCCAGCCCCAACGCCGTGTCGCCTTGCCGTCTTAACAAGTATGGTGATGTCATTCAACGTATGTGGTTCTAGTGATAAATGTGTAGAGAGCATGTTTCAGTTGGAGAGCATGACTGAATCACAAATGAGTGTTGTCATAGTTAGCATCTGAAAAGGAGGTGATGTAGGACAGGCCCCACCTTTACGCACTTATGAGCGTAGACGGCGCCGTGTCATTAGTTAGGCTTCATTAGCAGCCTTTATTTTATTTTGCCTTTGTTTCTTGTTTTTGGGCTTTTGTAAAGTCAAGTGGTTTAGTCCCACATTGGCTACGCCCGCGTAGTCTTTCTTTTAGAAGCCTATATAAAGGCTCTATCTGCGTCCATATAGAGACACAATTGATAAATAGGAATTATCTTTTAGCCATTGTTTCGTTTATCTTAAGTTAGTGTGTAGTTTTACATTAAGTGGTATCAAAGCCAGAGCGTCAGGACCTTTCCAAATACTTAGTCGACAGGGACCCAATGCCTATGTACAGGATTTGCCAACAGATTGGGGCATTAGTGCAATATTCAATGTGAAAGGTCTTTCTCCTTATCGTGGTACATCCGAGCCCCCTCCACCACCACCAACTGCTTCTTCAAATCGTCATTGTGCTCCACTGTCTTCAGCAACGTTACCGCCTCTGCCTTGACTTCCTCAACAACCACCCGAACACATCGACACCGTCTTGGACGACCAGACCATCCTCACCAGCCATCGCACCGTACATCGTTTCTTGGTTCGTTGGAGAGGTCGTTCTTCAGCAGACGCCACCTCGATCACCGAGGAGGGATTCCGCCGCTTTGATGCAGATCTTCTTAAGCTCTACCTCAGTACTAACTCGACGGAGTCGAGTCTTTTGCAGCCAAGGGGAGTTGATGTAGGACAGGCCCTGCCTTTACGCACTTATGAGCGTAGACGGCGTTGTGTCATTAGTTATGCTTCATTAGCAGCCTTTATTTTATTTTGCCTTAGTTTCTTGTTTTTGGGCTTTTGTAAAGTCAAGCGGTTTAGTCCCACATTGGCTACGCCCGCATAGTCTTTTTTTTAGAAGCCTATATAAAGGCTCTATCTGCGTCCTTGTAGAGACATAGTTGATAAATAAGAATTATCTTTTAGCCATTGCTTCGTTTATCTTAGTTTAGCCTGTAGTTTTACATTAGGAGGATTCCATTTTCCTGAAATAATGTAAATAATTTGCACCCTATTACTGGTCTAATGCGATAAAGTGAGTTTTTACATTACTTTTGTCTCCATTTTTAGATTTCGATATCTTTTTAAATTTCATACATTTGCACTCTTTTACTCTCACACATTTCTTCATTAACCATAACTCTTTGTTAGATAATTTTTCAAGAAATATGAAACCCTAATTTAATTACTTGATGTACCCCTATGATCATCCAATCATGTTTCAAAACAAACTTTACGCACAAGAGGGTATCCATATTATGAACCTACTTTCAACTCGATCGAACCCAACAACTAGAAGTTATTGAGGTTTTAACAATTGCATATTAATTCATTTAATTAACCTAGTTAGACTTTAGTCTTTAGGCCAATTAATTAGATGTGACATATAATATGTCATGTGGACTTCTCAAGTGCACGATGTGGCCAATCCCTGCCCCTTGATGTGTGTGCATAGATCACCGATCAAGCAGTTGAGAGGTTATCCCCTACCTCCCATTATGCTAGTGAGTGACGCATTCTAGTGGTCCAACCGTTCTCTCTCTCCACAATGAATCTCTCATGATTCCAACCATAGTGTTGGTTTTGCCAGGTGACCAGGCCGTGGAGGTTTCAGCAAACCCCCTCCCACCATGCACAGAACGAGAGAGTGGGCTCCCTCCTTCTAGCCCGTCTTCCTTTGGTGGTATGGAGGTTTGGCCGTTTTCAAACCCAACACCTAGCATCTATTAAGACCCCCATTAGTTTCGTCGTCCTCCCTTTCGTCTTCCTAAAGCTCCAATTCCTCACTAGTCTGAACCACCTTCCCCAAACTTTGCTCGCTTCCTCCACCCAAACTCTAGTAGGATATTACCTTAAGCCTATTTGAGTCGATCCTTGCTAGATCTTTACAACACCTTTCTTCTCATCGCCTTTTTGTGATCCAGAGCCTCCGCCTTTATCCTCCTTACTTCGGTGAGCTTCGCATACAGTACGGTGATGCTAAAGTCCAGGAGGAGCCGAGTTAAGGAAGCATGCATCTCTACTCTGGAAGGTCACCAATTACATCTTCACGCTCCCACCTAGTTCTCTAGAGTTTCACGGTCTCAAAACTTCCTCGTCGAAGTGGCAAGGTGTTGTTGCAAGCGCAAGTAGAGCTAGGAGGAATGGTCGACGTGGAGCCATCAAGATCCTAGGGGGACCAACCGCGTGGAGCCACTTTAGCAGGGTCTTTGACACAGAGGAGGACCACAACTGCCTATACACTATCAGATCTAGGACAAGATTCGCCCTGGCCCTTCAGTAAACCAAAGTTGTGGATCCATGGTGAGTTTCCACAAACATTCTCTTTTAGATTAGAAATAAGCTCATCTTAGAAAAGCCTTAGAAATTAGTAGAAAGTCATAAAATATAATCCAATAGTCCAATTTGACCATACTCATAAGATCTATAGATCTACATCATCCATTTTGCAAAAATTAATCCCAGAATACTTGATTCGTTAAAATGACATTCATCTTATTCATCAATCTAAAAAATTGGAAAAAGTAGCTATCATGCTCTCTAAGAATCATAGCATTTGAACTTTGACCTATATGTGTCACCTTTGATTTATCTAGATCATGAAAGCCTAGTTTGACAACCACTAAGTATTTAATCTTATCCAATCACTCCTATTTACCCTTTACTAATAATAAGAACATCATGTTTTAGTCAAGTATTTACCTATATTCTGGAAGTATCTTGTGCTCTGTGAAATCCTACACTCAAAGAAACTCTGATCCAAACATAACATTGAAGATTATGATCCACGTTAGGTCCAGACCCTAATTTCAAACATTATTGGACATATAAAGAGAATCAACCGTGAACTCTAATTATTGGGGTGAGTAAACTATAAATTATGCATATCCATATCGTCAAGGCATGATCAATCCGGGAATGTGAGATAGTATTAACTATATAGTCATGCTTTCTAGGTTGACATTCTATATATGAGTATTCTTTCCCTAATTTGTGACTAGTTAAGTGTAATATGTTTCTATAATGCACTTCTCCGAACATGAGAACACAACGAAAGTAGATAAGTTATAGTAAAAAAAGTTGCCTAGTTTTCTTGTTCTGTTCATGGTCAGCAACCCCCAAAACCTAGGGGCAAAGGGGATCTCTGATCGCCCTAGAGCAAGGGGAGAGCCAAACATTTAAGTATATCAAATGTGTTGAGACACCTTTGTAGTGTAATTCATCTAGAAAATGACATATTGAGGTTTTCTCTTTAAAATATTGTTGTTCATACTTCTTTCTTCTTTCACAACTATTTGAAGTATGAAAGTTAGGCTTGTAAATGGATGTCCGAAATCCGCATATTCGATCCGCATTCGACTCCGAAAACTAAGAAAAAAATTCGTATTTGACATTGTTCGGTTCGGATTCAAATATCGGATATATGCATTTCCGCTTCGAAAAATATCTGAATCCGGGTACTCATGTATTGAGTAGTTTTAATATACATATACATGTAGATTTTATATAAATCGTATATAAGTAGCCATTTGACCATTTGACCGAAGTAGCCGTGACACTCAGGCAGCGGAGTAGCAAACAACTTCTAATGGTTACGGTCATGGTGCAATGTGAATTAGATATTAGTTCATATATTTAAGTGCAATTTTCCTGGAGAATCTACCATAGGTAAAAAACTAGTCCATCAACTAATAATTTGTCCACTCCCGCACCTTACTAGACCCGCAATCCATTCGCAAACTACTGAGCCCTAGCAGCCAGCGGCGAACATGGATGATTTCTCTATAGTCCTTTGATGCCCAATAGCACGCGTGAACCTCGCGAGCTGAAAGCACAAGGAGCTAATCCTTGGCTGACAATACTAGGACAAGGCTAGTTGATATTTGCGGTCTTCTATCACCAGGGCTCAAAGACGGCAGTCGTGCTTATCTGAATCCGGGTACTCATGTATTGAGTAGTTTTAATATACATATACATGTAGATTTTATATAAATCGTATATAAGTAGCCATTTGACCATTTGACCGAAGTAGCCGTGACACTCAGGCAGCGGAGTAGCAAACAACTTCTAATGGTTACGGTCATGGTGCAATGTGAATTAGATATTAGTTCATATATTTAAGTGCAATTTTCCTGGAGAATCTACCATAGGTAAAAAACTAGTCCATCAACTAATAATTTGTCCACTCCCGCACCTTACTAGACCCGCAATCCATTCGCAAACTACTGAGCCCTAGCAGCCAGCGGCGAACATGGATGATTTCTCTATAGTCCTTTGATGCCCAATAGCACGCGTGAACCTCGCGAGCTGAAAGCACAAGGAGCTAATCCTTGGCTGACAATACTAGGACAAGGCTAGTTGATATTTGCGGTCTTCTATCACCAGGGCTCAAAGACGGCAGTCGTGCTTATAGAGAGGTTAGTACACGAAGCAGCTTACGGCGAGGATCCTAGTGTAGAACAAGTCGATTCATCTACAAGTGATATTCTAGCGATGTGATCACCTAGAGTTGTGCGCCTAGGGGATGTTTATCTGTGGGTGTGGTTAATATGGCAAGGTAAGGTACATATCCTTCGATTAAGTATCGATTACGAACTCTAGTCATACGTTGACTCTTGCATATTGTCAACATTTTTATTATCTTAGTCCCTCCCAATGGAATGTCTAATTTTGGTTACATTTTATATCCGTTAATGAAAATCAGCAAACAAGTTGCACATGAGCCATGATTTTATTTTAGAATGGATAACTAATTCCATAAATTTTCATCGGTCTGGTTTCCATTCTTCTCACTAGCTGCATACTTTCAATTTAAATTTGAATAGGAAAATATATCTAGTGCTGCAATTAATGTTCTTATAATTTTGTATTTAGGTAAAATGGTTCGATCTGATTGCAATGACAATGTTCAAAACTTGAATAGCAATAAGCAGAGTGCTACTGTGATAATAGGAAATGAAATTTCACAAGCAGGCCTTATAGATCAAGATGAACCTAAACCTGACTCGTGTGAATTGGATAAGGATGAACCAAAACGTAGAAAAACCACTTCAACGGTCTGGAATCATTTTGATAAGATAATTAATGATGATCGCTCCGTGTTAGCCATATGCAAATATTGCAAGTTTGAGTCTGATGGTTGTAGCAAAAACGGAACAACTCACCTAAATAACCATTACAAAATTTGTAAAAGGAGACCAAAAGCTGATATTCGACAAAAAATTCTAGCAATGCAAAAGATAGGTGTTGAAAACAAAGTAACAAACTACAAGTTCGAGCCTGAGGTTGAAAGGACTCATTTTGCTAAAATGGTAATGAAACATGACTTCCCATTTATGATTTCAGAGTATGAATATTTTAGAGAATGGGTGTCGTATCTTTGCCAACATATAAATTTAGGTCAAGAAACACTCTAAGGTCTGATTGTATGAAAGTCTTTTTAGAAGAAAAACAGAGCCTTTATAATCTTTTTGAGAAGATTAGTTCTAGAGTGAGTCTCACCACTGATGTATGGACACCGGAGCATCAAGATATTGGTTACAGTTGTGTTTCATGCCATTATATTGATGAAGAATGGACCTTAAATAAAAAAATCATTGCCTTTCAATATATTGAGTGTCCTCACACTGGTGAACTGTTAAGGTGAGTGGCTGAAAAATAGAATCTTAGACTGGAATTTGGATAATAAGCTGTGCACCATTGTAGTTGACAATGCTAGCAACATTGAACCAATGGTTAACAATGTAAAGACTTGGTTAAATGGTAAAGATGCACTTCATCTTCACGTGGAACTTCTACATGGGCGTTGTGCTGCCCATATTCTCAATTTAATTGTTAAAAATGGCCTAGATGTCATTGCTCCATTTATTGAGAAAATCCGGAATAGTGTCAAATATATTGGATCATCTCAATATAGGAATCAAAAGTTCAAAATGGCACTGTCAAACTCATTCCCACTCATCTAAGAGAATTGGTTTGGATGTTGAAACAAGGTAGAATTCAACATATCTTATGCTTCAAAATGCCTTAGAATTGCGAAAAGCTTTTGAACGCTTGGCAGATTTGGATAGTGACTACAAGTCATTTCCTACAAATGAGGAATGGGAAAGGGGTAGAGTGATATGTGATTGTCTTAAGCTATTTTATGATACTACAGTTCGCTTTTCTGGTTCAAAATATCCTACAGCCAATATTTGTTTCAATGGGATATGTGAAATACACTACAAATTAAATCAGTGACAGAATTCTGAACTTGATTATGTGCGGGTCATGGCGACATTGATGCATTCTAAGTTTGATAAGTATTGGACTACTTGTAGCTTGTCTTTAACAATTGCCCGAATTCTTGATCCACGCTTCAAATTGCAATTTATAGAATTTTCCTATGATAATATTTATGGCTCTGAATCCAAAGTGTATGTTGACATGGTTACTGGAAAGCTGAATGACTTGTATGCTGAGTATTGTGGTTCTAGTATGCAATATAGCTTTCATATACCCAATCATGTTTCTCACAATATTGAAGATGGAGGGTGTCTAAGTGCGGATACAATTAGTGGAAGATTTGAGAAGTATATGAAAGAAAACTCTACTAGCCAACTAGTGAGTCCAAAATCTGATTTGAATCTATATTTGGAGGAGTCATTGCATCCTTTTGATTCACATGATGAGTTCTCTTTTGACCTCCTTCTTTGGTGGAAACAAAATGGACCAAAATTTCCAAATGTTGCAAAGATGGCTCGTGATATTCTTGCCATTCCTGTTTCTACTGTATCATCTGAGTCGGCATTTAGTTGGGGTCGTAGAATTATTGATGACACATGTTCATCTTTGACATCGGATATTGTAGAAGCTCTACTTTGCACTAAGGATTGGCTGCCTACCATTAAAGAAAAAGAAAGGATGTTTCTTTCTCTTATGTTTTAAGTTTTATTTTTTATTTTCTAATACCAAATTCAGAATGTATTAATTTTTCTCCATCTCTTTCAGCATATGTGAATGTCATTCATGACATTCACGACCATTAGAGGATCATATTTTTTGGGTAATTTACTTATCTCATGTTTGAGTTTGGTTATACAACATGAAATATAATATGTAATGGCTTGATTCATCAAAACGATTTTGTTGTAGGGTTTTTTTGGGCATAATGGCCATAAATAATACATTTTCAAGTGTAAGAGATTGCTATGATTTTGTGAAACAAAGATGACAAGCAATATCTTCTGAAAGGCCATATTAGGCGAGGTTGAAATTAGCAAAAAGAATCCTTGCCTTGCTTTTTGGGTAGCCTGTGAGTTCTTAACTTCCAATGGTTTTAATACTTTATGTATCATGCTGATGTTGGAATTAAAATAACAACAGAAATGTCTTAATTACCTTAACTTGCAGAAATTATTAGCAACTTATGACATATCTTGCAAATGCAAATCATCCGTGTAAGTTGATCTTGGAGAAAGTTGTAAAAGCTTCATTTCCTTTTTTTGAGGCTCTTGTAAGTTTATTATGTATTGAATTATGTGCATTTGTTCCCATTATATAAAAATCTTACTATGTCAACACAATTAATCTTCCTGGTAGCAGATCTGTAAGCAACCTCTTGATGTTTAAGGGAGGCATGGAAAGGTCACGTGTTTGTTCCATATAAACACAAGGTTGATATTTTTCTTCTTTCAATTTTTATATTTTATAGCTTTTATTAGCATTAGACCTCAGTTGACATGAAATTAGACATCTTCTTTCAGGTTCTTATGTTCTAAAGGAATCAATCAATGAATGTGATTGATAATTTCTGCTGATGGTATCAATTTATATCTAACTCGTTTGTTTTACTATTTATCTTAAACACTCTCGTCTTCACATGCTACAAAATATTGTAGTCAGTTTTTTTCTTAGGTGAAAAATTAACTTTGGGTGAGAACTGATTCTGGGAGAGATCATTCATCTAGTGCACTCAAATTCTCGTTGGAGTTAGCTTGAACTTGAGTGTATTAAATTAATCATGTCTCTCAAAATATATCTCGAATGCTTTCATGGAGATGACATCTACTAATAGCCTATGTATTTCTTATCTTCAAGTACCAAGCTGTGGATGCTCTCTATTGAAGAAATTGCCTTACAAGATAAAAGTGCACGATTGAATTTTCCAGTTCATAGCTTCTAACCTGTTACACATGCTTGATATATCAGAGTTAGTGTATGCTAATAGGCTGCTATGAATTGATCTCGCGGCTGTGTTATATATGGATGCAAAGTCAGCTGTCCAAAAATCTGCAACACTCTATTTTGCTTGAATGGCTGCAGCGGCTGCGATTTCATTCTCAAATTACAAGTCATCAAGGGTTTGCTTTAGTGATTGGAGGGTTATATCCATGTAGGAATCTGCTTAGTCACAAGTATGTAGCATGCTTAATACCTTTGACTTCATATATAAGAAGTCAGTAGTGGATGATTTTGTAATGAAATTGTGAGAAACAAACGTGTTCAAAGAGACTTCTAGCAGAATCTGATTGGTGTTGTTACATTATCTTTTATGGAAATGTTTTACCCCCATGGAGCACTTGACAAATTGATTGTGGATTTACTGATTTACTGGAATGATATTTATGTATTATGCTTTAGTAAGCAGCAATATGAGTTGTTTGATATTTATGCACGACAAGAAGGTTGAGAATGATTATACAGAGCTGCAACTTTGCTTTTGTTAACAAAAAAATGCAGGATGTATGTTGTATACTTTATATGTAACGTCAGAATATTTGATGGGAAAAATAAAATTACTAGTGCACGTGCTTGAATGGTTGATTAAACCATTGTATTTCCATTTCATTTTTACCTTTGCCTAGGAGAGCACCAATGTGTTCAACCTGTCGTGTGTAATAACAATACATGTATCATCCCTTGAAATTTATATAGTGTTTAATACACATTCAAAAAAAGTGCTCAAAACTCTAAATCAACCATTTATTAATATTGTATAAGTTTTGTATAGAGTAAACTTCGGATTCGGATAACTTATTTCAAATCCATCGGATCGGATATTGGATCGAATAAAAAAATTCAGATTCGAATATCGGATATATTAGTATTCGATTCGAATTCGATCCATTTACAGGCCTAATGAAAGTATATCTACTTGTATCACTTGTCCATGTACCAAGACCTTGTGTGTTGACCCCCTGGATTTTATCTAATATTTAGGCGCAAAGCATACTTAATTGGAGCAAAGTGTATGAAAGTATCAAATAATATACCATGCAGGATTTAGTTCAATTTTAGTTTCATTCCTAATAATCATAGTAGCTAGTTCTACATTTCACTTTCCTAGATGATGACATGTTGGTTTCTAGCATGATGATCTATATTCCCTTTTTAGCATTTCTTTCCAAAGCATTGTAATATTTTATTATATTTTGAATCAAAATGCTTGATCCAAATGTGTTGATTGTTAATTGTTCGTTGCTTCCACATGTTCTAAGATACATATGAATAACCACAAGTCTATATGCTTCCCTTCGAAAATATTCGTTGGTTTGGGTGCACACTTTGCAATGAGACATTTATCTAGGTCAACACGCTAAAATTGGGGCCATCACAACTGTCAACACATTGATGATTATCCATGTAGCAGGTAGGTTTTGTTGGGTTGTGTACAGAGTAACGTGTGTATTGCTGCTTTCCGACACCATTCAAAGGTATTGCTGTTTTCACTTAAACTGTGAAACTCTCCAGGTAAATCTGTTTGCTAAGAGAAAATGTGGAGAAGTTTATTTCTTTTCCTTTTGCTACCATGGTTATAGAGAAAGATGGTCAAGGAGGCAATCGTAACTGCTCAGGCACGCCCTAAGGGCTCCGCTTAGCCTTTATACTCTGCAGGAAACACAAAATCATACGAACTTGGGCAGCTAGGCCTGCAACTAGGTGAAATCATGAATATCTCAAGCTTGAAAAAAAGTTTGCAACATTATATCCTTTTTTGTTAGCAATCGCATAGTTTACATTTTTATATATGCATATTTCACATGTATAATGGGTGTCCATGCGTGCAGATTGGCTTCGTTCTTAATAATAAAAGGTGATTTATTAGGTTGGTTTTATTTCTTGCCGATTAAGGTGTTCAATATTTTGTTACTTACACATTATAAAGCAACTGCTACAGATGGATCCTATTATTTTCCAAGTTTAATCCTATCTCTACAACTTATGAATCAATAATTATTAGAAACTACAATTATAAATAAATAATGATTGTACTCTATTCCAAAACAATCAGTTTTCCAGCTAGCAAATAAGTATATGTAGCATGTTGCATGCAATTTCGTAATTTACAATGGCAGTATATATATAGTTCAGCAGAAAATTAAGCTACCACCATTTTCCTGAACACCACCTACATATAGTTGGAAGTCATGAGCACTATCAGGTTGTGCTTGGACACCAGTATATTGAGAGATACTTGTATCTCAGCCACAATACGGCAGAAGAAAAATATTATATAAGGTAAAAATAGCTATATTTGGTTTCTTGCCTGAGCCAAAATGTCTAATTAACAATAATGCACACCTTTATAAATGTTAGGCATAAATCAAGCTGATAACACTATAAGCTTTGTGGCAATTAACGTGAAACCAATTAGGTTTTTAGAAGTCAAAGGGGGAAGGGCTCCCCCTAAAACCCCATGGAAGACCAACATCAAGGGAGAAGCACAGTGCAACCATGGCATTACTATCTAGAAAAATCTCATACCTCCCAACCCCAGTATGAGTTAAACTTGAGATGCACCATATCCTTGCGAGCTTGAAAGCATACCAATAAGAGAACGACTGTAACAAAATATCTGCTATGTCTTAAACAAAAGTAAGAGACCGAAAAAGCATATCTATATAAGAATGAGTCGGAAATATCTCTATCAGCCTAAAACCACAAAAGGCAATTAATTATCTGCGTCATCGTCGGATAGCGTAGTAACATCGAGCACATATGTTGAATCAAGTTTTTCGTGCAACGAGCAAACAGCCAAGCATCAGCAGAGGAAACGAAAAGTAAGCAGAACGAATGATGATAAATTTTTACACTATTACGATTGGGAGAGACAGATTTATACATATATAGGTATAACATGGTGCGAGTCAGACTCTCATTTCTTGTGAGATAACAACCCAAACCCACCACAGAATGAAGGGGGGACGGGAACACACTTACTTAATGAGATCCAGAAACGAACGACACAGTTATTAAAGTTCATCCATCACAGAGCAGCTGACCACAATTCTTCTAACATTCATCATAACAGGAATTGGAGGACTGACAAGGGGGATAAGTCCTAATTCTTCCCCTCGTAACCCTCTTTTACAGGGGACGCCGGGGTTGCTGGTGCGGGCGGGATGCTAGCGTACCCCATCTTCTTCGGGCTCTCGATTTCATCCTCCTCGTAGTCATAACCCCCATCGGAGCCGCAGAGGTCGTAGCGGTTGGTGAGGAGGGACCAGGCGAGGTACATGGTCGCGGCCGTAAGCGCACCGCAGCCAACCCCGAAGAGGAGTCCAACGACAACGACCAGGATATCCTTGGCGCGGTCACGCAGGGAGCTGAAGGCCTCAGCGGGCTCGTCGGTGGCAACGGATTCGGTGCGGAAGAGGCGCGCGGGGCGGGGGAAGGATAGGGCATACGAGTTGGCGGCCGCCTCATCAGCGGAAGAGGTGTAGTAGAGGCGGAGCGGGCGGATCACACGATAGACAGCGAAGAAGCGTGGGGCGGACGGGTCATCGGAGGAGGAGGAGGTCGTGGTGGTGAGGGTGTAGGAGATGAAGATAGCTTTGCATGGACGAGCGGCAGTGGGCTGGGCAAGGAGGAGGACGAACAGTAGGAGGAGGAGGAGCGGGATCGTGGAGGAGGTGGAGGCCATCTGCGTCGTCGGCGGTGAAATGGGGGAGAAAGAGGGGTACAGGTAGTGAGAAGAGGAGGCAGCGACGATAAGCGACGACCAAGGGATTTGGATTCGGAAATCGGAATTGATCTTTTTGTGGTTATGGACGGCGCCTTTGTTAGGCGTTAGCTAAGCTGGGCCGCCGGCCTTTGCACCAGCGGAGACGCGGACAGTTTTATAAAACGTATGGGCTGATCATGGTGGCAGCTTTTAGCCTATGTTTAGCCTATGTTGTGAAAAAATTGGTGTTAGTTCTGAAAATCTAGACAACTTGAACACACCTAGACAATCATAGCATACTGAAATTATGAGTGATGTTGGTCTAGTAATGTGGTAAATATGTTGGTCATCTTTCTGACTTTAATTCTTCTGGATCGCATTATTCATAAACAAAATTGGCTGTTTAGACGAATGATGATGTTCAATTTGGATGTCGGTGCACTAATTTGAGAATATAGTAAAGTATGAATAGTGTGTATTAGATGCAGAGTATGCACTCTAACTTCGGAATTGATGTATCAAAAGTCGATTTATGTGTACATTATGATCCAAAAAGAGGTGAATTTGGGATTCAAATAGAGTGTAAAATAGGTTTAAATCGAGGTAGACTACAAGAATTGATGTAGCCATATCAATTTGAGTATAATTAAACTTGTAGCAAATGAAAAGCATATAGCCATTTTTTTGTATCCGTAGCCATTCTATAATGCTACAACAAAGTTTCCAACCATCTAGATGCATGTAGCTAATTGAATCTAATAATACTCATCTTAGAAATAGAGTTTGGTTATAACAATATATGTAGATATACAACAATGCCACATCAATACCAACATTTTATTACACATTTCAAATTGGAATCGCTAATAAACTCATGTCATGAGCCAAATATCCCCCTATAAAGACAATACAAATGTTTTTTTTGTTTGCTTCCAAGACATCATTGTATTTAATATAGTATTCCTATATAAAAGTACCCAAGAATATGTCGCTCTATGGTGCTCATTCATTTTCTATCAGATACTTAAGAAATAAAGTTGATTATGTTTTAGTCAAACAATTTTATGATCAATATCTTCTATTTGTGTCCCTCAAGCATCATTTTCTCAATCCAAAACTGCAATAAAGACAATGTTTTCGGAGCTACATGTTTTCGTCCCTCAAGCATCATGTAGCCATTCAAGATCACAAAAATTCCAAGTTGTATTTTCTTAATGAACTGAGTAGACATGTCTTTGCTCCAAACCTTAAATTCATACATGAAATCAAATATATATGAAAGATGAAAACAAAAGGAAACAAGGGATATATATATATATATTGCCCTTGGATGAGTGACTTACACTCATCCAAACAGGCTCAAAATTTGTATGTAGCCTAGTTATAGTATGACGGTGAAGATCAATGATTTACATTTTACAAAAAATAGTCTTGATATGCAAACACACTTGAGTGTATTCGTATGATCTGTACACTCGAGTGTATTCTAGCATGACTCTATATACATAGTCTTGAGTGTATTCATGCGATCTGTACACTCGAGTGTATTCTAGCCTGACTCTATATACATAGGCTAGAATACACTCGAGTGTACAGATCGCACAAATACACTCAAGTGTGTTTGCATATTAAGACTGTTTTTTGCAAAATGTAAATCATTGATCTTCACCGTCATACTATAACTAGGCTACATACAAATTTTGAGCCTATTTGGATGAGTGTAAGTCACTCATCGAAGGGCAACAAAATCGACGTGTAAAATTAATTTGAAATATATAATTTTTGCAGTCTTTATAATATGACCTATAAATGTCCAAATGTGCTCAAATTTTGAGTATGAGCTATTCACAAGATGTTTAAGAAGATCAAAGGATTAGATTTTTGAAAGAAAAAAACATTACATCATGAAAAACTACTTGAGTGTATTCTGCTCTGAATACACTCGAGTGTATTCTAGCCTGACTCTCTCTCTCTCTCTCTCTCTCTCTATATATATATATATATATATATATATATATATATATATATATATATGGGCTTATCTTTAATACCTGCGTGGGTAGCTACCCGCGCACACTTCTCGATATTTTTTTTGTTAAATTTGCAATTGTAGAGGACCATTTTTTCTAGCTCCCCAAAAAATTTGATCCAAAAATAATGTCATTTGCCCCCCCAAAATTAAAAAAACCCGTCTATATATTTACTGACTGTATATTTTCTGCGCAGTTACTCTTTTGCTCTCAGAGTTACTCCAGCGTACCATATAGTTACTCTTCCTATTCAGACGAGTTACTCCAGCATACCATATAGTTACTCTTTTGACCCGAGTTACTCTAGCAGGTAGCAAAAATTCTGGCTACCCGCGCGGGTAACAAATGAACAATATATATATATATATATATATATATATATATATATATATATATATATATATATATATATATATATATATATATATATATATATATATATTTGTGTATGTGTGTGCACGCGCTTGTGTGTGTGCATATATATTATTTGACAAATAAGGTGTATATAAATGTTATTTACAAAACAACAATACAATAGAGATATTACAATCTTGGAAAATCAGGATGGCGTCTTAGATTCAAAGGTGAGGTCCTCGGTATTCTAACGTAGCAAAAAAGATTATTGGCAATAGATAGAAAACCAACTCTTAGTTTTTTGCATAACTTATTTTGTATATTAAATACGACATGTACATAGTCGTTGTCATGTATGAGAAAGGAAATCAAGTAGAAAATATGAATTTTATTAAAAATATTTTTATCAGACATTTACGGATGTGGTATTGGAACATAATATATTTTTGCTACTTTCAAATTTGGATATGATCAACACATTGCATTGTATCAGGTGAATTTATAATAGCATTAGTTTTAATAGCATTTCTTAGTCATTTTAAACATGTAGGACTTAACTTCCACCCTTCTAACGTTTGTTGATGCATGATTTAGTAGTAGCTCGAATTAAGATCAAGGGAATATTTTCTGCTCAAAAGTAAATAATCCAACCACTGTAACATCTTAGTTGTAGGTTTTACCCTACAGTTGTGACAAAATCGGTGTTATATTTGAAAATCTCACAATTAGATCACATTCAGACAATCAAAGATACTAATATTATATATATGATTATTATGGTAGTGAGGTCATGGGTATGTTGGCTATTAACTATCTTTATTTCTTCTAAATTGAATTATTAAATAAAACTAGGTTTTTAGGCCAGTAAGGATAGTCTACTAAATATTGGTGCACCAAGACTTCCAGATGCATTTGAATCAAATTTGGTTGTTGTCACATTACTTTTAGAGTGTAGTAGAAATTGAGTATAGGGTATTACGTGCATCAAGAGTCTAGTAATGCATGCATTGTTATTCAATTAGAGCTTGGAGTCGGATTCAAATAGAGGGTGGAATATGCTTGAATAGAGGTACAACACTAAGCATTACTATGATTCACATAACAAGTGAACTATGTTTTATGCTCATGGACCAAGATTCAATAGAGGTAGGAGGTGTATAAAGTCAAATTCATGTAAAGGGTGAAGTCATTTTTGGCATCTTGTGAACTAAGATTTTCATACAACTTTAACTACAGTTTCAAAAAATGTACAATTATTTTAGAATAGAGGTTGAACAAGGATTCAAGTAGTATTATATTTGTAGTAGGCATGAAAATGCATATGTGGAAGTTGAGCATTTAATATACACTAGAATTTATTTAGTAAAAATGGGGTCATGTGGATTCACATCATATCTTGCATGTCGAGTTTTGAATATAAATGTTGAGGATGAGATATCAAATATTACTATATAGAAATATGTAAATAATTGAATTCAACAACTATATGTATATTTTATTTATAGTTTAGCATTTGCATGTAAAATATGAGAGATTTGTTTATATGCATTTAGTGTAATATTTATTTTTGATATGTATATAAATTTATATTCTTAAAACTATTATGTTTCGTTTGTAGTAGATAACTATATATATTCAAATGTACTAAATCAGATGAGATTTAAATGTTATGTTACAACATCCTTTAGAATTTGAGTAGCATATCTAATCAAAATTTCTCAATTAAATTTAGCGTAAGTTACTATAGTGTTGTATCAAAATTTGATCCACACACAAGTGTGATTGGTATTGTTTGAGTAAGCTCGTTGCTCTTAGTGGTAGGAGGTGTTGGGTCTAAATCCCACATAAACAACTTGTAAATAAATATGATTCTCTTATAACAAAATGAAGTCTGGCATGCTTGAAAGGTGGTGCACCATGATTTGTTGATGCACTAGGACTTGAATAAATGTACATCAATTATGAAAATATTATTTTATTAAAAATTGGTCTCTATGATTCGAATGAAGTGTTTTAGTACTCCTTGCACTAGGATCCATATGTTGGTGTACCAATATTTAAATAATACATATGTCATGATCCTAATAGAGGGTGAGCTAGGGTTTGAACTTGGAGCATAATCATTGTGCAGTAGTATTCAAGAATAGTCTGAGTAGAATTTAGAAAGTATGTGAACAAGGACTTGTATAGAGTATCAACTGTGATGCATAGACATGGCACACAAAGGGCAAAACAATATTTGAATTAGGAGTGCACTAGAATTCAAATAGGGATTAGGAGTTGAATAAAAATCTTGTATCATTCAAGTGGTACATGGATGAAGATTCACATTTGAGGGAGAACCATGATTTGCTAGTGTGTGAATCATGGTTCATGTTAAAGGTGAGCTAGTATTCACATAGAGCATGGGCCATGATATAAGTACTTTGTGAGTTGTCATTCAAGTGGAGAATTAACCACTATTTTTGGCATCACCTAAACTAGGATTCACATAGAGGGTGAATCAAGATTCAAATAGTGCATGAACTAGAATTCACATAGAGCATAACCAAGATTCAAGAATTGTGTGAATTGTGGTTTAGGTAACATGAACTGAAGTTCAAGTAGTGTGTGAACTAGAAACTTTTTAAATAGGATGAATTAGGATTCATGTGAACTAGAAACTTTTTAAATAGGATTTGAATTAGGATTCATGTAGAAATATATTGGCATTGCAGTGATAAGTGTCTTAGTCATGTATGTAGGAGCTCTTAGGTCAAAAACCCCTAGAAAACACTATTAAAAATAATTAATTTTATGAACAAATGTGAAGCTGGCATGTTCATATGCTAATGAAAATTTATAATCTATAGATATGATTTAATTCAATGGTACACTAAACTCAAACATTTGTGCGGTAAAATTAGAAAGAAGTGCATTTGCTTGCATTGGAATTTGGTAGTTCTTGCACCAAGGTTTGAGTAAATGATACATCATGAATTGAACATAACAAGTATAATGGATCATTAAGGGTTGAACAAATATTTAGATATTGCTAGAATAGGATTCAAATAGTGTGTGATCTAGTTTTTTGAGACAGTGAATTAGAATTTAGGTAGTGTGTGAAGCAGGACTCATGTATGGAGTGAATCACAATCATGATAAGAGTGCACTAGTTTTACAATGTAGGATGATAAGGATTTGAATAGGGTTCTAGGATCAATTAAATCCAAATCACATAGCCACATTGATGCAAAATTATTTTTTAGAATAGTGTAGGATATCCTACTCAAATGTGATGCACCAAAATTCATTGATGCACCGATATTCTAATATAGTTTCCTAAAATTGAAGTGTTGGTGCACCAATTTGAATGTGAACTAGAATTGTAATGAAGTGTGTTATGAGTAGTGCATGCACTAGGAACCAAGTATTAATGCACCAAGATTCAAGTATTGTATACATAATTGTTCCAATATGTGGCGTGTTAAGATTCAAGTATGGGCTAAAGTAAGACAATAACAGAGGTGCATTGCATTCAAACAATGCAAGAACTAGGAGTTACACATATAGAATGTGAACTAAGTATTAGAAATTCATGAACCATGATGCATCTGCATGGTTAACCAAGAAGCTGATAGAGGGACACTAGGGTTCAAACATGAAGTTGAACCAAATTGATGTGCACTGAGATTCATGTAGTATGTGAACCATAAATCTCGTATAGGGTGTACGAATTAAGTTATGCATGAACCAGAACTTATATAGAGGATGAGCAAAGATTCAAGTAGTAAGAGAATAAGGGTTATCTAGTTTGTGATCCATGATTATATGAAGGTAGAATATGATTTCTGTTGAGTAATAACTCTAATTTGGGTGGTGTGTGAGTTAGTGTTTGCATGGTGGGTGATCTTTCCAAAATATATATTGGTCTGAGACTAGTGTGTGAGTTAGTGTTTGCATTGTGGTGTGTGAGTAGAATGCATCAAAAACACAATGCTGAGTGTATTTGTATTAAAGGGTAAAAGATCTTTGGTCAAATCTCCTAGTTGACATATTGTAATATGGCACTCTTCTTACAATAAAATGCTAGATCACATGCTCATATGTTGCTGCATAAGTACTTGTTGGCACACTAGGATTGTGATTTTCACCAAATTTATATGTTGGTGCACTAGAATTTGTTAATGCATCAAAATTTGAATCAACTGTCCTAGTAATAGTGCATGCACTAGTATTTTGATATTTGAGCACCTAAATCTGAGCAATGCAAACACCATAGATAGAATAGAGGATGCACTAGGACTTAGTGAGGGTTGTACTAGGATTCGAGTAGAGGTTTTACCAAATTCACTTAGTGAGTCGAGTAGGAATCATGTTGTGACACAACGATCACAGCAAAATGAGATTAATCAATACAAAGCACGAAATTAACACTAACATCCATGATTATCATAAAACAAGGTAAATTAAAACAAGTTTCATATAACCACAAAAGTAGAAACATATTACATCAGATTCCATAGATTGTGCCACTTGTATCATATATCATACCACAAAGGTGTATACATTATTGTTTACTTGGCCAACTTGCCACAACCTATCATAGAGGTAACCTGATCACATATACAATCCATTTCATACAACCATGGCATACTACCAAAAACTCGTATTGATGTACAATGTCTACAAAACACCCCCAAGGACATGAGAGTACATGGATGACAAATAGATCCCTACTACAAAACACTAGAAGCATATCCAACCTTCAAACAACTATTGCTCTTCTTGCTGCTCAGCCTCAACCGCACTATCTCTACCACGTCGTGCACAACCACCTAAAAGATGTGGAACCCACAGGGTGAGACCAACGTCCCAATGAGAGATATAACTCTCTGCCAACAACTATCAACTACACAGATAAACTAAAGCAAGAATATAGCATTATTACCGAGATGAGTAGATTCAACTAAAAAATTACTTTAAAATTAATATCACATATTAAATAGTTTAGGCATCTATAACTTAGCAGTAGAACATCTTATACCTTCAGAAGGAATACGAAGAACATGTATAACCTTTATCAACTACAAAATATAAGAAACAAGGCAAGGGTTCATCCAATGTGAATCGTGTTTGACCCTAAGTAATTATACTACACAGTTATATTACGTCTTTTATTATGTCATGAGGAGATAAGGTATACCATTCATACTCCGACTGACCACTGTTAAGTCAAAATCAGTGCCATACAATATCTAGGAGGAGATGGAATCCTATGATCTCCCAAACCCTCAGTCAGTACGAGTTCACTGCAATAACATATAAAGTCCAACTGCAAAACAAACTAGTCTGCCTTGGTATATAGGCACAACACTGGTGAAAACTGAGCTATGACCGTAGTTGTACTCCTACCGAGGTATGACTACAGCCATCCTCAAATATATCATATATATATTGAATCACATTATCTGAGATACAACCTCGACCATTCTCCTATCAGGGTACGACCACAGCCATCCCTGTGAATAATGCATATACTCAACAATATATCACTCTAAGCTTTCACTAAGGGAGAACCCATTTCACCATCTAATAAATACTGACACTGAAGATGGATCTATGGCACATGACAAGTACATGATTAGGGTTTCACTTGATTAGTTAAGCCAATTAGGTATCTTTTAGCATCAATCAAGTTACGACGTACAAACCCTAAACAAACTCTACCAAGAGAAGAGTATGATACAACTCCAGAAGATATAAATGTATGTGGTATAAACTTGTCACATCATTGCATGGTATCACTTCCATACAAGTCACAATCATTATTATACCATCCTAGGATAACAATCCCTGATCACATCACTAGAGGATATCACTTCAAACTAGGCACAAAGCCTCTACCAAGTCATAAGACCCATTCACATTATTCATGTGCTTCATCATTATCTCATCATGCCTCATAAAGGCTCATAATCATCACCTTGTGTCATATCAAGTACACCATAGCAATCACTAGCTATGGTATTTATTCCACCTACGAGATTAGGGATACACAAATAGAAGAGAGAAAACACCATCACATGCTAATCACTTCAAGCAGGATAAGCATTACATTCATACACCAAACTAGGGTTAGGGTTTCTCATATAGCATGTAGTATTGTACACCATGGTACATCAATCCCACATTCTTGGAGCACATTAGGGTTAAGCATCATTATCAGCATGGTCAACCAATCATTCCAACAACATCAAGTGTTGGAGATACAAAAAATCAAGGTGTAGTGACCAGCCTTCATAACACATATAGAGACCACTAGGTTTACATATGTGTCGACCACTAAGGTCACACCATGTGTTGCGACTGTTGACTTGAGAGTTATACATTGCCCATATTTTGATAATGACTTAACCATTCCATTCCTATGTATCTAACATGTTTGTTCAAGATTGATTTAGGCTTTAGGTACATGAAAAGGATCAAATTACACAAGCCCTAGCTTGTTCTTGTTCAAGTTCAAGTCAAAAGTAATGCAAGTGTGCATTTTGGGAAATCACTCCAAATAACCTTAGATGATTTTTGTAATAACTTGTATTGATGATATGACTTGTAACTAAGATGAGAAAAATAGGGACACTTAATTCTAAGGCTTAATCACTCAAATGTCAATTTAGAAATTTTGTCACGGGATGTTTATCGATCAAGTTGGAAACTCGACCGATCCTATGATAGATTTTCTAAACATGACCCATTGGTCGAGTTGCACACTCACAAAACTCAACCGAGTGACTCACTGAGAAAAACTAATTTTCACTCATCGGTTGAGTTTCCCAAAACAAAGTCGACTGATAGTTTGAAAATTGGCTTTTTCATTTAGTGGATCGATCGAGTTACCTTTATTGAAACTCGACCAAATGTATTGTACAGAAAATGTAGAAAAAGTTATTATAATTTTTGGTGAGTTGTTTCGGGTGAGAATAGATCCGTTGTAACTTGGACAATGGCTATATTTCAACTTTAAGTGATCCCACACTCAAGGGAACACCCTCAGCTATAAATAGGACCCCTTGGAGTTCATTCCAAGTTTGCCCATTCATGCTATTCTAAGTCCTTGCTATAGTTGAGTGTGTTGAAACTCCTTGAGCCCCTTTCTCTCTCTAGTTTACACTTCATTTCGTGATTATGAGTGAGATAGGTCAGTTGTAAGAGAGCTACTTCCTTGTGCTTGTAAAGCTCTCATTACATTCCATCTTCCTTACCCCTTTCTTTCATGAAGCAAAGGTGAAGCAAGCTACTTTGAGTGAAGGTGGAGTTGTTGATGTTCTTCTTCAAGATCGAAGAAGAGGTGAAGATCTTCTCTAGGTGAAGGAGAGGGCAAAGGTTGAAGATCCAAGAAGAGTAGGCAAATCCCTTGAAGGATGTAGACTTGTGCAAGAGTAGGTAAGTCCTTGGAAGAAGGAGGAAGACTCTTGCAAAGTGGGTAAGTCCTTGGTAAGGTGGAAGACTCTTTTTGTTTGGATGGGTAATCCCTTTGGCGGTCTTGTGTTATAACTCTTATTGGTGAATATATAGAGAAAAACACTTGCAAAGTCCTAGAGGTTGACCTCTCTAAGTAGTGGACTGACTCTCTCCTAGTTTGGAGAGTGGAACCACTCTAAACGACTTTGTCAATTGCTTGCTTTCAATTCCTCTCATCCTTGCTATGCTTGTTAGTTAGGGCTTCAAATTGCACTTAAGCTATTGGTTTTGATTGATATAATTTGAAGGTCTAATCTATCATGTTAGAATTTTTGAAGCTATATTCACCCCCCTAGAGCCCTAGATCCAACAAGTGGTATCAGAGCCAAGGATCTTCTCCAACAATCTCCCACGAGATGAGAAGATAGGTAACAACCTACTTGGTTCTCTCAACCTATAGGGAGGCTTCTCCATGCGTCCTCCGATCTTTGATGGGACCAACTTACTCTATTAGAAGAGGCACATGCAA
Source organism: Alisma plantago-aquatica (assembly GCA_963693085.1). Taxonomy (NCBI): domain Eukaryota; kingdom Viridiplantae; phylum Streptophyta; class Magnoliopsida; order Alismatales; family Alismataceae; genus Alisma; species Alisma plantago-aquatica. The sequence goes on along the minus strand of OY856413.1, from coordinate 77,541,304 downwards.
TTCTACATTCAAGGCATGAACTTTGGCATATGGAAGGTGATGGTCACACCATACAAGGATCCATCTGGAGATGTTGCAACATGGAGTGAAGCTACACTTAAAGAAGCCCAACTCAATGGAAAATCCATAAGCATCCTCTATGCAACCCTTACCCCAACAGAGTTCAACCAGATCTCATCTTGGGACACCGCTTATGAGATTTGGGACAAATTGTGCATCACTTATGATGGCACAAAGCAATTCAAGGAGGCTAAGATCTACATGTTGAACAACCTTCTAGAGGACTTCAAGATGGGCAAGAAAGAAGGGATTGCGAAGATGTACTCAAGACTCAATGTCATCATCAATGGGCTGACTACTTTGGGCAATACTTTGGATAGAGGTGTAATCAACTCTAAGATCTTGAGGACTCTAACAAAGAGATGGGAGTCAAAGGTCACCTCCATTAAAGAAGTGAGGAGCCTTGGTGACATCTCAACTGAAGAGCTCATTGGCAACCTCCAAGCCCATGAGCCAAGGCTTGACAAGCAAGAAGAGAAGGAAACCAAGAAGATCAAAGATAATGTTTTCAAAGTACAAGTGGAGGTGGTCATCCTTCAACAATAACTTGTTTTCCGGACTTCTCCTTCCTCCTCTAGTGAATATGATGGCCCAAGTGAACATGAAGCTAACTACATCAAGGTCAAATAGTTCAAAGGAAAATAGGCCTCCTCCTCCTCTACTCCTAGGTGCTACAAGTGTGGACAAAAGGGGCACTACAAGATTGAATGTCCCAAGTCAAGAAAGTCACACCACAAGGGCAGCTTAAAGAAGGAAGAGGAGTACAAGAAGGAGAGCAAGTACAAGAGGAAGGACAAGAAGGATAAGAGACACAAGAATGCAACTCATGTAGCTTGGGAAGCTTCATCCTCAAGTAGCTCAAGCTTTGAACTAGATGGAGAGTACCACCTTGCACTCATGACCTCTACTAGTGAAGAAATTGGTGAGGTAAGTGAGGTAAGATTGCATGAGTTATCTAAGGAAGCTATTATTGACATTCTTATTTCTACCCGTTCATCTTTTGCTAAATGTAAATCTAAAAGGAAATAGTTAGGACAAATTATCGATGATTTGTATGCTTTACTTGACATTCTTGAGCATAATGAGAAAACTCATTTTGAAAGCATTGATAACTTGCAAGGCCAATATCTTGATCTTGAGCTTCAATACAATGGAGTTGAAGTATAGAATGGTGTCTATCTTAAGAACATTGAAACCCTTAAGGAAGACAACCAAAAGTTCCTAAAGGAGCTTCAAATTCTTAAAACTGAAAATGCTAAATTTAAGCTTCTTGTTGATGCTCGTAGGGATGAAAGAGATGTTTATCTTAAGGAAATTAAAGTGCTTAAATCTGAAAATGCTAGGTTTCTTGGTCAAGTTAATGATTTATCTTCTAGATCTATCTTGCCTAGTAATGATATTGCTTCTATTTCTCTTGAGAAAGATTCTTAATTGACTAAAGCCCTCTATCTTGAGGCTGACCTTATTCATGCTAGAGATGATATTGCTAGTTTGTCGTCTACTATCATATTTGATAATCATTGATTAAAGGCCTCTCTACATAATTTCCTCAAAGGGAAAAACTCCCTAAATGAAATTCTTGACCATTCTACCAAACAAAGTGGTATTAGTGGTATGGAATTTGTAGGGAGAGCACCAAAAGGCAAGAGCAAAGACAAAGTTTGAGTTAGGAACTGACATTCTCCTTTCTTGGAGGAAAAAGGAAGATGGATTGTCGATAGTGGTTGCACTAAGCATATGGAAGGTGATATAATCCATTTCAACAACTTCACTAAATTTGGGGACAACAAGAAAGGTAAAGTCAAAGGTGAGGGTGATGTAGGTGAATCCTTGTGTATCAAGAATGTTCTTGTGACATCCCGCCATCACAAAGACAACGAAACGCCATGTGAAAACGTGTGGAACCGTCATAAACATCGTATTACCAAAACAACGGGTTAATTAAAACCAATTGTAGAAAGCAGATAAGGAAGGAGCTATTACAACCAGATCCACATCCTGCAAAGAAACATGTTATATAAGTGTACACAAACTTGATACATGTCCACAGCTCATAGGATTTAGCTTTTCCATAAACACAAGAGTTCACCACCTGTTTATATACATAACAAACCTTACCAAGGCCAACAATAGGTTACAGAAAACCATACTAAGATCATTCATCGTGAAACCTCATCAAAACACCTCCAAGGACCTGAGAGTATAGGGAAGACTCTAAGACTCTACTAGAAAACAACCACAGCATCATATCCAACCTTGCCTTCTACTGATCTTCTGGATACTCAACCGCAACACTACGATCACCACCACGTCTAGCTTGATCACCTAAAAAGGTTGAAACCAGCGGGGTGAGACACACAGTCCCAATGAGAAACATAACTCCCCGCCAAACTATAAAACCTCAGAGAAAGCTAGAGTAGATAAAATAGGTAACAGATATAACCAGATCATATATGAAATATGAAGAACGGGATTATACAAGCATAACAACTTACCATGATGTCTGAGAGACATATATCAACCTACAAGATATACTTAGGGCACATACATGTAAGAGATAATCATTCATTATTCAAGGCCTCAACCAATGTTTCATATTTGCCCTAAGTAGATATACTATACGACTGGATTACCATTTATTATGCCCTGAGGAAGTGAGTCGTACCGCTCAAATCTAACCTTCGGTTGCAAAACCCAAAGCTGGTGCCATACAAGGTCAATGGAAGAGCCGGAATCCACAACCTCTACCCTCATGGTCAGTGTAGGAGAACCAAAGCAAGACCGCAGTCTCTTGCTTAAGTGACCTCAGTCACAGGGTCAGCTCCGCAGGCTACCCTTTCCTCTAGCCCATCTTGGTACAGGTTACGACGCTAGTATATCTTGAGCCAAAGACCTGTTCACTGTGCTCCCGAGCCATGAACGCATTCATGCTCCATTACAATGAGCCATGGGCCTGTTCACCATGCTCTATACACATCTTGAGTCTACAACTGCATTTTTACTCTAATCCTCCTATTTTTGGCTAGGAGAAACCCCACATATTCAACAATATGCGCTCTGAGTTAACCCACAGGAGAACCTATTTCACCATCACCAGCTACTGACAATGATGGATCTATGGCCAAGGCAAACTACATGAAAGGTTCATATGTAATTAATTAGTATATTTAAGTGGATTGTTGGGATCAACCAAGTTATATTAAACAAACCATAAACAAGGGTAAAGAACATAGATCCCATCATTATGTGTCACACTGTTATTGCTATTCTCAATGCCATCATCATCATCATGATCCATCTCAAGGATCCAACATCACATGTTGCCACTTGGCCTCTTACCAATCATCGTGATCCATTACAAGGATCCAACAACACAGGGATTCCATCCCACCATTAAGCACATGTTGACAACACATGGGCAACACTCATCATATACCATCATAGTTCACATAACACATAGTGTTCCTCATTATCTCAACATCAAGAGAATGTCACCGATGACATCATTATAGCTCATACCTGAGTACACATCTCATCCGAGGAACCTGCATGGTTAGTATGCTCAAGAGTAGATAATCACTTCATCATGGAGATATGTTGTGCAACATTAGATGACCATGCATATACGTAACTTCCACATATAACATTCCAAATAATATTAGGGTTTCAAGCAAATCTAGAATATAACCTTCACAAAAGCATATCGGGTAGGGAACAACCTTCACCAAAAGGCACAACGACCCTCATCACAGGTGCAACGACCCTCACCAAAGGATACCACAACCCTCACTAAAGGTGCAGCGGTTACAACCAGACCTGTCTAGCTGTGTCGGCCAACACTATCAGCCAACACCCTTACTGGGCAAGTGTTGGGTTTTAGGGGAGGCAGAGAAGGCAGTGGAAACAAAAAAAAATTCCTCCCCAAACCCAGAACAAGGAAACATGTCAACGTCTATACAATAGGAAAGGATGGTTTGTGGAATCATACCTTGTCCTGAGGCTTGCTCGGCGACAATACCTCACGGCTTGCGCGATCTTCACCTCCGATCTTGGATGGTGTCTGTGCAGCTCGTGGTCGCACTGGGACTGACAACTCCTGGTCTCACCAAGACTGTCGGGATTGACAGATGTCCTCCGAGCGGCAGAAATCTCCCGCCTCTGAAGTAGTCCACACGGACCACCTGGAACTCCAATCTCCTTGTCCCATAAGGAATCGAAAGGAGTCGCACCCTCCTATCAGCATACTGGTCACTGACACACTCTCCTGCCACCAATCGCTTTCTGCAGTTGTCTTTCCCTTGTTGTGCCTCCCTTATCGGGTAGCACTTGCTCGGGCTCTCTCGGTTACCAAAACCAGAGAGAACGACAACTTTACATAGCAACTGGTTGCACTGTGTTGTTCTTCGAGAAGCCCCCAATACCCCTATATATAGGAGGGTCATGGGACATGGTTCTCTATCCCGGGCAATGCGGGACTAAAGCAGGAGTAGAAGGGTTCGAGATTTTCCACAAAAACAACCAACTGCGCAACCTGAACCAGTCGTTTAATTTTTGAAATGGTCGGTTGGGGACCTGAGCCGCTCAGTTGACACCTCAACTGATCAGTTGGGACCCATGAAACAATCAGTTCACTTCTAAACTGGTCGGTTCGTGGTCCTGGTCAGTTCTCGATTTACTTTTCATCTTTTATTTCTAATTAGTATCAAATACCAATCCTTGTTCCAATCAAATTGGGCAAGTGAAACGAAAGGAAATTTCTCACCAATCCTACTTTCCCAACTTGCTCGGTTGCAACAGTTGAACCGATCATTTCAACACTTGAAGCAATCGTTTCACCCTGTCCATGAGCCAATCGACTCACCACCTGAGCCGATCGGTTGGGAGTGCAGACTGTGCAGAATCAGTCAATTGCAGTTTCAATCAATCCGATACTCCAATCAATGTGTCCAACACCTTGAACATTATGACATTGAGCTATCAATTAATTGAGTGTTTAATTGAACTACTAAACTCCTTTAGTAATCAATCTAAACATTGTTTGTGGACAAAACTCCTCTTCCATGTTAAATCCTATGTGTGTGACCCTGCAGGTCCATTTCACGTTGACAGTGAAAGTCTATAACACTTATGATTTCACAAGAAAAGAGCGGTGCCTAGTCACACATCAATGCTACCCAAGTGAAATAGAAAGTTGGTGAACAACTTTCAATCCTACAATCTGTGAATGGTGTTACAGTGAATGCATAATTCCTTTATCACTGATATCCTGAATGAAATCGAGGCATGGAATAGTCATCCTGTCAACGTTCATTCACTTTCTTGATCTCATAGTAGATTGGAAGAGATATGTATGACATCAATATCACATATTGATTCACACATGCGTGCACGCCTTTCTCAATCCTACTCATCAAGTGGCCATGAATATCAAACTCCCTCAGGAGGGACAAATCCCATATCTATCACTCACCCCTCAAAAGCCCCATGTGTCAAAGCCACCCAATCATCACCTTTATAACGAACCATGTTTCAAGACTGCATTTGATGATGTCAAAGTGTGCCCAACGACATGTGTTGAGTGCAGTGATTTCAGGTCAAAGAATCACACTCACCACCATCACTGTGAGTACTGACTATGACTACCATGTCATGGTTCCATGTATCAAACTCACGGTGGGTCTGTCCGGTACACTTTTTCTCTAACAAGTACCTATGTGTTTGGTTTGATATCTCTATATCATGACTAATGAGATTCCGTCATCAACCAACACCAAAATCTAGTCTTGTGTGTCATTGTTGTCTATCTACCTTCCAAAATGACATCCGACTAGGGACATAACAAGAATGTACAAACTCTTAGCATCCGTATGATCTCATCGTTCAGGTCCTGAACCTGAAGGCATATGTCATTGAGTATTGTCATTCTCTAGACATTCAATATGTTCTATCACTATCTCATATGACTGAACCAGAAAGAATTGGAAGCTTGCCTTTGATGTTTATGAAATCAATCTTAATGTATCCCACCAATCATCCTATGATTGGCTCTCAAGGCATACATACCAACAGACTCCCACTCACACTGCGAGCCAATCACCCTTGAATCATATTCATAGTGATCTTCAAACATGTCCCACATGTTACTATGCTCTAGTGCCAACATAGTGAGTTATGGCAACACCTTGCCAAAGTCAGTATAAATTGCATGTCTCTCATCTCTTCATTGTACGTCACACGTATGAGATGGAGTTGCTGTAATATGTGATCTAGTATTCCTTTGCTAACCTTTAGCCACATTGCATGATCAAGGATTCCATACTTGTCATCAATGAGCAGAATATCTATAAGTTCATCTCATGAACTTCCAGATCCATATAGTATCCACTGTTGTTCTCCAACACATAGATACTCGACATTTCCCTTTTAAATGGTTTTATTGGAACACTTCCAATTATCAACAAACTTTCACTTTTATATATCCTATATATATTATGCGATTAATTTTTTGTCCTTTCAGAAGTTTGCATCAATGTAACTCTTTACATTGAACTCTTCCTTATCTCCATAGAATTAGTACTTCTCAAGTACTTATCAAGTTCTCATGGTATTCCAGTAACCCTTAGTGGAAGTAGACAGACATCCACTCATCATGTCTTACATACGAGTTATTAGGATGAGCACATCATATTGCCATGTCTTACATACAAGATGATGAATGCATTTTGTTCTTTCCATGTCGATACATGCAAGATAATGGGATGATTACATACATGATAGATCCACATCTATTCTTAGTGTTCCCATTCTTCATAAGAGTTGGACACTTGGCCTTGGGATACTAACTCCATGTAACATGGACAAGTTTTCTCCCACTGAATCTGTGCATACTGAACCCTTCAATACAGATTGTCAATGTATGCTTTCTCTTTTCAGGTCAAGAGGTTTTCGAGAACTATCTCTATAGATCTCTATTCCTATCACATAGGAAACATCTTTATCTTCCTTAAAGATAATTTCCACTTTTGGATTTCCATTCTAGAACATTTCCATTTCACATCAACATGTGGAATGTGAACACACTCCCACTAAATCACATATCCTTCTTTATCTTTGACATATCAGTCAAACCCTTTGACTATATCATCAAAGTAAAGATCCAATTCTGAGTTGCTTGTACTCAATCAATCACATTGATTAGTCCATTATAACTTATAGACTTCATTTGCATTAGTGGATTCATAAACCTTATAGGTTGTGCCACGTACACATCCTTGTTTTATTCCTCATAGGAATGCGGTTTTAGTATCCATATGCCAAATGTCTTAGTCATTAAGTTGCAATCAACAAGCATCATCCTTCTCAAAATGTTATCCATGTGTCTTAACACTTAAGATTCATTTGCACTTATGGGTTTCATCCGATGGGTGCTACCATCAAGGTCATACCTTATGGTTCACATGGATGCCATTTAGGATGTAATGGTCATAAACCATAACTCAAAATTTGGTTCCTCATATTCATCTAGATAGTTGACTCATCACATGAACAACTCATCACATAGATAAACGAGGTGTATCCTTCAAGGATATAAGAACTTACAACTCCTTGTGATTCTTAATGTCCTTTATTAGTGTGGGGTATTCTTTTATTAAGAAGAATTCAGTTATTCGATAATCATTCTCTAACTCCTTAGAGTATGATTCCTTCTTGATTTAGACATCACCATGCCTTAATCATGAGTTCACTATGATACACTATCATAATCACTCATAAGGATCTCAAACATTTGTTCCAAGTATTTCATTCATTGATCTCATCAAGAATTAACACTTTACCAAATTTGCACTTCATCTATGATAATCTTGAACACTTTAAGATATTCATATTGGTATTTCTCTAAACACCATTTGAAGTATTAGCATTTGTTCCAATAGGTATGTAAATGCATCACATGTATCATACCTAATAGGATAATCATTCTCCCACTACCATTAGTGAAGATTGATTAATCATGTCCAAGATATTCATGTCGCTTACTGGTTCTCTAACCAAACGACTCTAGATTTATCCATCACGTGGAAACTAGAAATGAATTTCTCATGATTGATGCTAATTTGATTGTTTGAGTTATCTATAACTTTTAGGTATCATTTTATCTTATGCATATCAAATACCACAAGATAAACAAGGCATTGCCACAAAGATCATATCTTTAGAAATTGAAACATCTCTTTATTGATTGCCATCATTGTCATACAATATGCAAAAATAAAGTGTTTCTATCTATTGACAAATATGAAATAGCAGTTCATAACTATATTACATGCCTTTTAGGCTGAAAATAAACTAAAGTACTCCTTACTATGGCGGCAACACTTGCCCCAATTATTGAGTGCTTTACACTTTACATCTTGGTATCATATACCTCAAAAGTATTACAAGTTTACTTTCATGACACCTTTAAGTAGAGACGTTGGTCGCCTCCTTCTTCTTTTGTTCTTCCAGATAGAGAGGACAATTCCTTTTCCAATGTCCTGGCTTTTGACAATGGTGGCAATTGCCTTTCTTGGTCACGCCTCCCTTGGCCTTGAGAGTTGAAGATGACTTGGGCTCCTGGCTAGCATCAAAACCTTTCTTAGCTTTGCCCTTGCCCTTATGCTTGGATTTGCCTTTCTTGCTCGTGATCACCATCACAGACTTAGGCTTGTCCTTCTTCATCTGTGTCTCGGCTGTCCTCAACATGCCCAACAACTCTAACAGTGGCCTATCAAAGTTGTTCATGTTGTAGTTCATCACAAACTGACTGTAGGATTCTGGCAACAATTGCAGTATCACGTCAGTAGCCAACTCTTGGCTCAGTAGAAATCCCAGTCTTGTCAGGTTCTCCACATACCCAATCATCTTGAGTGTGTGAGGACCAACTGGATCTCCTTCTGTCATGATGCACTTGAACAATGCCCTTGAGACATCATATCTCTCTTGCTGTGCTTGATCTTCATACATGTTCCTGAGATGCTGAATCATCTCAATGACACCCATGTTCTCATGTTGTCTCTACAACTCGTGGTTCATAGAGCACAACATCAAGCACTTTGCATCAATGGCATCATCAGAATGCTTCTTGTAAGCATCCCTTTCTGCCTTTGGTGCATTAGGAGCAGGTTCCTATGGAATTGGAGCTTCTAGGACATAGAGCTTTCGCTCTTGAGTGAGAACAATTCTCAATGTCCTATACCAATCGTGGAAGTTTGTCCCATTTAGCTTGTCCTTTTCAAGGACCGATCACAAAGAAAAGTGATTGTTGTTTGTTGCCATTTGTACTACAAAAGGAAATATGCAATTTTAGTCCAAAAACTCATTTTTGACTTATTTGATTGATTTGAAAAGATGACGATATAATTAGGCCTTTAATTAATTATCGCTCCCACTATTTTACTTCAAATTGATAGCCCTCACCATCAATTCAGAAGATTACAGTGTACAACCTTCTAGTGGGCAAGATCCTTAAATCCTCTAAGTCATGGACCAGCTAGGGCTGTCACCCACAACTTAGATCTCTCAGGTAGGCAACTTTTACCAATTGCATCATATGCAACTCTTGATAAGATGTCATATGCAACTCCTTGCCATTATCACCTCCATGCCTCAAGGTACTAGATCCCATCTAGATCACCTTGTTAAGTCCGACCCAAAGCAAACACGATGAATATGCACCCTGCTAGGGCAGACCCACATATCCATCCTTCACGCTTCCATGAGATAGATGGTGCACCATGCTAGGGCGTGCCCACACTTGGTCGATCAAGCTTTTCACGTGTGTCGCATTTGGAAGGCATCTAAAACTTAATATTTAATGAGGGATTTGGTTTTTATATACATATACATATCCAATCACCACAATATATAGTACGTATCATATACATGATATATCCCACAGAAAACATGTGAAACGATAAAAGCGATGATTATGGCCATCCTAATGTGATTCCTCGAGCCAAGAGGAATCACGGTCATCTAGGTCTACATCACATGCAACATGTACAAGATGAACTCTATGCTTTGCCTTTCTGGGTTTGATCAACTCATCACATGACTGATCGGCTCGCCATCAGGCCGGTCGGATGGGTGCCACCAGCCGATCGGTTGGCTCCTCCAACCGACCAATTTGCCTGGTCGTCGTGCATCTCATCATGGCCGCCACCTGCTTGTCTCACTCCTCGAACCGTTCATAAACTGATCGGCTCACTCCTTGAACCGATCGTCTGGAACGTCAACCGATCGGTTCACGCCTTGAACCGATCGTGTCAGTTGTCGTCTGGATGTCCTCTGTTCTTTGACATAACATGAAATAAAATTCTATCCTATTTTACATTGTAAAAGGAGAAACCTCGAGTTACATTCGAGGGGAGCAAAGGTAGGAAAGAAATCTCGAAATATTTTGAGTTACATCAGGAATAGGAGAAGGAAGATCGGTGCGCAGACCGAGATGCAAGCAACCACATACAACCATACACAGATAGGGTTTATTGGCCATAACCACACTATACATCCACCATAAAACTCGTTTAAGGGTGACGCGTATCGAGTGCATTCATAATACATATCATATATGTAAATTGGGATTTGTGGATTTAGGATTGGACATGCATAAAGCCAATTTTATTCGCATCGTATGCAATAAATGTTGGATCCTAGATGGGTGATTAGATGCTCTAGAGGGGGGGTGAATAGAGCTGAAAGCACTTAAACAAAACTCATTAAACCTTCAAGATATATGATAAGATAAGGTTTCTAAATAGGTAATTTGAGTGCAACTAACACATACATAGTAAGGGAGAGAGAGATTGAACATGCACCAATTAGACAAGCTATTTAGAGTGGTTCCACACTTCAAACTAGAAGTGTGTCAGTCCACTTGCCTAGAGAGGTCAACCTCTAGGACTTCCAAACTATTGCACTCTTATATTCATTCATAAGACATACAATGCATGACCAAACAAAAGACTTATCTATCCAATACAAAGAGTCTTCAACCTTACCAAGGACTTACCCACTTTGCAAGAGTCTTCGACCTTCTCCAAGGACTTACCCACTCTTGCACAAGTCTTCAGCCTTGCAGGGATCACCCACTGTTCTTGGATCTTCAGCTTTTGACTTCACTTTCACTCGGAGAAGATTCCACCAAGGACTTTCCCACTTGAGCAAGGAGTCTTCTGCCTTCACCAAGGGCTTACCCACTCTAGCTCCAAGTCTTCAGCCTTGATCTTCACCAAGGGACTCCTTCCCTTATTCTTATTCACCTCTCTTAGACAAGAGAGAGAACCTTCATCTTCATGATTGAAATGAGAGATGGGGAGGTGGTGGAAGTGAGAGCCTCACAAGATATACATGTAGGACTAGCTCTCTTACAGATCTCCTACTCACTCTAATGGATGTAGCAAGTGATTAAGCTTAGAGAGAGAGAGGAGGCTGTAGGAAGCACTCAGCTATAGAATAGGAACCTCACATAGAGTTTGCAATGAATGCTCAACCTTGGAATGAAGCCCAAGGGGTCCTATTTATAGTTGGGGATGCCTCTTAGCCTTTGGGAACACTTGTGAACGAAAACTAGCCGTTTTGTGGCTTGCAACAGATCTATTTTCACTTGTTGCAACTCCACAACGGCTAGAAGCACTTTTCTGCACTTTTCCGTACAGTGCAATCAGTCGAGTTTCTATAAGGGTAACTCGACCAATAGAGTAAAAGACAAAGTCGATATTCAGACCATCAGTCGAGTTTTTCCTGAGGAAACTCGACCGACCAATGAAAATCGATTTGGTCAGTTACTCCATCGGTCGAGTTCTGTGTAAACACAACTCGACCGATGCAATCTTCAGAAAATTGATCAAGGACGATCGATTGAGTTTTCAGGCTGGGAAACTCGATCGACAAAGTGCCTGTAATCAATTTTCAAAGTTGCATCTAAACACCAGGGTTAAGCAAAGAAAACAGGATAAGCCCTAAACGGAGGTCACGGTCCTTACATCCTTAGTATCAAGATAGCTCTTGAATTTCTTCACAATGATCTATTTGGACCAATGAGAACTCAATCGCTTCCTGGTTCCAAGTATTGCCTTATTATTGTTGATGATTTCTCTAGATATACTTGGACCGTCTTTCTCATTTCCAAGAGTGATACACTTGATGTTTTCTCAAGATTTGTAAATGAGTTAAGAATGAAGCCTCTTGCCGCATCATTTCCATCCAAAGTGATCGTGGGGGAGAATTTGAAAATGATTTTTTCAAACGTTTTTGTCAAGAATATGGTTATGCACATAACTTCTCTTCACCTCGAACACCTCAACCAAATGGGTTGTAGAGAGGAAGAATAAGTCACTACAGTAGATGGCTAGGACCATGCTTCTAGAGTATGATACCCCAAAGAAGTTTTGGGCCGAAGCTATCAGTACCTCATGTTTTGTGCAAAATCAGGTTTTTTCACATCCGTCTTTGAAGAAACCCCCCTATGAGCTATGGCGTGATAGGAAGCCTTCTATTGAGTATTTCCATATTTTCGGATGTCCTTGTTTTGTTTTGAATACAAAATATTCTCTTGACAAGTTTGATCTGAAATCTTACAAGCCTTTCTTGGCTAGGTCACTACTAGCAAGGCTTATAGAGTTTTTAATGTTGATCTTGCTAAAGTAGAAGAATCCATAAATGTTAAGTTTATTGAGACTAACCCCTCTATTCCCAAAGATATTGTTCCAAATGATGATGTTATAGGTGAAGTAATGCCTATTCTAAAAGATCTCAACATCACCCAAAAGGGAAAAGACGTGGTCACTCAAGAAGAAGAGAAAGATGAAGAGAAGAAGGATCCAACCCCCCAGTTTGCAAAGAATCATCCAAAAGAGATGATTTTAGGTGATCCATTTGGAAGAGTGAATATGCGGGCTGCATTTAACAAAGAACAAGCCAACAATGCCTTCATCTCACAACTCGAGCCTAAGAATGTCAAGGAAGTTCTTGGGGATGGTGAATGGATTCTAGATATGCAAGAAGAGTTGGAGCAATTTGAAAAGAGCAAAGTATGGACCCTAGTGCCAAGGCCAAGTGATAAAAATATCATTGACACCAAGTGGGTCTACCTCAACAAGTTTGATGAAAGTGGCAAAGTGGTAAGGAACAAAGCAAGGTTAGTGGCTCAAGGATACAATCAACAGAAAGGTATATATTTTGATGAAACATATGCACCTGTAGATAGACTTGGGTCCATTCGTATGTTACTTGCCTTTGTTAGTTATAAACACTTTCTTCTTTATCAAATGAATGTTAAAAGTCTGTTTTTGAACTGTACAATTGAGGAAGAAGCGTATGTTGTACAACCCCCAGGTTTTAAACATGACAGTCTACCTAACCATGTTTATCTATTGCAAAAATCTCTATATGGACTCAAACAAGCACCCATAGCTTGGTATGAGAAATTAAAGAACTTTTTGTTAGATCATGGGCATATCATGCGCAAAGTGGATTCTACCTTATTTCTAAAGCACACTTCTAAAAAAATTCTTATCATACAAATATATGTTGATGATATCATTTTTGGCAGAACGAAACTTGATCTTTGCAAAAAAATTTAGTGATCTTATGCAGAGTGAATTCAAGATGAGTATGATGGGTGAGCTCACATTCTTCCTCGACTTTCAAATCAAGCAAACAAAAGATGGGAACTTCATCAACCAAGGCAAGCACACAAATGAGCTACTTAAGCACTTTGGGATGGAGAACACCAAGCCGATGGACACATCCTTGTCTAAAATTGCCAAACTTGACAAAGATGAAGAAGGTGAGAAGGTATATGAGAAGCTCTATAAAGGTATGATTGGGAGTTTACTTTACTTAACTGCATCTAGACCTGATATAATGTTTAGTGTTGGCTTGTGCACTCACTTTCAATAAAACCCTAAGAAATCACATCTTATAGTTGTTAAGATGATTTTAAGGTACTTAGCCAAAACCCAAAATTTTGGACTATGGTATCCCAAGTCAAGGGACTTTTTTCTTACTGCTTATAGTGATGCAGATTATGCAAGGTGCTTGATTGATAGAAAGTGCACAAGTGACACTTGCTTTCTCCTAGGACCATGCTCGGTGTATTGGTTGTCCAAGAAACAGAGCACAATGGCATTATCAACCACCGAGGCTGAATACATTGCAGTCAGGAGTTGTTGTACCCAAGTCCTATGGATGAAGCAAATGCTCTAACACTTTAATATTCATTTCCTATCTATTGTGATAATACTAGTGCAATTAACTTGTCATATAATCCTATCTTGCATAGTAGAGCTAATCGTATAGAGGTTCTCCATCATTTTCTCCATGATCACATTTCCAAGAAGGATATCTATATCATGCATGCGGACACGGAAAATCAGTTGGAGGACATTTTCACTAAACCTCTAGCTAGAGAGCAATTTTACTTTATTAGATCTAAACTTCTCGTAACTACTTTGAATGAATTTGATATTACTTCTAGCTAGTTGTCATCTATCCTATATGCTTTGCCGATGTTTTGATCACAATTGCTTGTGAATATGCTAAAAATCAGTTTTTCATGTTCATTTTGCCTTGTTTTTCTCTTGTTTTTGGGTATTTTTTGCAAAAGCATGTTTTATTGAAAAATAGTACCCAATGATGAGTGATAAGTGCCTAAGTATGTTCAAAATACATAATGGACTTGAAAAATAAATTTAAGTAGCACTCTAATGGCTATAAATTAGGATTTATAAATTTAGGTCAGGTTGACCATCGGTCGAGTTGCCAACTCGACCGATCGGAGGCCGAGAGCTTTTTTAAAAGAGCTTATCGGTCGAGTTTCTGAGTCATAGAACTTGACAGATGGCTAGGCTGGAGCAAACTTAAGATAGGCTCGGCCGACAATTCTCCCTCTCAGCCAGATAAAAGTTGACCAATCCAACCTCCAGCTCCCCAAGCTCTCAACTCTAGCCCTGACCTTCCTCTCCCTAGCCCTAGTTCGACCTAGCTCGACCTCCCTTAACCTTCCCCCTTGCCAACCTAGGTCTGTGGATGAGTTTTGGTGATGATTCCTTAGCTTTTGCTCTCTCCTTCCTTTCCTTGTCATCTCCATGGCATCCAACAGGAGGAAGAGGGCCGCCCCAGCTAGTGCACCTTCATCTTCATCCAAATCCCGCTTCATTCCATTTGATGACACCTTCTTTGTCTCAAATGAGGCTCTAAACATGTATAAGGAGCTCCTTCTTAGGAACCCTTTCCCTTTTCATGCCCTATTTGAGCCTAGACCACGAAGACAAGAGGTCATAGATCAAGAAGTGGATTTGTTTTATGATCACCATCTCTCTACCTTGGGTGTTGAACGCATGTGCTATAACAATTCCATCACAAAAACCAAAGCGGTTCACAAATTCTATGCAAATTTGCATTGGAATTATGACACCCTCATACCCCCTCCTAATACTCAAGTAGTCCTCACATCTAGGATAGCTGGGAAGAAATTTCAAGTCTCTGAGGATACCATGAACATCTTCTTTTTGGGTACTGAAGTGACTGACACCTGGCGTAAGAACTATCCAGACTATTTTGACCTAGTTGAGCCTGAGGCTTTCTACAAACAGTATGATCTTACTCTCCCTGATATTCATAAGTTCTTGAAGAAGACTCAATTCCCTAATAGGAAGAAGTGCACCCTTCCCTCATTTGCCTTGGACCTCTAGAGACACATCCTTGCCCTAGTTGTTAGTTACAATATTCACCCCAAGAAGAATCAGACTGAGATTGCAAAAAACACTGTGGTAATCATGTATTGTCTCTTAAAGAACATCAGAGTCAAGTGGCTGAGATATTTTCTCCCATCATATGACTTGCTTTGACTCTGGTAAGAACACCTGTGGCACCCACCCACCCTACCCAGCCCTGATTTGTGGTCTTTTTCAACTTGCCACTAGAAAATCTCTTTTCCATGACCTTCATTACAAACCTACCCTAAAAGAAGTTTGCATCACTGAGACCACTCTTCAATAGTTTGTGCCTATCATATCCTCCACCACACTTGGTACCTCTACCTCTTCTTCTACCCAAGAACCTCTACCACCTCAACCTACCCAAACTGCCCATGCCTCGTTCCATGTATCTAATGAAACCCTTATGGGCTACATGATGCATCAATAGGCATACAACCTTTAGGTTCAGGAGCACCTACATCAGGACCTATGTTCCATCATGTCCAACATGAACATGTCATGTGCACACCCCTACCCTGCCTACCAACCCTACCTAGGAGGTGACTATGCATCCTTTTCATATGATCACTTTTACCCTATCCCTCCACCTGCACCTTCCACTACTACACTCTATGCTGCTGGTGGATCTACCCCTGGTGTGCTGCCTCTGCTAGCTGGGCCCTTGGCCAATCTTCTTGCTAGACTTAGTAGTTCTTCTCCTTCCTTCCTACAAGCCAATAAGCTCCATGCTCTTGGTATGTCTTGGGATGAGTAGAATGCACATTGGCCCGGTTGTGGTTTCGGTCCCTCTACTGATGAAGAGATGCCATACCAGGATGATGAGGAGGTCGCTTATGAGGAGACTAATGAGTATGATGGTGGTGCTTCTGATGATGGCTATGATGGCTTCACTGGTGACTCTGGTAATGAGGGTGATGTTGTTGCACCTTCAGACGGAGATGACGACCATGAGCCCGAAGCCTCTGATGTTGATGATGTTGTGGATGATGTAGACATAGACGACCTAGATGTTTAGTTGTTCTAGTTTTTAGTCTAGTTGCTAATCATATATATCTTTCTAGGCTATTTGGTATTAAAAACATCTGGGCACATGTTTTGAGATGTACTATTTTATCATCTAGCTTTCATTGTTTTGGCTTGTAGTAGTTTTCTGAGAACTTGCCTTCTGGGTTGTAATCTTAATCCTTTGTACACTAGTCTTTGATTTACTATATCTCATGAGTTAGTGCCATGTTTTACCATATTTTGATTATGACTTAGATTGTTTGTTTCTCTCATCTCTGTTTTGGTGTATGCTTTGAGATTGCATGTTGTGCATGTGTGCTTGGTTGTGCTTGGAGAAGACATTTTTTTGTGCTCTTCTACCCCCTTTCCTTTTTGATAATGTCAAAAAGGGGAGATAATTTCAATGTTTTGAAGCTCAACCATATTGTTTTTATTGCCTATGTGATCCTTTTCTTATTCATTATATGCTTTACCATGTGACTTGCTAAATGACCATATAGTATATATGTCATGTTGCTTTGTGTAGATAGACTAACTATGCAGGTTAGACTAAGCATAGATTGAGGGGGAGAAATTCACATTATTCAAATCCTAAATCCCTTGCAATTCACAAGGAAAAGGTATAACTTCAAATATCCTTTTCAATATTATTGAGGAATGGTTGTCATTGTCAAAAAGGGGGAGAATGTTGACTTGAGAGTTATACATTGCCCATATTTTAATAATGACTCCACCATTTCATTCCTACGTATCTAAGATGTTTGTTCAAGATTGATTTTAGTCTTTAGGTACATGAAAAGGATCAAATTACACAAGCCCAAGCTTGTTCAAGTTCAAGTCAAAAGCAATGCAAGTGTGCGTTTTGGGAAATCACTCCAAATGACCATAGATGATTTTTGCAATCACTTGTATTGATGATATGACTTGTAACTAAGATGAAAAAAAAGGGATGCTTAATTCCAAGGGTTAATCACTTAAATGTCAATTTAGAAAAAATTTCACAGGCTATTTATCGGTCGAGTTGGAAACTCAACCGATCAAGTGATGGATTTTTTGAAGATGACCCATCGATTGAGTTGCACACTCACAGAACTCGACTGGCCGACTCACTGAGCAAAATTTATTTTAGTTCACCGGTCGAGTTTCCTAGAACAAACTCGACCAGTAGTTTGAATTTAGTCTTTGTCATTTAGTGGATCGATCGAGTTACCTTTATTAAAACTCAACTGAATCTACTGTATGAAAAATGCAAAAAAGTGATTATAACCTTTAGTGAGTTGTTTTGGGCGAGAATAGATCTGTTGCAACTTGGAAAATGGCTATATTTTGACCTTAAGTGATCCCACACTCAAGGGAATACCCCCAGATATAAATAGGACCCCTTGGAGTTCATTCCAAGTTTGCCCATTCATGCTATTCTAATTCCTTGCTATTGTTGAGTGTGTTGCAACTCCTTGAGCCCCTTTCTCTCTCTAGTTTACACTTCATTTCGTGATTATGAGTGAGATAGACCATTTGTAAGAGAGCTACTTCCTTGTGCTTGTAAAGCTCTCATTCCATTCCATCTTCCCTATCCCTTTCTTTCATGAAGCAAAGGTGAAGCAAGCTACTC
Source organism: Alisma plantago-aquatica (assembly GCA_963693085.1). Lineage (NCBI taxonomy): Eukaryota > Viridiplantae > Streptophyta > Magnoliopsida > Alismatales > Alismataceae > Alisma > Alisma plantago-aquatica. The sequence goes on along the minus strand of OY856413.1, from coordinate 77,522,866 downwards.
TGAGTGAAGGTGGAGTTGTTGTTCTTCTTCTTCAAGATTGAAGAAGAGGTGAAGATCTTCTCTAGGTGCAGGAGTAGGTAAAGGCTGAAGATCAAAGAAGAGTAGGCAAATCCCTTGAAGGCTAAAGACTTGTGCAAGAGTAGGTAAGTTCTTGGAAGAAGGCAGAATACTCTTGCAAAGTGGGTAAGTCCTTGGTAAGGTGGAAGACTCTTTTTGTTTGGATGGGTAAGTCCTTTGGCAGTCTTGTGTTGTAACTCTTTATTGGTGAATATATAGAGAAAATCACTTGCAAAGTCCTAGAGGTTGACCTGTCTAGGTAGTGGACTGACTCTCTCCTAGTTTGGAGAGTGGAACCACTCCAAATGACCTTGTCAAGTGCTTGCTTTCAATTCCACTCATCCTTATTATGCTTGTTAGTTAGGACTTCAATTTGCACTTAAGCTATTGGTTTTGATTGATATAATTTGAAGGTCTACTCTATCTTGTGAGAATTTTTGAAGCTCTATTCATCCCCCTCTAGAGCCCTAGATCCAACAACGACCACTCAAAATGAGGATCCTATTGCGGCCAAACTAGGTATGTCTAGCGGCCAATCAATTAAACCATGTGTTTCGACCGCAAGAAGATCACATGTAGAGACCACCCAATTAGGGTCGGGGTTTTTTGCACCCGCAACAAAACAACAAGCATGTAGCGACCAACTCAAGGACCATTGCACTTTGACCACAACAAGGACCGTCATGGGTAGAGACCAAAACATAGCTATCTCTAGCGACCACTCACCTGGTCATGTGTGGCAACCATCACCACCTCTAGGTGTAGCGACCATCAAACAAGGGCAAGGTAGTGACCCAAAAACAAGTGGTTATTACCAAGGAAATAGTTTGATCAAAGCAGGTGTATAACCTAAAGAAATTCAAGCATTACCAAAGAGGAAAACTTCATGAGAGTTGAGCATTAAGACCCTCAATCAACCATCAACTCTATCAACAAAGAATCCACATTAAGAGAGGTGAAACCAAGCGTTCATCACATGCAACAAAAGATCAAGCCTCCAATATCATGTAAAATTAAACCTAAACATGGTATCAAAACCCATAATCACAATGCATGCAAGAGACGACCACATCTACCATTACTAACATATTGGGTACCCTTTTAGGAGAAGGAACAATTTATGCAAGAATACTTCAAAATCTTAAACCCTAAAACAAGATAACATTATCCATCAAGTAATAAACATGTTTTAGATAAAGAACAGTAGCATGAAAGCAAGAATAAGGTGTAATAGTAGTATAGGGAAGAGTTATATAACATGCCTTAAGATGAAGATCAAGCTCCAAAGCCACAATCTCAAAGAGAGAGAAGGATCTCCAAACTTGGATAAACTCCACAGCCAATAAGGTCACCTCAATAAGAGAAGAACACATCAAGGTCAAAGGAAAGCTCAAGATGAAGGAAACACAAATCCAAGGTCAAACAAGGAAGAAGAAAGAAGAAAGAAGAAAGAAGAAAGGAGGACTTCATCTCACTTAGGTACTCCCATGGAAAACCATGGATGCCGATCTCTATTGGAGAGAAGATCCTCAAGATAGCCACCGTGAAAGAACCATAGTACAAGGGCAAGAAGAAGGAAGGGGGTAGGTTTTGAAGGAAATGATATCAGAGGTATATAACCACTTACCAAGAAGGAAGATCACCAAGAACAATAACAAAGAAGATGATCAAGCCCTAGACCACCACATGGAAAGGTGATCGGCCACCAAAGCTCCAAGATCAGCACCTTATCAAGCACCACCAAGCTCAAGGTCAAACATAAGGGATAAGAGAGGAAGAAGAGTTCTAAAGGGGATACTTGCATGTAAAGCAAGGAGCATATATACTCAAGGGGTAGGAGGGAGGTAAGGATCATGAGGTGTCAAGATATTAGAGCCTCTCATGACACTTGTCCCTCAAAAGGTTGATCATGTATGCACTCTAGACAAGCATGAAACAAAGGGTGATAAGAACAAGGTGGTGTAGTGACCACTTAGGTCCAATACACCCTTCGGTCGAAGCAAAACATCCTAGGTATCAATCGCAACACAAAACCAACCAAGGTAGGTTGCAACACAATAAAACAAGCAAACCCTAGCGAACTCAACCAAGGCCAAAACACCTAGGTCACTACAAACACCACCAAAGCAAGGCGTATCAGTCAAAGCACTCTCAAGGCACAAAACACATGGTCTCTACAAAGATCACAACATCCAGATCGACACCAACAACTCATGCAACCAAGGAAACCATGCAAACCCTTGAATCAACTCATGATGCCACATAATCAACCAAGGTCCAAACAAGGCACCCCTAAGCATCATTCTCTCTCTCATGATGATAAGGCACAAAAGGTACAACCTACATGTGAACAATTGTAAGATAGACACTCAACATGGGTAACTTACAACTTGGTCCAAAATAAGCATAAATTGCTCAAACATCAACAAAACATGACCAGACTAAAAATATAAACTTGTCACATGTTACTAAGGTTCATCATATGATCAAATTGAGCTTTATGCATCTTATTAAGGAAAGAAAACACAATCAAGCACTAATATAGGTCAGGGGTCTTATAACTATAAATCCCTAATAAGAATTTCTCCCCCAAAATCCTACGTGAAAAGAGATAGGTACTTCCTATGCATCTCATCCTCAAGCCCCCACATGGCTTCGTCCACGCCATGGTGATGCCATAAAACCTTAACCAAAATGATGTCCTTCTTCTTCAGCTTCTTGATCCTCCTATCCAGGATCAACACAAGACCTTCCACATATGACACATCCTTATCATACTCAACCTCCACTGGATACGTCACCAACTCAGTATTGGGGTGACACTCCCTCAACATACTAACACGGAACACCAGATGCAATTTGTGTAACTTGAGTGGCAACTCCAACTTGTAAGCCACCTTCCCAACACATGGCATCACATGGTAAGGTCCCATAGTCTTATAATCCAACAAAAATTTCTTCCCAAACCTCAACACACCTTTCCAAGGAGAGACCTTGAGATACACCTTGTCTCCCACTTGATGTCACAAGGGCCTTTGATGATATCAACGTACGACTCTTGTCTATCCCTGTAAGACCACTGACCTGTGTTTTGGGTTAACCCTATTTTACTTGGTTTGATGATGTGCTTAAACCTTGATCTAATCCTCTGAGATGATTTTAGAGCTAGTGGAGAGCTTAACTATCCAGTTTGAGCTTGTTTGGATGTTGTTTGTGCTTTGTGTGCTTGTTTTGGTGGAAATTGCAACTTACCCATTTCTGGGGGTATTCTTATAATTTTACACCTCTAGAGTGTGCATTATCTCTCTTAGATTTGTGTGTGAGAGAGATTGTGGTTATTTGGGGCACCTTGTTTGACCCTTGATTGAGTGGTGTCACCCTAGTGGTGATTACAGTTTCCAGGGTTAGTATGCCTTGACCTTGTGACCCTTGTTGGTTTGCCTCAACCTGGGATGCGACCTAGGGCTTGGTTGGAGGGTTTTGTGGTCGAGATACCTCCCCTAGGTATGGTAGTCATGACCTATATGGTCTCGGGTCGAGACAATAGCTTGGTGTGGAGTGTCTCGACCTAGGTTGTGTGTGGTGACCCCTTGTCGCGATCTTGTTGTGTTGAGTGGTGTGTCGCGACCATGGGTGGTTCCCTTGGTGGGTCACAACCGCAACATAGGCGTTGGGTGGTTTAGGTGATCAAGATCCAACCTAGAGTGTATGACCATCTCTTTCATGCAGGTTTTAAGTGGTTGTATGCCACTTTCTTGGGTGAACAAGTGTCCCTTTAGAGCCCTATCTTCTTGACACCTCATCTCTTGCCCTACCTATCTCCTCCTTTGCAAAATAAACCCTCTTTTCTCCATGTAGGTGATATTTTCCAGCCATCTTCTTCCCTCCTTCCCTTGTTCTCTTGTTTGGATCTTGGTGGAGCAAGAGGAAGTTGTTCTTGGTTCGTAGAGGTGGTTCAACCTTGCATGTGGAGTTCGTGGTGATCCTTGGTCATCTTCAACCTTGGTGAGTATTTATCTTTCCTCTTTGGTATTTTCCTTGAACCTTCTACCCCTCTTTCCTCGACCCTAGACCATGGTTACTTCATGGTGGTCATTTTGGGAGAGAAACTCCTCACCACAAGGGTCATAGACCATGTTTTGACAAGGTAGACCCAAGTGTGAGGACGGTTTCTTCTCTCTTTCTCCCTTTGTCTTTAGGCCCGGTCTAGAGATTTTTGGCTCTCTTTTCTTGGGTGATCTTTAACCATGGTGTCTTATTTCTTGAGGTTCTCTTGTGGTCAAAGAGTGGAGCTTTTAGTGGAGCTTGATCATCTTTGGTGATCGTGTGCTTGGAGCTTCCCTTCGTTGGAGTGATCTTCCTTAAGGCGGGTTATATAACTCCTAACCTTCTCTATTAATGCACTTTAATTAAATGCATGTTGTTGTTTCCTCTCTCTAATGTCCCCCTCAAAATTCTAGTAGATGATAATAGATTCTAGAACTTATATGATGTTGAGATCATGCTTGGTTTAGATGTATCATGAAACTCTAATTTCCCTTGTACCCAATTTTGGTGTTTGAGGTGCATGGTGGTTTTCCTTCCTTTCTTGACCATGTCTTGAGTTGCATGCATGATTATTGAGTATTTTTGTGTTGTATGAAGTTTTGGTTTAATTTGTTGGTGATGATCTTAGTTTCTCTCTCTTGTTGAGGTTCCTTTTCATGGTGGTTTCATGAATTTTTTTTAGGGTTTGAAGACCATTTTGCATGAGGTTTTTCCTTCATGGTGACGATGGGTTTTCCTTATCTTGTTTCCTATTTTAGCCATGGTTTATCTTTGTTTTAACCTTGGTTAACTTTGGTCTGGATTTGGTCCTTAGTCTTGGTGGAGGCTCAACCCTTAATGGTCATTGTGCCTTATTTTTGTCTTGGGTCGCGACATCTCTTGGCATGTTGGTTATGGGTCGAGATAGCTAACCTTGTGGAGGTCACAACACCTACTTCCTAGAGGGTCGAGACACACCCTGATTTTGGTCAAGACATTTATTTCTCCTTTGGTTGGTCACGACATGGTTGGGTCTTGAGGTCAAGACATGTTCTTGTCGCGGGTCGCGGTGAGTCCTTGTCTTTGGGTCATGACATGCTCTACCTTGGGTGGTTGAACCCTAAACCTAGCTGAATGTGATCTGGTTGCTTGTGGTTCAAGACATGGTACACCCTCAGTGGGCCGCGGTCGCAACATGAAGGAGGTTGGTTGCGGTTGTAACACCATGGGAGATGGTTGCTGCAATCCATGTATGGTGGTGGTCATGACATACATCAGTTGGATGGTTGAGTCACATGCTTGAACACTTCATCAATGCACTTGTATGAGTAATGAATGAATTATGTATGAGCCACATGTAGTGCTAAATGGATAGTTGTTACTTAACCCTTATGATGATCCCTAACCCTAAAAGCATTACAAGAGTGTGGAGATGTTCCACCTAGGGCTTATTGTTTGTATACATCTACAAAACCTTAATTGGCTAAGCATGTAGTCCTAAATGTGAATTATGAGATGTGTTTGCTCTCTCTCTCATGAGATGTTCATCATGTGTAATGTTTTATTTCTCTTGCTAGATAAGCCCCTAACCTGTAGGTGATATGTATGCCATGGCTTGGGTATGCTATGGTGGAGATTATACGATACAAGGTTTAATGTGATGGGTCCTATGACCTGGTGATGGCTGGATGCTTATTGAGAGGTGATATCCTAAAGTGATGTGATTAAGGGATTGATATCCTATGGTGATATGTGCCTTTGGTGATCTCTTTGTGAATGGAAGAGCAATGAGTATCATGTAGTGATTGTGTGACAAGCTCACACCTTATATGTTTTATATCTTTTGAAGTTGCAACACACCCTTATTCTTGTAGAGTTTGTTTTATACTTTATAACTTGATTGATGCTAAAAGCCACCCAATTGTCTAACTAATCAAGTGAAACCCAATCATGTAGTTTGCCCTATGCCATAGATTCATTCCAGTGTTAGCTTTATGTACTGGATTGGTGAAATGTGGATCATCGCCGTTCTTAACTGAAACTCAGGTTAAGCTCTACCTCAGAACCGTCTTTCATTTGACATTCTCGATGTTGACGTCCCATCGAATTAGCTAGTGGATGGTGAACATGAGTTTAACTCGAATTGCATATTTTTGAATATGCAGGGTGCAAGTTAAGTATCTCCTTGCATCCTTAATTATGGTGGTATGAGATGGCCATGCATGAGCCGATCTGTTTGTGATATGGATGGCCATGCATGAGCCACTCCTTTTTAAGAGCGACCATGCATGAGCCTTTTATTCTAGCTTCGTTACATGTACCAAGGTGGGCTAGGTGTTTATATATGGACAACCATGCATGAGCTGATCCTTGTACTGACTATGTCACTCTTGTGCAGTTGACTAATATGTCTCTATAGTGTTCTCTTGAGCTGACCAAGAGGTGTTGGAGAGGTCATGGATTTTGACTCTTTCATGGACCTTATATGGTGTTGATTTTAACCAAGTAGTGGTCAGTTAGATTTGGGTGGTATGACTCAAATCCTTGGGACATAATAAAAGACATAATACAACTGTGTAGTATATATATGCTTAGGGTGACATACAACTCACATTGGTTGAGCATCTGCCTTATATTTTTACTAATTTATTGAATTATAAGATGGTAAGAGAAGTAAACTGTTATACATGTTCTTCATATTTGTTGGTTATTTACACTAACGAGTTTCAATCATAAGAATGATCTTTTACTCAACTAGTTATATCCCGCAAGTATACGACAGTAGTTGTAGTCGAGGTCGAACACAAGGAGCGTTGGTTAGTTAGGCGTAAGAGTTACGATTTTCAATAATCTAGATCATTGTACACAAGATGATTGGATTAGAACAACTAAATTATAGATTTAAAACAAAACAGTAAATTATCACTTAAGAAAGGTTAAGATTCAAATTTGGAAGGATCTTAGACTTGGGATTTCACTATCACATCATAGCTTATATTAAAATACAAATTTAAACATGTTAATTAACTTGCAAAGGAGGTTTGTAGTCATCACTCACATCCCAGTGAAGTGATGATGATTTTAACTCCATACATCACTCTCGTGTATGTATTTCATTTCAAATCACAAACCTTTCTCCTCAACATAATCCCAGCCACTCTCGTGGTCAAGGACAAGTTGCCAAAAGAGTAACTCCATACTCTCAAACACATCTTCTCAGATTATGAAAGAAAGCATAAAACATGCAAGTATGATGGCCAATCACACAAACAAGCATTTCAGATCTGAAACAACTCTTGGAACATGTAAGAAACTAACATTTAGTACGAAATTCATATGTTCATACAAGCTATGACATGGGAGTTACTCTCCCATGCACAAGAAAAAGAGTCTACTCGTCCATAATGATGTACAGTAGAAAATGTGCAGAAATTTTAGAGTTTAACATGGTTTAGAGAAGGAAAAGCTAAGCAATACCAAGGTGTAACCAAAGAAAGGTAGAATTTTGACTTGAGGATGAAATCCCACTTCTACAGCTACTCCAAACCGGGAAAACCTCTCTCCCAAGAAGCTTGGTGGAGTGAAGAAGCCCTGCTGCACCTTAGAGAAGAAGCTTGGAGAAGAAGAGAAGAAGAAATGGACTCCTTTGGCAAGAAACCACCTCTTTTCTCCTCCAAATCGCCCTCCTCTGCTCTAGGCTTGCTTTGGAATGAGGGAACTAACACAAATGACCGAGCATAACCACCCATTAAGTTCCCACTTCGTTTTAAACAAAAACTCATATTTTTCAAAATGCTGAAACTGCCAGGTGCACGACGTGCACCCAAAGTGCACGACGTGCACCCAAAGTGCACTCCGTGCAACTTTCCAGAAACTTTCAATTTGCTCGAGAATGCACTGTGCACGGCGTGCGCTGAAGAAATGCACGTCGTGCAACTTTCCAGAAACTTTTAGCTCTCAGGTGCACGCCGTGCAATTGCGTGCACGCCGTGCAACTTTTCAAAAACTTTCAGAGACTTGACGCTCCCAGGTGTACGGCGTGCACTTGGCTATTCTGGGTTGTTGTGTATTCTGCTTATAACTTTCAGCGTGTAGGTCTGAATTACATGCCGTAAAAAGTGGTATTTGCATAGTTTCGAACCCCAAAACATGTAGATATTTGAGGAGTGATCCAATAAGAGATAATATTATATATTCCTCATCATTTCATTGTAAAATATAGTACCTACAATCCAAACCATGAGACAAGTAAGAATAGCTAAAAATATAGAATCTAGCATGAATGAGAGTGATAATTGAGTCAAAAAAACATGGATATGCAACCAAATATGATCCAAAAGATGATATGATTTGTGCACATCAATATTCCTTTTTAGAATATAACTTGATCTACTACTCAGTGGTGACTGCCTAGTCTTATTTAATCTGCTTTATGTTATATACATATCTTTTAGCTGAATCTGCTCATCTTGTTAGTATGTTGTTTTACCTGCTTAACTAACCTATGCTTTATTAGCGTTGGTAGAGGGTTATATCTCTCACTGGGATGTTTGGTCCCACCCCGTGGGTTTCCACATCTTTTAGGTGATCATGCACGAAGAGGTAGATGTTGTACAGTTGAGGAAGAGCAGTAGCAAGAGTAGTAGCTGATAAGGTTGGATGTGCTGCTAGTCTTTTGGTGTTAGAGTCCTAGAGTCATCCCTATACACTCTGGTCCTTGGGGTGTTTTTGAGATATTTTGTGATTATGTAATCGATACGAGGTTTTTGGCTTGTGTGCCATGGTTGTATAGTTATGACAGTTGTACTTGTATATATGTGAAAACATTATCTCATATAACAGGTGGATGATAGGAATGTTGATCTATATTGATGTAAGCAGCACATGACATCTTATTCCCTATATGTGGCAAGCTTGTGGACTCACATGTAATAATTTTTTGGCTTATGGTGCTTTAATGAAATTGGTTTTAATTTCTTGTGTTTTCTGGCAATCCACTGGCTTAGTGTTGTTTCCACTTTTGGTTTTGAGTAATCTCATTTGTGGCACGTCGGGGCATCATAGTTTGGTTGGTATCAAAGCTTTAGGTTTGTTGAGTCTATAGGAACCTAGGACTAGGGTTTGTGTCTGTACTAGTGTCCTCAAGTCTGTCTTATAGTGACTTCTGCTTATGTTAAAGAAGAGGAAGAGTAGAAAAAATGGTTGCAAACATGAAGAACATGTTGTAGAGAGAAGTGTTACTGCACTTGATGGTGGTGCGAGGGCCTAGGAAAGAGAAGATCGGGTGCCTAATGAGTCTTAGTTTGACCCAACCATGGTAGAGAACCCTACCTTCCAGTATCTATTTGGATAGTTTATGGCGACGATGATGCATATGACAGATAGAATGTCTGCCCCTCAACCTAGGGCAACTGTCTTCGGTGCCGAATCTCTAGGAGTTGGGAAGATCTTTTGAGAGGTTGAGACATGTTGGTGTTGTAGAGTATGCTGGTACGACTGATTCGATAGATGTTGATATGTGCCTGACAGAGTTGGAAAAGGCTTTCAAGATCCTTAACATCCTCGAAACTGATAAGGTGAAGCAGGCAGTGTATCTTCTGAAGGGGAGTGCTGGCGATTGGTGGTCCATTGAAGAGGAAAAATGACCATGTGTTGATATCATTTGGGAGGAGTTCAAACAACAGTTTGTCAGCATGTACTTTTTGCGTACCTATCTGGATGAGAAGATCAGTCAGTTTGAGCAGATCCAACAGGGATCCATGTCGATCAACGAGTATAAAGCAAAGTTTATGAGCTATTGAGATTTTGTTCACACATGTCCTCAACAGATGAGGAAAGGATCACAAGTTTCAAGAAAGGTTTGAATAGTGAGCTAGCGGCGGTGGAAGCAACACCTGAAAATTGTGAGAAGTTTGCGATGTTTGTGGAGTCCATCGGGAGGATTGAATGGTATGTAGTCGAGAAGCGGGAAAAGAGTGCCAAGAAGAGGTCAGTGCAATATGAAGGACAACCGTTAAGAAGCTTTAAGAAACCTAGGTTTTCTGCACCACCAACACAGTATAGGCCCAGTGCATAAACCTAGTGGTCACCCAATAAGGGGAGAGGGCACAGTTTTCCACTAGTAAGAGCTCAGAGTGTAGCATCAGCTTTGGTGACAGGGCTGTCTAGGCCATGGTATGAGAGCAAGAACTGCTACAATTGTAGACATGTTGGGCATATGGAGCTGTTCTTCCCTATGAAGGATGAAGAAGTCACCCAACAACTGAGGTAGAGCCAGCACAGGTCACAGAGACAACAGTTCATTGGCAGTGGAAGGGGACGTGGACAAGCATCTCATGATGGTTCTTCAAGATAGACCAACAGAGGAAGAGGATGACAATATGTGATAGCTAGATTCTATGCTATGAGTCAGCCTAAAGGAGTGGTCAACCCATGAGTAGTGATAGGTTACATGGAGTTATTTCATTTATATTTGTCTTCTTCTAGCTTTATATCTACTTTGGTTGACCAGGGTGCAACACACTCTTTTATCACACGAGAAGTGATTGATGCTTGTTCTTTGCCTGTTAGTTGTAGATGGGATAATCTTTGTTCAGAAACCCCATTAGTTGGTCCCGCAGAGTTGTGGGAGGTGTGTCCTTTCTTTCTCAGGACATAACATTCAAGTGGATCTCTTACCACTTGATATGCATGGATTCGATATGATCCTTGAATGGACACCTTGGAGAAGTATCATGTGGTCTTGGACTGTAGTTCCAAGGTGGCAACATTCATAGATGGTGGTTTTTCGTGGATCTTATAAGGTAATAGGAAGATTCTTCCTAAATTTTTGGTGTCAGAGATGGTATCTGAGAAGTTGTTGAGATAGGGTTGTGATGAGTTTTTAGTGGATGTGATGGATACCTGTAATGAACTGAAACCTAGCCTCTTGATCCTTATCATATGTCTTGGAGGATAGTCAACTTTGTTCTTTGAGTTTAGCCAAACAAGGATAAAGATATGCACATTAGTACCTTAATTGAAATCCTAGCATGTTAATGCATGAATAAAACACCCTAATGTAACCTAATGTTCTCACATTAGTCTTAGGTCACTAATGGACACATAAAATATCTTACATGAGATAAATGGAGATTTTATAATAATTTGTACAAAACAATCTTACATAACTCCTTTGGTGATAATATGAAAATATGGGACACACTTGGAAGAATGATAATAATAATGAAATAATATATATTGACTAATATAATAATGGACCACAAATGTCAATTATGTAAAACTCATAAAAGGAAGACAAATTGGTTAAAAAATAACATAAGATTCGTTTTCTTTGGTGATGCTTTGGCTTGGAGGTCAAGTTTCACAAATTTAGGATAATGATCATCACATTTATTTTATTTAAAGAAGAAAATGTGTTTTTCCTTCAAAATATGAAATAAAATATATAATGACTCCAAAGGTGGAAAATAATCTTACATCATAATCTAAACATTAAAATATGCCTTTGGGTGAATTTTCGCTCAATTTGGAGAATATTTGATTGAAAGGTGAAATTAGGAGAGATAAAGTGTGTAGAACCTTCAAAATATTAAATAAATGTACAAACAACTTCAACATGTAAAATTGATGGTGAATTTGTATCCAAGGCACTTAATGTGACTCGTAGGTGAAGTTTCATCAAATTTGGAGAATGTTAAAGTTATTAATGCATGAGGAAAGAGAAAATAGTATTTGATTTATTTAACACATCAAAAAATTTCAAAAGGCAAATCTAATTCCATATTTTGATTCCTCATATCAAAAATAGGTTGGGTATGAAATTTCATCCAATTTGGAGTTTATTTGCACCCTTAAAAGAAGAAAGAGAAAAAGAGAAATAAATGCATTCACACTTTATTCCAATTAGTTTAGGAATCCAATTTATTTGTCATGTGATCAATTTTATCTTATTTGGGAACACATGGATCTGAGCCGTCCAATTTTTGATCGAATGGATCTGAAGTTGTCACCTAGCTTGCACCTAAAAGGGAAGTAGGCAGCTGGCCACGCAGTCAGAGAAATCAAGATTTCTCCCTCTGTGATTAATCTTTTCTTGAACTTTCTTCTCCTAGAAATTCATGCTTTTATTTTGCACCATATGAACCCTATTTTGTGCCTTGGTTTTCTTTATATACAAATCACCCAAATTCCCTTCCCAACCTCTCGAGCCTCCTATCCCCAAAGGCATAAGACCGAACCCCCACCTATAAAAGCACATACTAAGATCTTTGTCGGCGTCGTTGTTTTCAAGTTTTTGTGTCAATTTGGTCCTAGCCTCCATGGATGACTATTATTGATCAACTTTGCTTCTCACTGCAAGTCTCCCCACCGCTATTAGTTCCCACCACCACGGGCTAATAGCCTCTAGGGTATGATTCCTCGCCACCTGTTCTTCGATATTGTGCAATCGTATTTGTAGAATCTTGTTTGATATGGTTTTCCCCAATCTTCATGATGATCAACTTGCTACTTTGGACAACCATGCCATGTGAAGCGAGGAAGAAGATCCTTCCTTGTAAATTTTCAATTTTGACCCTTCTCTCGTTGTTTTCTTGGTTTCGCTAACAGGGGTAGATTGGACATTTTCCTCTCTTTTTCTAATTCATCATGTGAGTTATTGGTCATCTCTAAATTGTTAATAGTTCCTATTGTCACGATACATAAGTCCCAATTTCTGGTCAAAGGGCAAATATGTTATTTTGCAATTTAATTTCTCGAATAAACCAACAAGTAGTGTGAATCTTGTAAAATCCATATCTTTTTATTAGAAGCTCCAAAATTTATAAAAAAATGTTTTGGATTCATGAGAGTTTTATCTACATGATGGATTAGTTTTATCACCTCAATACAATATAATAAAATGTGATTTCCCAATGATTTTCCTATTTGATTAATATTTCTAAAATTCATAACTAATAATTTATAAGTCATAAAAATAAAGTAAAATATGTTTTGAACTCAGAAAAATATAATCTAAAACATGGCATGTTTTTTTATAACCTAATTCACTAATATTGAAAAAGCAATTTTTCAAGGCTTTGAATTAATGAAAACCTATGGCTAGTTGGTCCTCAAAGGGGGTAGTTGTTAGTTTCTTCGTTGTGAGATCTCTTTCTTGTAGATGCAGTATGGCTTTCTTTTAATGACTTTGAGCTTACCTTAAAAAAAAAATTAATGAAAACCTAAGCCTAATTAGACAAATATGCATCATAGGTGTTTTGGAAACCTAGGCTTGGATCTAGGACTGATTTTAGAGTGTTTAGATTCTTGAGTAAGGTATGTTTGCATCCCCTATTATTCCTTTTGAGATATTAACCTATTTTCTTTATTATCTTGGTCCTATAGACAACAACCTACACAATATTCTTTCTTTTGAAAATTTTGGTTCATGTGAACTACTTTATTTGGTACTGATCTTGTGATCATATTTGGACATTTTCTTGGTCTCTTTGCTTATGCATTGTTCATGTTGGAATACTATTTGATGATATGTTATATCTTTTGCCCACTTATGGGGTGGATGTATATGTTGGTCGATTTTGTGGTGACTAGTTTGTATAATCTGACTATACTTTATCTGACTATACTTTCTACTTGCCTCTACATTAAACATGCTATGTGATTCAGTAGAACTAGAGTAGTGTAATTACATTGGTTTTTGGGTAGAAGTGTATTTTTTGCTCGAGGCAGTATGCTCCTATTATTTTTGGGATGGAGGTGGCCCCAACCCCTGTTTCAAATTTATAAGGTTTGGCCCACTTCATATATATTTGGGAGTTTGGCTATGTGCAATTCTCTACCAGGTTTCAAGTTTATGAAGCTTGGCCTCCTTTGTCTTTATATTGTTCTAGTGTTATGTTTATCTCACATGCATGCATGTTGATGATTATGGGATGTGTGCCGTAATTCTTTATATGTGCTAGTATGGTACAATTTTATTTTTTTGGTTATGGCAAGTATCTCTTTTGTTGTTGTTCTTTTCTTTTATGCGCTCTTTGGGTAGTCCTTTTCTTTTTCATGGGAAGCCTTTATTTTGAAGTCCTTTATTTCATAACATTGCTCGATTTTCTTTTTAGTATGCACATACCAGCCTTTGCTGATGTCATCTATTTTTCTTCTCTTGCTGGGGTATGCTTCCAACCCTAGGTGAAGGATTTGGAGGACGTGGCATGCATTCTTGGACTTAGCTTAAGGAGTTAAAGCTTGGAGACAAAGTTGTTATAGTTTTGATTTCCCTCTGCTATATCCTTTTGTTGTATCATACATGTAAACCCTATGAGGGAGATTAAGATGCACATTTGTAAAAATTTTGGAAAGTTGATAATAGTCAAGATTTTTATTCCGTTGCTATTCTTTGGTTGTTTTGAATACCATTAATAAGATTTGAGAATTTTACACCCACTTCAGCATTCCTTTTAGGTGTGTTTGAATTGGAGGTTCTCTTCTTCAAATTATTAGTAGGGAGTGGATCCCCTCAGGGTTCCACTCTTTATAGCATGGTATCAGAGCCCATGGTAGTCAAAATTTGGATATTTCAATTTTGTCTCCCTAACTAGAACCCTTGCCTTTGCTGTTATCCCTCTAGGTGATATGTTCACCCTAAATTTGATCATGTATTTCATGAGATTGTGAAAGATTTATATTAGGTATACATAAGAATCATGTTTAGTAAACCCTAATGTGATGAGGTATTAGATGATCATACCCTACAATATAGGTTTTTTGTGACATGAATCTTTATATGCAGTAGGGTTGACTTGAGGATGAAATTAGGTTATGAGTATGACAGAGTGGTAGGATAAGGAGATGTTGTTATGGAAAAATTGTGACTTGGTTTTGACAATTGATTTTGGATCAATCATTTGTTTCATGCCGAATAGATTTCTTCGCCAAAAAAATAATTTTCTAATATAGTATTATATGTACAAAAGTTTTCTGGATTTTATCAAAGTTTTCTTGAACTAAGTCACAATGAAGATTTTCTTGATGTATGGATAGTGAAACCCTAGAATTAGTTGGAATAAGATCTTAATCCTAGTTTCGACAATGAAAATGTGACTAGGAATATGTGGAATAATTTAAAGGTGTAGTGAACCTTCCCTTTGTACCCTATGACTTTTTGGTTGTTTATGAAGGGTTGTTAGGATTAGAGACACAAGGACCTAAAACTTAACCCTAGATGGTTCTGACTTGTTAGTTGGATACATGAACAACATAAATCTATAAAATATTCACATCTAACAGATATGTGGGAAACCCTAAAAGTTGTTTAGTTTGACTTTATATGTCAAACCTTTTAAGGGGTGGAGAGTAGTTGGTTGTTAAGGTTTGGATCAATAGATTTTGGGTACAAAATCCTTTTAATGGGTGGAGTGTTCTAACGAACCGAAACCTAGCCTCTTGACCCTAATCATATGTCTTGGAGGATAGTCAACTTGGTTCTTTGGGTTTAGCCAAACAAGGATATAGATATGCACATTAGTAGCTTAATTGAAATTCTTACATGTTAATGCATGAATTAAACACCCTAATGTAACCTAATTTTCTCACATTAGTCTTAGGTCACTAATGGACACATAAAATATGTGACATGAGATAAATGGAGATTTCATAATAATCTGTACAAAATAATCTTACATAGCTCCTTTGGTGATAATATGAAAATATGGGACACCATTGGAAGAATGGTAATAATAATAATGAAATAATATATATTGACTAATATAATAATGGACCATAAATGTCAATTATGTAAAACTCATAAAGGAAGACAAATTGGTTAAAAATAACATTAAATTCGTTTTCTTTGGCTTGGAGGCCAAGTTTCACAAATTTAGGATAATGATCATCACATCTATTTTATTTAGAAAATAAAAGGTGTTTTTCCTTCAATATATGAAATAAAATATTTAATGAATCCGAAGGTGGAAACAAATCTTAGAGTCGTAATCTAAACATTAAAGTATGCCTTTGGGTGAATTTTGACTCAATTTGGAGAATATTTGATTAAAAGGTGAAACCAAGAGAGAGAGAAAAAGTTTGGAACCTTCAAAATATTAAATAAATATACAAACAAATTCAACTTGTAAAATTGATGGCAAATTTATATCCAAGGAACTTAATGTGACTTGTAGGTGAAGTTTCATCAAATTTGGAGAATCTTAAGTCATTAATGCATGAGGAAAGAGAAAATAATATTTGATTTATTTAATATATTAAAAGTTGATAAAAGGCAAATATAATTCCATATTCGAATTCCTCATATTAAAAATAGGTTAGATGTAAAATTTCATCCAATTTGGAGTTTATTTGCACCCTCAAAAGAATAAAGAGAAAAAGAGAAATAAATGCATTCACACTTTATTCCAATCAGTTTAGGAATCCAATTTTATTTGTCATGCGATCAATTTTATCTTGTTTGGGCATGCTTGGATCTGAGCCATCTAATTTTTGATCGAATGACTCTGAAGTCGTCACCTAGCTCACGCCTAAAAGGGAAGTAGGCAGCTGACCGCGCAGTCAGAGAAATCAAGATTTCTCCCTCCATGATTAATCTTTTCTTGAACTTTCTTCTTCTATAATTCATGCTTTGATTTCACACCATAAGAACCCTATTTTGTGCCTTGGTTTTCTTTATTCACAAATCACCCAAATTCCCTTCCCAACCTCTCGAGCCTCCTATTCGCAAAGGCATAAGACTGAACCCCCACCTATAAAAGCATGCATTGAGGTCTTCGTTGACATAGTTGCTTTCAAGTTTTCGAGTCAATTTGGTCCTAGACTTCATGAACAACCACCATTGATCAACTTTAATTTGCTTCTCAATGCAAGTCTCCTCACCGCTGTCAGTTCCCACCACCGCGGGCTAATAGCCTCTAGGGTATGATTCCTCGCCACCTATTCTTCGATATTGTGCAATCGTATCTATAGAATCTAGCTTGCTCTGGTTTTCCCTAATCTTCATGATGACTAGCTTTCTGCTTTGGGTAGCCATGCTGCATGAAGGAAGGAGGAAGATCCCTCCTCATGAATTTTTGGTTTTGACCATGTTGTCGTTGTTTTCTTGGTTTCGCTAACAGGGGTAGATTGGACATTTCCTCTCTTTTTTCTAATTCATCACGTGAGCTTTTGGTCATCTCTGAATTACTGATAGTGCCCTTGTCACGACATAAGTCATGATTTCTAGTCTAAGGGCAAAATTGGTATTTTGCAATTTAATTTCTCGAATAAACCAACAAGTAATGTTAATCTTGTAAAACCCATATCATTTTATTGGAAGCTCCAAAAAAAAATGTTCTGGATTTGTGAGAGTTTTCTCTACATGACAATATCAGTTTTATCACCTAAATACAATATTATAAAATGTGATTTTTTCATGGATTTTCCTAATTGATTAATATTTCTAAAATTCATAACGAATAATTCTGAAATCATAAAAATAAACTAAAATATGTTTTGAGCTCAGAAAAATATAATCTAAAACATGACATGGTTTTGATAACCTAATTCACTAATACAAAAAGGCAAATTTTAGGGTTTTGAATAATTAATGGAAAACTAAGCCTAAATATACAAATATGCATCATAGGTGGTTTGGATACCCGGGCTTGGATCTAGGACTAAATTTGGAGTGTTTAGATTCTTGAGTATGGTATGTTTCCATTCCCTATTATTCCTTTTGAGCAATTAACCTATTTTCTTCATTCTCTTGGTCCTTTGGACAATAACCTACACAAAATTCTTTATTTTGAAAATTTTGTTTCATGTGAACTACTTTATTTGGTACTGATCTTGTGATCATATTTGGACATTTTCTTGCTCTCTTTTCTTATAGATTGTTCATGTTGAAATAGTATTTTATGATATGTGATATCTTTTGCCCACTTATGAGGTGGATGTATATGTTGGTCACTTTTATGGTGACTGGTTTGTATAATCTGACTATACTTTCTACTTGCCTCTACATTAAACATGCTATGTGATTCAATAGCACTAGAGTAGTGTAATTGCATTTGTTTTTATGCAGATGTGTATCTCCTACTCAGGGCATTATGCTCCTGTTATTTTTGAGATGGAGGTGGCCCCATACCCGAGTTTTAAATTTATGAGATTTGACCCATTTTATATATAATTGGGAGTTTGGTTATGTGCCATTCTCTATCAGGTTTCAAGTTTATGAGGCTTGGCCACCTTTGTCTTTATATTGTTCTACTGTTATGTTTATCTCCCGTGCATGCATGTTGACGATTATGGGGTGTGTGCCCTAATTCTTCATATGTTCTAGTATGGCACAATTTTATTTGTTCGGTTATGGCAAGTATCTCTTTTGTTGTTGTTCTTTTCTTTTATGCCCTATTTGGGTAGTCCTTTTCTTTTTCATGGGAAGCCTTTATTTTGATGTCATTTATTTCATAATATTGCTCAAATTTCTTTTTAGTATGCACATACCAGACTTTGCTGATGTCATGTATTTTTATCCTCTTGTTGGGGTATGCTTCCAACCCCAGGTGAAGGATTTGGAGGATGTGGCATGCAGTCTTGGACTTAGATTAAGGAGTTAAATCTTAGATACAAAGTTGTTATGGTTTTCATTTCCCTATGCTATATCCTTCTATTGCATCATACATGTAAACCCTATGTGGGATATTAATATGCACATTTGTAAAACTTTTGGAAAGTTGATAATAGTCATGATTTTTATTCCGTTGCTATACTTTGGTTGTTTTGAATACCATTAATAAGATTTGAAAATTTTACACCCACTCCAACATACCTTTTAGGTGTGTTTGTATTGGAGGTTCTATTCTTTAAATTTTTAGTAGGGAGTGGATCCCCTCTGGGTTCCATTCTTTACAACATGGTATCAGAGCCCATGGTAGTTGGAATCTGGCTATTTCAATTTTGTCTCCCTAACTAGAACCCTTGCCTTTCATGTTAGCCCTATAGATGATATGTCCACCCAAGATTTGATCTATGTATTTCATAATATGATAAAAGATTAATACTAGGTATACATAAGAATCATGTTTAGTAAACCCTAATGTGATGAGGTATTAGATGATCATATCCTACAATATAGGTTTTTGGTGACATGAATATTTATATGCAGTAGGGTTGACTTGAGGATGAAATTAGTTTATGAGTATGAGAGAGTGGTAGGATAAGGAGATCTTGTTGTGGAAAAATTGTGACTTGGTTCCCGCAATTGATTTTGGATCCATCATTTGTTTTATGTCAAATAGATTTCTTCACCAAAAAATATATTTTCTATATAGTGTTATATATACAAAAGTTTTCTGGATTTTATCAAAGTTTTATTGAACTAAGTCACAATGAAGATTTTCTGGATGTATGGATAGTGAAGCCCTATAGCTAGTTGGAATAGGATCTTAATCCTAGTTTCTACTATGAAGACGTGACTAGGAATATGTGGAATAATTTAAAGGTGTATATGACCTACCCTTTGTACCCTATGAATTTTTGGTTGTTTATGTAGGGTTGTTTGGATCAAAGATACAATGACCTAAAACTCAACCCTAGATGGTTCTGACTTGTTAGTTTGATATATGAACAACATAAATCTATAAAACATTCACACCTAACAGATATGTAGGCAACCCTAAAAGTTGTTTAGTTTGACTTTATAGGTTAAACCTTTTAAGGGGTGGAGAGTAGTTGGTTGTTGATGTTTGGATCAATAGATTTTGAGATGAAATCCTTTTAAGGAGTGGAGTGCTGTAATGAATCGAAACTATAACATAATGAATCTTAGATGTAATCTCCATGTAAACCTTTTTCCCAAGTTTCCCTTTCATTTATGTCCTTTATGTTGTTCATGTTTAATTAGTGGAATTTATAGTAGTTTAGTGAAAATTTATTCACTAATTGTACCAATATAAGGGTTTATGCACAAATACCTCAATGAAAGCTTATTTAAGGATCTAAAATTCAAAATCACCACTTTAGTAGAACAATGGTATATTAATTTGTGCTAGAAGTGCAAGGCCTTAAACATTGATTAAATGTATTAAACAAGATTAATTACCATAATTAAGTTCTCTTAACCTTAATATAATTTTTTATGTGATTTTAAAACATAAAATGAGCCTAAGTTTCAAATTTGTTTCAATTTGGATGTTGTTTGTGCAAGTTATGCAATTTTAGGTACATTCTGGACTTTTATGCAATTTACCCAATTGGGAGGTTTTCTTTGCAAATTATCACTTGAATTTTAATCCTTATATATTCTCTTACTGTTCTCCAGATTTTGAACCATGGGGCACTTGGTTGCACCATGGTTTGAAGGTGTTTCTCTCCAAGGGCATTATAGGGATTACCCTCTTTATAAATGAGCTTATCTTTAAAAGCTATCAACCAATGGAGCTTATCTTATAGTGACAATGATAGCTGTTACCTCCCTTAATTGGGGCTCTAATACCAAATGTTATGACCTCACCTTTCAGTAACCCCCAATTAAGGGAGACCAAGAGGTTGAAGCCGCACCCATTAATCCCGGATCAAAGGTTCGACATATAACCATAAACAATTATTAAATTCTAACAGTCTATACTGAAAATGGTAATAAAATTTTTCTTTGCATACCTTTGAAAAGTTTGGAACAAACTAAACTTCTAACCTCAGCTGAACTATTCTAACTAGTTCCTCCTTGTTCTTTAATTCTTGAATTCATAAGGTGTCGCTTTACTGTTTGTTCTTTTCATTGTACCTAAAACGCCGACAAACAAAATACCGGTCAGCCGAAGCTGGTATGTGGAGGAAACAGATAATGTTCAACTATGTTAACAATATAATCATTCAATTAATCATTTAACAATCAAGGTTACATTTTAAGCCATACAACTCAATCCATACATATTCTTGAACTCTGGGTTGTCCCTGCAGTGGACATGGATATCACCTCTCTTTTAGGTAATAGAGTCGCATGGCACTATCTGAAGATAGCCCAATATCTAACTCATTGTGACTTGATGGTCCTCCCTCAATGGTAGCCATGTACTAAGTCAACCATAGACCTGATGGACCTACCCAATAGGTAGCCATGTTCTAGGTCATCCATAGACCTGATGGACCTACCCAATAGGTAGCCATGTACTAGGCCTTTCTCTAACCTGATGGACCTACCCATAGGCAGCCATGTACTAGGTTAGCTATTATGCCACAGAGAGAACCATGATCTGAGTTTATAGGCAAATACATTAAGTGATAGTTATAGTCACTTTATAATTGCAATATGAACATCCAAGCAGTTTAGTTGCATTCAATGCGATTAAACGTCCGAGAAACCATCGGAAAACTAAGCGGTTATTCATAAGTAACCACATACCTGTCTTGGAGATCTCAAGCAACAATTTATCCAAATCCAACTAGATGTCCAGTCAAGCAAGCCAATCAATCAATCAAGCAAACATTGATCCTGAAATCATGTATAATGTCTAATTGTCACAAGCGTATCCCAAACAACTCCTTATTGACTTAGGACACCTTTCTACGGTTTCTAAGTCTCATTAGGATGTATTAGGGTTTCTTAGATCAATTTCTCAAACTTTATCCCTTTTAGGTCATCAAACCCTAAAACAACTTTTCCACTCATAAAAACCCTAATTACTCAAATTATCCACATTAAGGATCTTTTATGCTCAAATTGGCTTATGATCATTACATCTCTTTTTTATTCGTGGATTTACACAATTAAACCAATTAAAAGACATATTCTTCAAAATTAGGGTTTTCAAGCTCATTAGTGCATAGTCATGCACGAAATCCTAAATTAAACCAAATATATAAAAATATCATATTTTTAAATCCTATTTTCTCTTTCATTAACAACAGGTTAATATCAGCTTGAATTATCCATCTATCATCAAATCTAGGGGTTTTTCCTTAATTGAATCATTAAAGATGATAACTTTATGCCCTTTTCAAATTTCATGCGTATTTAAGCACATAAACCCTAAATTAGACTAATCACGTGCAAAGTTCTTCCTTTTTGAATGCAATGTTCCTTTTTACATTTAACAAATTAATATCAACTCTAAAGATCCATTAAACTCTATTAAACACATTAATCATATCAAAATAGGGTTTCTTAATCTTTAATTCATTAAAGATAATGATTTACACTACTTTTCGAACTATGATCATATTCAGGCTATACAACTATTTTTAATGGATTCCTTGCATTTTTCTGATCAAAATTCATATATAAACTTTTGTCATCCGAGCTACGAATATTTAATTATGAATTTTGCAAGGTTTACCTTCTTGGACCAATCAGAGGCTAACACGTCACCTCCTTCCATGCACGCGACCCGCTTAGGAATTAGAATCAAAAGATGCTTCTACCCTTGGTAAGTTGATTGCTTCCTTAGCCCACGGAGGGGCATAATTGTCCAACGACCTGCAAGTCGTCTTCCTCGCGGCGCTGGCGCAACCTGCCGCCCTAGCCGTGACAGGTGGCCTTCTCCACCCCTCTCCTGGACCCGAAGGTCACCGACTACTGCTGCTCCACCTCCGACGTCCTCCACCGCATGCGCTCATGCTTCCTCCCGTGGCTAGGATGGCCGGGACAGGCCGGCGGAGCTGTATCTTGCGGCCGTGAAGTGCAGTCGTGCGGTTGCTGTATAACGCCGTTTAGAGCATGGAAACATTGGCTAGGCCTCCCTATGGCATCGTGGCATGTCCATCTCCCTTGCCAACCCCTCTTGGGCACCTAGTTGCTCCGGGGTCGTGCTATTTTCTTCTTCTAGGGTTTACAGGCAAAGACAAGGAGGAAGAAGGTAGGGAAGAGAGAGAGTATCGCATGGAGTTTCCCTGGAACTCGATCTTGAGTGCCTACCCTTTATATAGGGTGAGGAAAGAAGCCTTAGGTCTCTATTCACAAATCAAGGAGTCCCAATAAAGAAGAAAGAAAGAGAAAATACCAAAATTGCAAAATAAAAGATAATGTGATACATTATTAATGAATAATGAAGTATTTTTAAAAAGAAAGTAACTTTTCTATTAAAGGAAAATAGGATTGTGTGCCTTTGGGTTAGAAGTCAAGAAATCAAGAGAGTGGGTGAGAGGAATTTTGAATTCCTAATATCTAAAGAACAAAGTATATTAAAGAGGTAAGTATGAGAGAGAGAGACTCTTGCTTCTATTTAACAATCAATCTAATACCAATTGTAATGACCCCGCCTCCCGGTAACCCCCAATTAAGGGAGACTGAAAGGACAAAGCCGTTAACCAATAACCCGGATCAAAGGTTCGACAAATAATCATTAACAATTATTAAATTCTACCAACTATACTGAAAAATGGAGAAAAATAAAAACTTTTGCATACCTCTTAAAACTGGTATTTCAAAACGTCTATCCACACAGATACTAATCTATCTAATCCTCCTTTTCACTTTAATTCTCATTTAGTACCACATATGCCACTTTACTATTTGTTCTTTTCATTGTACCTAAAACGCCGACAAACAAAACATCGGTCAGTCGAAGCTGGTATGTGGGGGAAACAATAATCATGCAAATACGGTAACAACGTAATCATTCAATTAATCATTTAACAACCAAATTTACGTTTTAAGCCATACTACTCAATCCTTACCTATCCCCTAACTCTGTGTTGTCCCTGTAAGGACTTATATAATACCTCTGTAAAGGTAGAGTCGCATGGCACCACCCAAAGGTAGCACAATATCTAACTCACTGTGACTTGATGGACCTACCCTCTAGGTAGCCATATACTAAGTCATTCCACGACCTAATGGACCTACCCTCTAGGTAGCCATACTAGGTCAGCCATTAAGACATAGAGGGGACCAGGATCTGAGCTAGTAGGCACATATATTATGTGATAGTCATATTCACATTATAGTTTGCATGAACTAAATTCATCCAACAGTTAATTCATGACATCGATGAAAACTTTGGTAAATCTCGGAAAACTAACTCGAGATATTCATAAGCGTAACCACATACCTGATTTTATGATTTCAGAAGCACTAAGAAAATCCAACCAAGCATGCAATCCAAGTAATTCAATAATCACATTATTCCTGAAAAGAATATGTACTCTATTTATTACACTCTTTATCAAGAACCTACTTTATTAACTTGGATTCACTTTCTAGGGTTTCTGTATTCATTTAAGAGTTTCATTTTGCAATTAGGGTTTCCCTTCATCTTTTACCATATTAAACCCTAATTTTATGCCATTACTCATAATACCTAGTTATCTCGTATATTCTTCAAAATTAAGGTTATCTTAACAACATATAACCCTATTTTCATTTTACTGGCACATTAATCATCAATTAAGCTTCTTTTTCATTAAAGCTACTATTTTTATCCCTTTAATCCATGACAAGATCATTATATGCATTTATCATCAATTCATAGTTCATTACAGTCTAAATCACATATAAACTCGATTTGCTATTAATTCCACCTTTTATTCATGAGAAATCCCTGATTACTACCTTTAGGGTATTTATCCAGAATTAAGGTCTTTTATATACAAATAACTTAGAACCATCATTAAACAATCATATTTTCACATTTTCAAATTACATATGATTTTATCATCTTTTACTCTAAATTAGGTTTCTAAATCATTTAATCATTCTCATATGAGGTAAAACCCTAAATCATGCAATTCTACATCTAGATCAGGTTTGAATCTAATATTATCATTCAACAGGTTATTAACACTTCAATTAACTCATTAAGCATTCTAGATTCATCCTTTAATTACAAATAGGGTTTGTAACTCAACTTTAATGCACTTTTCATCAACTTAAAGTACTTTTATAATTAGGAACGGAATCAATATTTAATATCATTTTTATTGGATTCCTCTCGTTCTCCTGATCAAAATTCATATATTACTTGTCCTAATCGGAGTTACCAATATTTAATTACAAATTTTGCAATAAAACTTTACTTGGATCAATCAGGAGATGCCACGTCGCTCCTTGCCATGCAACGCGACTCGTTTGGATTTATAACCAAATTACTAAGGTGCCCTCGCATAAGTTGTTATTCCTTCACGCCCAGGAGGGGCAAAACGGTCCAAATCCCTCAGTCTTCTACCTCTCGCGCGCCCTAGCGCTGCTGCGGCGGGTATGGACTGGGAGAGGCTGCGCCGACCTCCCTGGGCTTCGTCGGCCACCGGGGTTGGCTCCCCTAGCTCCGTCGCACCTCCACGCACCTCCTGGTGCCCTTGGCCCGTGGCTAAGACCTCCGGATGGAGCTGGGCATGTCTGCGACCAGCAGCAGGCCTTGCAGCCATGATGCTATTGTCCGACACGATCTCGGGCATGGTGATGATGGCAGATCGTCTCTTTCGCATCGTGGGACCTCTCTCATCGATCATGATGGTTCCAAGAGTCCCTATTGCCCCCGGGTTCGTGCTACACTTCCATCTTAGGGTTTGTATGCAATGAATAAGAAGAAGAAAGCATGGGATGTGTGGGATCCTTCCTGGACCCGGACCAGAGGGTCTATTCTTTATATAGGGGGGTATCCACACCCCAGATCGCTTGCCCACAAAGAAAACAAGGCTTCTTCAACTTGGAATCCTATTCCTTCATGAAGAAGAAATCTTCTCTCTCCTCTTCATTCTTTTTAATATTCTTTATTGCATGGATAATTAGAAATATGAAAATTCTCTCTCTTATTCTCTTTGTTCATGCCTTTTAATTCATTGGCCTCGAAATTATATTTTCCTTAAGTAGGAAATACTTTCTTTCTTAACAAAACCACATAATTCATTAATTATGTATTCTTTTTATCCTTTTATTTTGAAATTTGGTATTTTCTCTTTCTTTCCTCTTTATAGGGACTCCTTGGATCCCTAGAAACTCAAATATTTCGAAATTCTTTTTATTGGATATTTATTATCCTTCTAGATGCATCTTTATGCATTATTTCACATTATCTAGTTTATTTCTCATTAAAATAACTCTTTTTGAGAATCTTTCTTTATTTCTCTTTTATTTTCCTCATTGGCATTCCCTTTAACATTAGGAATCCTTGGGATACGAAATTCCACAAAGGATAACTCAATTATACATCTTTTCACTTGTTTTCCACATTTTATCATTATTTTCAATTTTTTTTGGTCGGCTAAAAACTCTGTTGCTATTGATTCCAAAAACTTTAGGTACAAACATAAGTGCACCCCCAAACCCTCAAAAGAGGATTACCAAGGCAAACAAAAGAAACAAAGGTCTTGTATACAAGACCCCAAAAGAAAGAGCGATACAGAAAGAAGGACATGATAGGAGTCCTAATACAGAAAATGATACTCCACCCAAACATAAAAGGAGCTCCACTCTCAATATGCAAACCCACAAATGGTGGAGACTTTGTAGTTAGAGAGTAGGGCATCAGCTGATTTTGAACTCCCATGCTGGCATCAGTCCAAACACTCAAACTGCAAATGCTAATGAAGAGATTGATCTTCAGCACCGTCCTACTGTACCAAACTAGATCATATAAGCAACTACACCATCTGTACATCAGCATCAATAGCTAGAAGTAGGGACCTGACTCCCCTTCCTCTAGGCATTAAGCTCACTTTCTGAAAGTAGAAGAAGAGGAACCCAG
The DNA here is from genome assembly GCA_963693085.1 of Alisma plantago-aquatica. Taxonomy (NCBI): domain Eukaryota; kingdom Viridiplantae; phylum Streptophyta; class Magnoliopsida; order Alismatales; family Alismataceae; genus Alisma; species Alisma plantago-aquatica. The sequence continues at coordinate 77,496,119 of OY856413.1, read as the reverse complement.
ATTCACACCTCCAAACCATCAACCGTCAGCACATAGTCATAGAAACACATACAAAATCGGAAGGAACAAAAGGAGCACACAGCCCAAACGAGAGGGCTCAGATGCAGAAGAGTGAGTCACCAGGGTCCATCCATGAGCTGACCATCGAGCCAGTTTCCTTGATCCAGATACTCCCTATCTTCCACTGACGTTTAGCACAAACACTGAAGAAGTGACATCCAGGAAGAACCCAACTCCTCTCCAACAGACGACGACAGCAGATACCTGGGCTCGGCAAGTCACAGCTACACACATCATGAAGGAAGCAAGGGGAAGAAGAAGACGTAGACAACCCCCCCCCCCAACCTACTCCCTCAGGCAGCCTGAGCTGCATCCATGTCTCAGCGGCAGACCTTCAAACACCTATGAGGTGACTCGGCAACCAGAAACATCAAGAGCGGCAGACCGTCGGGGATGACCAAGCATCTCCTAGCTGTAGCTCCAAGGGCACAACCCACATACCTGCCAACAGCAGCTGCGGCAGACCCGTTGCCCCTGTTACACGAAGGCAACCCGACGACACTTTGTGGGCGTCCGACTGAAGGAAAGCGGAGGACCGCCGCCAGTAGACCGGAGCACCAGGGCATGATGCCCAAAACCGCTGAAAAACGGATCACACGAACCAGAGACAACCCTCGCGGAGTCATTGACGCGAGCCTAATGCCTGTCAACCTCGTGAAGAAGCGCCAACAGACCACATCGAGGTCGAAGCTTGGAGGTCATCACCCCCCGGTCGAAGGAGAGAAGGCGCAAGTGAAAAAGGAGGCGAAACACCCCTATGAACACCTGCTGTCGGAGCAATCGATTTGGCCTTAGATCTGGATGGGTAAGGCCTTCTCCATCCACCACACATGAGCAGAAGCGAGTCGACAAAGTCGAGCGCCGAACCACGACATCCCCTATACCAAACGATGCATCACGCCAACCTTCACCCCAAGCAAACCGGAGAAGACATCTGCGATTCAACCTCACCGGCACCCTCATCTCCAGAGAAGATCTCGAGCATCTGTCCACACAAGAACAGAGAAACTCGAGCCGCAAGGATGAGGAAGCCCACGCACACAGAACACACACCGCCACCACGGCGGAGCGGAGAGGCATCGAGGAACCCTAGACCACCATCTAGAGCCGAAGGGGTAGGCGCGGAGGAGCACGATCGTCGGAGACGGAGAGCCCTAGGCGACGCCGGAGGACCGCACCCATCGCCGAAGAGGTAGGAGCCGCCGCACCCACAGGAGGGCCACCAGGAGGGAGCGTTGGAGTAGAAAGGGTTAGGAAGGGGGATCGGGGTGGGAGGGAGAGGAACGATCGGTGAGAAGGAGGCCCGGGGGAGGGCACGCCCTAGCTGAGCGGCGCCCCTCCCCCAAGCAGAGAAACCCTGAAACAGATAGAGAGAAGGCAGAGCCAGTTCTAGAGAGAGAGAGCCGGTCAAGAATGCTTATAGTAAATTCTTATCATTATTTTCAATTTCATTCTTAAGAAAGAAATACTTTATTAATCTTTTCTTTTCTCATTGCTTTTCTTTGCAACTTTGGACTCCTTGGAACCCAAGGAACCTAAGAGGCACGAAATCCATCCTTGGATTACATTATTTTGCCTTCTAGAGGTTTCCATATATTTCTTTTCTCAAATTCTCAATTATTAATTAAAATTCCTTTTTATTGGGCCCAATAGCCAATAAAGCCCCCAAGCAACCAATCAAGGCTATTGTGAATGGAATCCATTTATTCAAAACAAATATTATCATTATTTGTTCAATTATCTTTAATATGAGAAATTACATTTCTCACCAATTGAACCCAAAAATTGGGGTTATAACATCCTTCCCCTCTTATAGAAATTTTGTCCTCAAAATTCAATCAAACAAAACAAACAATTCAGGATAAGACTTTTCCATGTCCATCAACGGCCCCTATGTGGCTTTACCTTACCCATGGCACTTCCAAAGAACCTTTACCATCAAATATTCTTTTCTCTGAGTTCTTTCATCCTGGCGTCTATAAACTGCACAGGTGTCTCAGGTCATTTCAGCCTCCCTTGGGGCTCACTAGGTTCATTGTTTAGCTCATGGTTTAGGTACCTCACATAGTGCTCTAAATTGGACATTTGGAACTCATCACACCTTTCTTTATCCTGAGGGGTAAGGTTATCCATAAACTTCTCCACCAATCCATCTCAAACGGACCCATGTATCAGGGACTCATCTCTCTTAGCTATAACTTAGAGGGGTCAGATTTTCATGTCACATATTCTCCCACAGTGAACTACATGTCAGTCTACTTTGTATCTGCTCACGACTCTTATCATTTCTAGGCTCCTTTCAGCCATTGCACGATCAAAGCGACTTCATCTACACACAATGTGGTCCTTTTCTATCCATCACGTGGTCCTTCACAAACATCACCTTACTGAAGTGGTGACCGACACAACCTCTCTTATAGAGCTTCTTTGAATCTCGATATTGTCTATGGTGGTTAACTTCACATCTTGCATAGGACAAGAACTGTCTCTAGCTATCACCCCGAATGAGCACATATGCTCTCATCAGACCCTTTAGTCTGGATCATACTAACCATTAGTTAGGGGTGATAAACTGTACTAACATCGAGTTCTTCATGTACCTACTTCCACCATATGGAAGTGAACCTTTAGGTCAAACTCAAGAACTTTTGCACTCGCATCATGGTGATACTGAACCATCTCTCTCATGGTTAGTTCAACCAAATCAGTCCCTTGACTGAACTCTTTCTTTCTTACATCATCTAGGTAAAGCGATCTATCATAACCCACATTGCATCTTGACCTTCCTTGGTCTAGAGGAGACTTATCACAACATCCATAGTGATGAACCCTCATTCCCTCTCAGGAACTATTTATCCTCTATATCCATACACTGGGTTACCGATGTTCATCCTTCACCTTTTGTCATGCATGGAAACATATCACATGCAGCCTCATCTCCAGCATCCATAGTACTGCTACCACTCATTATCTCAGTAATACCGTGGTGTATGGTGATCTTAATATCACGTTTTCCTAAATGTCATGATTCCTCAAGATCGATTCCTTAGAAACCCTAAACCACCCTAGTTGGGGTTTCATCACCTTCCTTTCCACAGAAGTGCATTTGAGGTTCAACAACCATCCTTTCATTGCATCAAGTCATGGGCTGGCTAACCAAACAACCATTGACAGATCTCGTTACAACCGAGTGTTAGCTGAACTTTCCTCCTTTCTAAACTTAGGGCCAGCCTAACAACCTCTTCTAGCCAAACTGGGCAGCTATATCTCCACAAGAGCATCCATTACCACTTCACATCCTTCGGTATTAGGTAATGTTGAAGACATACTTCCTCCATGTATTCCGCTTAAGTCTCATCTCGAACTCTAAGTTTATCTTCATCAAGAAAACTCTGAGATCATCCTCTTGGTTATCAAACTCAACCTTGTATCACATGCAGATCCCACATAGCTCATGATAAAACATTCTCATAAGGTGATTATCTTAATACTCTTATCGTTTGTACATGTCCATGTATCATTCACTCCACCAAGGTATGCTATCATCTTTGTCCTCATACCTCGTAGCAACGTTCCAACCCACCTCATCTTTTATCCTTGGTGTATGGCATGCGTACTGTCCCATCTATCACTCCCATAACAAGAAGAAATAAGCATTTGGCGGCCGCCCAAACACAAAGTTCTTCCTGTTCCATGAGTAGAGATGATACATCCCACATTTCCAGTACACCTTCAATTCTAAGCTGAAACGTGCAACTCATGTCTTTACATCACAAACATTATGATATCAAAATTACTTCCATGGAAAACTAGTCTTGAACCGACTGAGGTTTACACACATCCCTTGGTCATCTCCTCTAGGTCTATAGGGTGCTGGCACTTTTGGGGTCATGCCTCCTCCCTCATGCATCAAGAGAGTGCCCTACTCATCTGCCCTTCGGGCCCCATGAGTTCATGAAGGTGATCACTCTCCTAACCCCTGGCCCTCAGACAATGATAGCTGTTACCTCCCAACCCTATGGTCACCATAAATGTGCATATATAACCCCGTAACAAAGTATATTTATTTCATGCCACTATAAAGTGACTATGATCATCACCATAAATGTGCATATATAACTAGCTAGATCCGGGTCCACCTCTGTTACTTTGAAAAGGCTAAAAAAGGGGTAATCCTAGAGTAAGGTCTAGGTTACCATGAGTTAGAAACTGGGCTACCTACGTGTAGTGCCATGATACTCTTTAGCAAATCCTGAGTTAAGGAGTGGTCTACTTACGAGTAGTGCCATGTGACTCAACCCTAGAAACTGGTTCACTTATAGGTGGATCATGAGGGGTTTAATGGGGACAACACAGAGGATAGGGTACTCTTGGATCGCGGAGTTATATCTAAAACGTAATATTGGTTGTTAAATAAGCAATTGAATGATTACATTGTTATCGTAATTGCATGTTTATTGTTTCCCCCACATACCAGCTACGACTGACCGACGTTTTGTTTATCGGCGTTTTAGGTACAATGAAAAGAACAAATAGTAAAGTGGCACATGTGATACTAAATGAGAATTAAAGTGCAAAGGAGGATTAGATAGATTAGTATCGGTGTGGATAGAAGTTTAGAGATCCAAGTTTTCAAAAGGTATGCAAAAATTTATTTTCTTACAGCTTTCAGTATAGTATGTTAAAATTTGATAATTATTTTGGTTAATTGCCGAACCTTTGATCCGGAAGTCATGGGTGCGGCTTCGACCTCTCAGTCTCCCTTAATTGGGGGTTATTGGGAGGTGGGGTCGTAACATTTGGTATCAGCAAGTACACACACAAGCTCCTGTAAAGGCATTCAATTCCTCTATTATTAGGCAGGTATGTGGTTAATTATGGTTAATCGCATTAGTTTCCCGAGGGTTTTTCCGGATGTTTAATCGCATTGAATGCAACTAAACTGTTTGGATGTTCATATTGCAATTATAAAGTGACTATGACTATCACCATTTAATATAAATGTATAAATCCTGCACCTACATGCCACCCTGATGGAAGATGCCATAAAGGTCAGGTCCAGGAGGGTAGACCAATCGGCACCATGAGAGGTGACCCTAGACACCAAGCTCAGGAATGAGAAGGTGATTGATGAGGTAGGACTAAGGAGCACCATGAGAGGTGACTCCCAGGCACCAAGCTCGGGATTGAGAAGGTGGCCTTAAGTCAAATCCAGGGTTAGGGCAAAAGCGGTGGGGATTGTCACATGGAAAATGTAAATTGACTTATTAGTTACCTTGATTGCAATACTTAAATTGTTAAACTTATTTGTGAAACTTTGATTGCCTCCACATACCAACAATTGTTGATCAATGTTTTGTTTGTCGGCGTTTTAGGTATGACCCTGAAGGCACAAACAGTAAAGTGACACATCTGGAAAGTAAGAAATAAAGTATAAGGAGGATTAGATAGAGAAATTCCAGTAAGGGATAACTAGTTTCCCAAAGTTTTGAAAAGGTAAATAAAGTTTTAAATTTTCCTACCAATATTCAGTTTAGTAGTAGAATTTCATAATTATCATTGATTATTTGCTGAACCTTTGATCCTGTAAATTGATTAACGATTCCGACCTTCGGGTCTCCCTTAATTGGGGGTTACCGGGAGGTGGGATCGTTACAGTGGGGATGACCTAGAAGCCTCCATGGGCTTTTAGGACCAACCTTGGATATACAATAAGTCTCTATGAGCTATCCTCTTGCATGGCCATGAAGCCTTAGCTTAAGGACACATGGAAAGTCCCATAGACACCTCATGCTTGCCCCCTTCTTTATAAAGCATTTCCTACCCCTTCCCACCTCCCAATCTAAGAAGAAATCCTCTCCTTCTCTTTCCCCAAGCTTAGATCATCATCCCTTCTATGTTTGTCCATGAAGTTTCTGTCCCAAGGTAAAATCGGTGCCTACCTTGGTGAAGAAGGCTCCTAGGGTTCCAAATTTCTCTATTTAGGATCTCTTAAGCTCATCCTTGGTGATTTTGACCAAAACTACTAATTATACTCCTTTACTTCACTGTTTTCATGCTTTTAGTATTACTCCCACCTTCTTCCAGGTCATAACCATGACCTTCCATGGTAAAACTCCACCTAGAACCCTAAAACATATCATCTCCATCCTCTTTTGCTAGGGTTTGCACCTCTAAAATGGAGAAGGTGATCTTTGCTCAAGAAAGGAGCTTGGCTTGGAGAAACCAGACTCCTAATCTTGGGATCCTTTCTGTTTGGACCTTCTTACCTTCCTAGAGGCAAGTTTTGTTAACCCCCTTCTCATATATTGCATACTACATGCTTAAAACTCATGCTTCTATGTTGAAAATCGATGATCTCCATCTCTTTTTACCATGCTCTTCCAGGGTTTTGGTTTCTTACTGTTTTACCTTCTCTAGAAGCTCTAGTTTGGTTACCTATGCAACTTCCAACCTGATCTTGGCTCAAATGGTGTTTTCTCCCTCTCCCTCTCTCTTCAATTATCTTGATTGATTTGATGATGTGGCAATTTCCTATTGGTCAGTATTGAAAAATTCATATCTTCTAATCCACTTATCCAAATTTGACAAATAAATATGTTTTGGAATTGGAAAATTGATATATATCTAATAAAAATATTTTAAAGGTATGATTTCATGGTTTGACGAAGGGTGGTTTTTGTAAAATGAATTTGATGCATAAAATCCATACAAATTACATCTTAATCATCATAACTCCAAAATTAACATAAAAATATGTTTTTTCATCAGGAGAACCTAATAAGTTCATTGGTGATATTTTCAAAATATAAATCCGAGTTTTGCTAAAAATTTCTAAAATTAGGGTTTCTATACATTAATGCGCACTATGTACTCCAGTACATGTTAACACATTGAAAATAGGCAAAGTGAAACTTGGACTCAATTAAAGTGGTAAAAGTTAGTAATTGATATCAGTAAGAGAGGTATGTGCATTCCTTATACACTATGTTGGGATAATTGCAGCCAAACCCTATATTTCCCTAATGAGGCTTAAATGAACCCTAAATATTCTATTCTTGAATCCTAATGTTGTTCATGCCTCAAATCAGATTATAAATTCTTCTTGTTTGGGATCTTATACCCCACTACCACACTTATTGAATATTATGACTACTCTTACCACGACTACTTTTCTAGCATGTAGATGTATGTTCTATTTAATTTAAAGTAGCAGTACTTATGTACAACCACCCATAGAGGGCATGTATTTAATCGCCCTGGGGAATGCTTTTATTCTCCCCTATATTATTGTGTAGGTGACTGGGAGTGTCTTATTCTCCCCTCACCTATAGGTTAGAGGTCCGGTAGGTGCCTCAACCCTACTTAATTAGGTAGACATAATTATATTACATGCAAATCCTTTTTAATATAATTGTTAATGGCAAGTTTCTTTTGAATATAGCCTCATACTCTTGTTATCTTCATCTTATAATGAACCCTAGACTGTTCTTATTTGCTTTACTTATCTTGTTATCCTAGACTAGTTTTGTGACACATACCTTATTTTCATTCCCCTTTTGCTGGTTGCTTTCCCAACCACCCAGGTGCTGGTACTGAGTAAGGAGAAGGACAAGTTTGAAGGAAGTCATCTCAGGAGTAGATCTTAAGCTATATGAAAGGATGTCTAGGTTGCTATAGCTAGATCCTTTTCTCTTATCTTTTTCTTTTGGGAACAATCATGTAATGAATAATGAAAGCCATGTAATAGGCTTAGTACTTTTATTTCCGCTGCTATTGACATTTTATAATGTATCTGGTGCATGCTTATTTACTTGGAACATTATACATGCATCCCTTAATATCTTTTGTCTTTCTAAAAGATGAGTGTTTTGCACTTCCTTTAAATTTTAGTAAGGAGGTGATCTCGCCTCTTTACAACATGGTACCAGAGTCTTTTGGTAACTATTAGGACATGAAGTTGAAGAAAAGGTGTCTAGAATGGATCAAGGTTTTGGGGGCTGGCAATATTTTCCTCTGCACCACTAGTTTGGTTTACGAGGACTCCCGTGCCCATATGATATCGGCCTGGCCTAAGGTGATACGAATTTCCAAAAATAGTATGCTTTTAGGCAATAGCATTCAAGATATTCTTTTCTCGTCTATGTTTATATTCTTTTCTCATCTATGATTCAACTACTCATGGGAACTTAATATGTTAACCCTACCTTTCAAGATAGGTGACTTTTTTGACAGCAGGAACAAGGGAAAGGAGTCGAACCCTGATGACTCCAATGTGGGAAACACTCCTGTGACTCCTATCAGCCATAGTGTCATCAACACTACTACTCCGGGCACCCCCTCCTTCACACCGGAGCAAGAGTTGGCAATGTTGTGCCAGTTGCTCTCCACCATGATGGGGCAACTCCACACAGTGGCTGCCAATGCCAACAAGTCGAGGGATTTCACCCTCACTAACTTCGTAAAGATGCAACTACCCTACTTTAAGGGTGAAAGTGAACACAACATGGTGGATAAAGCCGATGACTAGGTTTTGGCTTTGGATCAGACCTTCAAGGGTATGGCATGTCCTCCTCACCAGATGTTTCGGTTCACGACGTATGTGCTGGACGGACTGACACATGTCTGGTGGAATGGTGTCGCTTGCACTCGAGACACCTCTGCCATGGAGTGGGACCAGTTCCTGAAGCTCTTCAGGGAGAAGTACATCTGTCCCACCTTCTTGAGGAAGAAGGAAGCCGAGTTCTACAACCTCAGGAAGGGAAGCATGAGTGTGGCCGACTATATCCAACAATTCCTACTTCTGGAACTCTACGCCACCAACCTTGGAGCCGAGAGAAGGGAAACGTTATTCTTGGAGGTCCTGAACTACCAGGTGGACCAAAGTCTTGTTCTGCATCTTCCACTCACCTTTCAAGAGATGGTGGATAAGGCCCTGGTCATCGAGTCCTACCCAGGATTCCAATCCTATGGACACAGTAATGGCTACAACAACAACAAGAGGAAGAACCTTACCCAGAACGGGAATTTTGGACATGATCGGTGCAATAAGTGCTCTCACCACCATCCTCCAGGGAGATGTCCTGCCAACAATGCACCTGCTCATTGAGACAACCGGCCTCCTCTGACTTGCTACGAGTGTGGCCAAGTTGGGCATATCCTACTACTCTGCCCCCATTTCCAGTAGGGACAAGAATAATGCCCAACAACCAAGGAAGAATCCACCTCTACGGAATAATAACAGCAACAACAACCAGAACCTGAGGCGACTGCTAGTGGAGAGGCGAAATGGGAGAGTGTTTGCTCTCAATTCTGAGGAAGCAGGCAAAGATAATGAAGTTATTGAAGGTACCTTGCATCTTAATATGCATCCTATAAATGCACTATTTGATTCTGGCTCATCCAATACCTTTATATCCTATCAGCTTGCTTCTATGTTAGAAATAGAATCTGAGTATATGGATCATATATTAGATGCAAAAAAACCTAATGGTAAGATCTTCTCTTCATATCTCCAAACTCTGATCATGGACCTCTGTATATCTGGTATAATGTTTCCCTCGGATTTCATCTTGCTCAACATGACCGCCTTTGATGTCATCCTAGGAATGGATTGGTTGAAGAGGTACAAAGCTATTTTGTTTTGTGAAGAATCAAAGGTTAGTTTGTCACATCTTGTTGAGGGAAGATTATGTGTCAAGGGTAGGAAGCGAGAGGATCAACAATTTGTTATCTTTGCCATCAAAGATGAAAGGCTAGTCGCATAAGGGTGTAGAGCTTTCTTAGCCTCTATAGTGCTCGAGGCGACACCTTCTTCTCTCGACCACATAGATGTGGTGAAGGACTTCCCAGACGTCTTTCCAAAGGAGTTACCCAGTTTGCCACCAAATCGTGAGGTGGAGTTCTCCATCGAGCTTGTACCTGAAACCTCACCAATATCGAAGCCGCCTTACCGCTTGGCCCCTACTGAGCTTACTGAACTGAAGAAGCAGCTAGAAGAACTTCTCAACATGGAATTCATCCTCCCCAGTGTTTCACCTTGGGGAGCCCCTGTCCTGTTCGTGAAGAAGAAGGATGGTTCGATGCAGATGTGTATGGACTACTGCATTCTTAACCAAGTGATAGTGAAGAATCGTTATCCTTTGCCTCACACCGACAACTTGTTCGACCATCTAAAGTCAGCCACTATGTTCTCCAAGATGGATCTACGAAGTGGCTACCACCATATGTGCGTGAAGGATGAAGATGTCCCACAAACGACATTCAGAACTCACTATGGGCATTACAAATTCATGGTCATGCCTTCGGCTTGGCAAATGCCCCTGCTGCCTTCATGGACTTGATGAACTGAGTTTTTGGCCCATAACTTGACAAGTTTGTGGTGATGTTTATCGATGATGTTTTGGTTTATTCCGAGATGTTAGAACAATATTGCAAGCATCTATGAATTGTACTCAACACACTATGAGAAAATCAACTCTATGCAAAATTCTCAAAGTGTGAGTTCTGGATAAAGGAAGTGATGTTTCTGGGTCACGTGATTTCTGCCAGACATATAGCTGTTGATCCTACAAAGGTAGAAGTTGTGACCAAGTGGAAAGCTCGAAAGAATCCCTCAGAGATCTGTAGTTTCCTCGGCTTATCATGTTACTATCAAAGGTTTATAAATAGCTTCTCTGAGTTGGCCTTACCTTTAACCAAGTTGACGTGAAAGGAGGTCAAGTTCTCTTGGACACCAAAATGTGAGAACAGTTTCCAAAAGCTGAAGGAGTGTTTGACTTCTGCTCCCCTTCTTGCCTTGCCTGTTAAAGGTATACCCTATGTCATCTACATTGATGCTTCTAAACAAGGCTTAAGTTGTGTTTTGATGCAAGACAAAAAGGTGATCGCCTATGCTTCCCACCATTTGAAACTAAATGAAGCTAATTGGCCTACACATGATTTAGAGCTTGCTGCCATCGTTCATGCTCTAAAAATCTGGTGACACTATCTCTATTGTGTGAAGTTTGAAGTTTTCTCTGACCATAAAAGCTTGAGGTACCTATTGACATGGAAGCTTCTGAATCTACAACAATGAAGGTGGATGGAATATCTCAAATATTATGACTTCACCATCACATATCATCCCAATAAAGCAAACGTCGTAGCTGATGCTTTAAGTCGCAAGAAGAATGCCGTTTGTGCTGCTCTGATATGTTCGGTGTGGGAAAATCTCGAATATGTGACTAGTTGGTGACCTCAACCTGTCGATTCAGTAGACAAAGACAAGTTGTGTGTCCATATGGCTAGTTTGACTATTACAATGACTTAGAGCTCAAAAGTTGTTGATGCACAGTTGGAAAGATCTGAGATGGAAGAGATGAAGGCTTTGACTGAGAAACCTCAATCTGACTTCTCTGTCAGAGTGGATGGTACTGTCCGCTTTAGACAAAGGTTGTAGATTCCTGACGTGGGTGATCTGAGATAGAAGGTGCTGAGTGAAGTGCATGGGTCCAAGTACACTATTCATCCTGGCATAACACAAATGTACAAGGACTTACAATGAAGCGTCTGGTGGAAGAACATGAAGAATGATATAGCTCTATTTGTTGCAAAGTGCTTGACATGTCAACAAGTCAAGATTGAACATCAACGACCTGGTGGTCTACTTGATCCTCTTAAAATTCCAAAATGGAAGTGGGAGAAGATCACAATGGACTTCGTTACTGGTTTCCCCAATTCCAAGAAAGGTTATGATGATGTTTGGGTAGTTATTGATCAACTTACAAAATCTTCTCATTTCTTGCCTTTCAAAACCAATTACAAAGTTGCAGATATGGCTCATTTGTATGTTAAGTGGATCGTAGGACTACATGGAGTACCTGATGTGATAGTTTCCGATCATAACCCAAAGTTTACTTCTCATTTATGGGGTCAGATTCAGGAGGAGATGGGTACTGACTTACATTTCAGTACTGCTTACCACCCGCAAACTAATGGTCAATATGAGAGAATAGTTCAGATTTTAGAGGACTTGCTTCATGCTTGTGTGATGGATTGGGGTGGTGCATGGGATCGATATCTGCCATTAGCTTAGTTTGCATACAACAATAGCCACCAAGATAGTTTGGTATGCTACCTTTTGAAGCTCTCTATGGTAGACCATGTCGTTCACCTTTACATTGGGATGATGTTGGTGAACATTCTCTAGTAAAGACCGATGATATGCAAATGATGACAAAAAAGGTACAATTGATAAAGAAACACATGAAAGCTGCTCAAGACCGACATAAGATGTATGCTGATAAGAAAAGGTCCGATGTTATCTTCCTAGTGGGTGACTATGCATTTATGAAGATCAAGCCTATCTGTTCTATTGCTAGATCTAAAGTTAAAGGCAAGTTAAATCCCCACTATATTGGACCATTTGAAATCTTAGATAAGGTTGGAGACTGTGCATACCTCTTAGCTTTACCTCCTTCCTATGATAAGATTCATAATGTGTTCCATGTCTCTATGCTGAAGAAGTATGTGAAGGACTCTTCTCATGTGCTTACTGTTGAACCTTTGGAGATACATGAGAATCTAATCTATGAAGAGATACCTATGAAGATCCTTGACTCCCGAGTAAAGAAGCTAAAGAACAAAGAGATTAAGCTGGTAAAAGTTTTGTGGAAATATCATGGTCTGGAAGAAACCACTTGGGAGTTGAGAGATGAAATGTTATATAATCACCCTTCTCTTTTTGCTTTAGATTTTTAGGATGAAATCCTTTTAAAGGGGTGGAGTGCTGTAACATAATGAATCTTAGATGTAATCTCCATGTAAACCTTTTCCCCAAGTTTCCCTTTCATTTTTGTCCTTTATTTTGTTCATGTTTAATTATTGGAATTTATAGTAGTTTAGTGAACATTTATTCACTAATTGTACCAATATAAGGGCTTATGTACAAATAACTCAGTGAAAGCTTATTTAAGGATCCAAAATGCAAAATCACCACTTTAGTAGAACAATGGTATATTAATTTGTGCTAGAAGTGCAAGGCCCTAAACCTTGATTAAATGTATTAAACAAGCTTAATTATCATAATTAAGTGCTCTAAACCTTAATATAACTTTTTTATGCGATTTGAAAACATAAAATGAGCCTAATTTTCAAATTTGGTTTGATTTGGATGTTGTTTGTGCAAGTTATGCAATTTTAGGTACATTCTGGACTTTTATGCTGTTTATCCAATTGGGAGATTTTCTTTGCAAATTATCTCCTGAATTTTAATCCTTAGATATTCCCTTACCATTCTTGAGATTTTGAACCATGGGGCACCTAGCTGCACCTTGGTTTGAAGGTGTTTCTCTCCAAGGGCATTATAGGGATTACCCTCTTTATAAATGAGCTTATCTTTAAAATCTATCAACCAATGGGGTTATTTCTTTGATTGGAGGACGGTGGGGATGGCCTAGAAGCCACCATGGGCTTTTAGGACTGACCTTGGATATACAATAATTCTCTATGAGTTGTCCTCTTGCATGACCATGAAGCCTTAGCTTAAGTACACATGGAAAGTCCCATAGACACCTCATGCTTGCCCCCTTCTTTATAAAGCCATGCCTACCCCTTCCCACCTCCCAATCTAAGAAGAAATCCTCTCCTTCTATTTACCCCAGCTTAGAGCATCGTCCCTTCTATGTTTGTCCATGAAGTTTCTGTCCCAAGGTAAAATAGGGCGCCTACCTCAGTGAAGAAGGCTCCTAGGGTTCCAAATTTCCATATTTAGGATTTCTTAAGCTCGTCCTTTGTGATTTTGACCAAAACTAGTAAGTATCCTCCTTTCCTTCACTATTTTCATGCTGTTACTATTACTCTAACCTTCTTGTAGGTCATAACCATGACCTTCCATGGTAAAAATCCACCTAGAACCCTAAAACATCTCATTTCCATGCTCTTTTGCTAGGGTTTGCACCTATAAAGTGGAGAAGGTGATCTTTGCTCAAGAAAGGAGTTTGTCTTCAAGCAACCAGACCTTCTAATCTCGGGATCTTTTCTGTTTAGACCTTATTACCTTCCTAGAGGAAATTTTTGTTAACCCCCTTCTCATATATTGCATACTACATGCTTAAAACTCATGCTTCTATGTTTAAAATCGATGATCTCCATCTCTTTTGACCATGTTCTTCTAGGGTTTTAGTTTTTGGCTGTTTTACCTTCTCTAGAAGCTCTAGTTTGGTTACCTATGCAACTTCAAACCTAATCTTGGGTCAAATGGTGTTTTCTCCACGCGACCCCGATGAGAAAAAAGGGCCCGGGGGGAGCAGGGTGGCGCTGGCCTCTGCCAAATCCGCCCAAGCCCCCTCCCCCGAGCCAGGGGACCTTGAGCCCTAGTCGCCCTGAAAATCGCCTAGAGCGGACTTGTATCCAAGGCACTTAATGTGACTTGTAGGTGAAGTTTCATCAAATTTGGAGAATCTTAAAGTAATTAATGCATGAGGAAAGAGAAACTACATCAAAAGTTCTCAAAAGGCAAATCTAATTGCATTTTTGGATTCTTATATCAAAAATAGGTTGGGTGTCAAATTTCATCTAATTTGGAGTTTATTTGCACCCTCAAAAGAAGAAAGAGAAATAAATGCATTCACACTTTATTCCAATCAGTTTAGGAATCAAATTTACGTGTCACATAATCAATTTTATCTTGTTTGGGCATGCGTGATTTTGAGCCGTCCAATTTTCGATTGAACAACTCTAAAGCCCTCACCTAGCTTGTACCTAAAAGCAAAGGAGGCAGCTGGCCGCATAGTCAGAGAAATCAATATTTCTCCCTCTGTGATAAATATTTTATCTAACTTTCTTCTCCTAGAAATTTGTGCTTTGATTCTGCACCATCTGAACCCTATTTTGTGCCTTGGTTTCTTTTTCGTGAATTGCCCAAATTCCCTTCCCAACCTCTCGAGCCTCCTATTCCCAAATAGGGCTGTAAATGGGTACATGTAGACCCACGTACTCGCAAATCCGGACCATTAAAAAACTCGTCATGGCTCTAATTTTTTATACCCACATACCCTTGGACCCATATACCCTTGGACCCGCATATAAACGGGTCCAATAATGGGTATGCTTGGACCCAGACCCCCTAGACCCGTGTACCCTCTATACATAAATAACTGCTAAAATAATATGTTATATATATCATACTTTACTAGTCTAACTAATATAATTCTTGATATTATATCCTACTATAATCACAATAAGGTTGATACTAGTCATATAATTAAGAATTAAATATTCTAGTTTCAATAATGAACATCATATGTAAACTTAAAATCAAAATGTCTAATAATTTACATTACTTTCTACATAAATTAAACGTTATGATCATGACTACAAATATGTAAACAATTACTCAATTAATGTTATTGTATAGAATGTAGCATTGTCTAATATAACTATTACATGTTAATATACTATATGATAACAATATCTTGTTGTATTAAATATATATAACATAGTCATTTCTCTTATATAAACAATATGGTGTTTTATAGAACCGCTTACCCGCATAACCACACTGCATACCCGCTATTATTATGGGTACGGGTTTGGTATGGGTCCCTATTTTGTATTATGCAGGTCTAGAACTGGAACCGGACCTGCTAAATTAGATGGGTATGGGTGGGTATGGCCAGACCCGCACCGTACCCACACCGTTTACACCCCTATCCCCAAAGGCATAAGACCGAACCCCCACCTATAAAAGCATGTACTGAGATCTTTGTAGGTATCGTTGCTTTCAAGTTTTTGTGTCAATTTGGTCCTAGCCTCCATAGACGACCGCCATTGATCAACTTTGCTTCTCAATGCAAGTCTCCTCACCACTGTCAGTTCCCACCATCGCGGGCTAATAACCTCAAGGGTATGATTCCTCGCCACCTGTTCTTCAATATTATGCAATCATATCTACAAAATCCAACTTGCTCTAGTTTTTCCCACTCATCAAGACAATAAGCATGTTGCTTCAAGCAGCCATGCCGCGTGAAGTGAGGAGAAAGACCCTTCCTTGTAAATTTTCAATTTTGAACCTACTCTCATTGTGTTCTTGGTTTCTCTAACAAGGGTAGATTGGACATTTTCTTCTCTTTTTCTAATTCATCACATGAGTTTTTGGTCGTCTCTGAATTGCCTATGGTGCCCTTGTCACGAAATAAGTCCTGATTTCTAGTCTAAGGGCAAAATTGGTATTTTGGAATTAAATTTCTCAAATAAACAAACAAGTAATGTGAATCTTGTAAAATCCATATCTTTTTATTGAAAGCTCCAAAAATTATAAAAAAATATGTTTCAGATTCGTGAGAGCTTTCTCTACATGATGATATTAGTTTTATCACCTAAATGCAATATAATAAAATGTAAATTTTCCAAGGATTTTCCTAGTTGATTAATATTTCTAAAATTCATAACTAATAATTTATAACTCGTAAAAATAAAGTAAAATATGTTTTGAGCTCAGAAAAATATAATCTAAAACATGGCATGGTTTTGATAACCTAATTCACTAATACTAAAAGGCAATTTTTAGGGTTTTGATTAATTTATGAAAACCTAAGCCTAATTCTACAAATATGCATCAATAGGTGTTTTGGAGACCTAGGCTTGGATCTAAGACTGACTTTGGAGACATGGCATGGTTTTGATAACCTAATTCACTAATATAAAAAGGCAATTTTTAGGATTTTGATTAATTTATGAAAACCTAAGCCTAATTCTACAAATATGCATCAATAGGTGTTTTGGAGACCTAGGCTTGGATCTAAAACTGACTTTGGAGTGTTTAGATGATTGAATAAGGTATGTTTGCATCCCCTATTTTTTCTTTTGAGAAATTAATCTATTTTCTTCATTCTATTGGTCCTATGGACAAATAGCCTACACAATATTCTTTCTTTTTAAAATTTTGGTTCATGTGATCTACTTAATTTGGTACTGATCTTGTGATCATATTTGGACATTTTCTTGGTCTCTTTTCTTATACATTGTTCATGCTGGAATACTATTTGATTATATGTGATATCTTTTGCCCACTTATGAGGTGGATGTATATGTTGGTCACTTTTGTGGTGACTAGTTTGTATAATCTGACTATACTTTCTACTTACCTCTACATTAAACATGCTATGTGATTCAATAGCACTAGAGTAGTGTAATTGCATTGATTTTTGGGTAGATGTGTATTTCCTGCTCAGGGCAATATGCTCCAGTTATTTTTAGGATGGAGGTGGCCCCATACCCGGGTTTCAACTTTATGAGGTTTGGCCCATTATATATATATTTGGGAGTTTAGTTATGTGCCATTCTCTATCAGGTTTCAATTTTATGAGGCTTGGTATCCTTTGTCTTTATATTGTTCTAGTGTTATGTTTATCTCACATGCATGCAGGTTGATGAATATGGGGTGCATGCCCTAATTCTTTATAAGTGCTAGTATGGCACAATTTTATTTGTTTGGTTATGGGAAATATCTCTTTTGTTGTTGTTCTTTTCTTTTATGCCCTCTTTGAGTACTCCTTTTATTTTACATGGGAAACCTTTATTTTGATGTCCTTTATTTCATAATATTGCTCAAATTTCTTTTTAGTTAGCAACCTTTGTTGATGTCATCTATTTTTCTCCTCTTGCTGGGGTATGCTTCCAACCCTAGGTGAATGATTTGGAGGACGTGCATGCAGTCTTGGACTTAGCTTAAGGAGTTAAAGCTTGGAGACAAAGTTGTTATGGTTTAGATTTCCCTCTGCTATATCCTTATGTTGTATCATACATGTAAACCCTATGTGGGAGATTAAGATGCATATTTGTAAAACTTTTAGAAAGTTGATAATAGTCATGATTTTTATTCTGTGACTATACTTTGATTGTTTTGAATACCATTTATAAGATTTGAAAATTTTACTCCCACTCCAACATACCTTTTAGGTGTGTTTGGACTGGAGGTTGTATTCTTCAAATTTTTAGTAGGGACTGGATCCCCTCTGGGTCCCACTCTTTACAATACCAAGGTGAGTAGCGTGAATATCCATGAGGTGCCAATTTTCATAGAGTTTGAGGATATGTTTCTAGACAAGTTCCCAGGTGTTCCCCCTATCAAAGAGATTGATTTTGAGATCAATATAGTCCTGGGCACGCAACTGATATCACAAACACCATATAGGATGGCATCGACAAAGATGGCAGAGTTGAAGAAACACTTGCAAGAGCTATTTCAGAAGGGCTTCATCGGATTGAGTACGTCTCAGTGGGGTGCTCCCATGTTGTTTGTGAAGAAGAAAGACATATCCATGAGACTGTGTATAGACTACATATAGTTGAACAAGATGATGATAAAAAATAAGTATCCCTTGCCAATGATTGTTGACTTGTTTGATCAATTGCAAGGTGCTGCAGTCTTCTCCAAGATAGATATGAGATTGGGGTATCAACAACTACGGATCAAGGCGGATGACGTACCTGAGTCGACTTAAGGACTCAGTAAGGTCATTATGAGTTTGTGGTCATGCCATGTGGGCTGACTAATACATCAAAAACATTCATGGACTTGATGAACATAGTGTTCAGACCGTTCCTTGATTAGTTCAAGGTTGTGTTTATAGATGACATCTTGATATACAATTGTGAAAGTCAGCACATTGAACATCATCTTCATCAGGCGTTGACAATGTTGAGACAACATCAACTATACGCCAAGTTCAACAATTGTGAGTTTTGGCTGAAGGAGGTGTCTTTCCTAGGACACGTGATATCTGCCCATTGTGTTCATGTGGACCCCAAGAAGGTTGAATCCATGCTGGAATGGGAGCAGGTGAAGATGCCACCGGAAGTGCACAACTTTCTAGGTTTGGTAGGCTACTATAGAAGGTTCATTAAGAACTTTAGCTCCATAGCATTTTCCATAACCAAGCTGATAAGGAAGGATGTGCCTTTTATTTGGGATGAAAAATGTCAGCATACCTTTCATTTGTTGAAGGAGAAGTTGACGAGAGCACTAGTGATAGTGCTGCATGAATAGGAGAAAGGTTATATAGTTTTCTGTGATGCGTCACAAAATGGCTTGGGTTGTGTGCTGATGCAGGACAAGAATGTGATATCTTTCGCATGACGACAGCTGAAGAAGCATGAAGATAACTATCCTACCCATGATCTGGAGTTGGCTATAGTGGTTCATGCCTTAAAAACCTAGAGGTACTACCTTTATGGTGAGAAGTGTCACATCTTCACAGACCACAAAAACCTGAACTATATTTTTTTTATAGCAGGAGTTGAACATGCAACAGAGGTGATGAATGGAATTTATCAAGGACTATGATTGCACGATTGATTATATAGGCAAGGCAAACATCATGGCTAATGCAATGAGCATAAAGTTTTCTTCAAGATCATCTATGGGTAGTGCACATTTGAACTCCTAGGTGTGTTATAAGAGACTCATGTTGGTATCCTTGCGTCAGATGAATGTGAAGCTAGAGGTATCTATGCTAGCATGGCTATTGGAATAGGTGCAGGCGAAGCCGAGGTTGAGACAACAGATCAAAGAGGAACAACATGATGATACTGTGATACAACATATACGATCAAAGTTCGACATCAAGAAGTGTGATGGTTTTTAGGAGGCAAATGATGGGGCAGTTTGTTACCACAATAGAGTTGTTGTTCCTAATGTTGGTAATTTAAGGAAGATGGTCCTGGAAGAGGCTCACTCTTTGTAATGCCCGGGCCCACTGCCCAAGGCTCTAGTAGAGTTTCAGGAATGATGACTGGCCCCACAAACCACCACTAGCCTTAACTGCGCACTTTGTCCACACTGACGCACAAGCCAGGATCAACTTCCCGACTGGTCACCATCCTAGTACTACTCCAAGCTGAGCACGCTTAACTATGGAGTTCTTTAGAGATGGGCTCCCTGAAAAGGAGGTGCACCTTGGTGATATGGGTAGTCCAATCATTCCTTTTAAGATCAACTTATCCCAAGCCTCAAATCCTGGGATGTTACAATCTCCCCCACTTAGACTCTTGACGTCCTCGTCAAGGCTCAACTATAAGGCCTCGTAATCTCTAGTAGAGTTTCAGGAATGATGACTGGCCCCACAAACCACCACTAGCCTTAACTGCGCACTTTGTCCACACTGACGCACAAGCCAGGATCAACTTCCCGACTGGTCACCATCCTAGTACTACTCCAAGCTGAGCATGCTTAACTATGGAGTTCTTTAGAGATGGGCTCCCTGAAAAGGAGGTGCACCTTGGTGATATGGGTAGTCCAATCATTCCTTTTAAGATCAACTTATCCCAGGCCTCAAATCCTGG
This sequence comes from Alisma plantago-aquatica, assembly GCA_963693085.1. NCBI lineage: Eukaryota > Viridiplantae > Streptophyta > Magnoliopsida > Alismatales > Alismataceae > Alisma > Alisma plantago-aquatica. The sequence continues at coordinate 77,475,734 of OY856413.1, read as the reverse complement.
GATGTTACAATCTCCCCCACTTAGACTCTTGACGTCCTCGTCAAGGCTCAACTATAAGGGGAGGGGAGTTGGCTCTGATACCATTTGTAATGCCCGGGCCCACTACCCAAGGCTCTAGTAGAGTTTCAGGAATGATGACTGGCCCCACAAACCACCACTAGCCTTAACTGCGCACTTTATCCACACTGACGCGCAAGCCAGGATCAACTTCCCGACTGGTCACCCATCCTAGTACTACTCCAAGCTGAGCACACTTAACTATGGAGTTCTTTAGAGATGGGCTCCCTGAAAAGGAGGTGCACCTTGGTGATATGGGTAGTCCAATCATTCCTTTTAAGATCAACTTATCCCAGGCCTCAAATCCTGGGATGTTACAATCTCCCCCACTTAAACTCTTGACGTTCTCGTCAAGGCTCAACTATAAGGCCTCGTAATCTCTTCCCCATTTCAATGGAGACCCACATGGGCATGGCATGGGCATGGCATGCCAGTCTTGAGCCGTGCGGTCCAAGCATGTAGAAAAGGGCTGTCCATGGTTGACGTAGCCACCCTTGCGCTGGTATTCCGCGATCGGGAGCTGGGTGTCCATGGGTCATTGTGGGTCTGCACTGAAATGGGGAAGAGATTACGAGGCCTTATAGTTGAGCCTTGACGAGGACGTCAAGAGTCTAAGTGGGGGAGATTGTAACATCCCAAGATTTGAGGCCTGGGATAAGTTGATCTTAAAAGGAATGATTGGACTACCCATATCACCAAGGTGCACCTCCTTTTCAGGGAGCCCATCTCTAAAGAACTCCATAGTTAAGCGTGCTCAGCTTGGAGTAGTACTAGGATGGGTGATCAGTCGGGAAGTTGATCCTGACTTGCGCGTTAGTGTGGACAAAGTGTACAGTTAAGGCTAGTGGTGGTTTGTGGGGCCAGTCATCATTCCTGAAACTCTACTAGAGCCTTGGGCAGTGGGCCCGAGCGTTACACTCTTTGATGTATGCAATGCACCCAGGTAGCACTAAGATGCATCATAACCTTAAAGATATGTTTTGGTGGCTTGGCTTGAAGCAGGATGTGACTGAGTTTGTGTCCAAGTGCATAGTATGTCAGCAAGTCAAGGCAGAGCATCAGAAGCCTATAGGGACATTGTAGTTGTTACCCATACCACAATGTAAGTGTGATCATGTTACGATGGACTTCGTGGTTGGTCTGCCTTGGACATCCAAATGACATGATTCCATTTGGGTGATAGTTGACTAGTTGACAAAGTCAGTGCACTTCTTGCCAATAAAGACAATACTCAGAATAGTAGCTCACCCAGATCTACATGCATGAGATAGTGTGTTTGCACAGTGTCTCAGCTACTACTATCTTGTCAAATAGAGGTTCTCAGTTTACGAGTCACTTTTGGGAGTGCTTGCACACAACTTTGGGTACGCATTTGAGGTTCAACACTACTTTCCACCCACATACGAATGGTCAGTCTGAGAGGACCATACAGACCTTGGAGCACCTATTGAGGGCTTCTGTCTTGTAGTTTTTGGGGAGTTGGGACATTCATCTCAGTTTGATAAAGTTTGCCTATAATATCAATTATCAGAGGAGCATCAACATGTCACTGTATGAGGCGTTGTATGGGAGACGTTGCAAGTCTCCATTATGATGGTATGAGATAGGTGAATATTAGCTTCTTAGCCCTGAGTTGGTGCAACAAACAACAAAGAAGATCAAAGTGATTCAACAACAGTTGAACACAGAAAAGGACAAGACAAATTCATATGCTGATAATCGTCGGAGACCCTTAGAGTTCCAAGTGGGAGACAAGGTGTATCTCAAAGTCTCTCCTTGGAAGGGCATTTTGAGGTTTGGAAAGAAGGGTAAGCTGGCTCCTAGGTATATGGGACCTTACCATGTGGTGGCACATGTTGGGAAGGTAGCCTACAGGTTGGATCTTCCACTTGAGTTGCACAAATTGCACCCAGTGTTCCATGTGTCTATGCTAAGGAAGTGCCACCCTGATACCGAGTTGGTCTTGCAGCCAGTGGAGGTTGAGCTTGATGATGACGTCCCATGTTAAAGGACCCATGTTGATCCTTGATAGGAGAGTGAAGAAGTTGAATAAGAAATACATAGTGCTTGTAAAGGTTCAGTGTCATCATTGTGGTGTTGAGGAAGCCATGTGGGATCTTGAGGAAGAGATGCGAAAGAAGTACCCGTCTCTTTTTACTTGGGATTTCGGGGGCAAAATCCTTGTTAGGGGTTTATGGCTCCTTGACTTGTGTTTGGGGTTAACCTTGTTTTCTTTGGTTTTATGATGTTATTAGAACCTTTCTCTAATCCTATGAGATGATCTTAGATCTTGTAGAGAGCTTAAGTCTCCAGTTTGAGCTTGTTTGGACGTTGTTTGTGATATGTGTGCTTGTTTTGGTGCAAATTGCAACCTATCCATTTGTGGGGGTATTCTTGTAATTTACTACCTCTAGAGTGTTCCTTCTCTCTCTTGGCTTCATAGAGAGAGTGTGGTTCTTTGGGGAGCCTTGTTTGACCCTTGGTTGAGTGGTGTCACCCTTAGTGGTGATTATGGTTTCTAGGGTTAGTGTGCCTTGACCTTGTGACCCTTGTTGGTTTGTCTCGACCTTGGTCATGACCTAGGGCTTGGTTGGAGGATGTCACAGTTGAGACATCCCCCTAGGTTTGGTGGTCATGAACTATATGGTTTTGGGTCAAGACAATATCTTGGTGTGGAGTTTCTTGACCTAGGTTGTTTGTGGTGACCCCTTGTCGCGACCTTGTTGTATTGAGTCATGTGTGGCGACCATGGGTGGTTTCCTTGGTGGGTCATGACCGTGACATAGGTTTTGGGTGGCCTAGATGGTTGAGATCCAACCTAGAGTGTATCAACATCTCTTGTGTGTGGGCTTTAAGTGGTTGCATGTTAGTTTCTTGAGCGAACAAGTGTCCCTTTAGAGCCCTATTTTGTTGACACCTCATCTCTTGCCCTACCTCTCTCCTCCTTTGCTAAATAAACCCTCTTTTCTCCATGAAAGTGATCTTTTCTAGCCATCTTCTTCCTCCCTTCCCTTGTGCTCATCCTTGGAGCTTGGTGGATCTAGAGGAAGTTGTTCTTGGTGCTTTGGAGGTGGTTCAACCTTGCATGTGGAGTTCATGGTGATCATTGGTCATCTTCAACCTTGGTAAGTGTTTATCTTTCCTCTTTGGTGTTTTCCTTGGACCTTCTGATAGGTATTTTCTATACACTCAAAATGCAAGTATACGCTATCATAGTAATATATGCATATGAGTCCCAAATGTTGAACACAGGGAAACATTACTTCAGAGACTAATACTAACTGCAGTGTGATCAACCCAGACCAAAGAAAATTTGAGTGATTGGGTTGGTTGTCGAATAGAAATGAAATATAAATTATGGTTGTTGTTCTCAGTCTTAATGAATTCCTTAGGATAATGGTTTCATCACAGTTAACATTGCATTTTAATCCTATTACATTAATAAAGATTCTCCTAACTCTAGATTAAGAGCCTGTAGCAAGAATTACCCTCTCTCGTGGTGCAATTCACTACCTAACCTAATACCAACCCCAGTCTTATATCATTTATGTTATTAGATAGGTGGCTTATTGAATTATCTGGGTAACTCTTCACTTTGTTAAACCACCTTTCCCAATGGGTTTTATAAAATGTGTATTTCTATGAGTTCTGACTATTGATTTCCTTTTTCAAAGCAATTAACAGTCCAAATACTATCTATGGTGATCAAGCACAAATAGTTCATCCATTCACATAGAAAGAAATCAAGAAATTAAGAGAAATTGATTGATGTAATGCATAAGAGTCAAATACAATGCATAACTAGGCTACTCTTGGGTCCTAAGTAACATGGGGATTAGCCCCTCATAGTTTCCATAATCAAAGACATCAAAGGAGAAAGGAAAAACACGGAGAACATGAAGAACCATTGAAGTAGATGGTTCAAATGCTCCCTTCTCATGCACGTGCCGATTTTTTATCTTCTAGCTGCAATTTTGTCCACTAGAAGTGTCCAGATCGTTTGGTTTGCCTCCTTATTTGCTATCTCCTCTCCTTGCTCTCCCCTATTGTGTAATGGAAAAATACTGGATAATCAGGTCTGGTTGTAACTCCCCGTAGTCATAGGCGTGACTTAGGGTGAGTTAGAACCTCAGCCGTTGGATTAAACACTACCTTCAGATCTACCCGATCCCAATCCGTTGGTACTACCGACAGTATGCGGTACTACCAAGTTCATTAATTGCATGACCACCTATCAATTTGTAGTACTACCAAGTCTATGGATAGTACTGAGTTGCTTTGAATTTCTTTGACAAAAATGTTGTAACCTCATCGGTAGTATCGACAGTCCTGTCGGTACTATTGAGTCTTCTCGATTCATTTCATCTTCAATACTGAGAAAGTGTCAGTACCACCGACTCCAAAGTCAGTAGTACTGAGCTGTGTAGGTTCTTGAACATTCCTGAAATACTCAAAATTCGAACATAAGCTCTAGAAAAATATTAGATCTCTTACAAACATTAAAATTATGCATATTTAATGCAAGCGAGTAACACAGACTAGTAAAATAAACCATGCATAATTAATATGAGTTATGACCACAAAGTGCACAAAAATCAGTACAAAATAGCATGTGAAAATGAAAAATAAATAGTGAATCAAACTCCCCTAAGCTTAAATGTTGCTCGTCCTTGAGAAACACACTCTTGGATCTACTTGACACAAATTAGCAAAAGGAGAAAATAATATGAATATCAATTCTCAACTATCCCCACTTGGCGGTCCCAAACTGACTCTCATTAATCACTGAACAATTAACTGCTCTTTAGAGACCAAAAAATCCATAAAAGATTTCCACCCTTATATCAATGAGCACTATCAAAAGTGCAATTAACATCATACTCAGTCAGACATTTACTTGGTGCATTATGTGATTCCCTAATCTACATTGCTCTTCCTAACTACCAAGCTACTTGGAAGCAGTTCTCCATATGAACATTAATGAGGAGAAAAATCATATAAGTGGCCTACCAATAAGAGCAATGGATGGTATGAAATGGATGACAATTGAATAATCAACAGTACATCAAACTTATTTATGGAAAAGTATGACAAACCTATATGAGTGAAAATAAGAGCATGCACGAATCCTAATGCCTATTTTTTTTCCAATGTTTCATGAATCAAACAATCTCATCAACCAAATGAGAATAAAAGAAGAAATCAATAGAATGCGTCATATGGATTTCTTCATCTCTTCAAGAAGAGTTAAGGTCATACTTTCTCCCGCATAACCTTGAAACATTGACAAACTTTTTTTTTCATTAGCCCATGATTTTAGCATGATTGACATTATGCTTGGGCTTTCATTACATATTATTCTTTGTTTTTCTTTTTCAAGTGTGGAGATATATCTACGCACTCAAGTTTTATGTGAGACTAATATCCACAGGACAAACAAAAATGAATGCTATGGAACTTATGTAATCTACATGAAATTGTTTATGCAACTAAAATGGTATGCACAAATTTTTTAACACATACATGTGTTTTTTCTTATGAATGCAATAAAAGTAAGCTAACTATCATGTCTCCTATTATGCCATGCTGTGCAAAAAGAGAAAATAAATTAGAGTATTTGTTCATGTTAAGGCGGTGATTCAAAATTGAGTGAAGGATGGGTGGAATCACATAATTAAAAGATAAATCCTTTCCTGAAATTATGATATGTCCCTCTTTAATGACCCATAATAGGGTAACCTTAGGATTTCTTTCTTAGATTTCAATTTAAGGACTTGTTAACTATTTTATCAACTGATCAAAGCCCATCTTCATCCACTTTTCATGAATAATTAATATGTTCATTCATATTAAATGTCCTTAAGCTGACTAACCCAAACATTTTCTCTAAGTGGTGTAACTCAAGAAAATTTGCAACTAAGCCACACTTTTCATTTAATTAATTTTCATTGCACATAATTAAGAGCATATGACATGGCTATAAATTAAGCTCCACGATTACACTACATAGATTTGGATCCTACACTTGAAAGGATAAAACTAAAAATCAAAACAAATAAAAACTAAAGAAAATAAAGCTAAAGAGAGAAATTGTTCCATCTACCCCCCTAAGCTTGAAATTGACTATGTCCACATAGTCAAAATTCAAACTATACAGGTGGAATAGTGGTATCGCATCACATGAGTGGTGGTGGGGGTTGAGGCATGGTGGGATCATATGGAAGAAACATCCCCTGAAAACCCAGCTGCTGTGGCAGCATGGGTGGAGGTTGTGCATAGCCACCAAAATATCCCCGGTTCCAGTAATGATCAAAGAATGTATGTTGGCGCCCCTCCATCTATTGCAGTGCATATGCATGTTCTCTTGGTTGTCCAAGAGAAGCTACTCATTGTGTAAAATCACCTACTGGTTTTCATACAACCTTTCCTGGACATCATGGATGCCTGCCAATGTCGCCAACTGCTGCTACTGTCCTTGCTGGATCTCCTACAACATCCCATACATGCCTGCCGTCGAATCCAGGTCATTCCCCTGAATGGGTGGTGGAGTGGAAGAACTGGAAGCTACAAAATGTCATGGATGATTGTGCGGAACCTGCCTCCTTGTCACAGGGATGGTAGGATCCTCTTCCTGTTCTTCTGCAACTTGCTCCTCCTCCTCCTCCTCAAAGTCATCATCTTTCTTCCTCCTCGTCGCTTGAGCTATCCATGGGCCATCGTAGGAGGTTGACCCCCTACAGGTCGAAGATGGTGTTTGGCAGATTCCTTTCCTTATAGTGGGTCCCCACTGTACAACACGCATATACATCATTCAGGCGTGTGTTGACGAGGCCAATTCTCTTGAAATGCTTGAGATCTAATTTTGTTGCTAGCTTCAGTGACTTGGTGGTGGAGAGTTCAAGGTGTAGATGGAGAGAAATGGGCATGATCAACCCTCCAAAGTGAATTGGAGGTTTCCTATACAACTATCGCCTCACTCCCATCACATGCTGAAGGAAGAAGGCTCTAAAGTTCAGACTTTGGGTTCTCATCTCTAGCATCTTGAATAGGAAGTAAAGATCGACCCTATGACACTTCCCTTTTCCTTGAGCTGACTTTGCTAGAAGAGTGTTGGTGATGAGGCAGTGAAGCACATGAGAAAAAGGATGCTCGATGTCTGTCAATGAGATGTTGTGCCAATTGATGTGCCGACCTTTTGGAAAACAAGTAAACAACTCCCATGCCACCTCAGAGTTGAAGTTATCAGGGTAGTTGTAGTTGCCTTCACTTAGCCATCCGTAGATGGCATAGAAATGTTGAAGCGTCATTGTAAAATCAATGTTGTAGAGTCGGAAATGGATCTTTCCCATCCCCAGCCATCCCCATGCTTGGGGATGATGTAAATCTCCAAGGATGTCATGAACTTACAGACAAGGTCAGGGTATGTATCCCAATCACTAAAGAAGGGGTGGCAACCTACCAACCCTTGACGTTTGTAGACCTTCTGCATACTTCTGGTGAAGCCAATGGAGTCAAGGAAGGCATGTTCTCCATACTGTATAGCAACAATCTTCCGCTTGTGCAACTGCTCATATATCTTCTTGATGTCAGCATTGGGATGGACTATCTGGCTTGGTTTAGGAACCAAATGAGGAACCCCCACCGATGAAGAAGCCTCCCACCTTGTAGACATCTTCCTTGGATGAAGGGGATTAGAGAGATTAGAGCTCGGTGTAGCATCTGCATGCTCATGGATGCTTACTCAACATGAATTTGGTAGTACTGACATGTCTTGTAGATTGGTGCTACTGACCATCATATGTGGTTGATTGTGATAGCTCATTGATGCTCCCATGGATTGCTGACGCTAGCCATCTGTAGTACGGACACATTCAAATGTGTCAGTGCTTCTGAGTTGGGGCTTGGTGTATCAAACCTGGGGCCCAGAATATAGTCGGTACTACCAAGTAGATGTCAGTAGTACCGAATCCTCCTCAGGTATCTAACCCTCATTTCTACAACAACTCAATGCTACCGACATATGTCGGTAGTACCGAGATGTGGCGATCAATTTTTCAAAATTCCTTGTAACCTCATCGGTAGTATCAAGCTTGGGCTTGGTAGTATCGACTTTTGTAGTCTATTGTATCTATGTCTCTATAACATCTCGATAGTATTGAGCTTGGGATCGGTAGTACTGACTTTTTCATCCTGCACACTCCACAAAAAATTGCATCAAGGTGCCTTTTTTACATCAAACTAAGTAATAAAAATGGAAAACATAACTACAAAACTTAAAATTTATAATGCAAAGGATATAAATGATGGCTGGGTTGCCCCCAACAAGCATCCTTGTTTTACATCATAGGCTCAACAATCCGAAACTCATTGGATTAATGAAGCTGAAAGAGCTTCAATTCATTCTCCCTCCTCATCACCTCCCAAAAAAGTAATGTTTGAGATGCTGGCTATTTACAAGGAATGGATCAGCCCCATTACTAATCTCCACAGCCCCATGGGGAAATGCCCTAATCACCTCAAAGGGTCCACTTCATCGAGACCTCAACTTACCAGGATGTAGCTTCAACCTAGAATAAAACAAAAGGAATTTTTGTCCTGGAGTGAATGTCCTATGCAAAATATTGTGATCATGAAATTTCTTAGTTCTTTCCTTATAAATTCTTGAGCTCTCATTAGCATCAAACCTAAGCTCACCCAATTCTAACAATCACTTTTTCCCTACATTGTCCAAATTGTAATTGAGCTTCCTTAGAGCCCACTTAGCCTTGTGCTCTAACTCCACTAGCAGATGACAAGCCCTCCCATAAACCAACCTAAAAGGAGTAGTACCTATAGGTGTTTTATAAGAGGTCCTATATGCCCATAGAGCATCATTGAGCAACATGATCCAGTTGGTAGAAACTGTCTTTTCCAAAATCTTCTTGATCTCCCTATTGGACACTTAAACTTGGCCTTGAGTTTGGGGGTGATATGGAGTACCTACTCTATGTTTCACCCGATACTTAGTGAAAAGCACCCCAAATTTCCAGTTAGTGAAGTGAAAACCACCATCACCAATTATCAACCTCGACACCCCAAACATGCAGAAAATATGGTCTTTTACAAATCTACATACCACATGCGTGTTATTGGTATGGGTTGGAATTGCTTCCACCCACTTAGAAACATAATCTATAGCAAGAAATATATAGAGATTAGAATTTGAAGACACGAAAGGGCCCATGAAGTCTATGCCCCATAAATCAAACACCTATATTTTCTGAAAAACATTTAGAGACATTTTGTGTCTTTTTGAGATATTACCTGCACGTTGACATGTATCACACCGATAGACAAAATTGTATGCATCTTTAAAAATTGTAGGTAAAGACTTTCACTGATGTCCTAGAATGAGCATGATGACCTCCTGTAGGTAAAGAATGATAATGTGCCAAAATACTATGAAATTCACAATATGACACACACTTTCTTAGAATACCATCCCTACACTGCCTAATCAGAATGGGTTCATCCCATATATAGTACCTGAAGGAGTGGATGGATATTTTCTTCTCCTGGTACCCTGATGTTCACAAATCATATCATCTTTTGGATCATGTTTGGTTGCATATTCATGTTGTTTTGACTCAATTATCACTCTCATTCATGCTATATTCTATATTTTTAGCTATTCTTACTTGTCTCATGGTTTGGATTGTAGGTACTATATTTGGCAATGAAATGATGAGGAATATATTATATTATCTCTTATTAGATCATTACTCAAGTATCTACATGTTTTGGGGTTCGAAACTACGCAAATATCACTTTTTACGGCATGTAATTCGGACCTACACGCTGAAAGTTATGAGCAGAATACACAACAACCCAGAACAGCCAAGTGCACGCCGTACACCTGGGAGAGTTGAACAGACTTAAAGTTCTGGAAAGTTGCACGACGTGCACACAATCGCACGACGTGCACCTGGGAGCTGAAAGTTTCAGAAAAGTTGCACGTCGTACATTTCTTTAGTGCACATCGTGCACCTGGGAGTTAAAGGTTTCTAGAAAGTTGCATGACATGCATTTGTTCAGCACACGCCATGCACAGTGCATTCTGGAGCAAATTGAAAGTTTCTGGAAAGTTGCACGACGTGCACTTTTGGTGCACGGCGTGCACCTGGCAGTTTCAGCATTTTGAAAAATACGAGTTTTTATTTAAAACGAAGTGGGAACTTAATGGGCGGTTATGCCCAGTCATTTGCAGAAGTTCTTTCATCCTAGAGCAAGCCTACAACATAGGAGGGCAATTTTGTGGGGGAAAGGAAGTGGTTTCTTGCCAAAGAACCCCCATTCTTCCTCTCTTCTTCTCCAAGCTTCTTCGCCAAGGTGCATCATAGCTTCTTCACTCCACAAAGCTTCTTGGGAGGGAAGTTTGTCCGGTTTGGAGCAGCTGTAGAAGTAGTATTTAGTCCTCAAGTCATAATTCTACCTTCCTTTGGTTACACCTTGGGATTGCTTAGCTTTTCCTTCTCTAAACCATGTTTAACACTAAAATTTCTGCACATTTTCTACTGTACATCATTATGGACGAGTAGACTATTTTTCTTGGGCATGAGAGAGTAACTCCCATGTCATAGCTTGTATGAACATATGAATTTCGTACTAAATGTTAGTTTCTTACATATTCTAAGAGTTGTTTCAGATCTGAACTGCTTGTTTGTGTGATTGGCCATCATACTTGTATGTTTCATACTTTCTTTCATAATATGAGAAGATGTGTTTGAGAGTATGGAGTTACTCTTTTGGCAACTTGTTCTTGACCGCGAGAGTGGCTGGGATTATGTTGAGGAGCAAGGTTTGTGATTTGAAATGAAATACATACACGGGAGTGATGTATGGAGTTAAAATCGTCATCACTTCATCGAGAGGTGAGTGATGACTACAAACCTCCTTTGCAAGTTAATTAACATGTTAAAATTCGTATTTTAATATAAGCTATGATGTGATAGTGAAATCCCAAGTCTAAGATCCTTCCAAATCTGAATCTTAACCTTTCTTAAGTGATAATTTACTGTTTTGTTTTAAATTTATAATTTACTTGTTCTAATCCAATCATCTTGTGTACAATGATCTAGATTATTGAAAATCATAACTCTTATGCCTAACTAACCAACACTCCTTGTGTTCGACCTCAACTACAACTACTCTCGTATACTTGCATGATTTATCTAGTTGAGTAAAAGATCATTGTTAATGATTGAAACTCGGTAGCCTAAATAGCCAACAAGTTTTTGGCGCCGTTTCCGGGGAGCATCGGTATTCCTGTTAGAGTAAGAGTTTTTGATAAGTAAATGAGACTAGATCACAACCTTCATATCCACCATCATATCCATAAATCATAATTCATCATGATCATCGTAATTTGTTGTATCTTCCATGTTTGTTTTTGTATCTCACTCACCTTGTTTATTTGCAGGAGCACATGGGGTGTTCATAAAAAGATCCTTGAACCGTGCATATCTCTACATTTAGAAAATGAACACACTATTTGCAGCCCTCATGGAGCAAGAAGGAGAGAAACCAAAACATGTATGGAGGAATTACAACCCACACAACCATCGTCCATGTCACCATCATATGTCCCACCCTCATCCACACATCCTTCATGCACACCACCATCAATCACACCTAATTCACTGCCATCATATATACCACCAACACCCATGCCACATTCTTCCACACCCTCATATTCACCACCTTCATCCATACCACATACACCACCACCATGTATGCCACATCCACCTAATCCTCCGGATCCACATGAAGAACTAATCAAGGAGGATGACCTTCCTCTTAAGGACTACTTTGGTACAGCTACAATGCACATGAGTGGGCCTATTAATATTTTAGAATCTGAGGCAAAGGAGTTTTCTATCAGCCCATCCATCATACAATTGCTACAACTGAATGCACTTAGAGGGACACCAATGGAGGATCCAAACCTCCACATTGCTGAATTTCTACAGTTGCTAAGCACTATAAAGATATATGGTGTTCCTACTGATGGGATACGCCTAATCCTTTTTCCATTCTCTCTTAGAGATAGAGCTAAGGCATGGCTCTATACTTTACCAAAGAAGTCAATCGACACTTGGGAGGAGCTTCTAAAGGACTTTTTGGCAATATATTTTCCACCTAGAAAAACTTTGCAGCTAAGGAGTCAAGTCATCAATTATTCTCAAAGGGATGGAGAGACCTTGTATGATATATTGGAGAGGTTCAAAGATCTTCAACATCTTTGTCCACATCATGGTCTAAGCAATTGGCTTCTATTGCAATATTTCTATAATGGTTTGTGCTACAAGGATGTCTATTGATGCAGCTGCAAATGGAGCTCTAATGAACAAATCTTATAGAGAAGCCTATGCTATTATTGAAGATATGGTAGCAAATCATTGCCAATGGAGTCCGGCTACAAGCTACCACCCATCCTTTTCATATACTACTTCCAGAAAGCAAAGGGAAGATCACACAGTTAGTGCTATAGACATAATTGCAGCAAAGATAGACACTTTATCACAAAGGTTTGATAAGCTAAGCACACAACCATTTCAAGCAGCCAATACTATTTGTGATTCATGTGGGTTGCTTGGACACTCATCTTCTACATGTTATGCTTCTTCTATTTATTCTCCAATGGGATACATTCCACCAGACTTCTACATCAATGCAAACCCAAATTTCATTCAGCCAAAACAACCACAAGTAACTTCTAGATTAGAGTCCATGTTTGCAACATTTATTTCAACTCAAATGCAGCAAAATGAGGAGTTCCATCAACAAAGACAATCAATGAAGGGTGCCATTTTCCAACTCTCTTCTAAGGTGGACGATATTACCACTCATGCACACATCTTGGAGAAACAAATTACCCAACAAGCTCTTTTTAGCAAAGAAGCATTTCCACCTTTCTTGCCTAGTCCACCGGAGATGAATCCTACATATTTCACGCCAGTGACATTGAAGAATGGAGTTGTTATAGAGGTATATCCTTCAAAGTATGATGATATTGATACACATGACGATTATGAAGTTTCAACTAAAGGGGAGAAAGCTACAACACATGCTGTACATGTTGATTCTTCAAGCAAGCCACATGTCCTTCCTCCTCACATTCTAGATGACACATTACTTTATAACGAGAACACTCTTCCCAACTCATATTTTGATGATGCTTCAAAGAAGAATGAAAAGACAAATAGTATTGGCATACAAAAGACTATTCTTGTTGCAGCTCATAGGTGCTTTCACTTGCCCCAAATCAAGGACATATTTGCAAGGAGGCATAAATATTTAGCACAACAATTTCCAGTTGCAAATCAGAGCACCGATCCTCCATGGACTTTGATGTTTCCACCATGATGAGGTATCTGGTTGCAACCTTTTTAGTTTGATTTATGCAGTGAGGACACTGCAGATTTCAAGCTTAGGGGGGAGAAACTAGATTGTAACCTAGTTCTTTTAGCTTTTCCCTTTCATGTTAATTGTTTCTTGTCATTTGCTTTTATTTTGTGTTCACATTTCAGTCTTTTGTTTTCAATTCTGCTCTTCTGGTGGCAAATCTAGTATGATATGAGGTTTATCTTTTATATGTGGATATAACTCCTATGCTTAACTAATTGTCCTCTTTTGATGAGAAATATCATTTGGAGAAATTGTAAAAGGCATGCATTAATCAAATGAAACCTTTTGGCCATCAACATGTGCTTAACTCTGGTTTATGCTTCTAGCCTGAACATTCATCTTTCACATCCTTTATTGCTTAAAACATGTAACGGTTTCAATTTTTGTGAGTAAATCAACTTCACAACATCATTTGGAATAGGGGATGCCCTTGTCAAGCTCTTAGTGCATTTAAACCACTCTTTCAATGAAAAAATTTCAAAACAAATGAATGAAATCTAGCTGATGTTGCAATTTAGTTGACTCTCCTATGTTTTGGAAAATTTTAAAATTTCTTTTGGCTTATATCATCTTTATACCCCATAAAAGATGGCTACATTGCCCACATATCATGCTAGCCTAGTGTAAGTCTGATCTGGCCATGATGGTTAGGTGGTATGTCTTAAAAGAGGGTAAATACCCCACTCGACACTCCACGTGATCATAAACCTACATAAGGAGCCGAGTGTCGGAACCCATAATCCATTGTCATATCATTTTTTTGGAAAGAAGGAGAGTACAACTAAAATTGTTAATTTTAACTAAGATTTCATCTTTTGTATCCTTAATAGTTGAGAGTTTGAGTTACACATCCACTAATTGCTTGGCTTAGTCATCCAAATTCTACTTAGTGTTGTTTAATTGATTGATTTATTTAATTGTGACCACCCTACTAAACTAAAAATATCTTTCTTGGGTGTTTAAGTTTAATTGATGGCTATGAGCATAAACATGTTGATCATGGTTGGTTTGGTCTTATACACATCTTTCATTTCATTTGATCTATTCATGAACTTGACAATTCTTCATTTATGTTTCTATGCTCTTTTTGCTTGAGGACAAGCAATGGTTTAAGCTTAGGGGGATTTTATGTGCACAAATCATATCATCTTTTGGATCATGTTTGGTTGCATATTCATGTTGTTTTGACTCAATTATCACTCTCATTCATGCTAGATTCTATATTTTTAGCTATTCTTACTTGTCTCATGGTTTGGATTGTAGGTACTATATTTTGCAATGAAATGATGATAAATATATTATATTATCTCTTATTGGATCACTTCTCAAGTATCTAAATATTTTGGGGTTTGAAACTACACAAATACCACTTTTTACGGCATGTAATTCAGACCTACATGCTGAAAGTTATGAGCAGAATACACAACAGTCCAGAACAGCCAAGTGCACGCCGTGCACCAACAGTACACGCCGTGCACCAAAAATGCACGCCATGCACCAAAAGTGCATTCCGCGCACCTGGGAGAGTTGAGCAGACTTAAATTTCTGGAAAGTTGCACGGCGTGCACGCAATTGCACGACGTGCACCTGGGAGCTGAAAGTTTCTGGAAAGTTGTACGGTGTGCATTTCTTTAGTGCACGTCGTGCACCTGGGAGCTAAAGGTTTCTGGAAAGTTGCACGACGTGCATTTCTTCAGCACACGCCGTGCACAGTGCATTCTGGAGCAAATTGAAAGTTTTTGGAAAGTTGCACGGCGTGCACTTTTGGTGCACGGGGTGCACCTGGCAGTTTCAGCATTTTGAAAAATATGAGTTTTTGTTTAAAACAAAGTGGGAACTTAATGGGCGGTTATGCCTGGTCATTTGCGGAAGTTCTCTTGTCCTAGAGTAGGCCTACAACATAGGAGGGCAATTCTTTTGGGAAAGGAGGTGGTTTCTTGCCAAAGAACTCCCATTCTTCCTCTCTTCTTCTCCAAGCTTCTTCTCCAAGGTGCAACAGAGCTTCTTCACTCCACAAAGCTTCTTGGGAGGGAAGTTTGTCTGGTTTGGAGCAGCTGTAGTAGTGGGATTTCGTCCTCAATTCGGAATTCTACCTTCCTTTGGTTACACCTTGGTATTGCTTAGCTTTTCCTTCTCTAAACCATGTTTAATTCTGAAATTTCTGCACATTTTCAACTGTACATCATTATGGACGAGTAGACTCTTTTTCTTGGGCATGGGAGAGTAACTCCCATGTCATAGCTTGTATGAACATATGAATTTCATACTAAATGTTAGTTTCTTGCATATTCCAAGAGTTGTTTCAGATCTAAAATGCTTGTTTGTGTGATTGGCCATCATACTTGCATGTTTTATACTTTCTTTAATAATACGAGAAGATGTGTTTGAGAGTATGGAGTTACTCTTTTGGCAACTTGTTCTTGACCGCGAGAGTGGCTGGGATTATGTTGAGGAGCAAGGTTTGTGATTTGAAATGAAATACATACACAGGAGTGATGTATGGAGTTAAAACCATCATCACTTCACCGGGAGGTGAGTGATGACTACAAAACTCCTTTTCAAGTTAATTAACATGTTTAAATTTGTATTTTAATATAATCTATGATGTGATAGTGAAATCCCAAGTCTAACATCCTTCCAAATCTGAATCTTAACCTTTCTTAAGTGATAATTTACTATTTTGTTTTAAATCTATAATTTAGTTGTTCTAATCCAATCATCTTGTGTACAATGATCTAGATTATTGAAAATCATAACTCTGGCGCCTAACTAACCAACACTCCTTGTATTCAACCTCAACTACAACTACTCTCGTATACTTGCGGGATATATCTAGTTGAGTAAAAGATCATTGCTAATGATTGAAACTTGTTAGCCTAAATAGCCAACAAGTTTTCGGCGCTTTTGTCGGGGAGCATCGATATTCCTGTTAGAGTAAGAGTTGTTGATAAGTAAATGAGACTAGATCACAACCTTCATATCCACCATCATATCCATAAATCATAATTCATCATGATCATCATAATTGGTTGTATCTTCCACGTTTGTTTTTATATCTCACTCACCTTGTTTATTTGCAGGAGCACATGGGGTGTTCATAAAAAGATCCTTGAACCGTACATATCTCTACATTTAGAAAATGAACACACTATTTGCAGCCTTCATGGAGCAAGAAGGAGAGAAACCAAAACATGTATGGAGGAATTACAACCCACACAACCATCATCCATGTCACCATCAAATGTCCCACCCTCATCCACACATCCTTCATCCACACCATCATCAATCACACCTAATTCACTGCCATCATATATACCACCAACACCCATGCCACATTCTTCCACACCCTCATATTCACCACCTTCATCCATACCACATACACCACCACCATGTATGCCACATCCACCTAATCCTCCAGATCCACATGAAGAACTAATCAAGGAGGATGACCTTCCTCTTAAGGACTACTTTGGTACAGCTACAATGCACATGAGTGGGCTTATTAATATTTCAGAATTTGAGGCAAAGGAGTTTTCTATCAGCCCATCCATCATACAATTGCTACAACTAAATGCATTTGGAGGGACACCGATGGAGGATCCAAACCTCCACATTGCTGAATTTCTGCAGTTGCTAAGCACTATAAAGATATATGGTGTTCCTACTGATGGGATACGCCCAATCCTTTTTCCATTCTCTCTTAGAGATAGAGCCAAGGCATGGCTCTATACTTTACCAAAGAAGTCAATCGACACTTGGGAGGAGCTTCTAAAGGTCTTTTTGGCAAGATATTTTCCACCTAGCAAAACTTTGTAGCTAAGGAGTCAACTCATCAATTATTCTCAAAGGGATGGAGAGACCTTGTATGATACATGGGAGAGGTTCAAAGATCTTCAACATCTTTGTCCACATCATGGTCTAAGCAATTGGCTTCTATTGCAATCTTTCTATAATGGTTTGTGCTACAATACAAGGATGTCTATTGATGCAACTGCAAATGGAGCTCTAATGAACAAATCTTATAGAGAAGCCTATGCTATTATTTAAGATATGGCAGCAAATCATTGCCAATGGAGTCTGGCTACAAGCTACCACCCATCCTGTTCACATAATACTTCCAAAAAGCAAAGGGAAGATCACACAGTTGGTGCTATAGACATAATTGCAACAAAGATAGACACTTTATCACAAAGGTTTGATAAGCTAAGCACACAACAATTTCAATCAACCAATATTATTTGTGATTCATGTGGGTTGCTTGGACACTCATCTTCTACATGTTATGCTTCTTCTATTTATTCTCCAATGGGATACACTCCACCAGACTTCTACATCAATGCAAACCCAAATTTCATTCAGCCAAAACAACCACAAGTAACTTCTAGATTAGAGTCCATGCTTGCAACATTTATTTCAACTCAAATGTAGCAAAATGAGGAGTTCCATCAACAAAGACAATCAATGAAGGGTGCCATTTTCCAACTCTCTTCTAAGGTGGGCGATATTACCACTCATGCACACATCTTGGAGAAACAAATTACCCAACAAGCTCTTTTTAGCAAAGAAGCATTTCCACCTTTCTTGCCTAGTCCACCGGAAATGAATCCTACATATTTCAGGCCGGTGACATTGAAGAATGGAGTTGTTATAGAGGTATATCCTTCAAAGTATGATGATATTGATACCCATGACGATTATGAATTTTCAACTAAAGGGGAGAAAGCTACAACACATGCTCTACATGTTGATTCTTCAAGCAAGCCACATGTCCTTGCTCCTCACATTCTAGATGACACATTACTTTATAATGAGAACACTCTTCCCAACTCATATTTTGATGATGCTTCAAAGAAGAATGAAAAGACAAATAGTATTGGCACACAAAAGACTATTCTTGTTGCAGCTCATAGGTGCTTTCGCTTGCCCCAAATCAAGGACATATTTGCAAGGAGGCATAAATCTTTAGCACAACAATTTCCAGTTGCAAATTAGAGCACCGGTCCTCCATGGACTTTGATGTTTCCACCATGATGAGGTATCCAGTTGCAACCTTTTTAGTTTGATTTATGTAGTGGGGACACTGCAGATTTCAAGCTTAGGGGGGAGCAACCGGATTGTAACCTAGTTCTTTTAGCTTTTCCCTTTCATGTTATTTGCTTCTTGTCATTTGCTTTTATTTTGTGTTCACATTTCAGTCTTTTGTTTTCAATTCTGCTCTTCTGCTGGAAAATCTAGTATGATATCAGGTTTATCTTTTATATGTGGATAGAACTCCTATGCTTCACTGATTGTCCTCTTTTGATGAGAAATATCATTTGGAGAAATTGTAAAAGGCATGCATTAATCAAATGAAACCTTTTGGCCATCAACATGTGCTTAACTCTGGTTTATGCTTCTAGCCTAAACATTCATCTTTCACATCCTTGACTGCTTAAAACATGTAATGGTTTCAATTTTTTTGAGTAAATCAACTTCACAACATCATTTGGAATACAGGATGCCCTTGTCAAGCTCTTAGTGCATTTCAACCACTCTTTCAATGAAAAAATTTCAAAACAAATGAATGAAATCTAGCTGATGTTGCAATTTAGTTGACTCTCCTATGTTTTGGAAAATTTTAAAATTTCTTTCGTCTTATCTCATCTTCATACCCCATAAAAGATGGCTACACTGCCCACATATCATGCTAGCCTAGTTTAAGTCCGATCTGGCCATGATGGTTAGGTGGTATGTCTTAAAAGAGGGTAAATACCCCAACCGACACTCCACGCGTGCATAAGCCTACATTAGCAACTGAGTATCGGAACCCATAATCCATTGTCATATCATTTTTTGGAAAGAAGGAGAGTACAATTAAAATTGTTAATTTTAACTAAGATTTCATCTTTTGTATCCTTAATAGTTGAGAGTTTGAGTTGCACATCCACTAATTGCTTGGCTTGGTTATCCAAATTCTATTTGGTGTTGTTTAATTGATTGATTTATTTAATTGTGGCCACCCCTACTGAACTAAAAATATCTTTCTTAGGTGTTTAAGTTGAATTGATGGCTATGAGCATAAACATGTTGATCATGGTTGGTTTGGTCTTATACACATCTTTCATTTCATTTGATCTATTCATGAACTTGACAATTCTTCATTTATGTTTCTATGCTCTTTTTGCTTGAGGACAAGAAATGGTTTAATCTTAGGGGGATTTGATGTGCACAAAGCATATCATCTTTTGGATCATGTTTGGTTGCATATTCATGTTGTTTTGATTCAATTATCACTCTCATTCATGCTAGATTCTATATTTTTAGCTATTCTTACTTGTCTCATGGTCTGGATTGTAGGTACTATATTTTGTAATGAAATGATGAGTAATATATTATATTATCTCTTATTAGATCACTCCTCAAGTATCTACATATTTTGGGGTTCGAAACTACGCAAATACCACTTTTTACGGAATGTAATTCGGACCTACACGCTGAAAGTTATGAGCAGAATACACAACAGCCCAGAACAACCAAGTGCACGCCGTGCACCAACAATGCACACTGTGCACCAAAAATGCACGCCATGCACCAAAAGTGCACGCCGTGCACCTGGGAGAGTTGAGCAGAGTTAAAGTTCTGGAAAGTTGCACGGCGTGCACGCAATTGCACGACGTGCACCTGAGAGCTGAAAGTTTCCGGAAAGTTGCACGGCGTACATTTCTTTAGTGCACGTCGTGCTCCTGGGAGCTAAAGGTTTCTGGGAAGTTGCACGACGTGCATTTCTTCAGCACACGCCGTGCACAGTGCATTCTAGAGCAAATTGAAAGTTTCTGGAAAGTTGCACGGCGTGCACTTTTAGTGCACGACGTGCACCTGGCAGTTTCAGAATTTTGAAAAATATGAGTTTTTATTTAAAATAAAGTGGGAACTTAATGGGAGGTTATGCCCGGTCATTTGTGGAATTTCTCTCATCCTAGAGCAAGCCTATAGTATAGGAGGGCGATTTTGTGGGGAAAGGAGGTGGTTTCTTGCCAAAGAACCCCCATTCTTCCTCTCTTCTTCTCCAAGTTTTTTCTCCAAGGTGCAACAGAGCTTCTTCACTCCACAAAGCTTCTCGGGAGGGAAGTTTGTCCGGTTTGGAGCAGATTTAGATGTGGGATTTTGTCCTCAAGTCTGAATTCTATCTTCCTTTGGTTACACCTTGGGATTGCTTAGCTTTTCCTTCTCTAAACCATGTTTAACTCTGAAATTTCTGCACATTTTCTGCTGTACATCATTAAGGACGAGTAGACTCTTTTTCTTGGGCATGGGAGAGTAACTCCCATGTCATAGCTTGTATGAACATATGAATTTCGTACTAAATGTTGGTTTCTTGCATATTCCAAGAGTTGTTTCAGATCTGAAATGCTTGTTTGTGTGATTGGCCATCATACTTGCATGTTTTATACTTTCTTTCATAATCTGAGAAGATGTGTTTGAGAGTATGAAGTTACTCTTTTGGCAACTTGTTCTTGACCACGAGAGTGGCTGGGATTATGTTGAGGAGCAAGGTTTGTGATTTGAAATGAAATACATACACGAGAGTGATGTATGGAGTTAAAATCATCATCACTTCACCGGGAGGTGAGTGATGACTACAAACCTCCTTTGCAAGTTAATTAACATGTTTAATGTAACATCCCTGACCTGGGTTATGAATTAAACCTAGATGTTTTGCCTAATAAGGCTGAGTATATTCTTAATCTTACCTTGGGAAAAGTAATTAGGGCTCATGAGGAACTTATGTTTCAATTTTGGTCCTGTTTGGACAATATTGAAGCAATGTTTGCTTATTTTGGACTAAAGTGCAAATTGCTCAAATTGGAGGGGTTAAATTGCAAATGTTGCATAATAAGATGTTCCTCTGATTTTGTGACATCATAAGAATGAATATGATGTAGTGGAAAGGTTTCTACAAGTCTGGACACCAAGATAGAGCTTGTTGGACAATGTTGTGCATTAAAACCCAGTTTTGGTGTAAAGTGCAATTTACCCAAAACCTAGGGTTCAATATGCAAATTACCACTTCAATAAGGTCCCTAATGTTTATTGGCATCATGTAGAGAAAAGAAAATGAGAGGGGCATCTCATTTGAATTAAGTTGGAGGAGAGAGAATCTTGATATTAAAATAATCAAGATTTAATCTTAAGTGAAACCCTAATTCAATTTAGGGCAAAAAATGAATGTATTAATTAAAGGGCCTTCAACCAAAATGTTATTGGTTGATTTTGAATAAGGATGGACGTTCTTTTTCCAAGATAAGGAACGAAAATATCCTAAGTAGTTGAAACTCCACTCACCTTATTATAAAGGAAAGTAATTTCCACTCACATATGGGATATTAATACAATAAGCATTAAGGTGCTTATTTTCTTTTCCCTTAATTCATGGATAATGGGAGGGAGTTCGGTGGGGATAGATATGCCCTTGCATGCAAGAAACCAAGGGGGAAGTGGTGGCAACAATTTTGGAATTAAAAGACTTTTATAAAGTATCTTCTTTCTCCTCAATTTTCTTATAAAAGTACCTTTTCCAAGCCAAATGAAAGGCTTTTACGACCCCACTTCTTCTCCTTGCTTGAAAAACAGACCAAGAAGGCTAAGGAAAGCATGGATCACGTCCCCAACCTGTTGGTAAGCCTTTGATCTTCGTTCTTCATGATTTCATGGTGAAAATCATAAAACAATGTGTAATTCCTTCATTTCTTCACTCAATCTTCAATTCTAGCCGATCATTTCACTCCAAATCTTGAAGTTGAGCCTTGGAATAGTTGGAGAAGCTTCATCCACCATTAGAGACATGTATCTTGGATCTTGGAGATCAGATTTGAGGTGGGTTTTATAACTCAAACCCTTAATCATTGATATTGCATCCATTCTCTATACTTTGTTGATTGTTTTCCTTAAATTACTACACTCTTGTTTCTTTGCTGCAATTTCCATCAAGAACGGTTGCTGTTCTTGGTTTTTCGAAGGAAGGGGATGATGACATCATCCTAGATGATTATCCAAAGAAAAGTACCAAGCCAAACGGTTTTGATAGCTATTCCAAATCGTTTTAATTTGATTGGCTATGCGGTTTCAACAAACCGTTTAAAGGCAAACGTTTGAAACCGTTTGGGAGAAAA
The DNA here is from genome assembly GCA_963693085.1 of Alisma plantago-aquatica. Taxonomy (NCBI): domain Eukaryota; kingdom Viridiplantae; phylum Streptophyta; class Magnoliopsida; order Alismatales; family Alismataceae; genus Alisma; species Alisma plantago-aquatica. The sequence continues at coordinate 77,453,082 of OY856413.1, read as the reverse complement.
CGGTTTCAAGACCATTTGATATGGTTGACCAAGCATTTACCGTTTGGGAATTTTGTTCCTAATTATTTAGGCTAATTACCCACCAAATTTGAGAGGTTAACTCCAAAGGAATCGTAGGTTGAAGGCCAATCAATTAGGAAAATCGAATTGAATTAAATGCTGATTTTCAACCCGATTAACTTGACCTGTTTGGGAAAACGGTTTCAAGACCGTTTGAGTAAGTTGACCAAGCGTTGACCGTTTGGTATTCCTGTTCATAATTATGTTGGTTGATGACCCTCCAAAGTTGAGGGATTAACTCCCAAGGAATCGTGAGTTGAAGGCTAATCAATTAGGGAAACCTAATTGGATTAAGTGCTGATTATCAATCTGATATAATTGAACTTTTTGGTCAAACGGTCTCAAGACCGTTTGAGTGCGTTGACCAAGGGTTGAACGTTTGTTATTACTGTTCCTAATGATGTGGTATAATGACTCACCAAATTTGAGGGATTAACTCCCAAGGAATCGTGAGTTGAAGGCTATTCAATTGGGCAAACCCTAATTGAAAACAATGCTGAAATTCCAATGAGTTAATTGGAGATTTTGGGGTGATTAGCCCAAACGGTTTCAAGACCGTTTGGGGATCACCCAAACGGTCTCAAGACCGTTTGGGGGTCACCCCAAGACCGTTTGGAGGTCTGGGGTCAAGTATAGTTGACCAATTGAAGGTCTAAAGGTACCAAATCATATTGCAATTAAGTGCAGATTTGTTGATCAACTCGATAGACCAAACCTTGATGAAATTTCACTAGAATCCAAAGGTTGGATGAGCCAAACGGTCTCAAGACCGTTTGGAGATCATCCAAACGGTCTCAAGACCGTTTGGTGGTCACCCAAGACCGTTTGGAGGTCTAGGGTTGAGTATGGTTAGGTGTTTGAAGGTCTAAAGGTACCAAGCTGATATACAATGCAATGCTGATTTGGTGATCAATTCCATGATCCAAACCTTAATTGGATGGCTTGGATTTGAGTGATATGATGGGAAAACGGTCTCAAGACCGTTTGGAGGTCATCCAAACGATCTCAAGACCGTTTGGGGTCAGGTCATACCCAATTTGGATGATGGTTCAAAAGTTTCAAAGTAAACAATCTTGTATTGATGAGTGTTGTTGAATCATCGATTCTAAACCCTAATCCAATTGAATCAAATCCTAATTGATGACCAAGTGAGGGTCAATTGAGGGTCAAATAATTTGAAGGTTGACCTACTAAACTCAATTTAAGTATGAGCATAGGTCCAATTGATGATTGGTTCCATGAATTCCATAGTTGAAGATCCAATGCAATCAATTGAAACATAATTAGTAGCTTGACTGATGATCAACTTCAAAGCTCTAATTGGTGTTTATAAACCCTAATTCCATTGAGATCAGACCCTAATTGAAGTTCCAATTAAGGGATGAGTTCATGACTCAATTGATTATTGAGTTGATGATCCAATTGGTTGAGATTCCATAGATTGGAATTGAGTGTTGTTGAAGTCTTGATTGACTCTTTGGTCCATGCGGTTTTGAGAGGTTTGGACCAAACGGTCTCAAACCGTTTGAGACCCATGCAGTTTCAAGTCCATGCGGTTTCAAAGCTTTTTGCTTAAACGGTTTCAAACCGTTTGTGATTCAATTTGGTTAATTCAATTGGATGCCCAATGCAATTGAAGGATCAATTGGTTAATCCAATTGAGTACTTAAAGTAATTGAAGGAACAATGGGTTGATCCAATTGAGTACCCAATGAAATCAAAGACTCAAATGACTAATCCAAATAGATACCTAGTGCAATTGAAGGTTCTATTGATTAATCTATTTGGATGCCTCATGTTATTGAAGGTCCAATTGATCAAACATTTTTGGAAACCTAATGTAATTAGGTGAGATATACCTTAATGGTACTAATTAATAATGCATAACAAATGCATGGATCCAATACATGATGAAAACCCTAATTGAGGTTGATTCCATGTATAACCCTAATAAGAGGTTGCCTACATATGAAATCACTAATTAGGATGAATAGTAAACCCTAGTTGAGGGTGCATCCATGTGAAACCCTAGTTGAGGGAGTATCCATGTGAAACCCTAACTGAGGGTGCATCCATGTGAAACCCTAATTGAGAGTGATTTCATGAGAAGCCCTAATTGGAAATGATTAGTAAACCCTAATTATGGGCAACATGTTATGAAACTCTAATGAAGGGTGATGCTATATGCAATCCCTATTCTAAAAGAGGGGAGATGATATGTGAAACCTTAATCCCTAATGAAAGAATAGAATTCATACTTGAATAGGATTCAAGAGGTGAACTCCTGTAGCACGACTGTGTTAGGCAGCACGGTCGTAGTATCTTTCCTTTGCACGACCGTGCAAGGTAGCACGGCCGAGGTGGATTCACTTTGCACAACCGTGCAAGGTAGCACGACCGTGGTGACTTTCTTTGCACGACCGTTCTTGGTTGCACGGCCGTGGTACTCTATGTTTGACTTAGAGTTTGTTTTGAATAGGACCTAACATGGTCTTTTTATTAATTCCTGACTTATGTATGAATCCATAGTATTGGCAATAGTTGTATATTCCAAGTAAGTGACAATTGATCACTACTTTACATGATGAATGTGATAAACTGGTGCATAAAGTATTAGGATGGGTAATACCCTAATACAAGCTAAGTATGTGAACTTAAGAAAGTTAATGGTGTTGAGGGAAGTGAGACATCGAGATATGATAGATATCATATCCAACACCCCAAATACTGGTATACCTTGTTGTGATATAAGTCCAATATGATTGGATGAATGATACATGAGGTGTGTGATGGAAATCCTAATCTTGGTAAAGGATTAAGGGTAATACCCTTGAATTATTAATACATTGTTTTTGCATGATGTTGATACATAATTGATGTGCTGCTATCATATGTGCTAACCATGCAGGTATCATGAGATGATGGGCATAGCCATGTATGCGCTGTGATATGTTATTAATTTGAATTTGTTTATTGGGCCTTGTGTGCCATAATATATCTTGTTGTCTGATAAGAGGTAGCAAGAGAGTTAATAGGACTCAAGTATCATACTTACCTTGGTCAAATGACCTAAAGGTGTTAGTTACCTAAGGGAGTGGTAACAATTCTCAGGTGATGAGCTAAGGGTTTAATCACCCAGAATCACATGGTTAGGGTATTGAAATTGTGAAAGGATGAGAATTTCCAGTGGTGAATTGAGGGATTAAGATCCCAACACTTTATGAAAAGAATATGGCTACGGGCCATGACTCCACAATGATAATACCAAGCTTTAGATATATGATCTAATCCTGAAGAGAGTTAAAGCAGTGGTAATGATTCTGTAGTTTGAATAGATGTTATACATGTTCTTTATATTCCTTAAAGGATAAATGAGATGTTGATTATATCAAGTTATAGTTGCAATGCTTATGATATAGAATAATGTTCTAATCTGTTAGACATTAAAATATCTACTGCGATACAAATATGATTCTTCCATTCATATTTATCTTCTTAAGTTGCAATAACAATGTTACTGGCGGAGAGTTATAACTCTTGCTGGGGCAATTTTTATAATTGTCTCACCCCTGTGGGAACCACATTTTTAGGTGGACGCGGACGAGGAGATAAGAATCCTTCAATAGGTGAAGGACAACAATAGCAACAGTAGAGACAGCAGTGAAGTCTCAGGTGGAGACACTGACTGTTATTCCTTGTATAGATGTAAATAGAGTCCTATGTGTCGTCTCTGTACTCTCAGGTCCTCGGAGTAGTAGTTAGTGCTTTCGAGATTTTGGCTTAGAGCCTCAAGATTTTATACTGCCTGTTATTAGCTTGACAGGACAGTTAATGCTTGTAATTCTCAAAAGGAGATGATACATAATATGTACCTGTGAACAAGAATGTAATTATGTTACTTTGGTTCTATGTGAGAAAGTTTCCCTTCAATGGATATTTTGATAAAAAGGTTTTAATTTTTAGTGATTTTCTCTAATCCGCTGCTTGATGAACGCTTCTGCATTAGTTAATCTTGTTTTCGTGAGATGGTCATCACATTTAAATTCATATTTTAATATAAGCTATGATGTGATAATGAAATCCCAAGTCTAAGATCCTTCCAAATCTAAATCTTAACCTTTCTTAAGTGATAATTTACTGTTTTGTTTTAAATCTATAATTTAGTTGTTCTAATCCAATCATCTTGTGTACAATGATCTAGATTATTGAAAATCATAACTCTTGCGCCTAACTAACCAACGCTCCTTGTGTTCGACCTCGACTACAACTACTCTCATATGCTTGCGGGATATATCTAGTTGAGTAAAAGATCATTGTTAATGATTGAAACTCGTTAGCCTAAATAGCCAACAAGTTTTTGGCACCGTTGTCGGGGAGCATCGGTATTCCTGTTAGAGTAAGAGTTGTTGATAATTAAATGAGACTAGATCACAACCTTCATATCCACCATGATATCCATAAATCATAATTCATCATGATCATTGTAATTTGTTGTATCTTCCATGTTTGTTTTTGTATCTCACTGGCCTTGTTTATTTGCAGGAGCACATGGGGTGTTCATAAAAAGATCCTTGAACCCTGCATATCTCTCCATTTAGAAAATGAACACACTATTTGCAGCCCTCATGGAGCAAGAAGGAGAGAAACCAAAACATGTATGGAGGAATTACAACCCACACAACCATCGTCCATGTCACCATCATATGCCCCACCCTCATCCACAAATCCTTCATCCACACCACCATCAATCACACCTAATTCACTGTTATCATATATACCACCAACACCCATGCCACTTTCTTCCACACCCTCATATTCACCACCTTCATCCATACCACATACACCACCACCATGTACACCACATTCACCTAATCCTCCGGATCCACATGAAGAACTAATCAAGGAGGATGACCTTCCTCTTAAGGACTACTTTGGTACAGCTACAATGCACATGAGTGGACCTATTAATATTTCAGAATTTGAGGCAAAGGAGTTTTCTATCAGCCCATCCATCATACAATTGCTACAACTAAATACATTTGGAGGGACACCAATGGAGGATCCAAACCTCCACATTGCTGAATTTCTGCAGTTGCTAAGCACTATGAAGATATATGATGTTCCTACTGATGGGATACGCCTAATCCTTTTTCCATTCTCTCTTAGAGATAGAGCCAAGGCATGGCTCTATACTTTACCAAAGAAGTCAATCAACACTTGGGAGGAGCTTCTAAAGGTCTTTTTGGTAAGATATTTTCCACCTAGCAAAACTTTGCAGCTAAGGAGTCAACTCATCAATTATTCTCAAAGGGATGGAGAGACCTTGTATGATACATGGGAGAGGTTCAAAGATCTTCAACATCTTTGTCCACATCATGGTCTAAGCAATTGGCTTCTATTGCTGTCACACCCCGATCTCACACTAACCACTAATCACGAGATTAGGGCGCGACGGAGGGATTATCACATAAACAAATCACTGAGAACTTTTTCTTTTTAAAACCTCGTAATGATATCCGGATTATTGCTGTAAACTAAAACATAATAAACTATTGCAGAAGCATTTCAATTAAACTGGCTAGAGAACATAAACAGAGTTTACAACATGTAACATTGTTTAACAGAAAGTAAACATAACAGTTAATTTACATCTTTTACACATTCTCCATACATACTCTCTCTCACCCACACCATGTCCCAAGGACCGAGGGGAAAGGACTAAGAGACCACTATCTAACTAACTACATATACCTTCTACTGACTAGGGTAGTAAGATCCTTCAGATTCCTGGAACTTTCGCTGACCTGAAAATGTTTGAGTAGAGGAATGAGCCTACTCGCTCAGTGAATAGTATTTCACTTAGCCATCATCGAATAACTTCATATTTTACATTTAACAAGAAAATGTGAATAAAATAACAAACTGAGCAGTTCTAATTAAACAGTGCAATTATCGCAGAAAAGTATACTGAACATTTAAAGAACAAGTATTATAAATTATAAATCTGAACATACACAAGTTTCATATTAATCTCCCTTAATTCTAAGTGATCATATTTTAACTTATGCCCTGATCATATGCAGTGTACTCTGCATATAAAGTTTCGTAGCGAACTACGAACCCACCGTACAAGACTTAGCGACACACCCGGGAAATGCTAAGTCTGACTGCTGTCCTGGTCTGCGTCAGGACTCTCAGGCTCACACAGCCTCACTGCACTCTCAAAGAGTGTACTCTAGACTCCTCCTCTAACCTAAACACACAGGCGGAGAGTCTGGGTTACCACCGTGACACACACACGGATTATTGTTGAATAACCCCTATTTACTCCAGTGCCACCGTGACACACACACGTATTATTGTTGAACACTGCCTCTCTGTCCTCGTGCCACCGTGACACACGCACAGATTATTGTTGAACACGAGCCACCGACCATCTAGACACACGCTAGGTAGGTCGTTTCACCCCTAAGGCACAGACCTCTCAAAGGGGTTCTACGGTGTCAGGGCATCTAAGTCTAACACATTTTATTTTAACAAGAAAACTCTTATAACATTGTGTCTCTCTCTCACATATTCGACTACTGGAATATACTGTAATTCTGCAATTCACTAGCTGAAACTAGAAGTTCAACTTTCATAACATTTCTATATATAGTGCAACAACTATTCTCTTATATCGCAATAACTCATAACTCAGCTATGCTTTCATGCAAACAGATTCGTTCATTGTAAATAGATTTCATATCTATTCCACGTCTCTATACTGATTTCATATTACTGAACATTCAAATATACTGTATTGAAAGGAATACTCAACCTGAAATACTTTATCACATTTATTCGCATCTTACTGAAATTACACGTAAGGCATGCACATTTATATTACTAATCATTTCATTTCGTTTGAACTATGCAAATTAAAAGTCCAAGGATGCTAACTATGCTCGACATCCGAGTAATCTCTATTACCCACATATACACATAAACATCATTTTCATATATGCAATATCTACAATTAAACGAGTTAAACCTTGATAATTAAGTGAGATAATACTCACCCAATTTGGTGTGTTCGTATACACCGAAAACGTCCACAAACACGCCTAATTCTACTTTTATGCAACTTTGCACCCCGTGCAACTGATTTGCACCCTGTGCAATCTGGGCAGAAACACTTCTGTTATGTTTTTCTGCAACTTTGCACCCCGTGCAACTGATCTGCACGCCGTGCAAACTGGCCGACTTTCTGTCCTGTTTTCTGTAACTTTGCACGCCGTGCAAACTGATTTGCACGCCGTGCAACCTGCGCAGAAAACGGAAATCCCCGAGGAAGAAGGTGGATTTGGGGTCGTTTCGCGGCCAGTCTTCGCCCGAAACTCCTTGGGAACTTCAAGACGACCTAGCAGCAACCCGTAGACGTTGCTTTTCACGCCTTAGGCCGCTCCCAGCGACCTCCTTGGCCGACCCCTATCTTGGTCGGGCTGCTTGGAACGAAGAAGAAAGGGGGGAAAGAAGATGGAGAAGATGACGCAGCTGAAGGAGGGAACCGCGGCTGCTGGTTGATTTGGTTGGGAAAAGATGAGGAATCGAAGGTGAACGGAGAAGGAGGGGCTTGATCTCCCAGCTTTCTCCTCTAGCTAGTTCTCTCCCTCTCCCTTCTCTATTTTCTCAAACGACAACTGAAGGAATGAACTTATCGTTCATTCAAAGTCGGCTAACAGGCTAATAAAGGGAAAATCTAAAGAGGAGATAAGGAAGGGCGCCCAGGGGGCCGAACGTAAAATTCCCAAGAACTTTTTCGAAATCACACATAGGTCCCTGGACACTAAAAAGCTCATATCTTTTTACTCGTAGGTCGGTTTCGCGTGATTTCTCTGGCAATGGATCAAACACAAACTTGTACTCAACCTCAAGACAAGAAAACAAGCTAATGATACATTAACACTAGCTCAAAGCTCAAAACACTATTAACAAAAGCAAGTACTCATCTCAACATAACTAGTTCAATTATGCACTAACCAAGGTACTTACTGGTAAAACGAAATGTGGGTCATAACAATTGCAATCTTTCTATAATGGTTCGTGCTACAATACAAGGATGTCTATTGATGCAGCTACAAATGGAGCTCTAATGAACAAATCTTATAGACAAACCTATGCTATAATTGAAGATATGGCAACAAATAATTGCCAATGGAGTCCGGCTACAAGCTACCACCCATCCTGTTCACATACTACTTCCAGAAAGCAAAGGGAAGATCACACGGTTGGTGCTATAGACATAATTGCAGCAAAGATAGACACTTTATCACAAAGGTTTGATAAGCTAAGCACACAGCCATTTCAAGCAGCCAATATTATTTGTGATTCATGTGGGTTGCTTGGACACTCATATTCTACATGTTATGCTTCTTCTATTTATTCTCCAATGGGCTACACTCCACCAGACTTCTACATCAATGCAAACCCAAATTTCATTCAGCCAAAACAACCACAAGTAACTTCTAGATTAGAGTCCATGCTTGGAACATTTATTTCAACTCAAATGCAGCAAAATGAGGAGTTCCATCAACAAAGACAATCAATGAAGGGTGCCATTTTCCAACTCTCTTCTAAGGTGGATGATATTACCACTCATGCACACATCTTGGAGAAACAAATTACCCAACAAGCTCTTTTTAGCAAAGAAGCATTTCCACCTTTCTTGCCTAGTCCACCGGAGATGAATCCTACATATTTCAGGCCGGTGACATTGAAGAATGGAGTTGTTATAGAGGTATATCCTTCAAAGTATGATGATATTGATACCCATGACGATTACGAAATTTCAACTAAAGGGGAGAAAGCTACAACACATGCTCTACATGTTGATTCTTCAAGCAAGCCACATGTCCTTCCTCCTCATATTCTAGATGACACATTACTTTATAATGAGAACACTCTTCCCAACTCATATTTTGATGATGCTTCAAAGAAGAATGAAAAGACAAATAGTATTGGCATACAAAAGACTATTCTTGTTGCAGCTCATAGGTGCTTTCGCTTGCCCCAAATCAAGGACATATTTGCAAAGAGGCATAAATCTTTAGCACAACAATTTCCAGCTGCAAATCAGAGCAATGATACTCCATGGACTTTGATGTTTCCACCATGATGAGGTATCTAGTTGCAACCTTTTTAGTTTGATTTATGCAGTGAGGACACTGCAAATTTCAAGCTTAGGGGGGAGCAACCGGATTGTAACCTAGTTCTTTTAGCTTTTCCCTTTCATGTTATTTGCTTCTTGTCATTTGCTTTTATTTTGTGTTCACATTTCAGTCTTTTGTTTTCAATTCTGCTCTTCTGGTGGCAAATCTAGTATGATATGAGGTTTATCTTTTATATGTGGATAGAACTCCTATGCTTAAATGATTGTCCTATTTTGATGAGAAATATCATTTGGAGAAATTATAAAAGGCATGCATTAATCAAATGAAACCTTTTGGCCATCAACATGTGCTTAACTCTGGTTTATGCTTCTAGCCTGAACATTCATCTTTCACATCCTTGATTGCTTAAAACATGTAATGGTTTCAATTTTTGTGAGTAAATCAACTTCACAACATCATTTGGAATACGGGATGCCCTTGTCAAGCTCTTAGTGCATTTCAACCACTCTTTCAATGAAAAATTTTCAAAACAAATGAATGAAATCTGGCTGATGTTGCAATTTAGTTGACTCTCCTATGTTTTGGAAAATTTAAAATTTCTTTTGGTTTATCTCATCTTTATACCCCATAAAAGATGGCTACACTGCCCACATATCATGCTAGCCTAGTGTAAGTCCGATCTGGCCATGATGGTTAGGTAGTATGTCTTAAAAGAGGGTAAATACCCCAACCGACACTCCACGTGTGCATAAGCCTACATTAGCAGTCGAGTTTCGGAACCCATAATCCATTGTCATATCATTTTTTGGAAAGAAGGAGAGTACAACTAAAATTGTTAATTTTAACTAAGATTTCATCTTTTGTATCCTTAATAGTTGAGAGTTTGAGTTGCACATCCACTAATTGCTTGGCTTGGTCATTCAAATTCTACTTAGTGTTGTTTAATTGATTGTTTATTTAATTGTGACCACCCCTACTGAACTAAAAATATCTTTCTTGGGTGTTTAAGTTGAATTGATGGCTATGAGCATAAACATGTTGATCATGGTTGGTTTGGTCTTATACACATCTTTCATTTCATTTGATCTATTCATGAACTTGACAATTCTTCATTTATGTTTCTATGCTCTTTTTGCTTGAGGACAAGCAATGGTTTAAGCTTAGGGGGATTTGATGTGCACAAATCATATCATCTTTTGGATCATGTTTGGTTGCATATTCATGTTATTTTGACTCAATTATCACTCTCATTCATGCTAGATTCTATATTTTTAGCTATTCTTACTTGTCTCATGGTTTGGATTGTAGGTACTATATTTTGCAATGAAATGATGAGAAATATATTATATTATCTCTTATTGAATCACTCCTCAAGTATCCACATGTTTTGGGGTTCAAAACTACGCAAATACCACTTTTTACGACATGTAATTCGGACCTATACGCTGAAAGTTATGAGCTGAATACACAATAGCCCAGAACATCCAAGTGCACGCCGTGCACTAAAAATACACGCCATGCACCAAAAGTACACGCCGTGCACCTGGGAGAGTTGAGCAGACTTAAAGTTCTGGAAAGTTGCACGATGTGCACACAATTGCACGACGTGCACCTGGGAGCTGAAAGTTTCTGGAAAGTTGCACGGCGTGCATTTCTTTAGTGCACGTCGTGTATCTGGGAGCTAAAGGTTTCTGGAAAGTTGCACGACGTGCATTTCTTCAGCACACGTCGTGCACAGTGCATTCTGGAGCAAATTGAAAGTTTCTGGAAAGTTGCACGACGTGCACTTTTGGTGCACGGTGTGCACCTGGCAGTTTCAGCATTTTGAAAAATATGAGTTTTTGTTTAAAATGAAGTGGGAACTTAATGGGCGGTTATGCCCGGTCATTTGCGGAAGTTCTCTCGTCCTAGAGCAAGCCTACAGCATAGGAGGGCGATTTTGTGGGGAAAGGAGGTGGTTTCTTGCCAAAGAACCCCCATTCTTCCTCTCTTCTTCTCCAAGCTTCTTTTCCAAGGTGCAACAGAGCTTCTTCACTCCACAAAGCTTCTCGGGAGGGAAGTTTGTCCGGTTTGGAGCAGCTGTAGAAGTGGGATTTCATTCTCAAGTTGGAATTCTACCTTCCTTTGGTTACACCTTGGGATTGCTTAGCTTTTCCTTCTCTAAACCATGTTTAACTCTGAAATTTCTGCACATTTTCTGCTGTACATCATTATGGACGAGTAGACTCTTTTTCTTGGGCATGGGAGAGTAACTCCCATGTCATAGCTTGTATGAACATATGAATTTCCCACTAAATGTTAGTTTCTTGCATATTCCAAGAGTTGTTTCAGATCTGAAATGCTTGTTTGTGTGATTGGCCATCATACTTGCATGTTTTATACTTTCTTTCATAATCTGAGAAGATGTGTTTGAGAGTATGGAGTTACTCTTTTGGCAACTTGTTCTTGACCGCGAGAGTGGCTGGGATTATGTTGAGGAGCAAGGTTTGTGATTTTAAATGAAATACATACACGAGAGTGATGTATGGAGTTAAAATCGTCATCACTTTACCGGGAGGTGAGTGATGACTACAAACCTCCTTTGCAAGTTAATTAACATGTTTAAATTCGTATTTTAATATAAGCTATGATGTGATAGTGAAATCCCATGTCTAAGATCCTTCCAAATCTGAATCTTAACCTTTCTTAAGTGATAATTTACTGTTTTGTTTTAAATCTATAATTTAGTTGTTCTAATCCAATCATCTTGTGTACAATGATCTAGATTATTGAAAATCATAACTCTTGCGCCTAACTAACCAACACTCCTTGTGTTCGACCTCGACTACAACTACTCTCGTATACTTGCAGGATATATCTAGTTGAGTAAAAGATCATTGTTAAATGATTGAAACTCGTTAGCCTAAATAGCCAACATACCCCCAATCTTCTAGCAGCTCTCTACATGCCAAGTAGTTCACTATGTTTGCGAACCATGGGTCTTTGATTTTCATAGCAAAGAGCTGCACTTTAGGGAACTCTTCCATAATAGGTATACTAATATCCTTTTCGTCCACCCTTTCAAACCTAGGGAGATGATCTTCCACCACATTCTCAGTTCTGGCTTTATCCTTGATCTCCATGTCAAATTCCTACAATAACAAGACCCACCTAATCAACCTAGGCTTGACATATTTTTTTTCTGCAGCAAGTATTTGATAGTTGCATGATCTGTCCATACCAAAACCTTAGCCCCAATCAGATATTGATGGAATGTTTCAAAAGCAAAAATAGCTGCCAACAATTCTTTTTCAGTTGTTGTATAATTCAATTGGGCATCATTTAAAGTTTTAGACACATACTAGATGATGACAATGACTTTGTCTCGGCGTTGGCCTAGAACAACCCCTACTGTGTAATTTGATGCATCACACATCAGCTGAAAAGGTTGGCTCCAATTTGGAGCCTGAACAATGGGTGCGGAGAACAACTTCTCCTTCAACACATCAAAAGATGATAAACATCCCTCATCAAATTTAAAGTCAACATCCTTTTCTAATAATTCATAGAGCAGTTTAGCAATCTTTGAAAAATCCTTGATAAAGTGGTAATAAAATCCGGCGTGTCCTAGAAAACTCCTTACTCCCTTCATCGATGATGGTAGAGGTAGTTTGAGATCACCTCTATTTTTACCGGTTCTATCTCCATCCATTTATTGGACACTGTGTGCCCCGGGACAATTCCTTCACTCACCATCTTGTGACACTTATCCCAATTCAACACAAGGTGAGTGTCCTAGCATCTTTGCAAATGTTTGTAGTTAATGCAAACACGCCACCCAATCCCTAGTCTAGTAGAGATCTGCTCATCATTAGAATTAGTGGTGACCATTATTCCTCCCTTCTTAGGAACCACCTTGGGTTGGACTAACCTAGATTGAATTAGAGATAGCATATAATACCTACAGAATAAAGTTTTACTACCTCTTTTTTCACTACTTCAGTCGTGATGGGGTTGATTCGCCCTTGAGGTTCACTACAACTTTTGCTCCTTCCTCCAATCTGATGTTGTGTTGACAGAAACTTGGGGAGATCCCCTTTATGTCTGCCACTGACCAGCCAAATGCAGCTCGATGGTTCTTTAGCACCCCAAGCAATTTCTCCTCTTCCCGCATGCTTAGTGAAGCCAAAATTATGACTGGAAGTTTCTTCTCTACCACCAAGAAAATGTATTTCAAATAAGGTGGCAATGGATTTAGTTATAACTATGGGGACTTAGCAAATACAAAACCAGTGGTGGTGGGGGTGGTCCTAAATCTTCAAAGTATTGGGGTTTTGTGGAGAAAACATGCGTGGCGGAAGTAATAAAATCCACACAACCCAAAATAGGATCTCGTCGACAACAACATATTTGGAAGGAGTGTTTGCGGGATATACCTTATCGCGGAGCAAGTCCGGCGATGTCCTGCTGCACGACGGTGCAACATTGCTGACCTACACAGAGAGAACTTCTCTCCCGTTCGCTGTCATAGGAAGATCCGACAGCACTCCTGTGCGATGATGTGCGCCGCTCGTAACGCGCACGGATGGTCGTCGTGTCCACCAAACGCAGGCATCTGTGTCTCTACTTTGTCCACACGGATGGAATGGAACTCTACGTCATGCTTCCTAAGCCGGCGGGAAGGAGTCGTGTCTGTGTGGCGGCGTGCTAGTGACGCATTGATCTCCTTTCGCTCCTAAGGATGGTGACAGCTAGGTTTACGTACGTGAGCGTAAACTAAAAGTGTCTCTCAATCTCTTATATAGATATCAGCCATCAATCCTCCTTTAAATAGGATAAGAAGGGAAATAGGGTTTCCCAAACCCATCGGTAAATAGAAACATTGCGTTAATTAAATGCTCGTGGATTAATTAGAATATTTTGGAATTCATTAATTAACCAAATAATCACATTAATTGATTAATAAATATCTGACTCCATGCAATCACTTGGGATGGCTCTATGGGCATATATATACCAATAGACTCCCACTTGCACTTAGAGCCAGTCATTCCAATATTATTCTAATTGATTACATAAACATTTTAGTAATCAATGTGATTTAGAGCAATTCCAATCAAATCCACAATTATACTCCTATTCCAACACATCCTATGCGTGTGACCCGGTAGGGTCCAAATTACGTTGGCAGTAATATCCATAATCATATTATGATTTCACAAGCAATGATTGGTATCTAGCAAGACTTCATTGCCACCCAAGTAATTGGAGAAGCTAGAGAACAACTTAACCTATCATTCATGACTGGTGTTACAATGATTGTATAGTTCCTTTGTCACTGATATCCGGATTGAACTCGAGTCATGGAATTGTTATCCTTTTCAACATTCAATCCATGTTCCTTGAACTAGAGTAGACTATCTGAGATATATGTGAGCTTAATATCACATATTGACTCACATCAGCATGGCCATGCATTTCTCAGTCTCGCTTATCAAGTGGCCGAAATATCAAACTCCCGTAGGAAGGACAAATTCCATCTACATCACTCACAGTCATCCCCATGTGTCACAGTACACCCAAGCACCATCTTTATGGCAATCCTTATTCAGGACCACAGTGGATGATGTCAAAGTACACCGAACGGCATGTGATAAGTGTAGTGACTTCAGGTCTAAGAACCACAATCACCACCATCATTATGAGATGTGACTCTAACTACCAATCATGGTATCCATGTGTCACTCTCAAGGTGGGTCTATCTGATACACTATTCTCTAACAAGTATCTATGTATTTGGTTTGATATCTCCATATCATGGATAATGAGATTCTTCCATCAACCAACATACATTCTAATCTTATGTGTTATTGATGTCTATGGATATTTCCGCAATAACAACCGATTAGGGACAAAACAAGAATACACACTCTTAACATACATATGATCTCACTATTCAGGTCATCAACCCGAAGACATATGTCATTGAGTATATTATTCTATAGACATCTATAAGTTTTATGGTCATCTCACAATATAAAACACAAACATATAGATTGGAAACTTGCCTTTATTGATATGATCAATGTAGTATTATAAATCATTTACATAGTATCCCATTACAATCATCGAATGATAGTCTCTATGGGCATACATACCAACAGATTCCCACTTGCACTTATACCCAATCACTCATGAATCTCAATCCAAGTGATCGAACATGTCCGTCATGTTTTTGCTGTGAAATTGCTTTTGTGAGCGGGTCAGCCACATTGCTTTCTATAGGTACTCTACAAATCTTCACATCTCCTCGTTGTACGATCTCTCGTATGAGATGGAACTGCCGTACAATATGTTTGGAACGTTGGTGCGATCTTGGTTCCTTAGCCTGTGCAGTTGCTCCGTTGTTGTCGCAAAACAACTCAATTGCATCACCAACACTTGGAACCACTCTAAGTTCAAAAAATGAACTTCTTGATCCACACAACTTCCTTTGTAGCATTAGATGCGGCAATATATTCAGCCTATGTTGTATAATCTGCAACCGTCTCTTGCTTGGAACTCTTCCAGCTCAAAACTCCGTTGTTCATGCAAAACACAAATCCAGATTGCGATCTGTAGTCATCTTTGTCAGTTTGGAAGCTAGCATCAGTGTAACCCTTTACCACGAGCTCTTCCTCACCACCGTATACCAAGAATTGATCCTTAGTCCTTCTCAAGTACTTTAGGATGTTCTTTACGGCTGTCCAGTGACACTCACCTGGATCTGACTGATACCGGCTCGTCATGCTTAAAGCATATGACACATCAGGACGAGTACATAACATTGCGTACATGATAGATCCAATTGCTGATGCATATGGAATCTTACTCATGCGTGCCCGTTCATCACATGAATTAGAACACTGGGCTTTAGAGATTGTAACCCCATGGGACATGGGCAAGTTACCTCTCTTAGAACCCACCATGCTAAACCTCTTTAGCACCTTGTCAATGTATGTGCTCTGGCTTAGGCCTAAAAGCCTTCTAGATCTATCTCTATAGATCTTGATCCCTAGTATATAGGATGCTTCTGTTGGTATGTATGCCCCGAGAGCCAATCATGGGATGATTGGTGGGATATATTAAGATTGATTTGATAAACATCAAAGGCAAGCTTCCAATTCTTTCTGGTTCAGTCATATGAGATAGTGATAGAATAGATTGAATGTCTAGAGAATGACAATACTCAATGACGTATGCTTTCAGGTTGAGGACCTGAACGATGAGATCATACAGATGCTAAGAGTTTGTACATTCTTGTTATGTCCCTAGTCGGATGTCATTGTGGAAGGTAGATAGACAACAATGACACACAAGACTAGATTGTTGTGTTGGTTCATGACAAAATCTCATTAGTCATGATATAGAGATATCAAACCAAACACATAGGTACTTGTTAGAGAACAAGTGTACCAGACAGACCCACCGTGAGTTTGACACATGGAACCATGACATGGTCGTCACAGTCAGTACTCACAGTGATGGTGGTGAGTGTGATTCTTTGACCTGAAATCACTAAACTCAACACATGTCGTTGGACACACTTTGACATCATCAAACACAGTCCTGAAACATGGGTTGTTATAAAGGTGATGATTGGGTGGCTTTGACACATGGGGCTTTTGAGGAGTGAGTGATAGATATGGGATTTGTCCCTCCTGAGGGAGTTTGATATCCAAGGCCACTTGATGAGTAGGATTGAAATAGGCATGCACACACATGTGTGAATCAGTATGTGATATTGATGTCATACATATCTCTTCCAATCTGCTCTGAGATCAAAAAAGTGAATGAACATTGACAGGATGACTATTCCATGCCTCAAGTTCATTTGGGATATCAGTGACAAAGGAATTATACATTCACTGTAACACCATTCACAGATTGTAGGATTGAAAGTTGTTCTCCAACTTTCTATTTCACTTGGGTAGCACTGATGTGTGACTAGGCACCGCTCTTTGCTTGTGAAGTCATAAGTGTTATGGACTTTCACTGCCAATGTGAAAAGGACCTACAGGGTCACACACATAGCATTTAACCTGGAAGAGGAGTTTTGTCCACAAACAATGTTTAGATTGATTACTAAAGGAGTTTAGTAGTTCAATTAAACACTCAATTGATTGATAGCTCAAAATCATAGTGTTCAAGGTGTTGGACAGATTGATTGAAACCGCAATTGACTGATTCTGCACAATCTGCACTCCCAACCGATCGGCTCATGTGATGAATCGATCGGCTGAGCTTTGTGAACCGATCGACTCAAGTGGTGAGTCGATCGACTCATGGATAGGGTGAATGATTGCTTCAAGTGTTGAAATGATCAGTTCAACTGTTGCAACCGAGCAAGTTGGGAAAGTAGATTGGTGAAAATTTTCCTTTCATTTCACTTGCTCAATTTGATTGGAACAAGGATTGGTATTTGATACCAATTAGAAACAAAAGAGAAAAAGTCAATCGAGAACTGACCAGGGCCACGAACCGAATGGTTCAGAAATGAACTGACCAGTTGAGGTGTCCCAACCGATCAGTTGAGATGTCAACCGACCGGTTCAGGTCCCCAACCGACCGTTTCAGGTCCCCAACCGACCGTTTCAATTGTGAAACAATCAGTTCGGGTTGTGAGTTGGTTGTTTTTTTGTGGAAAATCTCAAACCCTTCTACTCCTGCTTTAGTCCCATATTGCCCGAGATGGAGAACCCTGTACCATGACCGTCCTATATATAGGGGTATTGGGGGCTTCTCAAAGTACAACTCAGTGCAACCAGTTTCTCTGTGAAGTTGTCGTTCTCTCTGGTTTTGTTAACTGAGAGAGAGCCCAAGCAAGTGCTACCCGATAAGGGAGGCACAACAAGGGAAAGACAACTGCAGTTGCGACTGGTGGCAGGAGAGTGTGTTGGCGACTAGTACGCTGACAGGAGGGTGCGACTCCTTCCAATTCCTTGTGGGACACGGAGATTGGAGTTCCAGGTGGTCCTTGTGGACTACTTCAGAGGCCAGAGGTTTATGCCACTAAGAGGACAACTGTCAATCTCGATAGTCCCGGTGAGACCAGAAGTCTTCAGTCTCGGTGCGACCAGGAGATGCACAGACACCGTCCAAGACTGGAGGTGAAGATCACGCAAGGCACGAGGTATTGTCGCCGAGCAAGCCTCGGGATAAGGTGTGATTCCACAAACCATCATTTCCTATTGTATAGAGGTTGATGCCTTTCCTTGTTCCGGGTTTGGGGGAGAAAATTTTTGTTTCCGCTGCCTCCCCTAAAACCCAACAGTGGTATCAGAGCCATGTCAACTACTCTATACTTTAGGGATTATCGATATGATCGATTTTGGTTTGTCACCTTTATTTATTGCATACGATGTGAATAAAATTGGCTTTATGCATGTCCAATCCTAAATCCACAAATCCCAATTTACATATATGATATGTATTATGAATGCACTCGATACACGTCGCCCTTAAACGAGTTTTGTGGTGGATGTATAGCATGGTTATGGCCAATAAACCCTATCTATGTATGGTTGTATGTGGTTGCTTGCATCTCGGTCTGCGCACCGATCTTCCTTCTCCTATTCCTGATGTAACTCAAAATAATTCGAGATTTCTTTCCTTCCTTTGCTCCCCTCGAATGTAACTCGAGGTTTCTCCTTTTACAATGTAAAATAGGATAGAATTTTATTTCTTGTTATGTCAAAGAACGACCGACATCTTGATGACAGCTGAGACGATCGCTTCAAGGCATGAACCGATCGGTTGACGTTCAAGACGATCAGTTCAAGGAGTGATCCGATCGGTTGATGACCTGTTCGAGGAGTGAGACGAGCGGTTGGCGGCCATGATGAGATGCACGATGACCAGGTGAACTGATCGGTTGGAGGAGCCAACCGATCGGCTGGTGGGACCCAGCCGACCGTCCTGATGGCGAGCCGATCATTCATGTGATGAGTTGATAAAACCCAGAAAGGCAAAGCACCTACTTCATCTTGTACATGTTGCATGTGATGTAGACCTAGATGATCGTGATTCCTCTTGGCTCGAGGAATCAAATTAGGATGGCCATAATCATCGCTTTTATTGTTTTGCATGTTTTCTGTGGGATATAGCATGTATATGATACGTACTGTGTATTGTGGTGATTGGATATGTATATGTATATAAAACCAAATCCCTCATTAAATATTAAGTTTTAGATGCCTTCCAAATGTGACACACATGAAAATCTTGATCGACCAAGTGTGGGCACCGTCTATCTCATGGAAGCGTGAAGGATGAATGTGTGGGTCTGCCCAAGCAGGGTGCATATTCATCGTGTTTGCTTTGGGTCGGACTTAACAAGGTGACCTAGATAGGATCTAGCACCTTGAGGCATGGAGATGATCATGGCAAGGAGTTGCATATGACATCTTATCAAGAGTTGCATATGATGCAATTGGCAAGAGTTGCCTACCTGAGAGATCTATGTTGTGGGTGACAACCCTAGCTGGTTCATGACTTAGAGGATTTCAAGATCTTGCCCACTAGAAGGTTGTACGCTGCAATCTTCCAAATTGATGGTGAGGGCTATCAATTTGAAGTAAAATAGTGGGAGCAATAATTAATTAAAGGCCTAATTATATCGTCAACTTTTCAAATCAATCAAATAAAGTCAAAAATGAGTTTTTGGACTAAAATTGCATATTTCCTTTTGTAGTACAAATGACAACAAACAACAATCACTTTTCTTTGCGATCGTTCCTTGAAAAGGACAAGCTAAATGGGAATAATTCCATGATTGGTTAGGATGATGAGAAGTGTTCTCAATCAAAGAGCAAAAGCTCTAAGTCCTAGTTATGCCAGAACCAGATGAACTCGATCCCACCGTATCAATGGCTGAAATTATGCTTATGGAAGCATACCGAGGAAGACATTGATGAGGAGTGCTTGATGTTGTGTTCTCTGAACTATGAGTTGCAGAGACAACATGAGACATATGATGTCTCCAGGACACTGTCCTAGTATATCATGACAGAAGGAGATCCAGTAAGGTATTCACACATTCAATATGATTGGGTATGTGGAAAGACCTGACTAAGAAGGATTCCCTCTGAGCCAAGAGTTGGCTATTGGTATGATACTGCAAATGTTGCGAGAATCATACAGTTCATGATAAACTACAACATGAACAACTTTGACAAGCGTTGACAAAGTTGTTGGACAT
This sequence comes from Alisma plantago-aquatica, assembly GCA_963693085.1. Lineage (NCBI taxonomy): Eukaryota > Viridiplantae > Streptophyta > Magnoliopsida > Alismatales > Alismataceae > Alisma > Alisma plantago-aquatica. The sequence goes on along the minus strand of OY856413.1, from coordinate 77,432,652 downwards.
GTTGAGGATAGTAGAGGCAAAGATGAAGAAAGACAAGCCATAATCTTTGATGTGATCAAAGAAAAGGTAATTCTTAAGGGCAAGGACAAGGGCAAAGCAAAGAAGTGTTCTGATGTTAGCCAGCAATCCAAGCCGTCTTCAACCTCAAGGCACATGGGGAAAGGGTGTATGAGGGATTTCCCTCTATATCTGGAAGAACAAAAGAAGATGAAGGAGGGGATGGAGATCTCCACCTAAGGTATCATGAAATGAACCACTTCTTTATCTGAGGTATATGATACCAAGATATGGATCTATCGTATATGATATGCAAGATCCGTAAAGAAGTAATGGCCTTTGTGAAAGGACCAAGAAAGAAGTACCCATCGTTGGAGCAAGTGTTGCTGACATAGATAGTAGTATCTTTCAGTTTATTTCAGCCTAAAGGGCACGAAATAGAGTTGAGAACTGCTATTTCATATATTGCCAATAGATAGAAACACTTTATTTTTGTATATTGTATGACAATGATGACAATTAATAAAGTTGATGTTTCAATCTTAAAGATATGATCTTTGTGGCAATGCCTTATTTATCTTGTGGTATTTGATATGCATAAGATAAAATGATACCTAAAAGTTATAGATAACTCAAACAATCAAATTAGCATCAATCCTAAGAAATTCATTTCTAGTTTCCATGTGATGGATAAATCTAGACTCTTTTGGTTAGAGAACCAGTAAGAGACATGAATATCTTGGACATGATTAATCTTCACTAAAGATAGTGGGAGAATGATTATCCTATTAGGTATGATACATGTGATGTATTTACACACCTATTGGAACAAACGCTGATACTTCAAATGGTGTTTAGAGAAATACCAATATCTTGAAGTGTTCAAGACTATCATAGATGAAATGCAAATTTGGTAAAGTGTTAATTCTTGATGAGATCAATGAATAAAATACTTGGAACAAATGTTTGAGATCCTTATGAGTGATTATGATAGTGTATCATAGTGAACTCATGATTAAGGCATGGTGATGTCTGAAGGAATCATACTCTAAGGAGTTAGAGAATGATTATCAAATAACTGAATTCTTCTTAATAAAAGAATACCCCACACTAATATAGGACATTGAGAATCACAAGGAGTTGTGAGTTCTTATATCCTTGACATATACACCTCAATTACCTATGTGATGAGTTGTTCATGTGATGAGTCAACTATCTAGATGAATATGAGGAACCAAATTTTGAGTTATGGTTTATGACCATTACACCCTAAATGACATCCATGTAAACCATAAGGTATGACCTTGATGGTACCACCCATTGGATGAAATCCATAGGTGCAAATGAATCTTAAGTGTTAAGACACATGGATAACATTTTGAGAAGGATGATGCTTGTTGATTGCAACTTAATGACTAAAGGCATTTGGCATATGGATACTAAAACCGCATTCCTATGAGGAATAAGACAAGGATGTGTACATGACACAACCTATAAGGTTTATGAATCCAATAATGCAAATGAAGTCTATAAATTACAATGGACTAATCAATGTGATTGATTGAGTACAAGCAACTCGAAATTGGATCTTTACTTTGATGATATAGTCAAAGGGTTTGATTGATATATCAAAGATAAAGAAGGGATCTGTGATTTAGTGGGAGTGTGTTCACATTCCACATGTTTATGTGAAATGAAAATGTTCTAGAATGGAAATCCAAAAATGGAAATTATTTTAAGGAAGATAGAGATGTTTCCTATGTGATAGGAATAGAGATCTATAGAGATAGTTCTCGAAAACCTCTTGACCTAAAAAGAGAAAGCATACATTGGAAATCTGTACTAAAGGGTTTAGTATGCACAGATTCTGTGGGAGAAAACTTGTCCATGCTACATGGATTTAGTATTCCAAGGCCAAGTGTCCAATTTCTTATGAAGAATGGGAACACTAAGAATAGATATGGATCTATCATGTATGTAATCATCCCATTATCTTGCATGACAAGAATAAAATGCATTCATCATCTTGTATGAAGGACATGACAATATGATGTGCTCATCCTGATAACTCATATGTGGGACATGACGAGTTGATGTCTGTCTACTTCCAGTAAGGGTTACTGGAAACCATAAGAACTTGATAAGTACTTGAGAAGTACTAGTTCTGGGGTGATAAGGAAGAGTTTGATGTAAAGAGTTACATTGATGCGAACTTCCGAAAAGGACAGAAAATTAATCACAAAATATATATAGGATATATAAAAGTGAAAGTTTGTTGATAATTGGAAGTGTTCCAATAAAACCATTTAAAAGGAAATGCTGAGTATCTATGTGTTAGAGAATAGCAGTGGATACTATATGGATCTGGAAGTTCATGAGATGAACTTATAGATATTCCGCTCATTGATGACAAGTATGGAATCCTTGATCATGCAATGTGGGCTAAAGGTTAGTAAAGGAATACTAGATCGCATATTACGGCAACTCCATCTCATACGTGTGACGTACAACAAAGAGATGAGAGACATGAAATTTATACTGACTTTGGCAAGGTGTTTCCATAACTCACTATGTTCGCACTAGAACACAGTAACATGTGGGACATGTTTGAAGATCACTATGAATATGATTCAAGGGTGATTGGCTCACAGTGCAAGTGGGAGTCTGTTGGTATGTATGCCCTGAGAGCCAATCATGGGATGATTGGTGGGATATATTAAGACTGATTTGATAAACATCAAAGGCAAGCTTCCAATTCTTTCTGGTTCAGTCATATGACATAGTGATAGAACATATTGAATGTCTAGAGAATGACAGTACTCAATGACGTATGCTTTCAGGTTGAGGACCTGAACGATGAGATCATACAGATGCTAAGAGTTTGTACATTCTTGTTATGTCCCTAGTCAGATGTCATTATGGAAGGTAGATAGACAACAATGACACACAAGACTAGATTGTGGTGTTGGTTGATGATAGAATCTCATTAGTCATGATATAGAGATATCAAACCAAATACATAGGTACTTGTTAGAGAACAAGTGTACCAGACAGACCCACTGTGAGTTTGACACATGGAACCATGACATGGTAGTCACAGTCAGTACTCACAGTGATGGTGGTGAGTGTGATTCTTTGACCTGAAATCACTACACTCAACACATGTCATTGGGCACACTTTGACATCATCAAACACAGTCCTGAAACATGGGTTGTTATAAAGGTGATGATTGGGTGGCTTTGACACATGGGGCTTTTAAGGGGTGAGTGATAGATATGAGATTTGTCCCTCCTGAGGGAGTTTGATATCTAAGGACACTTGATGAGTAGGATTGAAATAGGTGTGCGCACGCATGTGTGAATCAGTATGTGATATTGATGTCATACATATCTCTTCCAATCTACTCTGACATCAAGAAAGTGAATGAACATTGACAGGATGACTGTTCCATGACTCGAGTTCATTTGGGATATCAGTGATAAAGGAATTATACATTCACTGTAACACCATTCATGGATTGTAGGATTGAACGTTGTTCTCCAACTTTCTATTTCACTTGGGTAGCACTGATGTGTGACTAATCACCGCTCTTTGCTTGTGAAGTCATAAGTGTTATGGACTTTCACTGCCAACGTGAAAAGGACCTGTAGGGTCACACACATAGGATTTAACCTGGAAGAGGAGTTTTGTCCACAAACAATGTTTAGATTGATTACTAAAGGAGTTTAGTAGTTCAATTAAACACTTAATGGATTGATATCTCAAAATCATAGTGTTCAAGGTGTTGGATAGATTGATTAGAGTATCAGATTGATTGAAACCACAATTGACTGATTCTGCACAATATGCACTCCCAACCGATCGGCTCATGTGATGAACCGATCGGCTGAGCTTGGTGAACCGATCGGATCAAGTGGTGAGTCGATCGGCTCATGGACAGGGTGAACGATTGCTTCAAGTGTTGAAATGATCGGTTCAAATGTTGCAACCGAGCAAGTTGGGAAAGTAGGATTGGTGAGAATTTTCCTTTCGTTTCACTTGCCCAATTTGATTGGAACAAGGATTGGTATTTGATACCAATTAGAAACAAAAGAGAAAAAGTCAATCGGGAACTGACCAGGGCCACGAACTGACCGGTTCAGAAATGAACTGACCGGTTGAGGTGTCCCAACCGATCGGTTGAGATGTCAACCGACCGGTTCAGGCCCCCAACCGACCGTTTCAATTGTGAAATGATCGGTTCAGGTTGCGAGTTGGTTGTTTTTTTGTGGAAAATCTTGAACCCTTCTACTCCTGCTTTAGTCCCATATTGCCCGGGATGGAGAACCCTGTCCCATGACCCTCCTATATATATAGGGGTATTGGGGGCTTCTCAAAGTACAACTCAGTGCAACCAGTTGCTCTGTGAAGTTGTCGTTCTCTTTGGTTTTGGTAACCGAGAGAGAGCCCGAGCAAGTGCTACCCGATAAGGGAGGCACAACAAGGGAAAGACAACTACAATTGCGACTGGTGGCAGGAGAGTGTGTTGGTGACTTGTACCCTGACAGGATGGTGCGACTCCTTCCAATTCCTTGTGGGACAAGGATATTGGAGTTCCAGGTGGTCCGTGTGGACTACTTCAGAGGCGGGAGGTTTCTGCCGCTCGGAGGACAACTATCAATCTGGACAGTCCCGGTGAGACCAGAAGTCTTCAGTCCTGGTGTGACCAGGAGCTGCACAGGCACCGTCCAAGACCGGAGGTGAAGACCGCGCAAGGCGCGAGGTATTGTCGCCGAGCAAGCCTCGGGACAAGGTATGATTCCACAAACCATCCTTTCCTATTGTATAGACGTTGACATGTTTCCTTATTCTAGGTTTGGGGGAGAAATGTTTTGTTTCCGCTGCCTCCCCTAAAACCCAACAGCTTCGCCTAAATCCTTCATAGAGAAGGTCTTCCCTAGCCAACCTTTTACTGTCTGAAGAGTAGGGATGTCATTTCCCATCAATAATATGTCATCCACATACAATATGGGAAATACGATTGTGCTCCCACTAACACTTTTGTAAACACAAGGTTCATCTTCATTTTGACTAAAGCCAAACTTTTGACTACTTCATCAAAACGTAGATTCCAGCTCCGAGATGCTTGCTTCAACCCATAGATTGACCTTTGTAGCTTACAAACTTTATTGGCTTCCTTTGGATCGATAAAACCCTCAGGTTGTGTCATGTACACATCCTCAAGTAAATTCCCATTAAGGAATGCTGTTTTAACATCCATCTGCCAAATCTCATAGTCATGATAAGCTGCAATGGCAAGCATGATCCTGATGGATTTAACCATGGCATTGGTGAGAAGGTCTCGTCATAATCAACTCCTTGAATTTGATGGAATCCTTTCACAACCAATCTACCTTTATAGGTTTGAACATTTCCATCCATGTCAGTCTTCTTCTTGAAGACCCACTTGCACCCTATGGGTTTTACCCCTTTGGGTGGATCCACCAAGGTCCATACCTTGTTGGTGTACATGGTTTCCATCTCAAATCTCATGGCTTCGAGCCATTTCTCAGATTTTGGTCCCTTAGTAGCTTTAAGATAGGAAGTTGGCTCATCTTCTATGCCCAATTCGTCACTATCTTGAGTCATGAGAAATCCAAATCTCTCAGGCTCAAGTCATGTCCTACTAGACCTACGAGGTTCCTGTGTTACATTTGGAACTTGAAATTCCACAACAACTTGTGAGTCTTCATGTTCCTTATGTACCTCCTCAGGTTCTCCACTTTCGTATTGGTCTCGAACTTCTTCGAGCTCTACATTCCTCTCACTAATTCCTTTGGAAATAAATTCCTTTTCAAGAAATACAATAGTCCTAGCAACAAACACTTTGCTGTCAGTTGGTGTGTAGAAGTAGTATCCCCGAGTTTCCTTGGGGTATCCAACAAAATAGCAATTTTCCAATTTGGGTCCAAGCTTTTCAAGAAATTGTTTCCTAACATAAGCTTCACATCCCTAAATCTTTAACATAGAAAAATTGGGACGATTCCCATTCCATATCTCATATGGTGTCTTTTGAACCGATTTGGAAGGTACACGGTTAAGTGTAAACGCTGTAGTTTCAAGAGCATATCCCCAGAACGATATTGGAAGTTCAGCTGAACTCATCATTGATCGTACCATGTATAATAATGTACGATTCCTTCTTTCTGACACACCATTATGTTGTAGTGTACTAGGTGGAGTCCATTGTGATACAATACCACAATCTCTCAGAAGGTCCTCAAACTCTTGGCTTAAGTATTCGCTACCTCGATCTGAACAGAGTGCTTTAATACTCTTACCAAGTTTCTTCTCTACTTCATTCATGAAAGTCTTGAACATTTCAAGAGTTTCTGACTTGTGTTTCATAAGATATACGTAGCCATACCTACTGAGGTCATCAGTGAAGGTAATGAAGTATTGATAGCCTCCTCTAGCATTTGATCTAAAAGGTCCACATACATCAATATGTATGAGCCCTAGCAGATCACTGGCTCTCTCACTATGTCCAGTGAAAGGAGTCTTGGTCATCTTCCCTAATAAACATGCCTCACATGTCTCTAATGATTCAAAATCAAAAGAGTCTAGATAACCTTCCTTATGGAGTCTAGATATGCGCTTCTCGTTTATGTGCCCAAGATGACAATGCCATAAGAATGTTTTGTTTGAGTTGTCAAGTTTTAACCTTTTAGTATTTACGTTGTATATGCTAGTCTCAAGTTCTAACAAGTAGATACCATAAGACATAGGGGCATTGCCATAAAAGATCTCATCTTTAGATATAGAAATAATTCCATTCTTAATGTGAAATTCAAATCCACTCTTGTCCATATAAGATACAGAAATAATATTTCTATTAATGGCAAGTACATATAGCAATTCTCTAATTCTATTACAAGGCCCGTAGGCAAAGATAAACTAATAACTCCAACTGTGGTGGCAGCAACTCTTGCTCCATTAGCAACCCGCAGCTCGACTTGGCCTTTTCGTAAAGGCTTACTTCTTATCAGATCCTGCATATTAGAACATATGTGAGATCCACATCCGGTATCCAGTACCCATGATGAAGAAGTATTTAAGTTTATCTCAATAACGTATATACCTGAAGTGGAGATCTCTATCCCCTGCTTCTTCTTCCTCAGTTCCTCCAAGTAGAGACGACAATTTCTTTTCCAATGTCCAGGGTGGTGACAATGGCGACAACTGCCTTCTTTGGAGATCCCACCTTTAACTTTGAGCACGGATGACTTTGGCTTCTGCCCGACTTTAGAACTTTTCTTAGCCTTGCCTTTGACTTTTGACTTTCCCTTTGTCTTGCTGATCATCATCATAGACTTGGACTTGTCTTTCTTCATCTGTGCTTTAGCTGTCCTCAACATGCCCAACAATTCTGACAACGGCTTGTCAAAATTGTTCATGTTGTAGTTCATGACAAAATGACTATATGATTCAGGAAACGATTGTAGAATCACATCGGTGGCTAACTCTTAACCTAGGAGAAATCCCAGCTTGGATAGGCTTTCCATGTACTCAATCAAGGTGAGTATATGGGTGCCAACTGAGTCTCCCTCTTTCATCTTGCTTTTGAACAAAGCCTTTGAGACATCATATCTCTCCTGTCTTGCTTGATGTTGATACATGTTCTTGAGATGTGTTACCATCTCCATGACATTCATGTTCTCATGCCACTCTTGCAACTCATAGTTCATTGAGCACAACATCAGACACTTGACATCCACGACATCATCAAGGTGCTTCTTGTAAGCATCCTTTTCAGCCTTGGGCGCATTTACGGTGGGTTCCGCTGGCTCTGGTGTTTCAAGGACATAGAGCTTACACTCATGTGTGAGAACAATTCTCAGCGTCCTAAACCAGTTTTGAAAGTTAGTTCCAGTGAGTTTGTCCTTCTCAAGGACCGATCGTAACGAGAAAGTGTGAGTGTTGTTTTGCCATTTGATTGCTACAAAAGAAAAAATTTGCATTTAGTCCAAAACATTTTGACTTGTAAAGATTTGATAAACAAGATTAATTAGGCCTTTAATGAATTATGCTCCCACTATTTTATTCAAATTGATAGCCCTCACTATCAACTCAGAAGATTGCAACTCACAACCTTCTAGTGAGCTAAGATCCAAAATAATTGGATCAATGCCCAGCCAACGCCGACGTCAAAGACCAAATACTAAGGTAGGCAACTTTTGCTAATTGCATCATATGCAACTCTTGGATAGATGATCATGCACAACTCCTTGCCATGATGCATCTGTGTGCGTCTAGGTACTTGATCCTATCAAGGTTCCCTAGTTAAGTCCAACCCATAAGCAAACACGATGAGTGTGCACCCTACGGAGGTAGACCCACACACCCACCATCACACTTCCACGAGATAGACAGTGTACCACGCGGAGGCGTGCCCACACATAGTCGATCAAGCTTTTCATGCGTGTTTCTTTATGGAAGGCAACTAAAACTTAATATTATTAATTGAGGGGTTTTATTAATACATATACATATCCAAACACCACATACTTATAGTACGTATCATATACTACTATATCCTCAACCACAAACGATAGACATGCAATCATAAACACAAATACATCGGTTATGGCCATACTATTGTAATCCTTTGGAGCAACAAAGGATTACGGTCCACCTATGGTCTTATGCATCTCATGCAACACCTGTGAATCAACCTGTAAGCATGTAATGATCAACATTACAATGAACAACTTCATGGATGCTTCGTGAGGTTGGAACTTCAAGTTGCTTCTTGGAATTGGATCTTCTTGTTGCTTCTCCATGGACGCTCCTTGGAGTTGGATCTTTAGGTTGCTTCTAGGAATTAGATCTTCATGATTCTCCATGGACACTCCTTGGAGTTGGATCTTCAAGTGGCCTCCTTACATCAAGTTTACAAAAACTAAAACTAATCCTATCTCTATTATATCATATGAGTACAAATATAAAAGGAAAGAATTAATTACACTTTGAAATAAGATATGAGGCTCAACATGCAAGCTGAATACTTTATACAAAGGATCCACATGTAACCATTATACATCCATAGAATTCACAAAAGAAACATATCCACAAGATCGACATCCACATTCATTCACAACATTCACAAAAGGGGATACTAGGTCATATCCGTGTATGGATTCACCACATAAAACAAAATTTAAAAGCGATGTGTATGCTATCATAGGTATATCTACATATATGTATATACATATTAAAATTGCAGTACTTTTAATGCGGGACATTCCCCATTAAATATTTTTTTTAACTCCCACACAGAGTATGCGGGGTACACAGGAAGTCACCCCTCGTGGGGTCTCAGGGGCAGAGCCCCTGAAAGGTCTACGGAATTTTACTTCCGTGCACTTAGGAAAATCAATATTTTCCACAGTCGACCTCATCCAAAACGTCAAAAAATAGAAGCCTGCGGCATATGTGGAATTAGGTTTAGATTTGCACATTAGCAGGTTTAATTCGCATCGTATGCAACATAAAACAATATACAGTGACTCGATCATATCGAAATGAATCCAAATATGCCGTAGATCGACGCTGCTCTGATACCACTGTTGGGGTTTTGTGGACAAAACATGCACGACGGAAGTAATAAAATCCATGCAACCCAAAACAGGATCTCATCGACAACAACATATTTGGAAGGAGTGTTTGTGGGATATACCTTATCACAGAGCAAATCCGGCGATGTCTCGCTGCACGATGGTGCAACGTTGCTGACCTACACAAACAGAACTTCTCTCCTTTTCGCTATCACAGGAAGATCTAGCGACGCTCCTGTGCGATGATGTGCGCCGCTCGTAATGCGCACGGATGGTCATCATGTCCACCGAACGTAGGCATCTTAGCGTCTGCATCTCTACTTCATCTACGCGGATGGACTGGAACTCCACGTCGTGCTTCCTAAGCCGACAGGAAGGAGTCGTGTCTGTGCGGCGTGCTAGTGGCGCGTTGCTCTCCTTTCACTCCTAAGGACAGTGACGGCTAGGTTTACGTACGTGAGCATAAACTAAAAGCGTATCTCGATCTCTTATATAGATATCGACCGTCAATCCTCCTTTAAATAGGATACAGAGGGAAGTAGAGTTTCCTAAACCCATCGATAAATAGAAATGTTGTGTTAATTAAACGCTTGTGGATTAATTAGAATATTCTGGAATTCATTAATTAACCAAATAATCACATTAATCGATTAATAAATATCCGACTCCATACAATCACTTGGGATGGCTCTATGGGCATATATATACCAACACAAAGTGCCATGTATAGTAACATGGTAAGATCTTTCAGAAGCAAAACACATTATTTCAAAGAACTTTGTCTGGTATAATCATCTATCGGATTCATGAGACATGCCTCTAAAGGCAACCACGGGTGTGCCTGGACAAGAGCGGTTGAGGTCACCTCTTCAATTGTTGTAGGGCAAAATTCCCCTTCTTCATCATTGAGATGTCGCACCACCTTTTTTAGAGATATCTCCTTTGTGTTGTCCAAAATTTCCATGGCTAGTGTTCCCTTGTGCACCTGCGTCATCACACGTGCCATCTCAATAAATGGCTTCCCCATAAATAGTGATATGTTTTCATGGACCTGATGCAACATATGATATTGTGCTTTAGATTTTGCAGTCTGTGAAGGATAATGCATTAGGATTTTGAATCGCTCCTCCCTATTACCCAAAGTTAGTCTTCCTCTACCCATCTCCAGAATCATGTCAGCCATGTATTGGAATGGTCTTTCCAGTAGCAGCTCATTGCCTTGTCCATCTGACATCTCCATGACAACAAAGTCTGCTGGAAACACAAACTTGTCCACCTTGATAAGAACATCCTCACAAATCCTATAAGGCCTCACCACATAATTTCTACCAATTGAATAGTCATATTGCTCTTTCTAGAATCTTGTAGGCCTAACTTTCTGAAAGTAGTCAAAGGCATAAGGTTGATGCTAGCCCCTGAATCACATAAAGCCTCTCCAAACTTTGTCCTCCCAATAAAACAAGATATATTGAAACAACCCGGGTCCTATCTTTTTAGTGGCAATATACCCAGAATGAATGCATTGACTTGCTCTTTTAGAACTACCACCTTAGAATCATCTATCCTACTTTTCTTGTTGATCAGATCTTTTAGAAACTTGCCATAAGAAGGAATCTTCTCAATTGCGTCAATTAAAGGGATATTGACATGCAATTTTTTGAAGTTATCTAAAACTTTTCTAAAATTGTTGATCAGCCTTTGTTGCATTCAGACTATTTGGAAAGGGAACTGACTTCCCCACTTTCCTTTGATGAGGTAGGATATATGCTTTAATCCTTGTTTCCTATGTATTATCGACCTCTTCCTCGTTGTCTTTTATTCGGCTACAACATTTGGTTCAGCTGCATCCATTGTCACTGCATAGCTTGTAGCACCTGTAGTTTCACCTACATCTGAACTACATGGCACATCATTCACCGAAAATTTCCTGCCACTGCAGAGTAAAACTACCTTGACCTGTTGATTTCTAGAAGGCACATTGGTGTTGGCTGGGAACCCCTACTGGCATAGCTTCTTCAAGGTATCCACATCTGCTACTATTTGAGAAATCCATGTTTTAATACTATAGATCTATTTCCCTTGGTTCTGAAGTTCTCTTTGAGTCTGTCTGATCAACACTTCATTTTGTCTTACTAGCTTTCTAAGCATTTCTTCAATGAAGTCTATCTTACTGGGACCCCTTTCCTATTGATATTGTTATTGGCCACCAACCTACTGTGGCTTAGACTATTGAGCTTGGGATGGGTCTTGTTGAAAATTGTTGGGATTTTCCAGGAGAACTTAGGATCCTTCCTCCAAGAATAGTCATTGTTCCTAACTATTTTTGTTGGCGTGCAAATTTGCACTCCTCATCCTCTTCTTCCGAAGAATGTCCATCCTTAGCACACACCTTTTTAGCAATTAAGTCCTACTTTTCATTCAGCACAGAAATGACCTTGGACTCCCCAACACTTTTTAGGGTTGTCGAGTGCTCTCTCTCATCTCCCCATGTCTGGTTCTTGGACATGTTCTTTAAGATTTGATGATAGCGAGTAGGTTTTTTGTTGAGGAAGAAACCTGCTTCTATGCTATTAAGCATAGTCCTCTCTCCCTTATGTAGAACGTAGTAGAAAATCTTTGCCTAGCCTAACAAATCGATGCCATGGTGGGGGACCTTCCGCAATATATTTTGGAATCTCTCCCATGACACTGAATATGACTCGTCAGCTTGCTGTCTAAAGTTATAGATCTTCTTTACCAGTTCATTTTTCTTTTGTGGTGCTCGAAGAAAGCATCAATCATTTGCTCCCACATCTCAATGCACTCATCATCAAGGTTATGAAACTAATACTTAGCGCTGTCTGCCAAAGATGATGGGAATGGATTCAAGTATATGATAGTCGCCAATATTCTGTCTATCTTGATCATATCACATCTTTTTATGAAATTACTGATGTGCGACATAGGGTCCTCAAAACTATGGCCATGAAAGGCCTATGATTTGACGAATGACACCAATCCTGGATCAATCTTGTAGCTATCAACATTGATTGCTTGAATTTTGATTGGACCTAATGAGAAGTAGAAGAGGAAGCCTTGATCCTTTCCTAGATTGTCTACACTTATGCTTGGTCACCTATTTCTACTGGATCTGGTTCTTCTGGTGGCTCAGGCCCTTCAGGTGGAGGTGTAGGTGGTGGAGTTTGATTGAATCTATCCAAAGATCTTCCGTACTCCTATTCTCTACGAAGGAATTCTGCTTGACGTAAGCCTGATGAGGATGACTCTCTGTAATTGTGGGGTTAGGTATGTACCATGCACTATAACATGAAAGTAGTAAAAATAGTTGTGAGAACACAATACTAATAGTAAAACAATAAAGATATTAAAATTAAGCTTTGAATAGATAATAAATAAGATAAATAAAAGGGTTGACATATAATGGCCAACTACAACACTCTTAGGAATGAAGTTACCATTTCCCTGGCAACGACGCCAAAAACTTGATAGGTATTTTCTATACGCTCAAAATGAAGTATATGCTATTGTAGTAATGTAGGCCTATGAGGCACATATTTCGAACACAGGGAAATGTTACTTCAGAGACTAATACTAACTGTAGTGTGATCAACTTAGGATGAAGAAAATTTGAGTGATTGGTTTGGTTGTCTAAACATAAAAGAAATCTAAATTATTGTTTTTTTCTCAGTCGTAATGAATTCCTTAGGGTAATAGTTTTGCCACAATTAACATTGTATTTTAATCCTAGTACATTAATAAAGATTTCTCCCAACTTTGTATTAAGAGCCTGTAGTAAGAATTACCCACTCTCATGGTGTAATTAACTACCTAACTTAATACCAACCCCACTTTCGTATCGGTTATATTATTGGATAGGTGCCTTATTGAATTCTCTGGGTATCTCCTCATGTTGTTAAACCACCATCCCCAAAGGGTTTTATGAAAAGTGTATCTCTATGAAATCCAACTATTAATTTCCTTTTTCACAGAAATAATGGTCCAAGTATTATCTATGGTGATCATGTACAAATAGTACATTCATTCACATAGAAAGAAATTGAAAAATTAAGAGAAATTGATTGATTTTGTAATTAGAGTCAAACACAATGCATAACCGGACTACTCCCAGGTCCTAAGGAATATGGGGATCAGACCCTCATAGTTTCCATAATCAAAGACATCAAAGGAGGAAAAAAATGTGGAGAACATGAAGAACCACTGAAGTAGATGGTTCAAACACTCCCTTCTCATGCACATGCCGATTTTCTATCTTCCGACTGCAATTTTGTATGTTAGAAGTGCCTAGATTGTTCAATTTGCCTCCTTCTTTGCTATCTCCTCGCCTTGATCTCCACTTTCATGCAATGGAAAAAGAGTGGATAATTAGCTATGTCCGTAACTCCCCTTAGTCATAGGCATGACTTAGGGCGAGTTAGAACCTCAGTCATTGGATTAAACACAACTTTTAGATCTTCCTGATCCTGATCCGTCAGTAGTACTGACAGTGTGTCGGTACTACCAGCTTCATTAGTTGCATGATCACCTGTCAAGTTGTCGGTACTACTGACTATTTGTCGATAGTTTTGGTAGTACCAAGTTGCTTCAAATTTCTTTGACAAAAATGTTGTAACCTCATTAGTAGTATCGATAGTCCCGTTAGTACTATTGAGTCTTATCAATTCATTTCCTCTTCAATATTGAGCAAGTGTCGATCCCACCGACTCCAAAGTCGATAATACAGAGCTATGTAGGTTCTTGAGCATTCCTAAAATACACAAAATTTGAACATAAGCTCTATAGAATTATTAAATCACTTGAAAACATTAAAATTATGCAAATTTGATGCAATTGAGTAACACATGCTATTAAAGTAAATCATGCATAATTAACATGAGATTTGACCAAAAAGTGCACAAAAATCAGTACAAAATAGCCTATGAAAATGACAAATAAATAATGCATCAAATTAAAATCGATGGTACCGAGATGTGTAGATTCTTGAGCATTCTTGAAATACACAAAGTTCGAACATAAGCTCTAGAAAATTATCAAATCAGTTGAAAACATTAAAATTATGCAAATTTGATGCAATTGAGTAACACATGCTAATAAAGTAATTCATGCACAATTAATATGAGATTTGACCCCAAAGTTCACAAAAATCAGTACAAAATAGCTTGTGAAAATGACAAATAAAGAGTGCATCACCTTCTACCCCTCTTTTCTCAGCCCTAGACCATGTTTCCTCCACGGTGGTGATTTTGGGAAAGAAAATCCTCATCACAACGGTCATAGACCATGTTTTGACAAGGTAGACCCAACTATGAGGAGGGTTTCTTTTTCTATTTCCCCCTTTGTCTTTTGGCTCAGCCTAAAGTTTTTTGGCTCTCTTTTCTTGGGTGATCTTTGACCATGGTGTCTTCTCTTTCTTGAGGTGCTCTTGTGGCCTAAGAGTGGAGCTTTAGGTGGATCTTGATCATCCTTGGTGGTCGTGTGCCTGGAGCTTGCCTTCTTTGGAGTGATCTTCCTTAAGGCGGGTTATATAACTCTTAACGTTCTCTATTAATGCACTTTTCTTACATGTATGTTGTTTTTTCCTCTCTCTAATGTTCTCTGAACATTCTAGTAGATGATAATAGATTCTATAACTTGGATGATGTTGATATCATGCTTGGTTTGGATGTAATACGAAACCCTAATTTACCTTGTACGTGATTTTGGTGTTTGAGGTGCATGGTGGTTTTCCTTCCTTTCTTCACTGTGGCTTGAGTTGTATGCATGATTATTGAGGATTTTTGTGTTGTATGAAGTTTTGGTTCATTTTGGTGGTGATGATCTTGGTTTCTCTCTCTTTTTGAGGTTCCTTTTCATGGTGGTTTCATGAAGTTTGTTTTAGGGTTTGAAGACCTTTTTTGCATGAGGTTTTTCCTTCATTGTGATGATGGGGTTTCCTTGTCTTGTTTCTTATTTTAGCTATGGGTTATCTCTATTTTAACCTTGGTTAACCTTGGTGTAGAATTGGTCCTTAGTCTTAGTGGTCATTGTGCCTTATTTTTGTCTTGGGTTGCGACATCTCTTGGCATGTTGGTTTTGGGTCAAGATAGCTGACCTTGTGGAGGTTGCGACATCCTCATCCTTGATGGTCTTGACATCTACTTCCTAGAGGTTTGAGACACACCCTGGTTTTGGTTGAGACGTTTCTTTCTCCTTGGGTTGGTCACGACATGGTTGGGTCTTGAGGTCAAGACATGTTCTTGTCATGGGTCGTGGTGAGTCCTTGTCTTTTGGTTGCAACATGCTCTACCTTGGGTGGTTGAACTCTAACCCTAGCTAAATGTGAGCTAGTTGCTTGTGGGTCAAGACATGGTACCCTGTTTGGTGTGTCGTAGTCATGACATGAAGGAGGTTGACCGCTTTCATGACACCATGGGTGATGGTGGCCGCAACCCATGTATGGTGGTGGTTGTGACATGCATGAGTTGAATGGTTGAGTCACATGATTGAACACTTCATCAATACACTTGTATGAGTAATGAATGAATTATGTATGATCCATGTGCAGTGCTACATATATAGTTGTTACTTAACCCTTATGATGATACCTAACCCTAAAAGTATTACAAGAGTGCGAGATATGTTCCACCTAGGGCTTATTGTTGTATACATCTATAAAACCCCAATTGTCTAAGCATGTAGTCCTAAATGTGAATTATGAGATGTGTTTGCTCTCTCTCATAAGATGTTCATCATGTGTATATTTCTCTCTCTCTTACTTGATAAGCCCCTAACCTTGTAGGTGATATGTATGCGATGTCTTGTGTATGCTATGGTGGTAATTATGCGATACAAGGTTTAATGTGATGGGTCCTATCACCTGGTGATGGCTGGATGCCTATTGAGAGGTGATATTCTCAAGATGTGATTAAGGGATTAATATCCCATGGTTATATGTGACTTAGGTGATCGCCTTGTGAATGGAAAATCAATGAGTATCATGTGGTGATTGTGTGACATGCTCACACCTTATGCGTTTTATATCTTCTAAAGTTGCAACACACCCTTATTATTGTAGAATTTGTTTAGACTTATATGTTGTAACTTGATTGATGATAAAAGCCACCCAATTGGCTAACTAATCAAGTGAAACCTAATCATGTAGTTTGCCTTGTGCATTAGATCCATTCCAATGTCAACTTTATTTGCTAGATTGGTGAAATGAGTTTAACTCGGAGTGCATATTTTCGAATATGCGGGGTGCAAGTTGAGTATATCCTTGCATCCTTAATTATTGTCATATGAGACAACCATGTGTGAGCCAATCTCTTTGTGATATGGATGACCATGCATGAGCCACTCCTTCTTTTTAAGAACGGCCATGCGTGAGCCTATTCTTCTAGCATCGTTACCTGTACCAAGGTGGGCTAGGTGCTTATATATGGATGTCCGTGCGTGAGATGATCCTTGTTCTAAGTATATGTCACTCTTGTGTAGTTGATTGATATGTCTATGTAGTGTTCTCTTGAGTTGACCAAGAAGTTTTGGATAGGTTGTGGATTTTAGCTCTTCCAAGGACCTTATATGGAGATGATTTTGACTTAGCAGTGGTCTGTTGGATTTGGGTGGTACGACTCAAATTCTTTGGGTATAATAGAAGATGTAATACAACCGTGTAGTATATATGTGCTTAGGGTGACATATGTCTCACATTGGTTCAGGCTTTGCCTTATCTTTTTACCGATTTATTGAATTATAAGACGGTAAGAGAAGTCAACTGTTATACATGTTCTTCATTTTCCTTTTTAGAATAACTTGATCTACTACTCAGTGGTGGCTGCCTAGTCTTGTTTAATATGCTTTACCTGTTAACCATGGCTCCTATCTTACCTGTGCTATAATAGCATTGGCGGGGAGTTATATCTCTAGCTGGGACATTTGGTCTCACTAACGTGGCTTATATTATCGCACTAACAAACTCACTTAGGGTTGAAATCCCTAAGTTTTTAACCAAAACAACGTGCAATAATACCACCCGTAAGCGGACGGGTCTTATCGTAGTATAGTTGAGGATTGAATCCCAAGGGACAACGTTTTTAAGAATCTTCTTTCTAGTCGAATCTAGTTGAATCAAGACTAATATTTAGAACGGGGTTGGTTGATTTGACTTTAATTAAACTAAATGCAAGGAAAGTAAAAGAACATGATTAAAGGTTGATTCAAGATTTATGATGGAAATCGCTGGGATGGTCCCGGGTTTCACCACCACTGCACATGCAATCACATCCAAACATCAAACATCCAGGCAAGATATGACCATTCAAATAGAGCTGCTGCAAAACCCCCCATACGGGCGTTAGGTTCGCGTAAGCATCACCTTAGGTATCAGATGTCTCGTCACCATCCAAATCACATACTTACGGCTCCGAAGATACAGAAGTCCAAATGAAGTTGTGGCCCCCCTATACAGGCGTTAGGCACACAGAAGCATCACCGTGGGCTAGATGGCTCGTCACCACACAGATCATACACTTACGACCTCAAAGAATCCCATTCTATTTCTAGTTTTGGAGTCAACTGCGTTAATCGACATTCAAAACCTACACATTGAAGTTCTCGCAACATAGGAAACGAACAAGATAAATGCAAGCAGGTGATCAATCCACAAACACACATCGACGATTAACAACGAAATGAAAGATTATATACATGCCATGGAATGTTTAACAAAAGATATGAAAGCATGGGCAGCGGGGCTAGTCCCCACACCCCAATGAAAGTAAACTACTCGCTCATGGTGAGAGAAGCAAGAATAACAAGAGAGAGAGAAGTTTCCGTCATAAGCATGGTGAAGAAGATGATCGCAGGTCGGTGGAGAAACGGTCTTCTATACGATGTCGGGGCAGATCTGGAAGAAGAGGGAAGAACACCACGGAAGACGGGGCAGATCTTCTCTCTCCACCTTCTTCTTCTTCTTGTAGTCCTCGCTCACCACAGGAGGAGTAGCTCATGGATGAGATGGTGGCATGGAAACGGTGTAGATGCAGCAGATCTAGATCTAGATCTAGATCTGAACGAGGTGGCTTGCAGATCTAAGTCTTCACTCCAGATCTGGGTGAACAGGTCGCAGAACCACCACGGGGGCAGGCTCTTGGCTATGGAGATCGTCTCCTTAGGCCCCGGACAGACCTACAACCTAACAGTGTCTGGAGATGATCCTCTTACGGGCTGGGTTTGCCTTCTATTTATAGGCAAGCATGCACCAACTTAAAGCCACGGTCGCGGGTATTATGCATATGCCGCGGTCACGACTATTTGGCAGTAGGTCGCGGGGTCTTCTATATGCCGCGGTCGCGGTGTTTGGTTGTTAACAGGTCGTGGCTTTTCTGTGCTGTATATGGGTGTCTCAGTCGCGGCTTTGGATGCCACGGTTGCGGCTTTTTGCCCTGCAGGTCGCGGCCAGCTGTAGCGGTGGTGGGTGTGAGCGAGGGCAGAGCGTGGAGGTAGCTGGGTCGTGGGCATAAGCCACGAGATGCAGCAGGTCAAGGAAGACCTTGGGTTAAGGCAGAAAAGGTGAAGAGGAAGGAGCAGTAGAGAGTAGAGTGTGGAGATGACAACGATCTGCTGTGGTAGGTCGTGACTTTTGCAGGTCGTGATCCTTGCAAGGTCGCGACGTCATTGCTCGATGGGTGGTCAGGTTGCAGATGATGGTGGAGGCGTCGCTGCTGTCGAAGGGAGTAGCAGCAAGGGTGATGAGAGGGACCCCGAGCGTGATTAGAGCGGAGCAGAACGTGGAGGTGAGGTGTGGTGTAGGCCACCGCAGGTCGCGACACTTGCACTCAACGCCGCGGGTCGTGGGAAGTGCCTCGGTCGCGGCATGTAGATCCGCTGGTCGTGACACGTGCAGCCGCGGGTGGAAGCAGTGGCGACGAACAACTCGGTCTTCAGAGCAGGCTGCGGGTGCAGAACGAAGCCACGATCGTGGGCAATCGTCGGTCGCGGCGTTGAGGGTGTCAGATCCTTAGAGGCAGGCAGAGAGGTGTAGAAGGGAAGAGGCCGCGGTCGCAGGAGCGGAAGTAGGTCACGGAAAGTCAGTTGACGATCGCGGGCGGGAGACTTGCAGTTAGTGTGTTGATCACGGGTGTGTGGAGTGAAGCCGTGGTCGTGGGGGCAATGGGTATCAAGTCACGGCTACTTAGGGCAGAATTCTGCGATCACGGGAGTTGGGGTAGGTGCCGCGGTCGCGAGAGTGGGCAAGAAGGTGGGCCCAGCAGGCGTAGGTTGGTTACAGGCCGCGGGTAGCTATTAGGGTAGATAGGTGAACATGAGCCGGATGGGCACTGTGGCTGCGAAGGAAATAGAGTCTCGACCCCACTTGTGGGCCTTGGTGTTGCTTGGGCCCAAGAGTTACAAATTAGCCTTAGGCAAGATCTGACCAAGCCTGATCCAAGGCTAAACAAAGGGCCACAAGGTTATAGTTGCATTGGGATCAGGCCCACGAGCTCCAAATAGCCTGGGCGTATCCACACCTTGGGCACAGAGAATGTTGTAGCAGAGAATCAGGAAGGAAAAGATCCCGATTGCATGATGGCAGGTGATTTGGCCCAAGTGCCCAATTCATCCTATAAAACAAAGATAAAATCCATTAAAAATAGGGATAAAATCGATTGGACCAAGATAAGTTGAATATAAGAAGATATGGCCAATAAAAGCTCAATAAAGCGGTTAAGCCAAGTAAATGCACATATTAGAAGATAAAGCCAATAAATGCATGAATGCAACCAAAATTGGGCCAAACGAGGCGATTGAACTGCGATGAATTATGCATTCATCAGAATACCCCAAACTTAAACGTTGCTCATCCTCGAGTAACACAAAATCTAAAACAGTCGCCAAATGAATACTTTCAACTCGCGTGATTGCCTCATCTTCACATCACGATTGTTTCTTTTCTGCTCGATATGACTAGGTGTCTCAACATCCTGAGATCACAGAACACATCTTTCCATATCTTCGTACTTGAGTTCGCTTCCCAATATCACTTCCTCTCTACTTTTTCCACAATCAAGCATGTCAGAGAGTTTCGTAAGAGTCCAGAGATACCCGCAGAACAACAAGTGTGCACCTAATCTGACACTGGTATTTTTAGGATGTTGGTGAGCGTAGGCATTCATTGTGCCAGTAGGTGGAAAAGGGAGTGAAGGGTGGTATGGAAGGAAGAAATAAATCTCTCCTCTATTCGACTCAAGATTTTTATTATATGATTTGCAATTTCATTGATTGCATTTTTTTGTGTGTGAATCTCTCCTCTATTCGACTCGAGATTGCATTTCTTTTTGTGTGCGCTTAGGCATCTTTTCTTGGTGATATGCCCCTATTTTGTAGCGAGGGGTATGGAAGAAGCGTAAAGAGAGAGAGAGTTTGCCACCCCGAACTTAGGGTTTGGCACTATATTGGCTATTTTTGTTTGTTTTTGATGAACAGAGGGGTAAGAAGATGATGGAAGAAGTGTAGAAAAGAGTTCAGATCAGAGTGCAACTTGATTTACAATTCAGTGCATCGGGTTGTTCTCCTTATCATACTCTTCTCAAATAATGACTTGATGAGGATCCGGTGGAGATTCCATGCTATTGTTCCACTAGTCAGATAGGAAGCACAACGTGTTTGATCCCTCTCAGTTCGACAGATACTTGTCATATCTATTGATCATGATGTTAGGATTCATAAGCTTCACACGGTGATTTCTAATCATTGGCTAGTTTCAGAGATTGTTCTCCTTGAGGCTTCACTTCAAATAAGGAGGGTATAATGATTCAAAACTACATGGAAAAATAGGATAGTCGACTAGGTAAAGGCTTTAATTGAAACAAAAGTGTCACAACTTCATCAAGTTTCTATACAAGTTGCTATGAAAACTTTTGAAAATTTTTGAAAAATTTGCTCAAAATTGCAACAAAATTTCAACGATGAAAACTTAAGTCTGAAACAGATAGGAGAGGATGGAAAGTAGAGTACGTACCACCCACCCTCCACCCTGAACTTAGAAATTTGCTCGTCCCAAGCAAACTCTAAATTCGAGATGGAGGGGAAAACTCGTGCCGGTTGGTCCACCAGATGTAGTTGCATTCCTTTCGGCGACGCGTCCTCCATCTGAAATCTCAAAAATGGAATCTATCAGAACTTAAGACGGCATCTTGCGATGCATTATCTACCAGGTGCAACATTTTCTAAAAACAAAACTAAAAGTAAAAGCTAAGTTAGAGGTCGGGTTGCCTCCCGACAAGCGCCTTTGTTTTACGTCGATGGCTCGACGTGATTTCTTCAATTTTCGGGTGGATATGTCGGTTTGGACAAATCCATTGATTCCTTGGTGCTGGTATCGGCTGTGGTGAAATATCTTTTCAAGCGTTGGCCGTTTGCCACAAAATCACCTGACTTCTCACTCCATAAAGTAAATGCACCATGTGGATAGATGCTCTTGACGATGTATGGTCCAGACCATCGAGAACGGAGTTTTCCTGGGAATAACCTCAGTTTTGAGTTGAACAGTAGAACTTGGTCTCCCACTTGAATGTCCTTCCTCTTTAGATGACCATCGTGCCAAAGTTTCGTGCGTTCCTTGTAGATTCGTGCATTTTCATAAGCTGTCATTCGGAGTTCTTCCAACTCTTGAAGTTGTATAATCCTGGCTTCGCCTGCTTTCTTCATGTCAAAATTCAACTATTTGATTGCCCACCATGCTTTATGTTCTAGTTCCACGGGCAGGTGACATGATTTTCCATAAATGAGTCTGAAGGGTGTTGTTCCAAGAGGAGTTTTGAATGCAGTTCGGTAGGCCCATAAAGCGTCATTGATTTTCATAGACCAGTCCTTCCAGTTGCGTCCTACAGTCTTTTCTAGGATAGATTTGAGTTGACAGTTTGAAACCTCTACTTGCCCACTTGTTTGTGGGTGGTAGGGGGAATCTACCTTGTGCGTTACACCATATCTTCTCAGCAACGCTTCAAAGCTTCTTTCCAGAAAATGAGAACCTCCATCGGAGATCACAGTGCGTGGAACTCCAAAATGGGGAAAAATGATGTCTTTGAACATTTTAATGACGGGTTTTGAATCGCTAGTAACCGTTGGAATTGCCTCTACCCATTTGGAGACATAATCAACCGCGACTAGGATGTAGGAAAATCCATGTGAGGATGGGAATGGACCCATGTAGTCCACTCCCCAAACATCAAAAATCTCAACTTCTTGCCATAGCTTAAGTGGCATCTCATCTCTTTTCGTAATGTTTCTCGTTCTCTGACACTTGTCACATGACAGAACAAAATGGTAAGCATCTCTGGATATGGTTGGCCAAAAGAACCCACATTGCAGAACCTTCAAAAAAGTTTTCTTAGAACTCATATGACCTCCGACTGGGCCTGAGTGGCATTGTTCTAAAATAAGTTGGGCTTCTTCCTTAGCGATACAACGTCTGTAGAGACCATCATCACAGAGCTTGAAGAGGTACGGTTCATCCCAGTGATATTGCTTCACATCATGCATGAATTTCTTTAAAGCATTGCCAATACTCGGGGTGGATGACACCGGCGGCAAGGTAGTTCACATAGTCCGAGTACCAAGGAGTAGCTTCTGAGACTTTCATCAGCTGGTCATCTGGAAGAGAGTCGTTAATTGGTATCTTCTCAGTTTCCAGAGTGGGGATACGACTTAAGTGGTCTGCTACGACATTTTCTGTGCCTCTTTTATCTCTAATCTCAATATCGAATTCTTGCAATAGGAGAATCCATATTATCAACCTTGGTTTTACATCTTTCTTTTTTAGAAGATAACGAATAGTAGCGTGATCAGTGTAGACAATCACCTTTGAACCAATAAGGTAGGATCTAAACTTATCAAAGGCATATACGACTGCTAGGAGTTCCTTCTCAGTAGTTGCATAGTTCCTCTGAGCTTCGTCGAGGGTCTTTGATGCATAATAGATGACGTGATGTTTCTTCTCTATACATTGGCCTAGAACGGCACCCACATCGTAATCACTGGAATCACACATAATTTCAAATGGGTTATCCCAATCCGGGGCTCGAATGATGGGTGTTGTTGTAAGGGCATGATTTAGGTTGTTGAAACTCTTGATACACTCTTCATCAAAATGGAAGTCAGTGTCCTTCAGTAACAAGTTTGTCATGGACTTGGTTATCTTGGAGAAATCCTTTATAAACCTTCTGTAGAAACCTGCATGACCAAGGAATGCGCGGACTTCTCTCACATTGGTTGGGATTGACAGTTTGGAGATCACTTCAATCTTGGCCTTGTCCACTTCAATTCCTTGATTACTGACTCTATGGACAAGGACAATACCTTCTTTCACCATGAAATGCCATTTCTCCCAATTAAGCACTAGATGTGTTTCTTCGCATCGTTTGAGGACAAGGGAGAGATGCCTTAGGCATGAATCATACGAATCCCCATATACAGAGAAATCATCCATAAAAATTTCCATAATGGTTTTGGTTAGACCACCAGATATGGCCGCCATGCAGCGTTGGAAGGTTGCAGGCGCATTATAGAGTCCAAATGGCATCCTTCTAAAGGCGTATGTTCCAAAGGGACATGTAAAAGTAGTTTTCTCTTGGTCATCTGGATGTATGGGGATTTGATAAAATCTAGAGTAACCATCGAGATAGCAAAAATATTCCTGATGAGCCAATCTCTCTAAAACTTGATCTAGGAAAGGCATCAGAAAATGATCCTTGCATGTGGCTTTGTTCAATTTTCTGTAGTCGATACACATCCTCCACCCGGTTACTGTTCGAGTGGGGATGAGTTCGTTATTTTCATTCCGTATCACAGTAGTGCAACCTTTCTTTGGAACGACATGCACATGACTCACCCAAGGTGAGTCAGATATTGGATAGATGATCCCGGTAGTGAGCAACTTGATGACTTCGCAGCGGACCACTTCTTTCATATTAGGGTTCAACTTCCGTTGATGCTCAACAGTTGGCTTGTGGTCTTCCACCATAGGGATTTTGTGCATGCAAAGCGCTTGACTAACCCCGGTGAGATCACTCATCTTGTATCTGATATCTTTCCTTCTTTCCTTTAATTCTTTCAGAAGTTTATCTTCTTGTTCGGTCGTTAGATCACAATTTATAATAACTGGACAAACCTTGAGATCATCCAAAAATGTGTACTTAAGTCCCTTAGGCAGGGGCTTCATTTCAGGGGCTTCTGGCTTCTCGCATGGCTCTTCAGTTACATTTATAGCTTTGAGTTCCTTGAACTTAGCTTCCGGATCTTCTACTGCGGAATTGAGGTTAAGGATACAATCCTTAACTCGTTCGTTGATGAAATTTTTAGCAGATGGGTGTGTTAGAGCCTCTTCTAAAGGATCGTCTTGTTCATATTCCTCTTGTGTGAGAAGAGACATTTGCTCGATGCAATCAATCAAATAGACTTCTTCCTGCATGCTCAGTCTTCGCATGCTTTCAAAAACTTTGAACTCAAGGGTTTCTTTCCCTGGTCTGAGCAATAAGGTCCCTGCTTCAACGTCAATCAAAGCTCTTGCAGCGGCGAGGAACAGACGGCCAAAGATAAGAGGGTATCTGGCATCTTCTTTTATGTCCATGATGACAAAGTCACAAGGGACATAAGAGTCTTTTCCAACCTTGACAGGGACATCTTCGATGATTCCCAAAGGAAGAGTCATAGAGTTATCTACAAGTTGAATGGTCATTCCAGTTGGGAGTAATTATGCAAACCCTAGCCTCTTGCAAAGGCTCAATGGCATGATAGAAATGCTAGCACCGAGATCGGCTAATCCCTTTTTACATGAAGAGTCACCGATATGGCATGAAATCCCAAAGGATCCCGAGTCTTTCTGCTTCTTGGGCATCTTGCTCTGGATGATATCGGAAGTGGTTGTTGCTAGCTTAACAGTCTCGTATTCTTCAGTTATGTACTTCCTTGTGAGGAGAGACTTTAAGTACTTAGTCCAGGATGGTATCTCGGCCAGTGCATCTAGAAAGGGTATATCTACATGAAGCTTCTTCATAGCTTCTTTAAACTTGTTGAATCGAGTATCGAGCTTTGTCTTCTTCAAACGAGATGGGAAGGGAGGACGGGGCTTGTATACTAGCACATCCGGCTCAGGTGTGTCTTCTGCCTCTGTAGCCAATGGTTCCTCCACTCTTGCTTTATCTGTCTTATCAGCGGTTGGTTGTTCCTTCGGTTGGGACTCGGGTGTTGCAGAGTCTTGGTCATTTGCAGAGTTATCATCATTTGTTTCCGCTATTGGTATCTTAGCAGGGTAGTCAGAATAGTTTTTCCCAGATCTGGTGGTGACAGCCTTTAGTTGCTCCGGATGTTTAGGATTGTTTTCGGGTTATCCAACAAAGTTTCCAGCAGGTGGCTTCATGCTAGCCGCAAGTTGAGCTAGTTGAGATTGAATAGCCTTCTGATGGGCTTGCTGGTTAGCTATCATAGTCTGCTGTGACTGCAACATCTTCTCAATAGCTGACAATTTGTCATCAGGATGGATGGGACCGGCTTGTTGCCCTTGTTGTTGCTGTTGATAGGGGGCTTGGTTGGGGTTCTGAAACTGAGAATTGTTCTGATGATTGTTGTAGTTCCTATTCTGGTAGTTTCCTCTGAAGTTCCCTTGATTCCCAAAATTCTGTTGTTGGTTATACTGGAATCCTGGCAGGCCTCGTTGTTGAGTATTTGAACCAAGTTGTCACGAGTTCTCCGCTCCAGAAGGATTTCCATATTGAAAACCTAGATGGTTCCTATTCTGATTCGGATTATAGTACCCTTGACCAGGGATAGTGTTGGCAGCATTCAGATTTTCCATTTGACAATTATCTCCTTGGGCACATGTATTGCTCAAAACAACATCATAGAGAATGTTACACGCTAGAGTAGGATGGTTAGTTCCTTTGCATGCTTCAAAGAAGAGTGAGGCTGACTTAACTTGCTCTTGTTGTCGAGGGGGCGAACGTCTTCTTTCATATGCTGTGAGAGACGATTCTAGATGGTCTTTCTTTGCAACTAGGAGTTTGAGAGATTCAGCGATAGACTTGTACTCGGGTGTTGCTTCAGCCATAGCTACCTTCAACAGTCCTTTGCCAACAGGTCTACCTCAGTTGGCTTGATTTTCAGCTCCAAGGGTGACCACCTTCCTTGCGCTATCATAACTCTGACGCATGAAGTTTCCTCCAGACAAGGAATCCTAAAACCTCTTGATATCATCGTCCACACCTCTATAAAAGATTTCGATAAGTTGATTCTTCAGAATTCCATGATGTGGGCACTTGCATAGAATCTCCTTGTACCTTTCCCATGCTTCAGCTAGAGATTCTCCAGGAGCCTGGGTGAATTGCGTTATTCGGCCCCTAATCTCGTAGGTGAGAGAAGGTGGATAAAACTTTTCCAAAAAAACATTTTGAAGTTGTTCCCAAGTGGTGATGGGTTCGCCTTGCAAGGAGTTATACCAACTCATGGCTCTATCGGAAAGAGAGTAATTAAAGATATGGAGTCTGATGGCATCATAAGTGACTCCATTTTGCTTTGTCATGGCACATAAGTCTATGAATCTCAGAAGATGTTCTTGACTATCTTCTCCTTGCTTACCATAGAAGGACTGTTTTGAAGCAAAGTGACCCAATGTGCTCTTATCTCAAAATTCGGAGCGTTGATGGGAGGAGGTTGCACTGGGTGATAAACGTCCGCAGCTTTAGGGATCGATAATTCTCTAAGGTCTTTTTGTAGCTCAGCTTGTTGAGCTGCTGCTTGAGCAGCTTGTATTTCTTGTTGAACTACGACTCGGGCTTCTTGCATAAGTCTATCTCTTTGTGCATTAAGGGCTTGAGAAACCCTTCGAGCAATTTCCTCCTCTTGAGCCATTCTTGCTTGGTTCTCTCTGTACTGGCGACAAAAGGTTCTGTCTATCTCAGGGTCAAAGCTAGCAGCGAGTCTGGGACTGTCTGAGCGGCACATACACTAGACTTTGTGTGTACCTAGGATAAAAAGATCTTTTGCTGATGAGATGAACGGAGTAGAACTGAATTCAAGTATATATGATCGCTAGTATCAAATGTAAAAGAAAAACCTAAATTAGCCTCAAAAGAACTAGATTTAACTAGACGATTCCGTTGTCCCCGGCAACGGTGCCAGAATTTGACGTGGCTTATATTATCGCACTAACAAACTCACTTAGGGTTGAAATCCCTAAGTTTTTAACCAAAACAACGTGCAATAATACCACCCGCAAGTGGATGGGTCTTATCGCAGTATAGTTGAGGATCGAATCCCAAGGGACAATGTTTTTAAGAATCTTCTTTCTAGTCAAATCTAGTCGAATCAAGACTAATATTTAGAACGAGGTTGGTTAATTTGAGTTTAATTAAACTAAATGCAAGGAAAGTAAAAGAACATGATTAAAGGTTGATTCAAGATTTATGATGGAAATCGCTGGGATGGTCCTGGGTTTCACCACCACTGCACATGCAATCACATCCAAACATCAAACATCTAGGCAAGATATGACCATTCAAATAGAGCTGCTGCAAAACCCCCCATACGGGCATTAGGTTCGCGTAAGCATCACCTTAGGTATCAGATGTCTCGTCACCATCCAGATCACATACTTACGGCTCTGAAGATACATAATCCCAAATGAAGTTGTGGGCCCCCTATACACGCGTTAGGCACACAGAAGCGTCACCGTGGGCTAGATGGCTCATCACCACACAGATCATACACTTACGACCTCAAAGAATCTCATTCTATTTCTAGTTTGGGAGTCAACCACGTTAATCGACATTCAAAACCTACGCATTGAAGTTCTCGCAACATAGGAAACGAATAAGATAAATGCAAGCAGGTGATCAATCCACAAACACACATCGACGATTAACAACGAAATGAAAGATTATATACATGCCATGGAATGTTTAATAAAAGATATGAAAGCATGGGCAGCAGGGCTAGTCCCCGCACCCCAGCAAAAGTAAACTACTCGCTCATGATGAGAGAAGCAAGAATAACAAGAGAGAGAAGTTTCCGTCATAAGCATGGTGAAGAAGATGATCGCAGCTCGGTGGAGAAACGGTCTTCTACACAATGTCGGGGCAGATCTAGAAGAAGAAGGAAGAACACCAGGCAGACAGGGCAGATCTTCTCTCTCCAACTTCTTCTTCTTCTCGTAGTCCTCACTCACCACAGGAGGAGCAGCTCGTGGACGAGATGGTGGCGTGGAAACGGTGTAGATGCAGCAGATCTAGATCTAGATCTAGATATGAACGAGGTGGCTTGTAGATCCAAGTCTTCACTCCAGATCTGGGTGAACAGGCCGCAGAACCACCACGGGGGCAGGCTCTTGGCTATGGAGATCGTCTCCTTAGGCCCCGGACAGACCTGTAGCCTAACGGCATCTGGAGATGATCCTCTTACAGGCTGGGTTTGCCTAATATTTATAGGTAGGCATGCACCGACTTAAAGCCACTGTCGCAGGTATTATGAAGATGCCACGGTCATGACTATTTGGCAGTAGGTCGTGGGGTCTTCTATATGCCACGGTCGTGGTGTTTGGTTGTTAACAGGTCGTAGCTTTTTTGTGCTGTATATGGGTGCCGCGGTCGCGGCTTTGGATGCCACGGTCGTGGCTTTTTGCCCTTAAGGTCGCGGCCAGTTGTAGCGATGGTGGGTGTGAGCGAGGGAAGAGCGTGGAGGTAGCTGGGTCGTGGGCATAAGCCACGAGATGCAGCAGGTCAAGGAAGACCTTGGGTTAAGGCAGAAAAGGTGAAGAGGAAGGAGCAGCAGAGAGCAGAGGGTGGAGATGACAACGATCTACTGTGGTAGGTCGCGACTTTTGCAGGTCGCGATCCTTGCAAGGTCGCGACATCATTTCTCGATGGGTGGACGCGGAGGATAGGTGGTCGGGTTGCAGATGATGGCGGAGGCGTCGCTGTTGTCGAAGGGAGTAGCAGCAAGGGTGATGAGAGGGACCCCGAGCGTGATTAGAGCGGAGCAGAACGTGGAGGTGAGGTGTGGTGTAGGCCACCGCAGGTCACAACACTTGCACTCAACACCGTGGGTCGCAGGAAGTGCCGCGGTCGCGACATGTAAATCCGCTGGTCGTGACGCATGCAGCTGCGGGTGGAAGCAGTGGCGACGAACAACTATGTCTCTGGAGCAGGCTCCGGGTGCAGAACGAAGCCACGATCGTGGGCACTCGTCGGTCGCGGCGTCAAGGGTGTCAGATCCTTGGAGGCAGGCGGAGAGGTGTAGAAGGGAAGAGGTCGCGGTCACGGGAGCGGAAGTAGGTCGCGGCAAGTCAGTTCACGATCGTGGGCGGGAGACTTGCAGTTAGTGTGTTGATCGCGGGTGTGTGGAGTGAAGTCGCGGTCGTGGGGGCAATGGGTATCAAGTCACGACTACTTAGGGCAGAATTCCATGATCACAGGATTTGGGGTAGGTGCCGCGGTCGCGGGAGTGGGCAATGAGGTGGGCCCAACAGGCGCAGGTTGGTTACAGGCCGCGGGTAGCTATTAGGGTAGATAGGTGAATAGGAGCTGGCTGGGCACTGTGGCTGCGAAGGAAATACAGTCTCGGCCCCACTTGTGGGCCTTGGTGTTGCTTGGGCCCAAGAGTTACAAATTAGCCTTAGGCAAGATCTGACCAAACCTGATCCAAGGCTAAACAAAGGGCCACAAGGTTATAGTTGCATTGGGATCAGACCCACGAGCTCCAAATAGCCTGGGCGTATCCACACCTTGGGCACAGAGAATGTTGTAGCAGAGAATCAGGAAGGAAAAGATCCCGATTGCATGATGGTAGGTGATTTGGCCCAAGTGCCCAATTCATCCTGCAAAACAAAGATAAAATCCATTAAAAATAGGGATAAAATCGATTGGACCAAGATAAGTTGAATATAAGAAGATATGGCCAATAAAAGCTCAATAAAGCGGTTAAGCCAAGTAAATGCACATATTAGAAGATAAAGCCAATAAATGCATGAATGCAACCAAAATTGGGCCAAACGAGGCGATTGAACTGCGATGAATTATGCATTCATCACTCACTCCATGGGTTTCCACATCTTTTAGGTGACTGTGCACAAAGAGGTAGAGGTCATGCAACTGAGGAAGAGCAGTAGCTGATAAGGTTGGATGCGTTGCTAGTCTTTTGGTGTTAGAGTCCTAGAGTCGTCCCTATACACTCAGGTGCTTGGGGCGTTGCTAGTCTTTTGGTGTGTCGTAGTCATGACATGAAGGAGGTTGACCGCTTTCATGACACCATGGGTGATGGTGGCCGCAACCCATGTATGGTGGTGGTTGTGACATGCATGAGTTGAATGGTGGAGTCACATGATTGAACACTTCATCAATACACTTGTATGAGTAATGAATGAATTATGTATGAGCCATGTGCAGTGCTACATATATAGTTGTTACTTAACCCTTATGATGATCCCTAACCCTAAAAGTATTACAAGAGTGCGAGATATGTTCCACCTAGGGCTTATTGTTTGTATACATCTATAAAACCCCAATTGTCTAAGCATGTAGTCCTAAATGTGAATTATGAGATGTGTTTGCTCTCTCTCATAAGATGTTCATCATGTGTAATTTTCTCTCTCTCTTACTTGATAAGCCCCTAACCTTGTAGGTGATATGTATGCGATGGCTTGTGTATGCTATGGTGGTAATTATGCGATACAAGGTTTAATGTGATGGGTCCTATCACCTGGTGATGGCTGGATGCCTATTGAGAGGTGATATTCTCAAGATGTGATTAAGGGATTAATATCCCATGGTTATATGTGACTTAGGTGATCGCCTTGTGAATGGAAAAGCAATGAGTATCATGTGGTGATTGTGTGACATGCTCACACCTTATGCGTTTTATATCTTCTAAAGTTGCAACACACCCTTATTCTTGTAGAATTTGTTTAGACTTATATGTTGTAACTTGATTGATGATAAAAGCCACCCAATTGGCTAACTAATCAAGTGAAACCTAATCATGTAGTTTGCCTTGTGCCATAGATCCATTCCAATGTCAACTTTATTTGCTAGATTGGTGAAATGAGTTTAACTCGGAGTGCATATTTTCGAATATGCGGGGTGCAAGTTGAGTATATCCTTGCATCCTTAATTATTGTCATATGAGACAACCATGTGTGAGCCAATCTCTTTGTGATATGGATGACCATGCATGAGCCACTCCTTCTTTTTAAGAACGGCCATGCGTGAGCCTATTCTTCTAGCATCGTTACCTGTACCAAGGTGGGCTAGGTGCTTATATATGGATGTCCGTGCGTGAGATGATCCTTGTTCTAAGTATATGTCACTCTTGTGTAGTTGATTGATATGTCTATGTA
Organism: Alisma plantago-aquatica; assembly: GCA_963693085.1. NCBI lineage: Eukaryota > Viridiplantae > Streptophyta > Magnoliopsida > Alismatales > Alismataceae > Alisma > Alisma plantago-aquatica. The sequence goes on along the minus strand of OY856413.1, from coordinate 77,400,680 downwards.
GTGTTCTCTTGAGTTGACCAAGAGGTTTTGGATAGGTTGTGGATTTTAGCTCTTCCAAGGACCTTATATGGAGATGATTTTGACTTAGCAGTGGTCTGTTGGATTTGGGTGGTACGACTCAAATTCTTTGGGTATAATAGAAGATGTAATACAACCGTGTAGTATATATGTGCTTAGGGTGACATATGTCTCACATTGGTTCAGGCTTTGCCTTATCTTTTTACCGATTTATTGAATTATAAGACGGTAAGAGAAGTCAACTGTTATACATGTTCTTCATTTTCCTTTTTAGAATAACTTGATCTACTACTCAGTGGTGGCTGCCTAGTCTTGTTTAATATGCTTTACCTGTTAACCATGGCTCCTATCTTACCTGTGCTATAATAGCATTGGCGGGGAGTTATATCTCTAGCTGGGACATTTGGTCTTAATAACGTGGCTTATATTATCGCACTAACAAACTCACTTAGGGTTGAAATCCCTAAGTTTTTAACCAAAACAACGTGCAATAATACCACCCGTAAGCGGACGGGTCTTATCGCAGTATAGTTGAGGATTGAATCCCAAGGGACAACGTTTTTAAGAATCTTCTTTCTAGTCGAATCTAGTTGAATCAAGACTAATATTTAGAACGGGGTTGGTTAATTTGACTTTAATTAAACTAAATGCAAGGAAAGTAAAAGAACATGATTAAAGGTTGATTCAAGATTTATGATGGAAATCGCTGGGATGGTCCCGGGTTTCACCACCACTGCACATGCAATCACATCCAAACATCAAATATCCAGGCAAGATATGACCATTCAAATAGAGCTGCTGCAAAACCCACCATACGGGCATTAGGTTCACGTAAGCATCACCTTAGGTATCAGATGTCTCGTCACCATCCATATCACATACTTACGGCTCCAAAGATACAGAAGTCCAAATGAAGTTGTGGGCCCCCTATACAGGCGTTAGGCACACAGAAGCATCACCGTGGGCTAGATGGCTCGCCACCACACGGATCATACACTTACGACCTCAAAGAATCCCATTCTATTTCTAGTTTTGGAGTCAACCGCGTTAATCGACATTCAAAACCTACACATTGAAGTTCTCGCAACATAGGAAACGAACAAGATAAATGCAAGCAGGTGATCAATCCACAAACACACATCGACGATTAACAACGAAATGAAAGATTATATACATGCCATGGAATGTTTAACAAAAGATATGAAAGCATGGGCAGCGGGGCTAGTCCCCACACCCCAATGAAAGTAAACTACTTGCTCATGGTGAGAGAAGTAAGAATAACAAGAGAGAGAGAGAAGTTTCCATCATAAGCATGGTGAAGAAGATGACCGCAGGTCGGTGGAGAAACGGTCTTCTACATGATGTCGGGGCAGATCTGGAAGAAGAGGGAAGAACACCACGGAAGACGGGGCAGATCTTCTCTCTCCACCTTCTTCTTCTTCTTGTAGTCCTCGCTCACCACAGGAGGAGTAGCTCGTGGACGATATGGTGGCATGGAAACGGTGTAGATGCAGCAGATCTAGATCTAGATCTAGATCTGAACGAGGTGGCTTGCAGATCCAAGTCTTCACTCCAGATCTGGGTGAACAAGCCGCAGAACCACCACGGGGGCAGGCTCTTGGCTATGGAGATCGTCTCCTTAGGCCCCGGACAGACCTGCAGCCTAACGGCGTCTGGAGATGATCCTCTTACGGGTTGGGTTTGCCTTCTATTTATAGGCAAGCATGCACCGACTTAAAGCCACGGTCGCGGGTATTATGCATATGCCGCGGTCACGGCTATTTGGCAGTAGGTTGCAGGGTCTTCTATATGCCGCGGTCGCGGTGTTTGGTTGTTAACAGGTCGCGGCTTTTCTGTGCTGTATATGGGTGCCGCAGTCGCGGGTTTGGATGCCACAGTTGCGGCTTTTTGCCCTGCAGGTCGCGGCCAGCTGTAGCGGTGGTGGGTGTGAGCGAGGGCAGAGCGTGGAGGTAGCTGGGTCGTGGGCATAAGCCACGAGATGCAGCAGGTCAAGGAAGACCTTGGGTTAAGGCAGAAAAGGTGAAGAGGAAGGAGCAGTAGAGAGTAGAGTGTGGAGATGACAACGATCTGCTGTGGTAGGTCGTGACTTTTGCAGGTCGCGATCCTTGCAAGGTCGCGACGTCATTGCTCGATGGGTGGTCAGGTTGCAGATGATGGTGGAGGTGTCGCTGCTGTCGAAGGGAGTAGCATCAAGGGTGATGAGAGGGACCCCGAGCGTGATTAGAGCGGAGCAGAACGTGGAGGTGAGGTGTGGTGTAGGCCACCGCAGGTCGCGACACTTGCACTCAACGCCGCCGGTCGCGGGAAGTGCCTCGGTCGCGGCATGTAGATCCGCTGGTCGTGACACGTGCAGCCGTGGGTGGAAGCAGTGGCGATGAACAGCTCGGTCTTCGGAGCAGGCTGCGGGTGCAGAACGAAGCCACGATCGTGGGCACTCGTCGGTCGCGGCGTTGAGGGTGTCGGATCCTTGGAGGTAGGCAGAGAGGTGTAGAAGGGAAGAGGCCGCGGTCGCAGGAGCGGAAGTAGGTCACGGCAAGTCAGTTGACGATCGCGGGCGGGAGACTTGCAGTTAGTGTGTTGATCACGGGTGTGTGGAGTGAAGCCGTGGTCGCGGGGGCAATGGGTATCAAGTCACGACTACTTAGGGCAGATTTCTGCGATCACGGGAGTTGGGGTAGGTGCCGCGGTCGTGAGAGTGGGCAAGGAGGTGGGCCCAACAGGCGTAGGTTGGTTACAGGCCGCGGGTAGCTATTAGGGTAGATAGGTGAACATGAGCTGGCTGGGCACTGTGGCTGCGAAGGAAATAGAGTCTCGACCCCACTTGTGGGCCTTGGTGTTGCTTGGGCCCAAGAGTTACAAATTAGCCTTAGGCAAGATCTGACCAAGCCTGATCCAAGGCTAAACAAAGGGCCACAAGGTTATAGTTGCATTGGGATCAGGCCCACGAGCTCCAAATAGCCTGGGCGTATCCACACCTTGGGCACAGAGAATGTTGTAGCAGAGAATCAGGAAGGAAAATATCCCGATTGCATGATGGCAGGTGATTTGGCCCAAGTGCCCAATTCATCCTATAAAACAAAGATAAAATCCATTAAAAATAGGGATAAAATCGATTGGACCAAGATAAGTTGAATATAAGAAGATATGGCCAATAAAAGCTCAATAAAGTGGTTAAGCCAAGTAAATGCACATATTAGAAGATAAAGCCAATAAATGCATAAATGCAACCAAAATTGGGCCAAACGAGGCGATTGAACTGCGATGACTTATGCATTCATCACTCACCCCATGGGTTTCCACATCTTTTAGGTGACTGTGCACAAAGAGGTAGAGGTCATGCAACTGAGGAAGAGCAGTAGCTGATAAGGTTGGATGCGTTGCTAGTCTTTTGGTGTTAGAGTCCTAGAGTCGTCCCTATACACTCAGGTGCTTGGGGCGTTTTTGAGATGTTTTGTAGTTATGTAATCAATACGAGGTTTTTGGCTTGTGTGTCATGGCTGTATAGTTATGACAAATGTTCTTATTTATATGTGGAACCAATATCTTGTATAATAGGTTGATGATAGGAATGTTGATCTATAGTGATGCAAGCACCACATAACATGTTATGCCCTACATGTGGTGGGCTTGTGGACTTGCATGTAATTATTTTTTAGCTTATGGTGCTTTAATGAAATCAGATTTAATTTCTTTTTTCTAGTAATCCGCTGGCTTAGTGTTGTTTCTACTTTTGGTTTTGAGTAATCTCATTTGTGGTACATTGGGGCGTCACAATCCTGGGCTACCTTTAGCTACTGTTGGATCACTTTGATCTTTTCTGTGGTCTTCTATGCAAGTTTAGGCCCCAAAATTTGATATTCACTTGTCTCATACCAACACATCGGAATATGCAATGTCTCCTATACAAAGCCTTGTATGGTGCCATTAAATGCTCCTATGATAACTATTGTTATAAAATCTATCAAACTGAGATGTAAATTACAACTAGGGGTGGAAACTCGTGGCAGTATGCTCTTGTTGTTTTTGGGATGGAGGTGGACCCATACCCGAGTTTCAAATTTATGAGGTTTGGCCCACTTTATATATATTTGGGAGTATGGTTATGTGCCATTCTATATCAAGTTTCAAGTTTATGAGGCTTGGTCGCCTTTGTCTTTATATTGTTCTAGTGTTATGTTTATCTCACATGCATGCAGGTTGATGATTATGTGGTGTGTGCCCTAATTCTTTATATGTGCTAGTATGGATGTTACAACTTCAATTTTGATATGTTTTCATAATTGAAATGTAATGATTTTATGAATATGGACTAATTGAAAAGGATGAATTTCTTTGCAAATCTCCCTTTTGATAGGAATCTCATGGTTCCTATTATTATATTAATCCAATAATGGATATAAAAGAGAAGAAATGAAGAAAAGTCCAAATAATAGAAAAAGATAAAAGATAATGGATATTAAGAAATATATTTATGAGAAATACATAGAAATCTCTAGAAAGTGGCATTAGTGGAAACAATTGAGTAAATTTCGTTTATATGTGATTTCTAATAAAAGAAATAGGAAACGAGGAAAAAGGAAATAAAAGATAAAGAGAAATCCTTGAAAAGAAATCTTTTAATAAAGAAATAAGTAAGATAGTGAGAAATAATGGTTGTAGATGCATCTAGAAGGATAATAAGTATCCTTCAAAAAGGATTTCGAAATCTTAGGATTTCTTGAGGTCCAAGGAGTCCCAATGGAGAAGAAGAAAGAGAAAATACAAATAATACAAAATATGAGGATAATGTGCTACATAGTTAATGACTTTTTGGTATTATAAAAAAGAGATACTTTATACTATAAGGAAGTAAAATTTCGTGGCCAACGGATTAAAAGCCAAGCACAAAGAAGATGAAAGAGATAAATTTTGAATTCCTTAATAACCAAGGATCATGGTTAATCAAGGAATTATTAAAAAGAGAGATAATATACCTAAATAAGGAAAATAGGTTTCCTAATGAGGAAAGGCTTTGTTTTCTTCGTGGGCAAGCATGTTAGGGCGTGGCTACCCTCCCCTATATAAGGGTTGGACCCTTAGCCTCGAGCCCAAGAGAATATCAGGCATCCCTCTCTCTCCTTCTTCTTGTTTTCTCTCAAAACCCTACATAGGGAGTAGTTCAAACCCTAGAGCAACGAGGGGCCATGGAGGGGTTATGATGGAGCCGTGCTACTCCCACGACACCAAGGGGATGCTCGGTGGTCATCCCTTCACCCTAGCCCATGCACAGCAGCAGCAACAACATGGTTGCAAAGTCGGCCGCATGTTGTAGACCAGAAAGCTCAATCTGGCCACATCTTGGTTATGAGCTGGAAGGCGCCCTGAGTGCACAAGGGTGTGGTGGAGCTAGGGCGGTAGTTGGCGGTGACCCTCGAGCCCTGGGGAGGAGGGGGCGGCCCCACGATCAACTGCAAAATGATGACCAAGTAGGGTTCGCGAGGTTGAAGACAAGCGGGTGCCATTGGATGATTTTTCCCCTCCGTGTTGTGTAGAACCGAGAAGCTGCATGAGGGTATAAGAGTAATTTGGTTATGTTCTCAGCCAAGCTATGTGTTGCATGGGATTGCTGACGTGTCAACATCCCATTGGTCCAAGTAAGTAAAACTTGCAATATTCATAATTAATTATTCGTAACTTTTATGGTAGCAAATAATATATAAAATTTGCTTAGAAAAATAAGAGGAATCCATTAAAAATAGTTTTAACGCCTAATTCATCTTGCAATTGGACAAGTAGTTAAAGTTGTCAACTTTAATGCATTAATGATTAAGAAACCATAATATTGATGTTAATAAGATTGAGAAAGGTATTATGGGTGTTTTAATCAATATTAACTAGTTGATTATAAAAAGGACACATTAGATCCAAAAGGATGATCTTTATGTGTAGTTTGATTAATGTAGGGTTCCATATACATGGATATGCTTTAATGGACCTTGAAACCCTAATTTTGGTAATTATTACTCTTAATGGCTTCAATTGTTCAAATCCATGAATAAAGCTGAGATATGGTGATTATAAGATATTTTGAGTATAAACGATTCTAATTGTGGATAAATACCCTTAATTTGGTAATTAGGGTTTTCTAGTGGATAAATGTGGAATTAGTGATAAATAGAGTTCATATGTGAATTGGACTATAATGAAATATGAGTTATCAACTCAAAAGAAACCGAAGATGATAATTGGACTTAATGATCATGACATAACTTAAAAGGATAAATATGGTATGCCTATGATGTTGAAATTAGGGTTTGTGAACTAAAAGAAAATTAAACTTTATAAAAGCATTATGGAGGATAAAACCCTAAAGTTGGCCTAGAAATCCTAAGGTGGAATCCAAGTCTATCTTGAGAATATTTTGGATAAAATAATGACACTTGGATGTTATGCATTAATTTTAGGATATTGTTGATTGCTTGTTTGATTGTTCTTGAATATTATTGCTTGGACATAAAGTTGCTCTGGATCATGTATGTGGTTATTTATGATTAACCACTTTAGTTTCATGAAGATTTCTTGAATGATTGATCGAATGGAATGCAACCTATCTGTTTGGATGTTCATATATGCAAAATATAAAGTCACTATGATTATCACAATTAAGATGAAAGTGTGTATTCTCGCACCTACATGCCACCCTAATGTATGATGCAATAAGGTCAAGCCCAAGAGGGAAGACCAATGGGCACCATGAGTGGTGACCCCAGGCACCAAGCTCAGGATAGAGAAGGTGGCCTTATGATATTGCATGACTAATGGGAACCATGTGTAACACCCCTGACCTAGGTTATGCTTTAACCCTAGGTGTTTTGATTAAGAAAGATGATTATATGCTTAATATTATCTTGTGAAAAGTAATTAGGTCTCAAGAGGAACTTATGTTGCAATTCTAGTCCTTTTTGAACATTGTTGAAATCAATGTTTTGAGCCCATTTCACTCGATAAATCAGACATGGAACAATGGAACATTAATTATGCTAACGAACCTCCCCCTGGAGAATGATCGGAACGAGGGTCAAAGTTCAGCTTTGATCCACCACCGGGTTACTTTGAAAGGGGAATGCTTTGACTGACCTGCCCGAGTCGATATCGGAAAAGCAGGTATCAAAAAGCAAGGAAAGCATAGGTTCTTGTTAAAAGAAAACAAACTCTGCTCTGTCCGGAAGCCCTACCCGCCTCGTTTATAGAAACAAGGCTGTTCTGGCTTCCTTCCTATTGCTGCCCTCGCTTACCGCTCGTTTTAAACTCTGAACCCTTCCCAACCTTTCCCTGCAGCTCGCCCCAGCCGTTTCATTCCACTAATTGGATGTTTTGGACTAAAGTGCAAATTACCCAAGTTGAGGGGTTTATTTGCAAATTGTGCATGATAATATGTTACTCATGTGTTGAAGCATCATGAGAATGAAAATGATGCGGAGGTATGGCTTATGGAAGCCTGAGTACCAAGAAAGAGCTGATAAAGCAATGTTTGTGCATTAAAACCTAGTTTTGGTGTAATGTGCAATTTACCCAAAGCCTAGGGTGCAATATGTAAATTAACACTTCAATAAGGTCCCTAATGTTTCTTAGCATCATGTAGAGCAAAGAAAATGAGAGGGGCGCCTCATTTGAATTAAGTTGGAGGAGAGAGAAACTTGATATTAAAATAATCAAGATTTAATCCTAATTGAAACCCTAATTCAATTTAGTGCAAAAATAAATGTATTAATTAAAGGGCCTTCAACCAAAATTAAAATGGTTGGATTCATACGTATGTGGACATCCTTGAGCTTTGCAAGGACCACGAAAATATCCAAGGGAGTGGATAACTGACTCACAATTTTATAAGAAAAGGAAATGTCCACTCACATATGGATATTAGTATAATATGATTTGAGGTGCTTAATTTTCTTTTCTTTAAATCATGGATAATTGAGAGGAATAAGAGGAAAACAAGATAGCATCAGATCCAAGGAATTTGAGGGGGAAGAGGCGGCTCCATTTTTGGGATTAAATGAATTTTTATAAAGCATCTTCTCTCTCATTGATTTGTTTTAATAAAAAGACTCTTTACAAGCCAAATGAAAGGCTTTTTCGACCCCACTTCTTTTCCTTTGCTTGGAAAATGACCAAGGAGCTTGGGAGGACCAGGAGGACGAATCCCTACCTGTTGGTAAGCTTCTTGATCCCTTCTCACCTTGAATCCATGGTGGAAATCACAAATCAATGCATGAATTCTTCCTATTTCGATCCCCTCTTCAATTCTAACCATTCCTTTTCACTCAAACCTTGAGGACGAGCCTTGGAATGGTGAAAGGAGTTGCATCCACCATTTTTTCCGTGCACTTGGAGCTTTGGAGCTCAATTGGAGGTGGTTTTTATAACATGAACCCTTAATTTTGTTATTGCATTCAATTCCTTATCAAATAATGATCCTTTCTACATTTACAATAATTGATTTGGTTGAATGGTGTAATCACAGTAGATTTCGTGAGTTTAGAGCTTGATGATGATGACATCATCACAAGCACACACCTCTCCAAATACCCAAGGCAAACGGTTTCCAACTTTTTGGTCCAAATAGTTTCACCAAACTGTTTGGAGACCAAACAGTTTTAAAACCATTTGGTGATTTGAGACCAAACCGTTTGAGGGAGTTGACCATTTGAGAGGGTTGACCATTTGAGTTCAGAACCCTAATACATGTTGAATTATAATCTAAAGGTTCCAATTGATTAGATCAATGCATGGTTAATCACCAAGTAGCAAACCCTAATCGGCTTAAGTGCTGATTTTGTAATTGATTGTGTTGATTTTTTGGGTTGGTTAACCCAAACGGTTTCAAAACCGTTTGAGAATCACTCAAATAGTCTCAAAACGATTTGGAGGTCAACTAAGACCGTTTGGATGTCTAGGGTTGAGTATGGTTGGGTATTTTAAGATCCAATGATACCAAATTGAAATGCAATCAATTGCTGTTTTGATGATCAATCCAATGATCCAAACCCTAATTGGATGTTATGGATTTTGATGATGAGAGGGGAAAATGGTTTCAAAACCATTTAGAGGCCAAGAACCTCAAGAATGAATGAGGTCAAGCACCTCAAGACCGTTTGTATGGTCAAAGGTAGTGATTGATGGATTAAAGATCCAAGGGTCAATTATGGTTGAAGCTCAATAATTCAATTGATTGTAGACTTCAATGTTGTTAATCATAATCGACTAATTGATGGATGTACCTCAAGGACCCTTGCAATTTTGGGACTGATTTGGCCAAATGGTCTTGAAACCGTTTGGGGCCAAACGGTTTCAAAACTGTTTGGTGATGAAACCTTCAAAACCGAATGGAGTTCAATGTGGTTCAATCACTTGGATATTGAAGGTAATGATAGTTCCAATAATCCAATGATGGTTAGTAATGATAATCAATGAATGTACAAATGTTGAAACCCTAATAGTACCTAAGTGATTAGTGCCAATTAAGGGATAAACCCTAATTGCTTATAAGAACAATGACTTGGTACACTATGTTAATCATAGTTGTATGTACTTGATTGAAGGGTTGATATGAACTAATCAAGTTGAAAGGATGATAGCATGAAATTCATATATTAGTATGATTCATGTGGTGATCAAGGGTATGATCCTTAAGTAAAGAGATCATGAAACCCTAATCATGAACATAAACCCTAATTGACAAGGTTATTGAATTCTAACCCTAATTGAGGGCAATTCTAAATGTAACCCTAATCCAGGGTGAGGATGTAACCCTAATCCAGGGTGAGGATGTAACCCTAATCCAGGGTAAGGATGTAACCCTAATCTAGGGTAATGATATGTGAAACTCCAATTTAGGGCAATGAGATACAAAACCCTAATTTGGATGAATAGTGAATCTCTAATTATGAAAAATTGAATGAAATCCTAATGGAGATGAATAGTAGACCCAAATTATGGGTGACTATAGTGGAAATCCTAATTAAGGATGATTCCATGTGAAATCCTATTCTATGGTAATGCCATGAGGAACCCAGAGTTAGAATGATATATGTGGTATCCTGATATAATGATGTGATGTGAGACTCAAATCCAGGGTGATGTCATGTAATAATGTGTGAAACCCTAGTTGAGGGTGATTCCATGAGAAACTGTAAAGAAGTGAAACCACTTCTCTACTAAAAATTTGAACAATAAACCTCCAGTCCAAACACACTCAAAAGGTATGTTGGAGTGGGTGTAAAATTTTCAAATCTTTATTAATGGTAATCAAAAGACCAAAGTATAGCAGCGGAAGAAAATATTTGACTATATTCAATTATAAAACAAAGGATTACAAACTTAAACTTACATCACAAGGATCCATGTAGAGGGAATCTAAACCACCTCAAGATTGTCTCCAAGCTTTATCAACTCAAGATAAGTCTAGGTCAACACGTCTTGCCATCCATGTCCTCCACCTAGGGTTGGAAGCATACCCCAGTAAAAGAGAAACAAAAGGAAACATCAGCAAAGGCTGGTATGTGCATACTAAAAACAATTTGAGCAATATCAGGATATAAAGGACATCAAATGTAAACAAGGCTTCCCATGCAAGAAATAAGTATCACCCAAAAGGGTATCAAGAGAAAAGATCATAACAAAAAGGGATACTTGCCATAAAACAACATAAAAAGGATTGTTCCATAATTACTTCCACTACCATGGTGGTAAACAAAGCACAAGTAGGGCACACACCCCACAATCAATATCCTGCATGCATGTGAGATAAACATATCACTAGAACAATATAAACACAATTGCCGGCCAACCCCCATAAAGCTGAAGCCTGATAGAGAAAGGAATACTTCCAATCTCCCAATTATATATAAAAACATGGGCCAAGAATCACACATCTTGCCCTGGGTACGAGGTTCCTTGCCGTACCAAAAAGAGCAGGAAATATCACATCTGCTACAAAAAAAACCAATGCACTTACACTACTCTAGTGCTACTGAATCACATAGCATGTTAAATGTAGAGGCAAGTAGAGAAGTATAGTCAGAATATGACACAAAGGTTGCCATCGCACAATGGACAACTCAAACATATAAGCAAATCCACTTCAAAGTGGGCATATACCAACAAGTAAAAATCCACATCACAGTGGGCATATAATATCAAAAATCCAAATTGCACCAAGGCAACAAGATAAGATTCCAAGAGAATATCCATGATCATAATAACAAAATAAGATACTTCACATGAAGCATGATTTCAAGAGATAAGAGCAATGTGTAGGCTAATGTCCATAGGACCAAAAGAAAGAATAAAATAGGATAATTGCTCAACAAGAATAATATGGGATGCAAGCATACCTCAACAACAGATTCAAACGATCCAAGGTCACATCTAGGTCCAAGCCTAGGCCTCCAAAGAACCTATTAAGCATATATGTGGAATTAGGGTTAGGTTTCCATTAATATACAAAACCCTGAAAACTACCTTTTTATTAATATATGAATTAGGTTTCCAAAACGATTCCATATTTTAGATTATATTTTCCTGAGCTCAAAACATATTTTATTATATTTTTCTGACTTACATATATTTAGTTATGATTTTTACAAGTTAATTCATCATTAATTAGATCCATTAAAAACACCTGTTTGAAACATCAGATTCATATGATGAAACCAATTCCATATGAAAGCTTGCATTTTTCTGAATTTATTGAATATTTATTTATATTTTTCTGATTAAGGGTTAATTAGTTATATATTTTCAATTATCGACCAATCAGAAACTCAGGAATTGCCAACTAGGCGAGAAAAAGAGAGGGAAATCAGGTGGGCCGATCTGCTGACTTGGCCCAACCAGACCCGGCCAAGTCAGGGATCAGAGGCATAGCCTGACTCGCCCAAACAAAAAGGAAACATGACGTAAAGACGTTTTTCCCCTAAAAACAAAACCATAGTAATGACTCGTCACTAGGGCGATTAGGTAAATTACCCGGTGCCCATCGTCTTCTTCGTTTCCGTGGAGCACAGAGCTTCCAGAGCTCCAAAACAAAACGTGAAAGGCTAGCAAAACCAAGACCAACCTGGGTCCTATCTACTGCAATCAATAACGAACACCTCGATGAAGGTGACCGGAGGCAAACCAGGGCGAAGGGAGGCCAAAACACGATGAATCACCTCAAAGAACTAAGCCGGCGGAGACACAGGCAGAAAGAGGGAAAAACGAGATGTACCTATGTAGGGGAAATTGACGGTGTCAAGGGCAACCTGAGACCTCGAAGAAAGCTGCGAGGTGGTCCCATGGCCACACACACACCAACGGAACCACGACGACCCGCCGCCACTTCCAAAACCTCCGACGGCACGCGGTGAGGAGGGAAAAAGAGCTCGAAGCTGATAGAGCCAGATCCAACCCAACCAGCAGGAGCAGGGAAGCACGACGAAGGTGATGGAAGGGTCAAAGAAGGGTCTGAAGACCTGCAGTTCGCGGAAAAGGGAAAAGGAGGTCTAAGCAGGGCAAAAATAGGGGAACACGAAGGTTGACTTTGATTGGGCTCACGATCAGGGAAAACCCAGGGTATATATAACCTCTGGGTGCGGATTGAAACAAGGAAACTGGATGAAAAGAAATCAGAGGAGAAGGAAGAAGAGAGAGAGAGAAAATCGAGGAACGATCGCCTCAGGAGTCCTGATACAGGTTGCATCGGGCTGGACTCCTACCCAAGGTGGGAGATGAGCCGAGCACCGTCCGATGCCAGATCAAAGGTCCAGATTAAAACCCGAAAACAAAAGGAAATCAAATAGCGTGACAAGGAAATCGAGAATTATATTTGCATTTAAATAAGGTTTGATTAAATTTCTTTCCAAAGCATATTGAGGGTCCAAACATTATCCAAATTAAACCAAAGTTTGCACAGAGGCCAAATTTGATATGTAGAATCCGAATCTGAAATTAGATTTTCCTTTTAAGTACTTTTAATGTGCCAAATAAATCAATTAATATATTCTCTTTCCTCCTTCATTAATGGCTTTAGGATTATCCAAATTTTATGAAACTTGACACACAAGTCATATTTAATGTGTTAGATACGAATTTGCCATCAATTTTATATATTGGAGTTGATTGAATATTTATTTAATATTTTTAAGGTTCTACACACTTTCTCTCTCCTGATTTTACCTTTTAAGCAAACTTTCTCCAAATTGGATGAAAATTCACCCAAAGGCTATATTTATTATGTAGATCACGAATATAACATTATTTTCCTCTTTTGGAGTCAATTATTATATTTATTTATTAATTACACCTTTTAGGCAATTTCTCTCTCTTAATATTACCATATTATTTCAAGGTTGTCCAAACTACATGAAAATTGACATGTAAGCTTATTTTGATGTGTAGATTACGAATTTGAAGTCTATTATTTATTTTGAGACTTTATTACATAGATTATGCCATTAGGCCCATTAGAGGCCCATTAACATCATATTGTGCATGTAATTAAGTTATTTATCATTTTATTATCACCAAATGAATTATTTGACGTATTATATTACATTATTCATGCATTAGATTATTTGATCACTCTATCCTCAACCTTGTTTGGCTAAGACCAAAAGGTTAAACTCCTAGGGTAGGGTTTGAGATCTGGTATGTTACAGAAACCCTGACTGAGATTAGCACCACATGGTGCTCTAATGCTATGTTGTGATGAGAGGCCCTAAGAAGGGTGAAGGTATGCGAAACTCTAATATGGAGTTATACCACATAAAGATCTAATCTTGGGCAATATGACAATAAATAATAATCCTAATTTTAGGTAAGGGTAGAAGAGAACCCTAATGATGAGATAGAAGGAATTACCTTATAAAGGTGAAATGTTTCAAGTGGTTGATTATAAGAAACCTTATTGTAAGCAATGTCTTTATCATTAGACAGGTTCATATCATTAAAAATAGTTGGAGAATTCTAATGTGTGGCCTATAGTACATGCTAAAGGTGAGAGATTAGTGAATGAATGTGTTAAGAGGGAAATACCTTAATACATGATAAGTTGGTTAACTCAAGAGAGCCTGAAAGGATGAGAAAAGTGATACATCAAGATATGATAGTTAAAGCGTTCAACACTTCAGGGTTTATATACCTTGATGTACTTCAAATCCACTAATTTTGGGTAAGAAACATATGAAGTGTGTTATGCAACTATTACAATGAAATGTAATGAGTTGATGCACTTTGATAAGTGTTGACTAATGTACCTTGAGAATGGGGTTAATCCAAATTAATGAGTATGATGTAATCATGCCATGATGAGGATGAGAAATGAAATCATACCTTGAATTGATGATCATTAATTCTATATGAAGAGAGTAATGATCTTGAATAATTATTTATGATCTATTTGAATGCCCCAGAGGTATGGAATAATGAATTAAGGGTTGGACATATAATATAATCATGAAACCCTAATTAATGAGAAATGGGAAACCCTAACCCTAATTTTGGGTGAAGGGAATGAAAAGCCCTATTTGATAGTAAACCCTAATTCCTAGAAAAGAATAATGGTGTTACTATTGTATCACATGATGTGATGAATAACTTGTATGACTGTTATCATGCCTAATATGCATGCAGATTTTATGAGATGATGAACTTAGCCAGGTTTGAGCTGTGACATTTATATAATAAATGTTGATTGGCCTTATGTGCCTTAATGTTGTTGTTGCTTAGTAAAAGTAACAAATGTGCATGGGTTTTATGAGTCATATGAGTAAGTTGTTACCCAGAAAGAGGTGACTAGATATTTTTGTGGCCTTGTGAGCCATGTGTGATGCTTGTCTAACAAGTATCATGAATCCCTTGGTCAGAATACCTGAAGGTGATAGTTACCTAAAAGATGGTAATGATTCTCAATGATGAGTTAAGGGTTTGAATACCCAGAACCATATGATTATAATGATGAGATTGTGATGGGATGATGATTCCCAGTATTGAAATGAGGGACTGAGTTCTCAAGGTCTTTTAAAGACTGATAAGTATTTGATGAAAATAGTACATGTCTCTTTATAGAATTGTTGTAATAAATCATGTTTGAGAACTTGGCTAATGCTAAAAGAATAAGAAAATGTACTTAATTAATCAAGTGAAATCATATCATGTAGAGCCCTGACCATAGATCCATCATCGTCAGTAATAAGGTGATGGTGAAACGGGTGCTCCGCGGCAAAACTCGGAACACATATTTTGAATATGTGGGGGTAAATGGGTGAAAATATCCTTACGTCCGGTGAAGAGATTGAGGGAAGGTAAACAACAAACCTCTCAATCCTTCATGTGTCAGGATGGATGTATCATAAATCTCCCGATGGTTGGGATGGATGTATCATTAATCTCCCAATGATGTTTTATGTCAGGTCGATGAAGATAAACATCAAATCTCTCGACGGCTGATGAGAGTGTAGTTGACACTGTAACTCTATAGCGAAGTTCCAGTATACCCTGGAAAGCTATTTTGAGCAGTTAACACAATCCTTCTTGTGGTCCCACACTGACCGAGATGTGAGAGGTCATGGGAATACAGCTCTTCCATTGACCTATGTATGGTACCGATTTCGACTTCGCAGTGGTCGGTTGGAGTATGAGCGGTATACCTCATCTCCTCAGGGCATAAGTGTGATTGTAAAATGAAAATCAGCCATATAGCATGTTTGCTTAAGGATTGAATACATAAATTCATTGGCTGATGTTATATTTCTTTTATGCAACTCTAGTTCATTGATGTTATTCATATCTGTTGTATTCATTGCAAGTAGATGGATGAACTATGATGTTACTATGAGTAGATGTATTGTTCTCCTTGGAAAAGGAGATTACTACTCTTTGCTCATACAATAATTTACCTACTGTTAATTATATATAAATCCTTCTTCCCAATTTATTTTAATAAACTACTATAACAATGTTTTGGCGGAGAGTTATATCTCCCGCTGGGGCAATTTATAATGGTCTCACCCCCGTGGGATCCAATGCTTTTAGGTGGATGCGGACAAAGAAGCAGAGATCCTATGGCAGGAAAACGACAACATCAATAACATCTGTGACAACAGTGAGATCTCAGGTGGAGATGTTGTCTGTCAAGTTATGTAGATAGAAGTCCTATGTGTCATCTCTATACTCTCGGGTCCTCGGAGTTTATAGTTAGTGTTTTGATGAATTGTTGAGATTTTGGCTTGATGCCTCGAGATTTGTATGCTGTATATATATGATATTGATAAGGCAGTTGATTTTGTAATCTCTGAGAAAAGATGGTACAGGTTATGTACGTTTCAACCAAAATGTAAATGATATACAATGGTTCTTGATGGAAAGGATTTCCTATGTGTGGATCTCTTTGCAAAAAGTTTTAATTTTTAGTGATTTTCAGTAATCTACTGCAAATGATTCGCTTCTACTTAAGTAAATCTTATTTTTGTGAGTTGGATGCCACACCATGAGAGGTGACCCCATGCACCAAGCTCAGGATGGAGAAGGTGGCCTTAAGTCAATGGAAAAAAGAGAAACCCTAAGGAGGGTATTCCAGGGTTAGGGAAAAAGTGGTGGAGAATGTCACATTGAAAGCGTAAATTAGCTTGTTAATTAACTTGATTGTGATATTTAGGTTGTTAGCCATATGTGTGAAATTTTAGTTGTCCCCACATACCAGCATATTCATTTATGCTGACTGATGTTTTGTTCGTCGGCGTTTTTGGTACAAGCTTGAAAAGGACAAATAGTAAGGTGATACATTGTGAATATATGAATTAAAGTACAAGGAGGATTAGTTAGAATAGACTCTAGTTGTGGATAGAAGTCTAGAATTCCAAGTTTTTAAAAAGGTATGAAAATATTTATTTTATTCCAGCTTTTTAGTATAGTTTTGGTAGAATTTAGTAATTATTATTGATTTTTTGTCGAACCATTGATCTGGAAAATTGGGATAACGACTTTGACCTTTTGGTCTCCCTTAATTGGGGGTTACTGGGAGGCGGGGTTGTTAGTTTTGGTATCAGAGCATTGGTTCCCCATTTAATCTCAAATAATTATTAAATTTTACAAACTCTTTAGAACCCAAGGGAGTTATTAGAGGATTTTCTAATGATGGAGGTTTCTAGAAAAGGATCACAGTCTAGGGGCTGGCAATATTTTCCTCCGCCCCGCTAGTCGGTCACGAGGACTCTCAGATGCAGTGTGACTGCCTGGCCAATGTCTGAGGTTCTAACTCAAAATAAGATACCTTTAGGACTCTCTCATCTACTTTCATCCCTTATCAACCCTAATTCAATTAAGATTCTAAGGTTTAGGGTTTTCTCTCTCTTCCTCACCCTCTTGAGGATAAGGTATGTATGATAAGGTTAAGGAATCCTCCACTAAATTAATGAAAAGCATGTAAACAAGATGTCATGGACATAAGCTTAATAGTCTAAGCGTAAACTAAATATTAGTTGCATGCTTAGGTCGTATGACATGTGTTTTCATGCCCTCAGGAGAGACATGAGGCTAGACCTTCTTGTCTGGAGGATGAGTAGAAAGTTGGTCTTGGAGGCAGAGATCTCCATTTAAGGTAGAGACATGGCACATCCTCTGAGGATGATGCTAACCCTAACCATAAGTGGTTGTTAGAGAGAGATGGCATGATGAGTTAGATGTCATGGTTGACCATGTGTGTGGGTTGACATGCTTTTAGTTGTGTGAGGTTGTCTGACCTAGTGCCTTTTGGGCGACCCAACCTGGGAAGGGTTGTGCAAGTTAGAGTGAAGGATAACTCCTTCATTGATGAGGTTAGTGATGACCATATAGAAACCCTATGGGCTTATATGAGCATGGCATAGTATGCACGTAGAGTACGTTAGTAGTGCTGGCAGTAGGATAAAACCTAGGCCAGAATGGCATGTTAAATAACTTATGAGATAAGCATAAAGAGCTATGGGTAATCTTGAGCGAACATAGGTTTGATCATATGTTTTACCCCTGTAGGTGTATGCATGCGAGCTTGATCCACCTTCATGGAGAGAGAACCTCTTATAGTAAGGTTATTTGTAGGGTTAACTCTAGAGAGAGAGAGAAGGACCCAAGAAAGAAGGTTAGAAGCTTAGACTTTGAGATATGAGGAACAGTGAGGAGTTGGGTATGTTTTAACCTAGAATGGATGACCTATGTGGATGGTTGTGGTTGCCTCTTGCATGATCCATGGAGGCTTGTGGCATCTGGGTTGCCTTTAGAGGAACCAAACCTAGAGAAGGAAGGAGACTTCTTGAACCAAGCTGTGGATGTTGTAGGTTCCTACCTTACCTTCTAGGGATAGGAAGAAGAGTTCCCTAGACCCTAAGAAAGTATATGATCAAGTTGGAAGGCCTTATACCTAGTTGGTTGTCCTTGAGGATGACTCGAATCTGAGGTGTTGTTCATATGGAAGAATTATAGAACGTGCATGTTATACCTCGTACATGTTTGGTTCATGGTTGGAATGTTGAGCTTGCACTTAGCCAACTCTTGTAGGAAAGTGAACCTAGGGTTCCTAGACCTAAGAGGGGAAGTCGTAGTACCTGGTGCACCTAATGCTCGTGACGGGATTTGAGTTTCTATAGATTTGAGCATGGAACTCCTCATGTTTTTAGGAAAAGGAAAACCCCTTGGATTAAGGTATATGTTTGATGAACCTCCTACTTATAGGTTGGTGACATATGTATGTATAATGATGGTCCAATATGAAGGAATAGAAACAAGTAGAACCTATCATGGAGACCTAGCATGGTTTAGTAAGTCGTCTGCTTGTTAGCTACGTGCCTTAGTATCTTGCTAGGGTTAAACATGCTCATGTGGATGTAAACCCCAGACATAAGGACATTTGTGACCCTTACTGCTATCAGGATATAGTTTCCTCCCATCCTGGAAGAGTGACCCCTTCTGTAGGGTATGTACCAGATTTTTTTGGGTTTGAGGTAACCTAAAGAGGTCTCATAGGATCTTGAGAAGCTAAGTGGAGATTGCATAGTATGAGAAGGAACTTGTAGACCCATAGATAACCATCACTAAGTGAATGTGGATGTGTTACCATGGAGGTAACCAGTATGGGGCCTGACCAAGGTAGGTAGGTCGCCCTGATCCCTATGAAAGGATGTAAGTCAGACCACGAATGCCGAGAGAGATGATGGAGACTTGGGTAAGGTTTCAAGTTGGATATGTACTATGTTAGAATCCTAAGTCTATCCTAGGGTCAGGTAGGGATAAGATAGATGGGAGTAGGAGTTGCCTAATTCCCTAATTTCACATGACCATAGGGTCAGGAGGTAAGGGCCATGGGTTAGGAGATTGATCACCTTCATGAACTCATGGGACCCAAAGGGTAGATGAGGAGGACACTCTCTGGATGCATAAGGGAAGAGGGATGACCCCAAAAGTGTCGACACCCTATATAACTAGAGGAGATGACCAAGGATGATATGATGCCAAGTGGGTTCGAAACCAGTGTTTCATGGAAGTAAACTTGATATCGAGATGTTCATAATGTAGAGACATGTGATGCACATTTCTAGTTAGATTTGAAGGTGTACTGGTGATGTGGGATGTACCATCTCTACTCTTGGAATGGGAAGAACTCTTTATTTGGACTGCAGCCAAGTGCTTCTTTCCTCTTGTTATGGGAGTGAGAGATAGGACAGTATGCATGCCATACACCAAGGATAAAGATGATTTGAGTGGAAACGTTGCTATGATGTATGAGGATAGAGATAATAACATACCCTTGTGGAGTGTACGATGTGTGGATGGTTTACAAACACCAAGAGAACTAAGGTAGTCATCTTATAAGGACGTTCTTATCATGAGTTGAATGGAATTTATGAGTTATATAAGTTTGAGTTTGATAAGCAGGAAGATGAGCTCTGAGTTTTCTTGATGAAGATAGACCTAAAGTCCAATATGAGATGATAAGTGGAATACATGGAGGTCTATGTCTTCACTGTTACCTAGCACATAAAGATGAAAGGTGACAATGAATGCTCTAATTGAGATGCAACTATCTAGTTTAGCTAGTGGAAAGGCTGGAAGAGGTGGTTAGGTGAACCCTAAGTTTGTGAGATATGTTTGTATAACACTTAGATGTAACAAGATCTGTTGATCGAGTTAGTGGTTGCTTGGTTAGCCAGCCTAGGGCTTTTTGTGATAGAAGGATGGTTGTAGAACCTCAGATGCACTTCTCTGGAAAAGAAGGTGATGAAACCCATGACTAGAGTGTTTTAGGGTTTCAGAGGAACCAACCTTGAGGAATCATGACATATAGGAGATCATGATTGTAAGTTCACCCTACACCATGGTACTACGAAGATAGTAAGTTGCAGTAGTATTTTGGATGCCTAAGATGAAGTTGCATATGGTTTGTCGCCATGCATGCCAGGAGGTGAAGGACGAACACCAGTAACCCAGTGAGTTGATATAGAGGATAAAGAGTCCCTGAGAGGGAATGGGAGTTGATCACTATGGACGTTGTGGTAAGTCTCCCATGGACCGAAGAAGGTAAAGATGCAATATGGGTTATGGTAGATCGCCTTTCCTAGATGACATAATCTGAGAAGAGAGAGAGTACTGTCAAGGGACAGATCCGGTTGAACTACATGTAAGAGAGATGATTCAACTACACCATGATGTGAGTTCAAAAGTTCTTGAGTATGACCAAAAGTTTCACTTCCATGCGGTGGAAGTAGGTACATGAAGAACTTGATGTTAGTATAACTTATCACCCCTAACTAATGGTTAGTATGATCCAGACTAGAGGGTCTGATGAGAGCGTGTGTGCTCATTTAGGGTGATATATGGAGACAGTTCCTGTCCTATGTAAGATGTGATGATAGCCACCATAGTCAGTATCGAGATGTAAGAAGCTCTGAAGGGAGGTTGTGTCGGTCACCGCTTCACTATGATGTTGTCGGTGAGAGGACCTTGTGAAGGTCAGAGAGACCATAGTGTGTGTACATGAAGTCGCTTTGATCATGCGATGGTTGAGAAAGCCCAGGGGCGACATGAGTCATGAGATGATGCGAAGCAAACTGACATGCAATTCACTATGTGAGAATATGTGATATGAAAATCTGACCCCTCTAAGCTATAGATGAGAAAGCTGAGTCCCTAATACATGTGTCCATTCGGGATGGATTGGTGGAGATTCTTATGTTTAGCCTTACCCCTCAGGATAATGTAATATATGATGTGTTCCACGAATCCGATCTAGTGCACTATGTGAGGTATCCAAGCCATGTGCTAAGCCATGAACCTATTTAGCTTTGAGAGAAGCTGAAATGTCCTGAGTCACCTATGAGGGTATGAGATACCAAGGTGAGAGAGAGCTCAGATATAAGAATATGAGATGATGAAGGTTCTTGGGAAGCACCATGGAGAGGGTAAAGCCACATGGGAGCCATGATGGACATGAGGAAGTCTTATCCTGCTTGTTTGTATGTTAGATGGAATTTTGAGGACAAAATTCCTATAAGAGGGGAAGGATGTTACAACCTCAATTTTGATATGTTTACATAATTGAAATGTAATGATTTTATGAATATAGACTTAATGGAAAAGGATGAATTTCTTTGCAAATCTCCCTTTTGATAGGAATTTCGTGGTTCCTATTATTATATTAATCCAATAATGGATATAAAAGAGAAGAAATGAAGAAAAGTCTAAATAATAGAAAAAGATAAAAGATAATGGATATTAACCAATATAATTATGAGAAATACATAGAAATATCTAGAAAGTGGCATTAATGGCCACAATTGAGTGAATTTCGTTTATATGTGATTTCTAATAAAAGAAATAAGAAAAGAGGAAAAAGGAAATAAAATATTAAGAGAAATCCTTGAAAAGAAATCTTTTAATAAAGAAATAAGTAAGATAATGAGAAATAATGGTTGTAGATGCATCTAGAAGGATAATAAGTATCCTTCAAAAAAGATTTCGAAATCTTAGGATTTCTTGGGGTCCAAGGAGTCTCAATGGAGAAGAAGAAAGAGAAAATACAAATAATACAAAAATATGAGGATAATGTGCTACATAGTTAATGACTTTTTGATATTATAAAAAAGAGATACTTTTTACTATAAGGAAGTAAAATTTCGTGGCCAATGGATTAAAAGCCAAGCACAAAGAAGATGAAAGAGATAAATTTCCAATTCCTTAATAACCAAAGATCATGGTTAATCAAGGAATTATTAAAAAGAGAGATAATATACCTAAATAAGGAAAATAGGTTTCCTAATGAGGAAATGCTTTGTTTTATTTGTGGGCAAGCATGTTAGGGCATGGCTACCCTCCCCTATATATGGGTTGGACCCTTAGCCCTGAGCCCAAGAGAATCTCGGGCATCCCTCTTTCTCCTTCTTCTTGTTTTCTCTCAAAACCCTAACATAGGGAGTAGTTCAAACCCTAGAGCAATGAGGGGCCATGGAGGAGTTACGATGGAGGTGTGCTGCTCCCACGACACCAAGGGGATGCTCGGTGGTCATCCCTTCACCCTAGCCCATGCGCAGTAGCAACAACATGGCTGCAAGGTCGGCCACATGTTGCAGACCGGCAAGCTCGAACCAGCCACATCTCGGTCGCGAGCTGGAAGGCGCCCCGAGTGCACAAGGGTGTAGAGGAGCTAGGGCGGCTGTTGGCGGTGACCCTCAAGCCCTGGTGAGGAGGGGGCGGCCCCACAAACAGCTACAAAACAACGGCCAAGCATGGTTCACAAGGTTGAAGACGGGCGAGTGCCATTGGATGATTTTGCCCCTCCATGTTGTGCAAAACTGAGAAGCTGCATGAGGGTATAAGAGTAATTTGGTTATGTTCTCGACTAGGCTACGTGTTGCATGGGATTGCTGACGTGTCAACATCCCATTGGTCCAAGTAAGTAAAACTTGCAATATTCATAATTAATTATTTGTAACTCCGATGGTAGAAAATAATATATGAAATTTGCACAGAAAAATATGAGGAATCCATTAAAATAGTTTAGAGCCTAATTCCTCTTGCAATTTGAAAAGTTGTTAAAGTTGTCAACTTTAATGCATTAATGATTAAGAAACCCTAATATTGATGTTAATAAGATTGAGAAAGGTATTATGGTTGTTTTTAATCATATTAACATATTGATTATAAAAAGGACACATTAGATCCAAAAGGATGATCTTTATGCATAGTTTGATTAATGTAGGGTTCCATATACATAGATATGCTTTAATGGGCCTTGAAACCCTAATTTTGGTAATTATGACTCTTAATGGCTTCAATTGTTCAAATCCATGAATAAAGCTGAGATATGATGATTATAAGCTATTTTGAGTATAAAAGATCATAATTGTGGATAAATACCCTTAATTTGGTAATTAGAGTTTTCTAGTGGATAAATGTGGAATTAGTGATAAATAGAGTTCATATGTGAATTGGACTATAATGAAATATGAGTTATCAATTCGAAAGAAACCAAGGATGATAATTGGCATTAATGATCGTGACATAACTTAAAAGGATAAATATGGTATGCCTATGATGTTGAAATTAGGGTAAGTGAACTAAAAGAGCATTAAATTTTATAAAAGCATTATGGAGGCGAAAACCCTAATAAAACCTTAAAGTTGGCCTAGAAATCCTAAGGTGGAATCCAAGTCTATCTTGAGAATGTTTTGGATAAAACAATGACACTTGGATGTTATGCATTAATTTTAGGATATTGTTGATTGCTTGTTTGATTGTTCTTGAATATTATTGCTTGGACATCAAGTTGCTCTGGATCAGGTATGTGGTTATTTATGATACACCTCTTTAGTTTCACAGAGATTTCTCAGACATGATTGATCAAATGGAATGCAACCTATCTATTTGGATGTTCATATATGCAAATTATAAAGTCACTATGATTATTACAATTAAGATGAAAGTGTGTATTCTCGCACCTACATGCCACCCTAATGTATGATGCAATAAGGTCAAGCCCAAGAGGGAAGACCAATGGGCACCATTAGTGGTGACCCTAGGCACCATGCTCAGGATAGAGAAGGTGGCCTTATGATATTGCATGACTAATGGGCACCATGAGAGGTGACCCCAAGCACCAAGCTCAGGATGGGGAAGGTGGCCTTAAGTCAATGGCAAAAGAGAAACCCTAAGGAGGGTATTCCTGGGTTAGGGCAAAAGTGGTGGATAATATCACATTGAAAGCATAAATTAGCTTGTTAATTAACTTGATTGTGATATTTAGGTTGTTAGCCATATGTGTGAAATTTTGGTTGTCCCCACATATCGACATATTCATTTATGCTAACCGACAATTTGTTTGTCGGAATTTTAGGGTACAATCTTGAAAAGGACAAATATTAAGGTGATACATTGTGAATATATGAATTAAAGTACAAGGAGGATTAGTTAGAATAGACTCCAGTTATGGATAGAAGCCTAGAATTCCAAGGTTTTAAAAAGGTATGCAAAGTTTTATTTTATTCCAGCTTTTCAGTATAGTTTTGGTAGAATTTAGTAATTATTATTGATTATTTGTCAAACCATTGATCTGAAAAATTGGGATAACAGCTATGACCTTTTGGTCTCCCTTAATTGGGGGTTACCGGGAGGCAGGGTCGTTACAATGGAAAATTGTAGTTGTTTGGTTATGGCAAGTATCTCTTTTGTTGTTCTTTTCTTTTATGCCCTCTTTGGGTAGTCCTTTTCTTTTTCATGGGAAGCCTTTATTTTGATGTCCTTTATTTCATAATATTTCTCAAATTTCTTTTTAGTTACCAGCCTTTACTGATGTCATCTATTTTTCTCCTCTTGTTGGGGTATGATTCCAACCCTAGGTGAAGAATTTGGAGGACATGGCATGCAATCTTGGACTTAGCTTAAGGAGTTAAAGCTTGGAGACAAAGTTGTTATGGTTTTGATAACCCTCTGCTATATCCTTATGTTGTATCATGCATGTAAACCCTATTTGGGAGATTAAGATGCACATTTGTAAAATTTTTGGAAGGTTGATAATAGTCATGATTTTTATTCCACTTCTATACTTTGGTTGTTTTGAATACCATTAATAAGAATTGAAAATTTTACAACCACTCCTACATACCTTTTAGGTTTTCTTAGACTGGAGGTTCTAATCTTCAAATTTTTAGTAGGGAGTGCATCCCCTCTGGGGCCCACTATTTATAGCATGGTAACAGAGCCCATGGTAGTTGGAATTTGGCTATTTCAATTTTGTCTCCCTAACTAGAACCCTTGTCTTTGATGTTAGCCCTCTAGGTGATATGTTCACCTAGATTTGATCTATGTATTTCATGAGATGATGAAAGATTGATATTAGGTATATATATGAATCATGTTTAGTAAACCCTAATGGGATGAGGTATTAGTACAATATAGGTTTTGGAGAGATGATTCTTTATATGTAGTAGGGTTGACTTGAGGATGAAATTTGGTTATGAGTATGAGAGACTGGTAGAATAAGGATATCTTGTTATGGACAAATTGTGACTTGGTTCTCACAATTTATTTTGGATCCATCATTTTTTTAATGTCAAATAGATTATATATATTTTCTAATATAATATTTTATGTACAAAAGTTTTCTGGATTTTATCCAAATTTTCTTGAACTAAGTCACAATGAAGATTTTCTAGATGTATGGATAGTGAAACCCTATAATTAGTTGTAATAGGTACTTAATCCTAGTTTTGACTATGAACATGTGACTAAGAATATGTGGAATAATTTAAAGGTGTAGTGGACCTACCCTTTGTACCCTATTACTTTTGGTTGTTTATGTAGGGTTGTTAGGATTAGAGACACAAGGACCTAAAACTCAACCCTAGATGGTTCTGACTTGTTAGTTTGATACATGAACAACATAAATCTATAAAACACTCACAACTAACAGATATGTGGGAAACCCTAAAAGTTGTTTGGTTTGACTTTATAGGTTAAACCTTTTAAGGGGTGGAGAGTAGTTGGTTGTTGATGTTTGGATCAATATATTTTGAGGAATAAATCCTTTTAAGGGGTGGAGTGCTGTAACGGACCGAAACCTAGCCTCTTCACCCTGATCATATGTCTTGGAGGATATTCAACTTGGTTCTTTAAGTTTAGCCAAATAAGGATAAAGATATGCACATTAGTAGCTTAATTGAAATCCTAACATGTTATTGCATGAATAAAATACCCTAATGTGACCTAATGTTCTCACATTAATCTTAGGTCACTAATGGACACATAAAATATGTTACTAGATATAAATGGAGATATCATAATAATTTGTACAAAATAAACTTACATAACTCCTTTGGTGATAATATGTAAATATGGGAAACAATTAGAAGAATGATAATAATAATGCAATAATATATACTGGGTAATATAATAATGGACCACAAATGTCAATTATGTAAAACTCATAAAAGTAAGACAAATTGGTAAAAACTAACATTAGATTCATTTTCTTTGGCTATACTTTGGCTTGGAGGCCAAGTTTCACAATTTTAGGATAATGATCATCACATCTATTTTATTTAGAAAAGAATAGGTGTTTTTACTTCAAAATATGAAATAAAATATTTAATGATTCCTAAGGTGGAAAATAATTTTAGATTTGTAATCTAAACATTAAAATATGCCTTTGGGTGAATTTTCACTTAATTTGGAGAATCTTTGATTAAAAGGTGAAATCGGGAGAGAGAGTGTGTAGAACCAACTTCAACATGTAAAATTGATGGGAAATTCTTATCCAAGGCACTTAATGTGACTTGTAGGTGAAGTTTAATCAAATTTGGAGAATCTTAAAGTCGTTAATGCATGAGGAAAGAGAAAATAGTATTTGATTTATTTAACACATCAAAAGTTCTCAAGAGGCAAATCTAGTTGCAAATTCGGATTCCTCATATCTAAATTAGGTTGAGTGTCAAATTTTATCCAATTTGGAGTTTATTTGCACCCTCAAAAGAAGCAAGAGAAAAAGAGAAATAAATACAGTCACACTTTATTCCAATCAGTTTAGTAATCCAATTTATTTGTCAGGCAATCAATTTTATCTTGTTTGGGCGCACGTGGATCTGAGCAGTCTAATTTTTGATCAAAAGACTCCAAAGCTGTCACCTAGTTTGCGCTTAAAAGGGAAGTAGGAAGTAGGCCGCATGGTCAGAGAAATCGGGACTTTTTGATCTATGATTAATCTTTTCTTGAACTTTCTACTCCTACAAATTTGTACTTTGATTCTGCACCATATGAATCCTATTTTTTTCCTTGGTTTTCTTTATTCTCAAATCACCCAAATTCCCTTCCCAACCTCTGAGCCTCCTATTCCCAAAGGCATAAGACCGAACCCCACCTATAAAAGCATGTACTAAGATCTTTGTCGGTGTCGTTGCTTTCAAGTTTTCATGTCAATTTGGTCCTAGACTCCATGGACGACCGCCATTAATCAACTTTGCTTCTCACTGGAAGTCTCGTCACTGCTGTCAGTTCCCACCACCGTAGGATAATAGCCTCTAGGGTATGATTCCTCCCCACTTGTTCTTTGATATTGTACAACCTTATATGCATAATCTTGCTTGCTCTGGTTTTACCCAATATTCATGATGACCAGCTTTCTGCTTTGGGCAGCCACACCGCGTGAAGTGAGGAGAAAGATCCTTACTTGTGAATTTTTGGTTTTGACCCTATTCTTGTTGTTTTCTTGGTTTCACTAACATAGGTAGATTGGACATTTTCCTCTCTTCTTCTAATTCATCACATGAGTTTTTGGTCATCTCTGAATTGTTGATAGTGCCCTTATCACAACATAAGTCCCAAGTTCTGGTCTAAGGGAAAATTGGTATATTGGAATTTAATTTCTCGAATATACCAACAAGTAATGTGAATCTTGTAAAACACATATCTTTTTATTGGAAGCTCCAAACATTATAAAAAAATATGTTTTGGATTCGTGAGACATTTCTCTACATAATGTTATTAGTTTTCACCTAAATAAAATATAATAGAATGTGGTTTTCTAAGGATTTTCCTAATTGATTAATATATCTAAAATTCATAACTAATAATTTATAAGTCATAAAAATAAAGTAAAATATATTTTGAGCTCAAAAAAATATAATATAAAAATAGCATGGTTTTGAGAACCTAATTCACTAATATTAAAAAGGTGATTTTTAGGGTTTTGAATAATTAATGAAAACCTAAGCCTAATTCTACAAATATGCATCATCGATGTTTTGGAGACCTAGGCTTGGATCTAGGACTGACTTTGGAGTGTTTAGATTCTTGAGTAAGATATATTTGCATCCCACATTATTTCTATATTGAGCATTTTCCCTCTCTTATGTATGTTTGCATCTCCTATTTTCCTTTGAGCAATTAGCCTATGTTTCTTCTTTCTTGCCTCTACATTAAACATGATATGTGATTCAGTAGCACCAGAATAGTGTAATTGCATTGGTTTTTGGGCAGATGTGTATTTCCTACTTGGGGCAGTATGCTCCTGTTATTTTGGGATGGAGGTGGCCCCATACCGGGGTTTCAAATTATGAGGTTTGGACCACTTTATATATATTTGGGAGTTTGGTTATGTTCCATTCTCCATTAGGTTTCAAGTTTATGAGTCTTGGCCACCTTTGTCTTTATATTGTTCTAGTGTTATGTTTATCTCACATGCATGCAAGTTGATGATTATGGGGTGTGTGCCCTAATTCTTTATATGTGCTAGTATGGCACAATTTTATTTGTTTGGTTATGGCAAGTATCTCTTTTCTTGTTGTTCTTTTCTTTTATGCCCTCTTTGGGTAGTACTTTTCTTTTTCATGGGAAGCCTTTATTTTGATGTCCCTTATTTCATAATATTTCTCAGATTTCTTTTTAGTATGCACATACCAGCGTTTGCTAATGTCATCTATTTTTCTCCTCTTGCTAGGGTATGCTTACAACCCTAGGTGAAGGATTTTGAGGACGTGGCATGTAGTCTTGGACTTAGATTAAGGAGATAAAGCTCAGAGACAAAGGTTTTATGGTTTAGATTTCCCTTTGCTATATCCTTATGTTGTATCATACATGTAAACCCTATGTGGGAGATTAAGATGCACATTTGTAAAACTTTTGGAAAGTTGATAATAGTCATGATTTTATTCTGCTTCTATACTTTGGTTGTTTTGAATACCATTAATAAGATTTGAAAATTTTACACCCACTCCAACATACCTTTTAGGTGTGTTTGGACTGGAGGTTCTATTCTTACTTTTTTTAGTAGGGAGTGGATCCCCTCTAGGTCTCACTCTTTACATATATCGGGTCAAAAATTGCCATTTCTAATCCCAACTAACACAGCCTCTCAACAGATCTTCCAAGGTCTGTATAGTCCTCTCAGACTGTCCATCTATCTATGGGTGAAATGATGTGCTGAACCTCAACAATGTACCCATGGCTGTCTGTAAATGCTCCCAAAAGTGACTAGTAAACTAAGAACCTCTATCTAACATAATGGTAACTGGAATACCATGCAAACAAATGATCTCATCAATATACATATATATATACATACATACATACATACATACATATACATATATATATATATATATATATATATATATATATATATATATATATGCAAGCTTATTTGCTGTATACGTTGTCTTTACTGGAAGGAAGTACGCTGACTTGGTCAACATGTCAATGATCACTCAATTGGAATCATGGCCTTTGGTCATCCTCGGGAGACCAACCACAACGTCCATTGTGATATGATCCCATTTCCACTATGGTATAGGAAACAGTTGTAAAGTCCCTATAGTCTTCTGATGCTCTGCCTTAACTTGTTGACACACATGTTCTTTGCCACAAACTCAACTACATCTCACTTCAAGACAGGCCACCAATGCAAATCTTTCCAATTGTGGTATGTCTTGGTACTGCCTGGATGCATAACATACATCAAAGAGTGTGCCTTTTCCAGAACCAACTTCCTTAGATCATCAACATCAGGTAGCAATTCTCTACATTGGTAACACATTGTTCCATACTCCGACTCATGGAAGCCATCACGCTTCTCGCTGTCAAACTATGCTTGGATCTACTGAATCAAAATATCATCACACTGTGCATCTCTGATTTGCTACATTAACATAGGCTTCACCTATAATTGTGCCAATAATCCTACTAACAAGGACACCTCCAACTTTACTTTCATCTAACGTAAGGAGACCAACATGTCTCTCTTATGGCACACCAAAGAACATAACTATGTATTATCAGTCGGTGATGATGAAGAATATTTCTTTCTCAAAGCATCTTCCATCACATTCGCCTTCCCTA
This sequence comes from Alisma plantago-aquatica, assembly GCA_963693085.1. NCBI lineage: Eukaryota > Viridiplantae > Streptophyta > Magnoliopsida > Alismatales > Alismataceae > Alisma > Alisma plantago-aquatica. The sequence continues at coordinate 77,370,269 of OY856413.1, read as the reverse complement.
TATGGTAGTTGATGGTGCAATCATAGTTTTTTTTAGTTCCATCCAATGACGTTGCCGCATATTCATCTCCTGCTATGAGAAGATGTACTGTAGGTTCTTATGGCCAGTGAATATTTGACACTTCTCACCATGAAGGTAGCGTCTCCATATATTCAAGGCATGGACCATCACTGCAAGCTCCAAATTATGCGTCAAGTATCTCTCCTCATGTTTCTTAAGCTTTCACAAAGAAAAAGTAATCATGTTCTTGTCTTGCATCAACACGCAACCCAAACCACTCTTCGATGGATCACAGAAGACTATGCATCCTTTCCCTTGCTCAGGCAACACTAACACATGTGCACGGGTCAGCTTCTCCTTCAAATGCGGAAAGGAACGCTACCCTTCCTTGTCAGCTTCATGAGGGGTAATACCACTACGCTGAAGTTCTTGATAAACCTCCTGTAATAGCCTACCAACCCAAGGAAACTGCAAACCTCTATCGGTGTCTTTGACTTCTCCCACTCTAATATAGATTGAACCTTCTTGGGATCCACACACACACCTTTAGCAGATATGATGTATCCTAGAAAATACACCTCCTTTAGCCAAAACTCACACTTACTAAACTCAATGTATAGCTTGTGCTATCTCAAAAAAGTCATCGCATGGCGTAAATGCTGCTCATGTTATTGGATGTCTCTAGAGTAGATTAGAATGTCGTCGATGAACACCACCACAAACTAGTCAAGATAAGGTTGGAACACCCTATTCATTAGATCCATGAACACTGTTGGTGCATTGGTTAGACCAAACGAGATAACCACAAACTCATAGTGACCATACCAAGTCTTGAAAGATGACTTGGGTGTGTCATCTGCCTTGATCCACAACTGATGATATCCTAAACTTAGATCTATCTTCAGGAACACTGTGGCACATCGCAACTGGTCAAATAGATCATCTATCCATGCCAAAGGGTACTTGTTCTTGATTGTCACCTTGTTCAACTTTCGATAGTCGATGCACATCCTCATGGATCCATATTTCTTCTTAACAAACAACACTATAGCACCCTAAGGGGACATGCTCGGTTTGATAAAGACCTTCTCAAGCAACTCCTACAACTGCTTCTTCAACTCTTACATCTGAGTCGGTGCCATCCTGTACGGTGTCTGTGCTATTGGTTGTATACTGGGTACTATATTGATCTCAAAGTCAATCTCTCTAAGAGGACGAACACCCTAGAACTTGTCGGGAAACACATCCTCAACATCACAAACAACTGACACTTCTTGGATACTAGGACTCCTCACCTTGGTATCTACCAAAAGTTCCAAAAATGCCTCACAACCTTGTCTCATCAGCCTCTCTACTGTCTTAGCTGACACCATACATGTCACAAAAATATTCCTATATCCTTTTAAGGCCCATGAAACGTCACTATCACAAAATGTCACCACCTTGGCATTGTAGTCCAAGACCACTCAATACTTTCCGAAGTATCCATTCCAAGGATCACATCAAATCTATGCATATAAGGTGGTATGAGATCCAGTTGAATGTTGTGTCCTGAGAAAGAATAAATACAGGATGGACACACCTCCCTCATCTTGGAGGAACCAACCAAAGTGTTTTCTAAGTGAAGGCTATATGATCTATGACTAACAAAAAAAGAACAACTAGATATCAATTCTCTAGTGATAAAAGAGTGTGTCACATCCGGGTCAACCAAAATAGATATAAAGTAGGAAGAAGACAAATTAGAATGAAAAAATTCTGTTTGACCTGCCACGACATGAGGGTTGACTACTCCTTCTGACTGACTCATAACATAGAATCGAGCTATTTCATGTTGTCACCCCTATCCTCTGCTAGCCAATCTAGAAGAACCAACCTATGATGCCAGACTACGTCCCTACCACCATTGCTAAACTATTATTGTTGTGACCCTTGCTGACTCAGTCTCAACTGTTGTGTCACCTCACCATCCTTCACAGGACATGCCCACCTCAGATATTCTACTTGCCCACACTTATGGCAAGTCCTGGTCTCGTAGTGTGGCCTAGATGGCCCTGCCACTAACATTGCCACCTCACTGTGAGATCCAACAGGCAGAAAAATGCAGCATCTACCCTTGCTTGGCGACCACTGAGACTGTATTGCAGACCTCTTCTATGACTAGGTTGTTGAGAACTTGCTGTATTGCAGACCTCTTCTATGACTAGGGTGTTGAGAAATTGGGCTTCTTGAAGCCTCTGGAAGACTGTCCCTAATACTATGTCGATCTCTTCTTAGCGTTCACCTCATGCTTCTCTACAACTGATCTCTCTATCATCCTCACAGACTCTATAAATGTAGCAATATGCTCCCTATTCTACAGATCAGGTATTGTAGTCATCAACTCTGAGCTCAAACCCTTCTCAAAATGTCAGTTCCTCTCCTTATCTGTCACAACCATATGCAGGAAAAACCTAAAAAGCTCCATGAACTTTGCCTCATACTCATTGATCATCATGGATCCCTATAGTATCCTCTCAAACTGAGAGATCTTCTCATCTATATAGGTCTACCGAAAGTATCGGTCCACAAACTCCCACCAGAAATCTTCTCAACTGATCACTACACTAGACCTCTCCTCTTCCTCGATGGCCCACTAAAGGCCAACACAACCCTTCAACATGTGCATTGCATGCTTCACCTTATCCTCCCACGGGATATTGAGGATCTTGAAGGCCTTTTCCAACTCAATCAACCACATATATTCGTATGTCGGGTCTGTCGTACTGACATACTCCAATGCCCCACACGCCTTAACCTCTCAAAGGTCTTTCTCGATCATTGGGATTCTGCATTGGGGATAACAGCCCTGGCTTGGGGTATGTGCATCTATCTGCCATACGTGTCATCGTGGTCATGAACTATCCAAACATGGACCAAAAAGCAGGGTTTTCCATGACGTAAGGATCAAATTAGGGCACTTTAGGCACTCCATCATCTCTTTCCTACCTCCTGGAACCACCTCCCGATGCATCAACCCTACTCTTCACATGTTCTTTGTGTTCCCCAGACATATCGTTTCCCTTCTTCTTATTCTACGTAAGTAGAAGTTACCATCAGATGTGTTAGATGACACTAGAACATACACAAACTCTATTCATATGCCCCTGTAGTCTCTACGAACCTAGAGCTCTAATACCAACATTTAAATGTGACACACCAATCATAGCAAAATGAGATTACTTTAAACAAAGAGCAGAACTAACAAACATCTAGATTACCATAAAATAGGATACATTAAAACTGATTTCATATAACCACAAAAGTGGAAATATATTACTTCAGAGTCTATAGACTGTGCCACCTGTATCAGATAACCACAAATGTGTATACATTACTATTCACTTGGCCAACTTGCCACAACCTATCTTAGAGGTAACCTATTCATATATACAAGCCATATCTATACAACCATGGCATACTTTCAAAAACTCATATCGATTTACGTCTACAAAACACCCCCAAGGACCTGAGAGTATGGGGACGACACATATGACTATACTACAAACACTAGTAACATATCCAACCTTCAAACAACTACTTCTCTTCTTACTGATCAACCTCAATTGCACGATCTCTACCACATCATGCATGACTACCTAAAATATGTGGAACCCACGAGGTGAGTCCAATGTCCCAACAAGAGATATAACTCTCCCACAACAACTATTATTAACACAGATAAACTAATGCAGGAAGATAACATTATTACCATGATGCATAGATTCAGCTTAAAGATTACTTTTAAACTGATATCAAAGATTAAACAGTTTAGGCATTTACAAATGAGAAGTAGAACATCTTATACCTTCAGAAGGAATATGAAAAATATGTATAACCTTTATCAACTAAGCAGTATAAGAAACAAGGCAAGGGGTCATCCAATGTGAATCATGTTGAGCCTAAGTAATTATACTACATGTATATATTACATCTTTTATTAGCCATGAGGAGATGATGTATACCACTTATACACCAAATAACCACTATTAAGTAGAAACCAGTTCCATATAAGATCTAGGATGAGCCTTACTCCCACGATCTCCCACACCCTCAGTCAGTTGAGTTTGTTGTAGTAACATATAAAGTCCAACTGCAAAAGAACCTAGTACACCTTGGTATATAGGCACAAAACTAGTGAAAACTAAGATATGACAACAACCATACTCTTGCTAAGGTATGACCGCATACATCCTGATATATATCATATATATACTACATCACATTATCTAAGATACGACCTCGACTATTCTCCTGCTAGGGTATGACCGCAGCCATCCCTATGAATCATGCATATACTCAACAGTGTATGACTCCAACTTTCACTAACAGAGAACCCGTTTCACCATCCAATAAATACCGACACTGAAGATAGATCTGTGGCACATGGCAACTACATGATTAGGGTTTCACTTGATTAGTTAATCCAATTAGGTATCTTTTAAAATCAATCAAGTTACAACATACAAACCCTAAACAAACTCTACCAAGATGTTGGACCTATATGTAAATTTTCTTAGACACATTTGAGATGTTTAATTTGGTTATAGTTATGCACATTTCTATTGATGTGATAATTAGTGATCGATCATGTTTTAGTTTTGAGTAATCTCATTTTTTCTAGCAGGTTACCACATTTTGGTTGGTAATAGAGCTTAGGTTTGCTGAGTCTAGAGGGACATAGGACTTAGGTTTTGTGTTTATCTTACATCATCCAACATTTCTGATCATAGGTTATGGTTATGCAGATATGTTTGGAGAATGTGAAGAGCATACTGAGAGTAGCTATGTGGCACTAGGAGGTTGTAGTAGGAGGCTGGTACCTGATGGAGGAGTACTTGAGACGGGGCCAGAACAACCTGCACCACCTCTATTTGACTCTTCAACCATGGCCAAACTAGCCTTCTAGTCTATGTTCGTACAACTCATTGTGACGGTTACACATTTATCGAATAGGGTGCCTACACCTAAACCAAGGGCACATGTCCCTGATGCAGAATATCAGGGTCCAAGAAAGACCTTTGAGAGGTTTAAGCATGTTGGATCCACCGAGTATAGTACATCAGACCTAGAAGATGTCGACATGTGGTTAATAAAGTTGGATAAGTGTTTAGAATCCTAAACATCCTAAAAGAGGACAAACTGAAGCATGAAGTTTACCTCTTGAAGGGTAATGTTGGCCATTGGTGGGCCATAGAGGAGGAGAAGAGACCAAGAGTTGTAGTGAGCTGGGAGGAGTTTCAGCGGGAGTTTGTGATTCATTACTTTCCCGGAACATACCTAGATAAGAAGATAACCCAGTTTGAACGATTGCACCAAGGATCATTGTCTATAAATGACTATGTTGCAAGGTCTATGGAGCTATTGAGGTTATGTAATCACATGGAAACCTCAAAGAAGGAGAGAATTTAGAGGTTTGAGAAGGGTTTGAACACCGAGTTGTCTATGACAACATCTGCAATGGAGAATCAGGAAAACCTTTCCACCTTTGTAGAATCAATGAGAAGCATAGAGAGGTTTGTTGTTGAGAAGCGAGAAGGCAACATAAGGAAGAGGTCAAACCAATTATAAGGACAATCATCTGGTGGTTTTAAGAAACCAAAGTTCTCTTCACCACAATACCAATGGTTACAACAGAGATCGACTCGTTTTGAGCCAAGAGCACGATTGCAGCCACATTGGTCCCCTAGCAAAGGGAGAGGTCACAACTTTCTGTAATAGGGGTGAATAATTCAACTTCAGTGTTAATAACTGGGCTGTCTAGGCAATAGTGCGATACTGAGACATGTTTCAAATGTGGACAAGTTGGTCATGTGAGATGGTCATGCCATATGAAGGATGAGGAGGTGACACAACAGTTGAGGCAGAGTCAGTGAGGCTCACATTAGAAACAACAATTCAACAACAGTGGTGGTAGAGGATGTGGCCAGACCTCACAGGTAGGGTCATCATGGTCATCTAGTAGAGTCTGAGGATGACATCAAGTGACATCTATATTATATGCTATGAGTCAATTAGAAGGAGTGGTCAAGCCATGGGTTGTAATAGGTCAGGCAAAACTTTTTCATCCTGACTTATCTACTTTTTCTTTCTTATCTATTTTATTTAATTTGAGTGTGATGCACTCATTTATCACTAGAGAGGTGATAAATAGCTGTAATTTGCATGTTTCTAGTAGAATGGAAATCCTCTTGCTAGAAAACCCTTTGGTTGGTTCTGCTGTGTTATGGGAGATGTGTCCATCTTGCATTCTTTCTTTCTTGGGACACAACATTCCTGTCCATCTTAAGCCACTTGGTATGCATGGATTCAATGTGATCCCAGGGATGGATACCTTAGTGATGTACAAGGTTGTTTTAGGCTGTAGTTCCAAGGTTGTGACATTCGGTGATGGAGATGTCTCCTGGATCTTCCAAGGTGATAGAAAGATTCTTCTTACATGTTTGGTGTTGGATGTGATAGCAAAGAAGTTGATGAAATAAGGGTGTGAGGCTTTCTTAGAAAATATTGTGCACAACAAGGCAATGAGTCCTACTATCCAGGGTGTACCTATGGTGCGTGTGTTGAGGATGTTTTTCCAGATGAGTTTCCTGGTGTTCCACCCCCTAGGGAGATTGATTTCGAGATCAATCTAGTTCTTAATATGCAACCCATAGCTCAGAAACCCTATAGGATGGCACCAACAAAGATGAATGAGTTGAAGAGGAAGTTGCAGGAGTTGCTGGAGAAGGCCTTTATACAACCGAGCACTTCCCCTTGGGGTGCTCCTGTGCTTTTTGTGAAGAAAAATAATGGTTCTATGAGGATTTACAAAGACTATTGGAAATTGAACAAGGACATAATGAAGAACAAGTACCCATTGCCAAGGATAGATGATCAATGATCAATTAATAGGTTCTATAATGTATTCAAAGATAGACACAAGGTCGGGATACCACCAGTTGAGGATTAATGTGAATGACGTACTTAAGATTGCTTTTAGGACTATGTATGGTCATTATCCATTTGTGGTTATGCCGTTTGGGAAAACCAATGCAATGACAATATTTATGGACTTGACGAACAAGGTGTTCAGACCACATTTTAATCAGTTTGTGGTAGTGTTCATTGATGACATCTTGATGTACTCTAGATATAATCAACAACATGAGTAACATCTTCGTCAAGTGTTGGAATCATTGAGGGGACACAGGCTGTATGCCAAGTTCAAAAACCATGAGTTTTGGTTGACCGAGGTGTTTTTTCTCAGTCATGTCATATTTGTGATGGGTGTTTGTGTAGACCCAAAGAAGGAAGAGTCAATTCTGTAGTGGGAGTAGGCAAAGACACTGACTAAGGTCTGAATCTTCCTAGGTCTGGTAGGTTACTAAAGGAGGTTTATAAAGAATTTCAGTGTCGTAGTGTTGCCCTTGACCAAGATGACTCGAAGGGTGTTCCTTTTTTTGGGACGATAAGTGTCAGCATTATTTTTAGTTTTTGAAGGAGAAGTTGACAAGTACTCCAGTGTTAGTGCTGCCAAAACAAGGAAAAGGTTACATCATTTGCTGTTATGCTTCAAAAAATGGCTTGGGATGCATGCTAATGCATGACAAGAATGTGGTTTCATTTGCTTTGCAAAAACTTAAGAAACATGAGGAAAACAATCAACTCATAACCTATAGTTAGCTCTTGTAGTTCTTGTCTTTAAGACTTGGAGACATGATCTGTATGGGGAGAAGTGTGAGATATTCATAGATCACAAGAATCTAGAATATTTTCTCAAAGTAGGAACTAAATATAAGGCAAAGAAGATGGATGGAGCTGATCAAAGACTATGAATGCACAATAGACTATCATCCATGGAAGGTGAATGTGGTGGCTAATGCATTGAGTAGGAAGTCATCTTTGTCATTATCTATAGATAAAGTACAAGTACATTCCATGGCGTGTCACAAGTGAGACATGCTAGTGTCACTTCAACAAATGAATGTACAAAGATAAAGTATATCTGTTGGCACGATTGTTGGCAAAGTTTTAGGTCAAGCTGACATTAATACAACAAATTAGAGACACAGAGAAGAATGATACCATGATACATAATATCAGATTAGAGTTTGGCAGCAGGATGCATGATGGCTTCCATGAGTTAGATGATGGGATAGTGTGCTTTCACAATAGAATAGTGGTTCTAAATGTCGATGGTATGAGAGAGATAGTGCTTGAGGAGGTTCATTCCTCGATATACACGATGCATCCTAGTAGTACAAAGATGTATCATAATATGAAGAATTTGTATTGGTTGTAGAGTTTGTGAGCGAGTCAAGGTGGAGCATCAAAATTCTACATAGACGTTGTAGTCCTTACAACTTCCACAGTGGAAATGGGATCATATAACTGTGGAATTTTTTGTTGGTCCTCCAAGTATAGACAAAGGTCATGATTCCATTTGGGTGATAGTTGAACGGTTTATAAAGTCATCTTGCTTTCTTCCAATCAAGACAACTTATACAACAGAGAAGTTGCCGTAGGCCTATGTTGATGAGATAGTCTACATGGTATACCGGTTACCACGGTGTCCAATAGAGGTCCTTAGTTTATGAGAAGGTTTTGGGAACGTGTGCATATATCTTTTGGGACACAACTGGGTTTTAGCACTACTTTTCACCCATAGACAGATAGTCAATCAGAAAGACTATTTTAAACATTGGAGGATCTTTTGAGAGTGTGTGTTCTTCAATTTCTTGGAAGTTGGGATATCCACATGAGTCTAATTGAGTTTTCCTACAAAAATAGCTATCAGAGAAGAATAGGCATGGTATCATATGAAGCTTTCTACAGAAGACATTGTGGATCACCTCTTTGTTGGTATGAGATAGGTGAGTATCAACTCTTGGGTGCTGAGTTAGTTCAGCAAACTACATAGAAGATCAAGGTGATAAAGCAATAGATGAAGGTAGCTCAAGATAGACAGAGTCTTATGTCAATAGCCATCATAGTTCTATAGAGTTCTAGGTTGGAGACTGTGTGTATCTCAAGGTTATCCCTTGGAAAATTGTGCCAAGGTTTGGTAAGAAGGGTAAGTTGGCTCTGAGGTTTATGGGACCTTACCCTATCCTGGCACGAGCTGGAAAGGTGGTGTACTATTGGTATGTATGCCCAGAGAGCCCATCAAATGATGATTGTAAAGGCATAATTTGTAAATTATTTGATTAATAATAAAGGAAACATTCCATCCATTATGTTCTAATCAGTTATGAGAAATGCTACATAATAAATTTCTAAAGAATGATATTAATTAATGACGTATGTCTTCCGGTTGAGGACCTAAACAATGAGATCATACAGATGTTAATGTTATAAACATTCTTGTTATGTACCTAATCAATTGTTATTGTGGAAGGATTATAAACAAAAATAACACTTAAGGCTAGAGTGTGTGTTGGTTGATGACAAAATCTCATTAGTCACGATATATGATATCAAACCAAACACATAAATACTTGTTAGAGAACAATGTATCAAATAGACACCTTGAGAGTGATACATGGAAACCATAGAATGGTAGTCAAAATTAGATCTTATAGTGATGTTGGTGATTGTGGTTCTTAGATCTAAAATCACTACACTATCACATGTTGTTTAATGAACTTTTTCATCATCAAACACGACCTTGAATAAGGGCTGCCATAAAGGTGTCGCTCAAATACATTATGAAACATGGGGATTGATTGTGAGTGATGTAGATGGGATTTGTCCCTCCTACATGAGTATGATATCCTAGCTACTTGATAAGAGAGACTGAGAAAAGCATGGCCATGCACATGTGAATCAATGTATGATGTTGAGTTCACATATATCTCAGTCAGTCTGTTCAAGTTCAAGGAACATGGATGGAATGTTGAAGAGTATGATGATTCCATGCCTTGAGTTTAATATGGATATCATAGACAGAGGAACTATACAATCACTATAACACCAATCATAGATTGTAGGTTGAAGTTGTGCTCCAACTTTCCAAATTACTTGGGTAGCAATGATGCCTTTCTAGATACCAATAATTGCTTGTGATGTCATAAACTGATTATGGACATTCGCTACAAATGTAACTTGGGACCTATAGGGTCACACACATAGGAATGCAATAGTATAGGAGTTCATTCATGAATGATGTTTAAACTTGATTATAGTATTCAATTTAAAAAACATTGGCTATCTGCACCATGAAACAAGCAGTTCAACAAGTGAACCAATAAGCTCAGGTGCATGAACCGATCAGACCAGGTTGTGAACCGACCGTTAGGTTGATCAATGAGATTAGATCAAGGATTGATGTTGACGTCATGTTGTGCATTAAGTGAACATTAATTGCCAAAATAATTGCAATTGGTAAACATGATGAAACAGCTTGTTCAAGGGTTGAATCAAATGAATCACATGCCAACCAATTGGTTCATCTGTGAACTGACTATTTTGCTACTCATAGGTTGTGAAAATTCATGAAGTTTCCCCTCTTCAACTCCCACTCAGACTGGGAACCCTAACCTTGACTCTCCTATAAGTAGAGGGGTATTAGGGGCTTCTCAGATACATCAATTAGCTCTGACAATTGTTGTCTTCTCTGGTTGTGGTAACCAAGAGAGACAAAGCAAGTTCTACTAGTCAAAGGGAAGAACAACAAGGGAGAGACAATTGTGGGAGAGAAAGTTGACACTAGCACATCAATTAGAAGGGACAAATCCTTCCTGTATGTTCAACTAGAATGACAGAAGTTCCCAATGGTCTGCGTGGATTACTCTAGAGGAAAAAGGCACTAGCCCTGTTAGGAGGACTCCATCAACCGCTGCCTATGGCATCAGACCAGGAGACCGACAACAACTGTCGTCCAGGTGTGACTTGAAGAAAGACACATGCTACTGCAAGGGAATTGCCACTGGACTTACTCCAGGACCAGGTATAACCTTGCAACCCTCTTTGCCATCTCATAGTTGTTGACATGATCTACTATTTAATGGGAATTTGTCAAGTAATTTTTTGTTTCTACTGTCATTTCTGATGCCATATTTCCCAACACTGGTATTAGAGCCACATCAATTTACTATGCTTTGGGATTTAATCGATATAATCATATTTCTATTTTTATCATTTATTTATTACATAACGACGTGAATATTTAAAATGATTAATGTGCGTATCTGACTAAATACCACATACGACCCCTATGTATGTATGCATATATATGTATGTATATATGTGTGTGTGTGTGTATATATATGTGTGTGTATATATATATCTGTGTGTGTGTATATATATATATGTATATATATATATGATAAGCATGCTATATGTGTTGCCTTAAAAATCATTTTGATGGTGATTGGAAGCATGGTTATGGCCTTTACCCCTAGACCTTTTGTGCTTGGTTGGATGGTTGTTTTTCCTATTAATATCTCAATTTGTATATCAAGCCACTCTCTTCTTTTCTATATGTAAAAGTATTAGTTCTTTCCTTCCTATGCTTCCCCCCGGATGTAACCCCAGGTTTCCCAATTACAATGTGATACATTAAATTAGATTAGGATATCTTTTATTACCTATTATGGTGAAGAGGGTGTTCTACACCAGGCAAACTGACCAATTCAGGAGACAAATCGATCTGCTGGTGGACCGAGGAGGCCGATGATAGGAGGAGCCAACTGATAGGCTGGTGGCCCAACTGACATGTTGCACGAGTCCAGATGTCACATCGACTAGAGGCCAGGAGATCAATCCGCAAGACCAAAAGACTGACTAGGAGGCCAAACAATCGGTTCAAGGGTTGAATCGAATGACTCATACAAGATCTAGCACAAATCATCATCAACAACATGTTGCTACATATAATGTGGACCTTAGGTGGTAGTAATTCCTTGTGGCTCCAAGGAGTTACAATAGGATGGGCATAACCATTGCTTATGTTTATAATTTCATGTTTTCATTGAGGTTATAACATGTATATGATACATACTGTAAGCATGTGGTGATTGGATATATATATATATATTTATATATATATATATATATATATATATAGACACACACACATATATATATATATATAAATATATATATATAATCCTTTAATCAAACATATTATGTCTTAGATGCTTTCGATTAGCAACACACATGAAAATCTTAATTGACTAAGCATTGGTAATGCCAAAGCTGACTCATGACTTGATGAAATATGGATCTTGGCTCACTAGAATATTGTATGATGCAATCTTCCAAATTGATAAGTGAGGGTTATCAATTTGAAGAAAATAGTGGGCATGATAGTTAATTAAAGGCATAATTAAACATCATCAAATTTTGTTTTCATCAAATCAAATCAAAAGGGTTTTAACTAAATTGCAAATTTTTCACTTCTAGAATCAAATGATGACAAAACATGTGTTTTCTTTGCAGATAAGTTGAATGGGAATAATTTCCATGATTGATTTAGGATGTTGAGAATTGTTCTCACACAAGAGCGCAAACTCTATGTCCTAGAAACACCAGAGCTAGATAAACCTACTCCCAATACGCCTAAGGGTGAATAAGATGCTTACAAGAAGCACTCTGAGGATGCTATAGACGTCAAATGCTTGATATTATTCTCAATGAACTATAAGTTGCATACAAAATATGATAATATGGATGTGATTGAGATGATAACACATCTAAAGAACATGTACTAAGATCATGTATGACATGAGAGATATGATGTCTCCTAGGTGTTGTTCAAATGCAACATGGCAGAAGGAGATCCTAGGTCCCCATGTGCTCAAGCTTATTGGGTATGTGGAGAACCTTATGGGACTAGGATTTCCCTTGGATCAAGAGTTGGTCAGTGACATGATTCTGCAGTCACTTCTAGAGTCACACAGTCAGTTTTTCATGACCTACGACATGAATAATTTTGACAAGCCATTGTCAAAATTACTTGGCAGGTTGAGAATAGATGAAGTGCAAATGAAGAAAGACAAGCCCAAGTATGTGATGATTATCAACAGAACAAAAGGGAAGTTCAAGGGCAAAGGAAAATATAAGAAGAGTTCTAAATCTAGCCTGAAGCCCAAGTCTTCTACACTCAAATTAAATGGAGGAGTTATCAAAGAAGGCAATCATCACCATTGTCACCAGCCTGGACACTGGAAGAGAAATTACCCTTTCTATCTGGAGGAACTAAGGAAGGAGGGGATAGATATCTCCACTTCAAGTATATATGCTATTGATATAAATCTATCCACTTATTCATCTTGGGTACTAGATACTGGATGTGGATCTTTCATATATTTGTATATACATGATCTAAAAAGAAGTAAGCCTTTACAAAAGAGGTAGGCTGAACTATGTATTGCAAATGGAACAAGAGTTTCTACCACTGCAGTTGGAACCTAAAGTTCTTCTCTTCCTACAAGGCTTGTAATTGATTGAAAGAACTAATATTTTGTACCTACCATAAATATAAATATTATTTTTGTATCTTGTATGGACAAGGACGGATATGAATTTCCTATAAAGAATGGTCAATGCTCTATTTCAAAAGATGAGATATTTTATGGCAGTGCCTCAATGTCCTATGTCTTTATTTGTTACATCTTAAGACAAATGTTTATAACATAAATACCAAAAGGCTAAAACTTGATAACTCAAAGAAAACATATCTTTGACATTGTCATCTAGAGAACATCAATGAGAATCACGTATCTAGACTCCATGATGGTTATCTAGACTCTTTTACTTTCAAATCAATATAGACATGTGAGTCTTGTTTGTTGGGTAAGATGGCCAAGACTCCCTTCACTGGAAATAATGAGAGCTAGTGATCTATTAGGACTCATACATACTAATGTATGTGGCCCTTTTAGAACAAATGATAGAAGTGGGTATCCATACTTCATTACTTTTACTAGTCACTTCAGTAGGCATAGTTATGTTTACTTGATGAAACAAAAGGCAAAAATCTTGAAAAGTTCCACATATTTCATGAATAAGTGCAGAACCAACTTGGCAAGAGTAACAAAACACTTTGTTCTGATCAAGGTGGAGAATACTTAAGTTAGGTGTTTGAGAACCTTCTATGAGATCGTGGTATCGTATCACAATGGACTCCACCTGAAACACCATAACACAATGGTGTATCAAAAAGAAGGAATCACAGAGTGCTAGATATGGTGGGATCAATGATGAGTTTTTCTGATCTTCTGACTTCCTTTCTGGGGTCATGCTACAAAAAACATAACATTTACATTTAACCATGTGCCATCTAAATTGGTTCAAAAGACTTAATATGAGTTATGGACTGGGAAGCATCCCAAAATGTCTTCTATGTGGATTTGGGGATGTGAAGCATATGTCAAGAAAATATTTCCTAAAAAGCTTGCCCCAGATCAAATAAATATAATTTTGTTGGATATCCTAAGTAAACCAAGGGATACTCATTGTATAACCCAATTGACAATGAAGTGTTTGTTTCTTGGGATGTTGTATTCCTAGAAAATGAATTCATTTCCAGAGGAACCTATGGGAGTGAAGTAAAACTCAAAGAAGTTTGAGACCAACAAGAAGGCACTAAACTTGTAGAGGTACAAGAGGTACATATAGAGTCATAGTGGGAGAAAAGTAGAACTCGAAGAAGTTTGAGACCAACAAGAAATCACTAAACCTGTAGAGGTATAAGAAGAACATACAAAGTCACAAACCATTGTGGAATATCAAATTCCTCAAATAGCATAGAAACCTTGAAGATCTAGTAGGAGATGCCTTGAGCAAGAAAGATTTGGTTATCTTATGACTCAAGAAGGCAATGAATTGGTCATTGATGATGAGCCAATCACCTAACTAGAAGCTATTAAGGGACTATAATATGAGAAGGGTCTAGAAGCCATGAGATCTTAGATGGAATCCATATACACCAATAAGGTATGGACCTTGGCGAATCCACCTGAAGGGGTAAAACCCATAGGGTACAAGTGGGTCTTCAAGAAGAAGACTAACACAGATGGTAATGTACAAACTTACAAAAGTCAATTGGTTGGAAAGGGTTTTCAAACAAGTTCGAGGTGTTGACTATGATGAAACCTTTTCTTTAGTTGCCATGATTAAGCCCATCAGGATCATGCTTGCCATTGCAGCTTATCATGACTATGAGATTTGGCAACTGGATGTTAAAGCTGTGTTCCTTAATGGGAATCTTCTTGAGGATGTGTATATGACACAACCAGAGGGTTTTATAAATCTAAAGAATTCAAATAAAGTCTATAAGATACAAAGGTCAATCTATGGATTGAAGCAAGCATCTCAGAGCTAGAATCTTTGATTTAACTAAAAAATTAAAGAGTTAAGCTTTAGTCAAAATGAAGATGAATTGTGTGTTTATAAGAAGGTTAGTGGGAGTATGATTTTATTCCTCATAATTGTATGTGGATGGCATACTATTAATTGGGAATGACATACCTACTTTATAGATGGAAAAGACTTGGCTTAGAAATACATTATGTGTGAAGGACTTAGGTGAAGCATCCTACATCCTACGAATTAAGATCTAGAGAGATAGATCTATAAGGTTTATCAGACTAAGTCAGAGCACATACATTGACAAAGTGTTCAAGAGGTTCAAAATGGGGGACTCAAAGAGAGGATACAAGCCAATGTCACATGGAGTTGCTATCTATAGAGCTCAATGTCCCAAATCTTGTGAAGAAAGGGAATACATGAATTAGAATCCATATGCATCCACAATTGGATCTATCATGTATGCAATGTTATGTACTTGCCATGATGGCTCATATGCCTTAAGCATGAAGGGAAGATATCAGTCAGATCTGATGCACACTGGACTGCTGTGAAGGACATACTTAAGCACTTGATAAGAACTAAGGATCAATTCCTTGTCTATGGTGGTGAGTAAGAATTGATGATAAAGGGTTACATCAATGCGAGACAGTTGTAGACTCTACAATAGATGTCGAGTATATTGCTGCATCCAATGAAACAAAGGAACATGTATGTAACAATAAGTTCATTTCTCAACTTGGGGTAGTTTCAAGCATCAACAGTGCAATTGAGCCATATTGTGACAACAATGGAGCTATTTCACAAGCTAAGGAACCTAGATCACATCAGCATTCCAAGCACATACATTGGTGATTTCATCTCATATAAGAGATTGTACAATGAGGAGATGTGAAGTTTTGCAGAGTGCCAAACTGAAAGCAATATCGCTGACCCCTAAAAAAAAGCACTATCACAGTAGAATCATGATGGTCATGTTAGATCACTTTGGATTAAGTTCATGGGTGATTGGCTCTAATTGCAAGTGGGAGTCTGTTGGTATGTATCTAGAGATCCAATCCTATGATGATTGTAAAGGCATAATTTTAAATGATTTGATTACTAATAAACACAATCTTCCATTTATCTATTTTACCCAGTTATGAAGTAATGATGTTACAAAATAAATGTCTAAAGAATGATTTTTTTAATGACATATGTCTTCAGGTTGAGAACCTAAACAGTGAGATCATATGGATGTTAAGAGTGTAGACATTATTTTTATGTCCCTAGTTGATTGTTATTGTGGAAGGCTTATAGACAACAATAACACTTAAGACTAGAATGTGTGTTGGTAGATGACATAATCTCATTAGTCATGATATATGATATCAAACCAAACACATGGATAGTTGTTAGAGAACAGTATATCAGATAGACCCATCTTGAGAGTGATACATGGAAACCATAGAATGGTAGTCAAAATTAGCTCTCACAGTGATGGTGGTGATTGTGGTTCTTAGACCTAAAATCACTACACTCATCACATGTTGTTTGATATACTTTGTCATCACCAAACGTGACCTTGAATAAGGGTTTCCGTAAAGGCGATTCTCAGATACATTATGGAACATGGGGATTGAATGTGAGATGGTAGATGGAACTTTGTCCTCCTACAGGAGTATGATATCCTGGCCACTTGATAACTGAGATTGAGATAAGAATGTCCATGCGCATGTGAATCAATATACAATGTTGAGTTCACATATATCTCAGACGAAACATGGACTAAATGTTGAAGAGGATGATGTTTCCATGCCTTGAGTTTAATCTTGATATCAGAGACCAAGGAACTATACAATCAATGTAACACCAATCATGGATTGTAGGTTAAAATTGTTCTCCAACTTTTTAAATTACTTAGGTAGAAATGATGTCTTTCTAGATACCAATCATTGCTTGTGATGTCATAAATTGTTATGGACATTCACTGTCAATGTAACTTGGGACCTATAAGGTCACACACATAGGAATGCACTTGGAATAAGAGTTTATTCATGAATGATGTTTAAACATGACTATTAAAGTATTAGGTATTCAACTCAAACAACATGGGAAATCTACACAAAAAAAAACTGGTTCAACAAGTGAACTGATCAGCTCAGGTGCATGAACTAATCAACTCAGGTTGTGAACCAGCCATTACATTGATCAATGAGATTGGATCAAGGATTGATGCTGAAGTCATGTTGTGCATTAATTGAATATTATTTTCCAATTTTTATTATTATTGGGAAACATGATGAAATGACTAGTTCAAGGGTTGAACTGATTGGCTCACACTCCAAGTGATCGATACACCTATGAATTGATCATTTTTCCTCTCACAGGTTGTGAAAATTCATGAAATTCCATCCTCGTCAACTCCCGCCCAGGCTGGGAATCCTGATGTTGACCCTTCTATTAATAGAGGGGTACTGGGGGATTCTCATATACATCAATTAGCTCTAAAAATTATTGTATTCTTTGGTTTTGGTAACCAAGAGAGCCTGACCGGCCTTTTTCACGCGTCTGGAAATGAATGCGGGACAAAGGAAGGAATCAAGCTTTAAATTTATAACCCGAAACCTTCTAGTCCCCCGCAACTTAATTACGGGGTCGAAGTAGATATACGGGGTCGAACACAGGGACATGGTGACGTTTAGGACGCCATAGATTTCTGTTCTTGAGTCAGACAAGCCAAAATGATAGTCGATAAAAGAAAGTGCTAGAACTAGTCTAGCGGGTTGTCACGATTAAAATAAGGAAAAGAAAACAAAACAAAAGCAAAACAAGACAGAGCGCGAGGTTCTACTAACTAGAGAAAGAGAGTTCTTGGCTATGTAACCACAAAAGGGGCAGTCTATGCACTCGTTCTCGGGCGTAGACAACCCTCGAACACCCAAGCAAGCATCTAGCACGCACAGCGACATCTGTCCTGTGGGGTCATCCCACTCGCTCTCGCGATGCGTGACTAAAACCATCAACGATATGTCATTAACCCTCTCTCAAGGGATGACATATCAACACCTCAGTATATGCTAAGTTCCCTCTCGGGTCTTAGGATATTATGGGGTGTTAGGAACATAATACCTTGGATCATCCTCCTCTCAGGTTCAGATCCAAACTATCATCTCTTAGCTATTTCTACAACGGATCTCTCAATATAGGCAGAAATAGCAGTTCAAGCGAGTAAGAGATCAACCAAACTAGCAATCATAACTTGGAAAGAGAAAATAGAACATGCAACATACTAGATCTGATATGAATCTACTTGCTTAAGGCAAAAGTATGTAAACATGCCCAGATTGGGCTGCATAGCCAGGAAGGAGCTAACTAGCCATAGACAAGCATAGATGGCACCGAACAAAGATGGATAAACATCGTTTGTACAAGAAACAAAGGAATGCAGTAGAATGAAAGAGAAGAGGGAAGAGATATAGCCCGTAGAGGAGAGGTGGCTCTCGCTCCTTGGCCTCTGTGTAGGCCGGATCTCGCCCCTGGGGTCTTCTCTTTGTCCCTCTGGACTCCTCGGTTCTCTCTCTCTCTAGACCGTATTAGGCAGCGGCCGTATCGGTCGGCGGGCGTATCGGGCGGCGGGCGTATCGGTCGGCGCGGCCGTATCGGGCAACAGCCGTATCGGGCAGCGGCCGTATCGGTCGGCGGGCGTATCGGTTGGCGCGGCCGTATCGGGCAACAGCCGTATCGGGCAGCAGCCGTATCGGGCAGCGGCCGTATCGGTCGGCGGGCGTATCAGTCGGCGGGCGTATCGGTCGGCGCGGCCGTATCGGGCAACAGCTGTATCGGGCAGTAGACTTTTGGGGAACCCGACACACTAGCTCCTTGGTCTAGGAACTAGCTCTTGCAGGGTCCTTCCTCCAGCCCTCGGCTCTCTCCTCCCCCGAAGAAGCATTCTTGTAGGCTGGCAGCTGCTATTTATAGGCAGCGAGTTGATGTGAGTTGTAGCTTTTATTGGTCCACATGTCCTTCATCCGTGGCTTCAATCTTGAGGAACCAGGTCGGCCAATATGACTGTCACTCGGCAACCGTATCGGGGAACCGTATCGGGCAGCGACCGTATCGGTCGGCGCCCCCGTATCAGTCGGCGGCCGTATCGGTCAGGCCATATCGGGCAGCCATATCGGGCGTCTTTGTCGGGCGGCCATCTCATCCAGACCATATCAGGCAGCTATATCGGGCACCCGTATCAGGCAGCCATATCGGCCAGCTGCTGCGATTCTTGTCTTTTCCTGGTCTGGTACTTGAAAGTCCCAAAATTGGCTAGTTTCGGTGCCTGCAAGTCTAAAATTGGCTAATTAGCTACATTATTGGCTATTTTCACTACATTATCTAATGGAGAGATAGAAAACATAAAACATGAACAAAAGAGTGCATATTAAGACTAAAGTGACACAAAACTATAGATAAAATGCATAGAAAATATGCGCTAATTTGGGTGTTATCAACTACCCCAAGCTTAAAACTTGCTTGTCCTCAAGCAAGACTGTGCTCAAAGAACAAAAAGATAACATCCAAATTAAGCTTGGCAATAAATGCTAAGGTTAAGAAAAATAGTTTAAAGCATCAATACTCTTGATCCATGTCATTTCAGAACAAACCCCATCAAACAAGCACAATCCTGCCAAAGTAAGATCAAAGAATTTCCAGGCAAGATTAAGCGAATTCACTATACCCTACCAATACTCATGAGGGTTTGAATCATAATTATTTAAGTATGAAAGAGTTGTCACTTAGGTGATCAAGCAGGTGATGAGCAATGAGCCATCACCATGAATCCATGCATACCAATCTAGAATACCATGCCTCTCACTTATTCATGTCCTAAGAAATAAAGCAAAAAGACTCTAATGACTTCTGAGGATCCCGATCTGCGTCAGATTGGTCCATGTAGCGAGCAACAGTCCCTGCAGTCCGAACCAGTTGGTCCAAAGTAGTGAGACGAACTCCTCGTACTGCGCTCGAACCAACCCTGCTACTGAGATGATCTCATAGGTCTCCTAGGGGTTCCTAGTGACTCTCTAATGAGCATTTGGAGTGATACTACCAGGCGCGACATACCCGCGTTCATGAGCGCAGTCATACATCGGCTGGGCACCATCCTCAACTCTCCTAAAAGATAAAACAAGTGCTCAGTTATTGTTCACATGCAGGCTTTTATTATCTGCATTCTATTTTTAGGCTTGGGTGAGAACTATATAGATATTTTTGGGATTTTATGGGCGGCCAAACCTCTTTTGCACATTTTTATATTTTTCATCTTTTTTTGACTCAATCTAATGTGAGAAGGCATGTAGTCCATCAAGGAAAAGCACTTCACCTTGATCATGGCTCAAAACTCATCATGGCCCGCTTGATACCTGTGTGAAAAGATAGCAATTATGATTCAAGAATCCTTAGAATAGAGGAAAACTTGTGAATCCACAGCTAGGTTCTTTGATCGTGTTTTAGCTCATTCCAGCGGTCCTTTACCGTGGATTTGCCATTCACGACACAGATCAAGGGAATTTAGCTTTAAGCTATGAAAAAGGGACATAACCTTAGGTTTATTACCAAACTCAAGGAAAGAGTCAAAGAGCAAGTCAATCAAAAGGTCAAGCAACTTTTAAGATGAAAATTGTGCATCTAGGCATGAAGCCAAGCATTTATCTATTAGATTCACACCACATAGCCATAATTGCAAAGCTAAAAAGCTGAAAATTTTGAAAATTTAAGACTAAATGCAGGAAATAGACATGCATGCAAGAAGGGTGAAGAGAAAAGAAGGGCGAAGCCTACCACCCCAAGCTTAAAATTTTGCTCGTCCTCGAGCAAGTCTCAATCTTGAAAAAGTGAGGCAGGAATGCATGAGTTTAACGACATTTATTGAAGTTCTAAAGATGATGCATGGGTGCAAGGATATCAAAACAGTTAGAGGAAAGAAATTTACCAGCAAGAAAATGAAAAGCAAAATTTATTGTAATAAAAGGGTGGGAGGGTGGGTAAGAGAAAAGGGGGTGGCTGCCCCACGATACCGACACTGGGATCCCAAATTCTGAGTTTTGGGACCAGTGTCACCTGTGTCTTGCTGACGGGTTCCGCCACATAATATGAGTAGAATAGGCGGATGTGTTGGCCCTGCCGAGTCTGAAGAAGAAAAGTAAAATCTGGCGACTCGGTGAAGTCATCTTTGTGCTGGAAGTGGCTTGAACTACACTGGGATGAATTCTTCAGCATTTCATCCTCAGGGTACCTTTCATTATATGATTCTAAAAATGAAGGACCTGGGATGTCGACACAGGATGAGATAGATGAGAGAGGTTGGACGTTATCTTGAGGACTCATATCTTCTCTCTCCATCTCTGCACTTGAGGTTGGATGCTCAGATAAATCTTCATGTACTGTCTGACTCATCCAATCATCTTCTAAGCAAAAAGTACCCCCTGAAGAATCTGTTTGTGGTTCTACCACCCCAAGCTTATCACTTGGCATGGAGTCGAGGGTGTCTTCATGCTTAGCAGCCATGTTGTTGTGCACCGTCCATCCTACCCCCTTGACGTCCACCCTACCTTGTAAAGGTATGTGTGTAAATGGCGACTCGTGCTGCTCTAACTCGTCGTTGGCATTATACTCACTGCTCCATGTCGAGCAGCTGTCGTCGTCGTAGTTGTTGTCGTCATCGTCATCGAACAAATTGTTCCAAACCATGGTTGGCGTACTGCTCAAAGCGAAGTGACAAGTCTCAATATGAGAGATGTCACTCTGGTCTGGTTCAATATCTGACTCTGGTTCCTCTGAACAACTTTCCGGATGTGAGGTTGTTTGGCTGTCATTGTGAGGATAAGAGTCTTCGTCATCGTCATCGTTGGCCCATTCATGTCTATGACTCATATCATCCATTGGTTCATCAGCTGGGTCATCTGGATAGAATGAAGGGCTTCCCCAAGTGGGTTGGTCTTCACATAAAAATCCTGGCGAATCCAGTTGATGGTCTGAATAGGATGGTGAGATATACTCCGATTCAGATCCAATGGAATGGCCTTGATGACTAACGTCTTCATTATCTTGTGATGGCATTTGTAATTGGATTGTAACCAAATCAATGAGCTCTTGGAGCCTCCTGCCTTGTTCAACATCTTTATCATGAATTTGTTGTACTTGAGCAGCAATGCTTTCGAGACCCGTCGATTCTGCCATGCACATTGGTTGCTGACCTGCTGTACCAGACTGATGCTCTTGAATGAATTCTCGCTCAACAGTTTGAACTAGACTTCTACTACAGTCCGCAGCCTCGGTGCCTACTTTGAGAAGACGATTCTGCTCTTCTAACAGTTGTTGCTTGGGATCGACATCTTCTTGGAGATGAGGGACTAGGGAGGTGAGCGCCTTGCCACTCTCTCCAGCTAACTCCACTGCCTTAATCAGTTCTTGATCCCATGCTAGCACGGGAGTCGATGGTTGACTGGCGGTCTGCTTTGTTGTAATTTCAACATATGACGACGGTGGAGGTGAGTATAACTCGACTAGTTGTAGAGCACGACCTTCAATTATTTGCCAGCAGTCAGAACTGCGGAAAAACTCGGGAGGACAGGCGGACAAGATGACTTGTCTTGCCGAAGCAAGATCCATGGCTGAAAAAGGTACAAGAAAAAGAGAAGGTATTCAGTATATATGAACACGTATGTTTAAAACAAATGAAAATTTATGCATATATATACAGGCTTATAGTGACAGAACAAAAATCTACTAGGCGTGTAAATGTGGAAAACCCACGTCCCCGACAACGGCGCCAAAAGTTGACCGGCCTTTTTCACGCGTCTGGAAATGAACGCGGGACAAAGGAAGGAATCAAGCTTTAAATTTATAACCCGAAACCTTCTAGGCCCCCGCAACTTAATTACAGGGTCGAAGTAGATATACGGGGTCGAACACAGGGACGTGGTGACGTTTAGGACGCCACAGATTTCTGTTCTTGAGTCAGACAAGCCAAAACGATAGTCGATAAAAGAAAGTGCTAGAACTAGTCTAGCGGGTTGTCACGATTAAAATAAGGAAAAGAAAAGAAAACAAAAGCAAAACAAGACATATCACGAGGTTCTACTAACTAGAGAAAGAGAGTTCTTGGCTATGTAACCACAAAAGGGGCAGTCTATGCACTCGTTCTCGGGCGTAGACAACCCTCAAACACCCAAGCAAGCATCTAGCACGCATAGCGACATCTATCCTATGGGGTCATCCCACTCGCTCTCGCGATGCGTGACTAAAACCATCAACGATATGTCATTAACCCTCTCTCAAGGGATGACATATCAACACCTCAGTATATGCTAAGTTCCCTCTCGGGTCTTAGGATATTATGGGGTGTTAGGAACAGAATACCTTGGATCGTCCTCCTCTCAGGTTCAGATCCAAACTATCATCTCTTAGCTATTTCTACAACGGATCTCTCAATACAGGCAGAAATAGCAGTTCAAGCGAGTAAGAGATCAACCAAACTAGCAATCATAACTTGGAAAGAGAAAATAGAACATGCAACATACTAGATCTGATATGAATCTACTTGCTTAAGGCAAAAGTATGTAAACATGCCCAGATTGGGCTGCATAGCCAAGAAGGAGCTAACTAGCCATAGACAAGCATAGATGGCACCGAACAAAGATGGATAAACATCGTTTGTACAAGAAACAAAGGAATGCAGTAGAATGAAAGAGAAGAGGGAAGAGATATAGCCCGTAGAGGAGAGGTGGCTCTCGCTCTTTGGCCACTGTGTAGGCCGGATCTCGCCCCTGGGGTCTTCTCTTTGTCCCTCTGGACTCCTCGGTTCTCTCTCTCTCTAGACCGTATCAGGCAGCGGCCGTATCGGGCGTCGGGCGTATCGGTCGGCGCGACCGTATCGGGCAACAACAGTATCGGGCAGCAGCCGTATCGGTCGGAGGGCGTATCGATCGGCGCGGCCGTATCGGGCAACAGCCGTATCGGGCAGCAGCCGTATCGGTCGGCGGCCGTATCGGTCGGCGGGCGTATCGGTCGGCGCGGCCGTATCGGGCAACAGCCGTATCAGGCAGTAGACTTTTGGGGAACCCGACACACTAGCTCCTTGGTCTAGGAACTAGCTCTTGCAGGGTCCTTCCTCCAGCCCTCGGCTCTCTCCTCCCCCGAAGAAGCATTCTTGTAGGCTGGCAGCTGCTATTTATAGGCAGCGAGTTGATGTGAGTTGTAGCTTTTATTGGTCCACGTGTCCTTCATCCGTGGCTTCAATCTTTAGGAACCAGGTCGGCCAATATGACTGTCACTCGGCAACCGTATCGGAGAACCGTATCGGGCAGCAGCCGTATCGGTCGGCGCACCCGTATCGGTCGGCGGCCGTATCGGTCGGCGGCCGTATCGGTCAGGCCATATCGGGCAGCCATATCGGGCGTCTTTGTCGGGCGGCCATCTCATCCAGACCATATCAGGCAGCTATATCGGGCACCCGTATCAGGAAGCCATATCGGCCAGCTGCTGCGATTCTTGTCTTTTCCTGGTCTGGTACTTGAAAGTCCCAAAATTGGCTAGTTTCGGTGCCTGTAAGTCTAAAATTAGCTAATTAGCTACATTATTGGCTATTTTCACTACATTATCTAATGGAGAGATAGAAAACATAAAACATGAACAAAAGAGTGCATATTAAGACTAAAGTGGCACAAAACTATAGATAAAATACATAGAAAATATGCGCTAATTTGGGTGTTATCAGAGCCCCAAAAAATTCTACCTATCAAAAGGAGGAACTACAAGGCAGAGACATTAGTTGCAGAGCAAGTTGACAATAGCACATCAACTAGAAGGGATAAATCCTTCATGTATGTTCATCTAGAATGACAAGAGTTCCTGGTGGTATGCATGGACTATTCTAGAGGTGAGAGGCACTTGCCCCACTAGGAGGACAACATCAACTGATGTCGTTGGCATCAAAATAGGGGGCGGACAATGACAATCGCCAATGTGCAACTCGAAAAAAGATGCACGCTACTGTAAGGGAATTGTTGTTGGACTTGTTCCAGGATCATATATAACCTTGTAACCTCTTTCCCATCTCATAGTTGTTGATGTAATCTACTATTCAATGGGAATATGGCAAGCAAAATTTTGTTTTTGTTGTCACTTTTGATGCCATATTTCCCAACACATACAAGTTGGAGTTACCGCCAGCGTTGCACAGGTTGCACAATGTCTTTCATGTTTCCATGCTGAGGAAGTGTCACCTCGATATAGAACAAACGATTCAACCAATGGAGGTTGAGCTAGACGAGGATGTTTCTTATGTTGAGGGTCCTGTGTTAATCCTAGATAAGCGTGTGCAGAAGCTGAGGAAGAAGGACATAACCTTAGTGAAGGTGTTGTGGCATCACCATGGAGTGGAGGTAGCCACATGGGAGTTAGAGGATGAGATGAGTAGGAAGTAACCATCCTTATTTGATTAGGATTTTAGGGCCAAAATCCCTATTAGGGGTTTATGATTATAGGACCCTGACTTGGGTTTACGGTTAAACATAATTGCTTAATCTAATTGGGCGCATAAAACTTAATTAAACCCTAACTTATGCTTTAATATTAGGTGACTAAGCTATTTTTCAAATTTGGTTTAGTTTGGACATTGTTTGATTTAATTTTGCAATTTATGAGCTTATATGGACATTTAAACAATTTTTCCATATCTAGGGTTTTATTTATAAATTTCACACATAAATGATGTGCCTCATAAATGTTCTTAATATACTTGATATAGTTGCTCCTTTTGATGCATTAGATGCACCATCGAATGTGTGGTGTGTTTTTACTTTGGGTTGAGGACCTTGGGTTTCACACCGAAGTACCTAAATCGATGGTTTTTCTAAGTAAGTTAGGGATTGGATGATTTTCATCCTGTAGCATGGAATTTGATGATTTTCTCTAGATGCACAAGAAATGTTGGTTTTCCATGTAATATACACCTATGGATGGTGGATCATGGTTTGCATATGTGGCTAGGTATGGGGATGATACAACTCGATGGTTTCTCTAGGTATGCCAACTGATGGTTCTCCTAGGTTGACAAAGGATGGCATATCTACTTTTGACACATTGCAAACATGCTTTCAACTCTCAACCACCTTTCTCTATCATCCTAGCCTTATGTACTCCTATCCTCTCCCCTACACAAACTTTTTGCACTCCTTCATATTCTTTTTATTGCTTGAGAGGTCCACCCTCTTGCATGGTGGAAGAAGGAGAACTCTTGAGGACTAATCTTGGTCAAGCTTGGTTGCATTTGGCTCTAAGGGTTTGGATCTACCTTCTCTAGGATCATTTGGGGCTTCCTAACCCAGTTTCTTGCCCTAAACAAGTAAGATCACCTTCCTTATCTTCATTTTATTGAGGGAAAGATCATCCTCCTTATCTTCATTTTCTTGCTTCCCTTATTCTTCTCTCTTCTTCTTTAGGAAAATCCATGGTGTTCTGGGTAGAACTCGAGCATGTGGTTGAAGAACCTCTTCTCTCTTCTCTTTGCTCTAGTTGTTCTTTGTTCTTGAAAAAAGGATCTATCTTGGAACGTTTGGAGTGATAAAGCTAGGGTTTCTCTACTCTCTTTTGAGCTACCTTGCTGTTTGGACGTCCATAATTCTCCTTGAGGTGAGTTATATAACGTTCCTCCCATTTATTATCTACTTTCAACTTAATCTAAGTAGATATTGCCCTAGTAACTTGGTTAGACAAAGAAAGATGATCCTTTTTGGACTGCTTGAACATGAGTAGTAGTTATCATGTTGATAAACTATCCCTAGATATTGTACAAGTTCTCCTTTTGGAAGCAAGCTACCTAAATCTTGCAAGTTTATAAACCGATGACTTCTTTGAGTATATACATGATGGCTTTTCTTTAGTATAAATGACTGATTCTCACTTAGAACTACGAAATGATGGTTTATACTTAGTCTTTGAATTGATGGATTTACTGATGCATGTCAATTGATGGTTTGACTAGTGAGTGAAATGATGGTTTTAATTAGCTTGAGAAATGATGGTTTTACTTAGCTTGATAAAAGATGATTTTACCTATCTTGAGAAATGATGGTTACACTCCATTCATGAAAATATGGCCATCTTTTCCAACACATACCTCCAGAGTTGCACATGTTGCACAATGTCTTTCATGTTTCCAAGCAAGGAAGTGTCACCCTGATATAGAACAAATGATTCAGCCAATGGAGGTTGATCTAGATGAGGATGTTTCTTATGTTGTGGGTCCTGTGTTGATCCTAGATAAGTGTGTGCATAAGCCGAGGAAGAAGGACATAATCTTAGTGAAGCTGTTGTGGAATCACCATGGAGTGCAGGTAGCCACATGAGAGTTAGAGGATGAGATGAGTAGTAAGTAACCATCCTTGTTTGATTAGGATTGTGGGGACAAAATCCCTAGTAGGGGTATATGATTATATGACCCTGACTTGGGTTTACGGTTAAACATGATTGCTTAATCTAATTGGGTGCATAAAAACTTAATATAACCCTAACTAATGCTTTAAAATTAGGTGACTAAGCTATTTTCAATTTTGGTTTAGTTTGGACATTGTTTGGTTTCGTTTTGCAATTTATGAGCTTATATGGACCTTTATTCAAATTTTCCATATCTAGGGTTTTATTTGTAATTTTCACACATGCATTATGTGCCTCATAAATGTTCTTAATATAAATGTTATAGTTTCTCCTTTTCATCGAATGTGTGGTGTTTTCTAGTTAGGGCTGAGGACCTAGGGTTTCACACCTAAATACCTAAATCGATGATTTTTCTTAGTAAGCTAGGGATCCAATGGTTTTCATCCTATAGCATGGAATTCGATGATTTTCTCTAGAGGCACAAAAAATTATGGTTTTCCATGTAGTATGCACCAACTGATGGTGGATCATGGTTTGCATATGTGGGTAGGTATGGGCATGATCCAATGGCTTTTCTGATGATACAACTCGATAGTTTCTCTAGGTATGCCAACTGATGGTTTTCCTTGGTTGACAACTGATGGTAGATCTACTTTTAACAATGTCAAGCATGCTTTCAACCCTCAACCACCTTTCTCTATCATCCTAGCCTTATATACTCCTATCCTCTCTCCCACACAAACTTTTTGCACTCTTTCATCTTCTTCTTATTGCTTGAGAGGTCCACCCTCTTGCATGGGGGAAGAAGGAGAACTCTTGAGTACTAATCTTGGTCAAGCTTGGTTGCATATCACTCTAAGGGTTTGGATCTACCTTCTCTAGGATCCTTTGGGGCTTCCTAACTGTAACGACCTCACTTTTCTACAACCCCCAATTAAGGAAGGCCAAAAAGATAAAGTCATTACTTACAAATTTTCCCAAGGATCCCGATTTAGCAAATAATAAATAATAGAAAACAATTTCATTAATTCACAAGTATTGTTTACAAAATGCTTACATGAAATTTCATTATGAGAACTGTACATAGAGAAGAAGTGTGTATCTAAATCCTCCTTACTTAGATTAATGTATTCACATGGTTTCATCTTCATCTTCATGGCCATTATCATGTATATCATCATATACCTAAAATGTCGAGAAACAAAACATAGTTAGTATGACAAGTCATATCGATATGTGGGGAAACAAAAGTTCACAAGTAATGATAACAACATAATTCAACAATTAATGTTTAACAAACCAAATGTAAGATTTTCACCATGACTACCCAATCTAGGTTTCCCCACCCTCTGTCATAACCCCTCAGGGCCTCATACTGCAGTATTCACTGTCTTCCCCAATCCAGGCAGATGACTTCATCATGTCTCCCCTTATCCAGGCGGGTGACTTCATCATGTCTCCCCCTATCCAGGTGGGTGACTTCTCATGTACCCCCTATCTAGGCTAGTACCAAAATATGCCTTCCCCTATCCAGGCAGATGGCCTTTCCATAGATCCAGAGGTGGCTTAGATTCGGGCTAGTTGTGTTCATATATAATGTGATAATCATAGTCACTTTAAAGTTTGCATGGAATGAAATAAACAAGCAGGCATATATTTTCAAACCATTTGAACAAATCTCCAGGAAACCATGTTAAACTACACATACCTTTGCCAAGCAGATTATTCAATCATACTTTAAGCATATTGTCCAAGAAAGTAAGCAAATCAAGTAATCGTCATATAACCTGCATTACATAAATTCTAAAGTGTCACCAAACATATTAGATACATTATACCCTACTTGGTCCAAATGTAGGGTTTTGGTTTTGGATAAGGAAAAAGAGCATTAACCCTATATCCATCACATATTTAACATAAGGTGATCCATAGTTACTAGATCCATCTTATCCTCTCATTAAGATCACTTAGATCAAATATGTTCATTAACAACATAGCAAGTTAAGATCTTTAGCCCTAATTTCACACATTAAAGATTATCCACATTAGAGACCCTAATTACCTTTTCATTATTACCATGATTACATTTATTATCATTATGCTCAACAAGATCAGATAATAGCATAAAAGAAAGTTTTTTAACGTTTTCATCATTAAAATACCCAAAACAAGGGTTTTTAAGCATTATTCATCACTTTAATACTTCTTTACACTACATTTATAATAGGGATCATATTTTGGTCTCAAACATATTTCATTCAGATTTTGCATCGAACACAAGATACTTATTGGATCTAATATAAGAATTTTCGTGTATCCAGAATACCATTATCTATAAACTGGTTATTTGGATGTCTTCATCCAGGGTTGTAATGGGGGCGCAAACTCTCTTGTGTCCAAAGTTTTGGTAATACAGTAACACGCTTTTTGGACCGACCAAAAAAAGTATGGATAATGAATAAAATAAATTATAAACTATTTGCATTTGTTGCAGTTTATTCTCCTGATCAATTTTCATATATAATTTATTTTCATCTGAGCTATGTAGCAATTTCTACGATTTTTGCAAAATAAAGCTAATTGGGCCAATCCCCGATTGACACATCAGTAGAACTATTTCCTTTTATTATTTAATCGAGATTCTTATTATTGACCTTGGAATGACCAACGTACCCTGCACAATTATATGTCTGACCACGCGGACGGGAGTATCTCTGTCATTCTCCCAACGGTCGTCCCCTTTCCCACTCCCGACTCGAGTAAGTGGGATAGGGTCACCGCTGAACCATCTCTGGGCCTGGGGCGTTTGTCGCTGCGGCCAGGGGGAAGCACCCAAACCCTCGACCTATCTAGTCAGACCTCGGTAGATGCTTCATGTGGCCAGAGGTGATCGACGGCGACTGTACGGAGTTCTACATTGCTAGGGTTGCTACATGCCAAACCATTGGAAATGACGATCGAAAGTTCATACCAAGGCATTCTGTGCATGACTCATCTCATCTGTGGTTGTCAGTCGCTACCACCATGATGAGAAACTCACTCCTCTCCTTGTAGCTTGCAATGCTACCTATGATTTTGAAGGGTGTGTGCCGCTCAACCCTCCTCCCGACACTCTGCCATGTTCCCATGGGCGATGAAGATCAGGAGCTTGGCAAGGCGACGCTTGCCAGTCTTAAGGGTCATCTAGGCACTCAAATCCCCTCCTAGAACCTACTGCCAATGAAGCTGTGAAGGTCTGGTCATGGTACCATCTTAGTGAAGATCCAGCGACTGGTCCCCTTGTGTTGGGTTTTGTCCCGAGAACGATGGCTCTTTGGTCTTTATATAGATCCTCGTGGGAACCCTAAGGTTAGGGGAAAGATGATGATGGGATAGAGAGATGGGTGAGGGATGAGTCTTGTTTCCCTTTTCATGCATGCATAAACATTGAGAGACTTTCATGTTAGTAGTTTACTAATATGGGAAGGATTCTAAACATATTCTCCACTGACTCCCTTGGTTAAATATTCATCACCTGAAAGTCATTAATAAAACAAATATTCTTTCCATCATTGTTCATTGCCTTTCCTATGATGGCATAATCCAAAATATTCTTTTTATTAATCTCCCTCTCTTTCTCATGGTTAAGGATAAAATTTATAGAAAGGGAATGCATGGTTTCCAAAGGAAGGAATTCAAGATCTTTCCATCTATATAAACTCATATATTCACGGTCCACATATTTACTTAATTGAAAAATCCATTGAGGCACACATAAAAAACATGTCACCTATTGATTAGTAAATTCTAGAATTCTCTCTCTTTCTCTTATTCTTTTCAAACATACCAAAAGGCAAACCAAGGTAACACTATTTCGTGTCCCAAACATTGTGTTTCCAATTATGGCTAGATAACAACTCTTTTAATTATCTAACACATCATATATATATATATATAAATATATAATGGAAACATTTACCATATCAAAAGTCATAACTATTTATTCATGCATGAATTTCTTTTATTTATTTATCTTGTACAAAAAGACCCGTGCCACAAGGCAATTAACATTATTAATACACCAATAATATCACTGAGGAAATGTTAGATTAATTCATGCATCATATTTTAGAATTCAATTTTACCAAAATTGAGGATATTACATTCACTCCTCCTTAAAAGGAAATTTGTCCCCAAAATTCAAACCTAGTAAACTTAAGGTGAATGACATCTCATCTTATAGATACAAAACTTAGGGTTATCACCCTTCCTAGAACATATTTCATTGATACAAAAATTCCTTAAATTATGACTAAGTTTGATATCCAAATTCAATTCAGGATGTTTCCACATTCCCATTCATTTTACAACATTATCTCTTAGCCATTTCTTTCTCACTTGTATTATCATTCCATTTGGTGATTATCTTCTCACCTAGGATTCCATCCTATTATTTAATAATCATCTCATAAGGGTGAGGCAACTCCGCAAACCCTGGGTCATGTCATGAAGTTCAACTTAAGGTATTCATTCTCATATGTCAATTTTTAGCACAACATGTGTCTACACAATCTCTCTCATAATGAGATGAAATAAGCACTTGGCTATTGTCCAAATACAAAGTTCATCTCATTCTAAGAGCAGAGATAGTGTACACACATCATCTTAAAATTTCACATTTAGGTTGAATTATCCTCTGCATGACTCTAAACTATACATACTTTTTATTTCCAAAAAAACTTATATTTTGTGAAGTCAAGTTATTTCTCACTCTTGAGTTTGTACACAACTCCTTTCATTATTACATGACTTCTTATATCTTTTATATTTATACCTCATGTATTATGAGCCTTAGCGCCACTTCCTTGAGGTCTCTAGGCATATAGGCACTTTTGGAGTGATTTCATCCTTATGCATATAGGGAGTGCCTCTCACATTCACCCCTTGGGCGACATGAACATCATGAAGGTGCCAATCTCCTTAGCCATGGGCCTTAGGCAACATAGTTTTTACCTCCTGACCAGATGGTCTTATGCATTAGGGAACAATCAACTCGTAATCCCATCCATGTACCTTTAATACTCCCTACTCGACCTTAGGATTGACTTAGGACTCTACCCTTCCTAAGGGTTTCTTTTGAGATGTCACATCTTCTGAGCACATTATTCTCTCATTTAATTCTTTAACTCGGATTCCCTTCATCTCTCTATTTTGAGTACACATTATGCAGTATAGTCCCAACATTGGGCTCAGGCCACCTTTCCTCTAGGGCTTGGTGCCATGTCCATCTTCCCTCCTGGGCTTGACCTTCTGTGATCTTCCCCTCCAGGGGCTTGATCCTAAAATTCTACACTATGGAGTTAGGCCACCTTCCCTCCTGGGTTTGGTGCCTTACGGTCTTCCCTCATGGGCTTGAACATTTCATGACCTTCCCTCCTGGGCTTGGTCATCCACTTAGGCCACCTTCCCGCCCAGGCTTGATGCCTTACTGGTCTTCCCAATTGTAGGCTTCACCAATTGTGTCACTCAGAGATGGCATCCTTGGTTTCAAAGAATATATGTTGCTTTCATCTATATCTTTAACTCTTCACCCCTATAGGTGAGGAATATGGTTATCTCAATACTTAAATACTTTTATTCACATACCTTTCAAGAGAAAGTCCTAGCCTAGGGTGCCTTCTTGGCTCATAGGAGGGGGTTAGGCTCTCTAGACACAACCTGATCCCAATATCTAAGGTTTTTCCTCCCTCATAGGTCATCTTACCACTCTTGGGTTGACCCACCCCAGGTTGGCATAGTAACCCTAAAGGTTTGATATATATCTTTCATCATTATGCATACATTTTTATCATTATACTTCTCAACCCATATTTGCTCAATTTCTGGGATACCCCCTCATGGTTTCTATCCATTTAGTGAACTTGGGTCACCTTCCCCTCCAGGGGCTTAGTGTACATCATCCTTCCCCTCCGGGGGCTTGGCCACCATCACCAAACTTCTAGAGACAACACGAGGGGTTTGAGAAAGTTGTATTCAAACTTTCATTTTCATATATATATATATGTATATATATGTATGTATATATATAACTATTGGGTTGATATATTTCTTAAGACCTCTTACATAAGTGTTATGCTCCTCGTGCACACATGCATGGGAGACCAAGTCAATTAACTCATTTATTTTCATATTCTTTCACATGCATCCTTCATGCATGGGTTACCAAAAACATTTATATTTTCTCTTTCCTCTTACCCTAATTGGGTTCATATGGGTAGGGTACCATATTACCCCACTATCCACATTTCTTACGGCTAGGATTTTAGGGTTAGGTTTAGGGTCTACACCCTACCTCTTAGGGTTTCTACGCCCCTTGAACCCTCTAGGGTTCTCCTAAACCAACCCTAGTCCCATCTAGGGTTAGCCCCCTATGGAAAACTAATCGGCCTAAATCGTGCGTCCAAAATGGACTAGATCTAGAGTAGTCAGACTCTTAAGATAATAACTCAACACGAAATGCCCCACAACTATTATACGTCATCTGACATAGTAATTGGGGTCAAACCACAGGGACAAGGTCGACAGATGTAAAGTACACAGGGTCTCACACTCTTATACTCCAGGAAAATAGATGATTTAATAAGGTTTTTCCCTAAGGAACGATGGTGCTCAAGACAAAACAAAGAAAGTTAAGAAAAAGAAAGAAAAATAACAATAAAGTAAAACAAGAATGAATCGATAAGAAACAAAGATATGGAAGGGAACTTAGATCGGGTTTCACCTACTAAGGTCTCTCACCAACATGCAAAACTCACTCCCCTTTGTATACTCCTACCAAGATTACAAGTAGTCATAGAAATGTCTATTCCCTCCTCTCTCGAGATAAGGATAGATCTAGGATCTAAGGTGGCCTCCCTCTCGAGATAACAACCTTACAACCACAAAGCAAACCATATGACCATAAGCTTTAGCAATACAACATTCTCGTACATTCATACTACTCCATAACACTAGATAAAGAAGATACTACTCATTCGAGGTACCAACAATCACACATCACAAGATGGTAGCTAAGGATACAAGTGAAGCATTAAGCACACGTATATGGAGATAATCTTGATATGAACATATATATATATATATATATATATATATATATATATATATATATATATATATATATATATATATATATAGGGCTTATCTTTAATACCTGCATGGGTAGCCTGATTTTTCGCTAATCGCACATCCAAAAGAGTAACTATATGGCATACAAAAGTAACTCTAAAGATCAACAGAGTAACTATATGGTACACAAGAGTAATTATGAGATAAAAAAAGTAACTGCGTAGAAAATATACAGTCAGTAAATATATGGACAAGTTTTTTTATTTGGGGGGGGGGGCAAATGATATTATTTTTGGATGAATTTTTTTGGGGAGCTAGATAAAATGTTCCTCTAAAATTGCGATTTTTTTTAAAAATGACGGGAAGGGTGCGCAGGTATCTACCCACGTGGGTATTAAATAAATCCCTATATATATATATATATATATATATATATATATATATATACAGGCTAGAATACACTTGAGTGTAAAAATCACGTTGTACAACCCAATGGTGTTTGCCTATCTAGACCATGTTTTTCCAAAATCTAATCCATTAATCTTCATGGTTACAATAATAATAGGCTACATACAAAATTTGAGCTCATTTGGATGAGTGTAAGTCACTCATACAAGGACAACAAAATCGATGCACAAAACTATTTTGAAATGCATGATTTTTACCTCCTTTAGATGCATGACCTATAAGTGTCCAAATGAGCTGAAATTTAGTGGATAATATGTTCTTAAGATATTTAAGAAGATGAACGGTTTAGATATTTCAAAAATTTATTGCATCTTTAAAAATACTGAGGTGTATGGTGCCCCTGGTACACTCGAGTGTACACTAGCCTGACTCTCACTCACTCTCTCTCTATATATATAAATATATAAATATAAATATAAATATAAATATAAATATATATATATATATATAAAGCAAGAATATACATGTTGGGAGAGCCTTAGTGGCTACTCCCAACCCGAGTTAAGTGTTTAGCCACACATTTTAACGGGAAGCATAACGACGTTACAAAATGATAGATACATCATAACCACAAAAAGGGAAAGAGGTACAAAGTAACAGAGGTGTTAGATCTAGAAGAGAGAGAAGACAATAATACACCAATATACTCCTTCAGATCTAGATTTGGGATGGATGGTGCGAAATCCCTTCTTCTTTCTAAGAAGAGGGGCCTTCAATCTTCTCTCTCCTTAGCTTCCGCCTTTGAAGATCCAAGACGGATCAGATGGATGAGAGTGGGTATGGAATTTGGTAGCACTCTGTGGTCCTTGATGATCTGATGATGTGACAAGTCGAGGTGGGTGGCCTATTTATATGTGTTTCCCATTGACTTAACCATCCACACCGTGGTCGAGGCTTGGTATCAGTTGAGGCTTGATTGCGGTCGATCGAGGCCTCTCCTCAGTCGAGGTCACCATAGTGGTTGGTCGAGTTAGCACCTTGGTCGAGGCATGGCACCACCTTGGTCGTGAAACCACCTTGGTCGAGTTATGGCACCACCTCAGTTGCGGTCCCACCTCGGTCTTGAGATGGCATCACCTCAGTCGAGGCACTACCTCAGTCGAGGTCGATTGAGGTTGAGATGAATGGGTTGTTGGCCATGACCGAAATGGGCACGAGGCACCGCGGTCGTGAAACATCAGTGTGACCTTGGGGACATCAACCACGGTGAGAGGGTCCCCAGTGGTCAATGAGATGCGGTCGAGGGGCTAACCATGGTCGTGGCTTGATGTGACCCTGCAAGGATGAAAAAGGTGTGCAAATGAGATTCTTGGCATAAAGTGCTAAAATAAGTGGAAAGAGTCTATAAAAGATATGTTAGGAGAGGTATAAAATATATGCAAAAAGTGTATAAAATTAGATATTATCAACTCCCCCAAACTTAGAATCAAGCCAGTCCTCAGGCTAAGGGTAGGTTTGAAATCATAGAGAGAAGAGAAATTTTGACAAAATTTTGCAAAACTAACATTACCGTGTTATTTCATTCTTACATCAAAACACCTGTGGTATGTTCACTCAATCCTAAAATCTCATTCCTCCCCCTTCACAACAAGAGTTGCACAACTTCGAGTTCTTACCATTGCCTTTGGTAGTAAAAGGTCTCTCCTCAATGTATCACCCCTTCCTGCGTTAGGTTGCTAGCCATACTAGTACAACATCTCCTTGAGGGGTATCTTTCACACTCTTCCTTTACTTTTAGTTGGCCCTATGCTGGTGTGTTCAGTTAGGCTTCAGGCTTTTAGTGTTTTCCTCTTCTCCTAATTTCCCCTCACCTACAACTGTCGTAAGGACACTGTTTCCCTTAGGGGCTTCTGACGTTAAGTCAGGTGGTTGTGTGAGGTTCGTTCAGGATTGTAGGTGGGTAAATTTGGCTTCAAAATTCCACTAATGGGCACGACATATCTGCATTTGTGAGTGCAGCAATACACCGGCCGTGTGGGACCCTTTGGCATCTTTTGGGTACAACTCTCGTAATATATATTTTTTCTTTTCTTTTTGGCTTTTTATATCTACTCTCTGGTTTGGGTGAGCGGGTTTTTATGCGGTCTTCTGGGCGGCCAAGCCTCTTTTCATCCCAAAGTGGGGATACTTAAACTCAAAAGGGGTAGCTATTTCCTTCTCGAGGGAGGTGATGATTTTCTGGATGGAACTGTCAGGTTAGGGTGGTTGGTCAGGAGTATGGATCGACAAAGTTCTCTAGTTTCCAAGGGTTTAATAAGCTTAGGATTGTTACACACACAATGTCTTATTGTAAAAATGAGATAAAACTATTTTGTTATGCTTCTTGTTTTACTTTTATATACATCAGTTGCTTGTATATTCCTCTCCAGAAACAAAAGGACTACAACCTTTAGGAAGGGAACTGAGAAACTCAAAGGTAACTACACAAAATTGTGACTTATAATAAAATTTCCTTAAAGCATAATTTTTTTGCAAAATCAGTTTGGCGGGAACTAAAATATGTACAAGTAAAAATTTTGAAAATTTTGGGATGGAATTGTACTTCTCACTCCCGTTTATAACTCCTTCACCATCAGGGTGTCAAAATTAGAGTTAGGTGTATAAACGAGCTTG
The DNA here is from genome assembly GCA_963693085.1 of Alisma plantago-aquatica. Classification (NCBI taxonomy): domain Eukaryota; kingdom Viridiplantae; phylum Streptophyta; class Magnoliopsida; order Alismatales; family Alismataceae; genus Alisma; species Alisma plantago-aquatica. The sequence goes on along the minus strand of OY856413.1, from coordinate 77,332,337 downwards.
CTTTATTTCTACTAACTGGTCTTGGTGGCCCACTTTGACTCGAGGAGCATGATAGCATACACTCTGCGTAGTGGGTGGTATTGCTCATACTGCATACCCTCCACATTTGTGTTCAATGTGTCTAGGGCCATCATCCAGGCTAGAAAGTAGAAGCCACTATCATTTGACAGGGGCACTTGCTGAGGACTTCTGTGGCAAAACTACATCTTCTTGAAGTCTTTGCCTTCTTTATGCTTGTACCCTTTGCCGTGACTCTTCAATGTCTTTACAATCGCCTCAGTGCATGTGATTATCTTCTCTTCTATAGGTGTCTTTACAGTAGTCATATTTGTTTTCTTGTTCAGTGTGAAGGATGCGTCTGAGCTATTGTATAGTACCACAATCCTTTTAATTATATTGACTACTAGCAAAGTCCAATGACTGTCATGAAGTATTGATTGAAAGATGTAGTCTAGGAGAGACGTCGCTAAGCATTGATGTAGGTGTTCCTTTTCCCCTGATCTCTTGTCTCTTAGGATGTCATCCACCAAAAGAAAATATACCATGTGCACATTTGGTATGTTGTCGTTTAGTAGAGATTGGTAAGCAGGCATGATGTTGAGTGAGAGGTACTCTCCTATTTTTAACGTATCTCAGAGGTCATCCTTCAGCACGTAGATACCATCCCTTTCAAAGATCACCTCTGTTGATACACCATCTTCCTTCAAGGATTTCATTATTGAATTTAGGGAGTCTAAAGATAGGCTCACATAGCGCCATCTGTCGAAATCCTCGAAGGTTGGCACTATTTCCCCAGTTGACCTATACAGTTTATCCTAGGGAAGATTTTCTTATTCTATCTTGCCTTCTTTTGGCTGACGTGCTAGAGACTGTTCTTCTTTTTCTTCTACTACTAGAGGATGCTCCGGTTTAGGTTCTGGTATTCTTTCCACAGTCACACTAGTGTCACCAGTGTCAGCTGTCCAACCTTCCTTCTAAGCTGCTTCTCTGACTGGCTCTGTAGGGTTGATCCACAATGTTTTGAGTTCATCCCTCCATGTCTTCTTTTTTGAGAGGGGATTTGTTGGTGAAGCCTCCACAGTACTGCGTATGAAGGCATCGTCGGGTCATTGAAGAAGTGGTGGTCATAGATAACCTCCATTACGTACATACCGCACAGTCCATGCAGATCTTCCGTGCAGAGATCTTCCAACGAGACACCCTTATTGATGGCTTCCATCATCCTTAGCACTATGAAGGTGCAGTCCCCTGTTCCAGCCTTTTCTTGGGGGACCTTCTTGTAGATGGAGAATAGCTTCCACATCCCCTTGTGTCTATTGTATGCTGATTGTATAGCTCTTTGTAGATGTAGCGGAACCTTCATGATATCTCTTGCTTCCTTGTTCTTGTAGATTAGGGAGGTGTTGTCCAGTTCAACTACGCAGTAGTTGAACACGGTTGTTCGTCTTTCATATAAGTTGATGACAATAAGTGCCCAATGCTTTATAGTCCTTATGGGCATGACTACAAATCTAGTTTCTTCCCTGCTCACTACACATTGTAGTTCTATCACATCAGCAACTTTGTCCTTTCCTTTGAATAAGAGTCCTGCTAGATGCATGGTGTCATTGAACACTAGTTGTACTTTATCTGGATGCAAGAATTCTTCAAGTAGGGTGGCACACAACACTTCAAACAACTTCTTATGTACACGTGCCCTTGTCTGGAAAATCCCTTTGAAGTGATCTCTATTCAGTGACCTACCCTTGTTGTGATAGATAATGTCAGCTCCAGGCAGGTTGCCATCCAGTATATCAGCAAAGATGCGGACATATCTACATGTTATCCTTGATAATTTAGTCATGTCCATACCTTCCATCTTGTAGGGTAGAGGAGGAGCCACACCTAATTCTACTTCACTGACTGGTGTGCTCTGCTTCCTGACTGGCTTGTTTGCAAAGAAAGAAGCGAGCCCACCTTCCTCATCTTCTGAGGTGCTTTCTTCTGTTGCTTGTGCTTCTATTGTAGGAGGTTGAACCCTTAATTCAGTCAATTTTGGGTTATCACCTTGCCTTCATCTTTTGTGGACATCTTTGCAGCTATGTCTTTTATTGGATGAATCACTTCTGACGGTTGCTCTAGCTCTACAACATTGAGTGCGGCTAACGTCACAACCATTTTTCCACCGTAGAAGGAGTCGTCTTGATCATACTGCTCTGGGTCTTTCAAGAAGTCATTGTAGATGTCCATCCCAAATGTCAGGTCATCCAAGAACTTATTTAGATATCTGATTTCTCATGATGTGAGATCTTCTGTCACTATGCTCTCTACTATGGTGATGACAACCTTCTTGGGATCCTCTGGTGCAGCCTTATCTTCTTCTAGACTGCTATTCAGATCGAAACCCTTTGACAACATATTAGCCCTCTTTGTCTCGTTGCCTTGATGAGTGTCTGACTGTGGCAGTGCTTCCTTTGACTATGGTTCAACCATCAGGGAAATTCTTACGTTGGTGCTCTCTTCCTTTGCTGCTGATCCTACACCGGTTCCCCCACATCGTCATCATCGTTTTTGGGGCTCTAAGAGCATAAGAAAGCATGTGATGTGGAAGGACTCGTCAGGCGCTTGGTCTTCTTTCTCTGCCCCCAACCATCAATTTCTTGGCTTTCAACTTCTAGCTACTGGCATTCTTCATCTAAGCATTGATGTTCCTTCTTGAGTCCATCCAACGCTTCCTCGTACCCTTTCCTCATGAGCTCCTTGTTTGCTTGCACGGCATCCCTCTCCTTCCTGAAGTCTATCATCTCCTTGGTGAAAGTATTTAATTCCCCCATCAGTGTGTTCTGGGTGCTCATCACCCCTTGCATGAACTAGGGAAGTGCTTCAGTCCTCTTATTCGATGTTTGTACCTACATAGTTAGCATACACATGGTGGAGGTAATATTTACATTTATTTCAAAAGTTTGGTGCATGTGTTGCCACATGACATTAAACTTATTACCCAATAGATCACTGAACGTGTGCGGGAAGTGTTGTTGCTGGTCCATAGGCGTGGTGGAGGCTCTAGGCTCCTTCAGTTATGGAGATGACATTGTTGGGCTGGGGGTTCTCACCTCTGGTTGTCCCAGGATTTATAGGATCATGTCTGGGATTACTAGGTCAAGTATAGCCTCGGGGTCCTCGTGAGCCTGGTTGATTTCTTTTTCGGCCTCATCATGCTGTTCTATTGTTGTAGCTTCAAGGCGTGCATGATCAACCTCGTCTATAATATTGACTTCAGGTTGGCACCCCTCACTCATTGCCATGTCAACTGGGAAGTGCAGTGAGGGCGGGCTTGGGGCAACAATCTTTTCTGTTATGTTCTTCTTCTTCTTCTTCTTCTTCTTCTTTCTTATTACCATATTCTTTCTTTCCTCTAGCTTCTTTATCTCTATCTCTTGAGATTTAGCTTTATCACCCTTCTCACCAGTTGTAGATGACTGATCTATTGTAGTGCGGATGGCCCCTGAGTACATCTTGTCAATGTCTTCTTGAGAAGGCCACATCTTGGGGGAGTCATAGTATGCCATTTATGGGAGGGGGAGGAGCGTCTTGGAGCAATTTTGCTTGTAGAAGAGCTTGTTTCCCTTCAATGCCAAGATCCATGTGTTGATGAGAGACTTTATATCAATCTTCGTGTGCCCGTTCATATTTTCGTACCTCATCAACTAGTTTACATCTATGAAATGATATGATATCTTCATGATTTGGCCTCCCATGTAGAACTCCTTTGTCTATTTTTCCTCCCCTCCCACTGCTGTTGATAGCCGTTCGATAAGAATTCTACCTATATTCACTAGCTTCTTATTCAACATGGACCATATTATGAAGAGGTCCCCTTTCATGACACCTCCAGTCTCTGACCTTGTGAATATGGTGTTGGCAGTTATCTTCTGCATCACCCTGATGAAGCACAAGGTGATGAGGGACGACTTGGAGTTCTTAGAATTGTGTTCTTGCTCCCCCGTCAAGTTTTCCCACATTCTATGGCTGCTGTAACCAATTGTGTCCTTCTCTCCAGGCGTGACGGAGAAAGCCCGTGCTTCTTCAGTTGTTCTTCTAAAGATAATGCTAAGCATGGCCTCTGTGATTGTGTGAGACTTCCCCCTAGTCTCACTTCCATCTTGAAGTCGCCGCTGCCCTTCTTGCATTCCACATCACTGATCGGGAACTTCTCTAAGGACTACAGGAATTATGCTATCAGTTATGTTAGTGAGGGATCTTCGAAGGTGGATAGGGTACATAGATTCACACCCTCTAGGAAGCTGAGTCACCCTGTTGTAGACTCCCATCTTCTTGAAGTCTTCTACATCCATATATCTGGTAGGCCTGAACCCCTTAGCCTACAGTATCCAGTCAAATTGTGACTAGTGCATAGGATCTCTTGGCACGAATGCCAATCTCTTCTAGTCTAGGGACACTTCCTTGGTCTCTTGTACCTCCTCATGGGCTATTTCTTTCTCCTACCCTTTTGTCTTCTCTACAACTGTCACCTTCCTTTTTTTGCTGATCTTTGCTTCCTTGGATTCAACCTTCCTCTTCTCCAGTTTCCTCAGCTTAGTTTTTGGAGACTTGTATTCAGAAGTCTCCGTATGAGATGTGTTCAGGGACTCCTCTAACTCTTCTGGCATCTTGTGGGCCAGGATGTAGTCGTACTTCTTTTTCATCAGCTGCAACTGAAGTCTTTTTGTTGGGGAGAGGTCTAGATTGTCTCTTAGGGCATTTGTTATCTTCTCGAGGATTTCCTCTACCTCCTTTAGTGAAGTCACCTTCTTCATTAAAGTGTCTTTAGTTGAGGTCATCATTCTGAAAGTTTCCACATTAATTTTGTTTTTAGCACAATTGAATTATCTTTTAATTAATCATCATCAATTTTATTTTATTATCATGTATATGTATATATATATATATATATATATATATATATATATACATATATATATATATATTTCGTTCAATTTTTCATGGGATCGCAACCGTGGCCTTAAATAAGAGGTGTGCCGTGACCGTGGCAGGTGCCATGACTGCGGCATCACTGAGCATATTTATCGAATTGTGAAAATGATATTCCGCGACCATGACTTGGGGTGCTGCGACCATGGTGGATTACTCTAAAATGAGAGATGGCACAACCACAACCAAGGAGAAAACAAGAGGTACCTGAACCGTGGCCAAAAGGCACTACGACCGCGGTCGTCACTCGACCAATTTTTACGCTTAAGGAACAATGCGACCGCGGTTAATGATAGGGTGCTGCGATCGCGGCACCAGAGTAACTATTTGATTGGAGATGGTGATTGTGGTCCAAAACCTAGTTTGAGAGGCCACTGTCCAAGGTCAAGGTGGCAGAGTTCTGTGATCAAATCGCACCCCAAAACCCTAAACTAAGTTAAACTACGTCGCAAGAATCACGAATGAGGGAAAGATGCTGGTGAGCATCACGAGCTAAATGTGGCTGAGCCATGGTGGTTTCCACGGAAATCTCGAGCCGATTGTTCAGCAAACACATGAAAAGACTACGAAGCATATGAAAAACAATGATTAGAAATCGAAGGTAGTCGATAAGGCATCGGGGGAATACCTTAGTTGAGTTAAATGATGCTAAATGACATTGACGGCAGAGCTAGGAGGGGCTTGTAGCAGTGGAAGCATGACTTCATTGGCAGAGGTCAGAATTGGGCTTGTTTATCATCTTGCACACTCGTGTCGAGGAGGCTTGTTTGACAATTCAGAGATTTTAGAGTTTGAGCGAAAGAAAAACCATGTTCTAAAGGGTTTAACTATATATACCCTTGGGTGCCGCGACCGTGGCGTGAGGATCACCGTGACCGTGGTCATGCTCTTTCTTCACATATGCCGCAACCGTGGTCCATTGCTGCAAAGAGAGGGTACTGCGACTGCGGTGTACCCCTCCTCGACCGATGCTCATGCTATGACCATAGTCCAGGCTATGACTGCGGTCCTTCCAAACCAAAATAACATGAAACCAATTAAAGAAAAACTTATTCTTCCAAACAAACCCTCTTAGGTAGAGAAGGATTAAAACCCATAAAGTATTTACACTCCTAGTAGAAAAGGGAATTTGAAATATAAGAAATGAGAGGTACATAGATCAAGTACTAAAGTATGATATGAAGAAAAATATGAACTAATGAAAACAACAAAAAACCTGGGTTCTGACACGATTTTACCGTGCGTATAACGCAAGTGCACACGTCAGAGTAATATAGGCCTTTGTGAGGCCCAAGTCGAACACAGGGACATTGAACTATCGGTAGACTACTTACTAACTACTTATGATCTGATAGACCGATTAAAAGGTTTTGAGAGTTGATTGAAAAATAAAAGAAAAATAAAAGAAAACAAAGCAATCGATTAAATGTTAAGTTTAATCAATTTATATGGGAGTCTTTAGGATTGTGGTTTCACCGCAAGTTCTCATTGTATTTATTTCTATATAGTTAATCAAATTCATCTCTCATTCTGGGTAGTGGCCTGTAGTAAAAATTGTTCACTGTCGTGATACAACTCACTACCTAAATCTAGGTCAGTTCCACAGTTGTAGTAACCTATACCCTAAACTAGGTGCATGAAGACCAAACTCTGGGTTTCCACCATTAACCGTACATCACCTTGTTCAAGGGATTTATTAATTAATGTGAATTTCATCTCTTTTCAACCGTTAATTCTTCTTTCAAAGTAATTAAAGGCATTAGATTATCATTAAGGTGATCAATCATAATGATATAATGGAGAAAACGAAATCATACCACGAATTTGAGAGACAAAATATGAATTACTATGATAAAAACGTCATACAACGATTACGTGGGCTACTCCCGGTCCTAAAGACAAAGGGGATTCGCCCTGCATGTTCATCTCAACAAAAGACATGATGGAAGACGGGGAAAACATGGAGAAAATATGGATAAAAGTAATGTAAACCCCTGAACGGAGAAGATCCAAGCGTTCCTCGACATAGAATGCACGATCTACAACCTTTCGGCGGTGGAAATCGTCTTCTGCGGCACTCAGAATGATCAGGGCGTGATTCTGGGCTACGTTCTCCTCTCCACACTCCTTGGGACTTGTGCATCGGCTAATGACGTGATAATCTTCTTAGGGCCGCCGTCATTAGGTATATGGACCACCTTTGGTTGCCAAAAGATCACCATAGTTGGATTAGGATCGATCTGGAACAAAACATATCCTAACAGCGTGTCGATGGTATCGACCCGTCATGGTATCGGCAAGTTCTCTTCTCTTCTCTGAAGTTCCGCCTGATGCAGACTCGATACCATCGACGCGTATCGACATTGTGTCGATACTATCGACAGGTTGATTGTTGGCTCTCTGAAGGTATCTCGATACTATCGACTTTCGTATTGATAGTATCGACTCATCTTGGCTTCTTGCGGCTGTCTTCCTGTGACTGTGACGATACTATCGACACAGGTCGATGGTATTAACAGATGTGTATACTTGTTTTTCCTGAAATTGCAAGACAAAGCCGAATCAACTATGCTAAAACCCATTATTATGATCGTTTATAATCAAAAAGATAAAATATGAGAGATTTGATATAAAATGAGATTATAGACTAAAGCGAATGAATCATGTGATACTAACCACAAAAGTGACTAATAAACACATAAAACATATGTAAAACAAGTCTATAAAAGTGACTCAAAATCATCGCATCAAACTCCCCTAAGCTTAAACATTGCTCGTCCTTGAGCAGCAAAACTATAGAATAAAATTGTGAGGGTCAACTAAATAACAGATTATCACAACAGACATTGCCTTATGATCCCCACCAAACATTCACATCCTGACCCTCACTAATCACAAAATGATAATTACCCTCTAGGCAACAATGATCATCCATAAGAGATATCTACCCCAAGATTGATGAACACTATCAAATAAGGCAGTTAATATAATAAAATCCTCCGGTTCCATCTTGGTGCACCTTTGTGATCTTCTATCTATGTTGCTCGTTCTATCTACCATCTAAATGGAAGAAGATCTCCTGATATTAATAAATGAGGAGATAATCACGGGTGTCCTACCAATTAGAGCAACGAGTGGATCGAATAGGTGGCTGTGGAAGAAATGGAGGCATATAACAGTCAATCATGCAGTACAAAATTTTATGCCCTATCATGCTGCAAAATGCACGTGAAAATGTCCTAATGCTATATTTTAGGTGGAATGATGCATGTACTATCATTCTATCCCAATGAGAGACAGAATATCTACAGAACTACACATGTGCTTGATCTTATTATTATGCAGCTGAACAAATTCCTTTCTCCCTCTGATCTTCATGTTTTTTTCTCAAGCCCTTATCTTGTTTAATAGAACAGGATGAATTTTCAATATCTTTCTCTTGGGCTTATTAACATATCTATTATTTTTTTCTTTTTTTTTCTTAACTTTTCAGAGAGTATGAAATAAGTCCTTTATTTGCAGAAGAAGCAAAGCACATCATTGTACAAGATGATTAAAGTTATGCAAAATGCAACTAAAATGACATTGACATGCACTCTAGTTTTTTTTTAATGCAGGATTATAATGCAACATTTTTCTTTTTTCTTTTCTTTCTTTCAATGCAACAAATGTAGATACTAACTACAATGCAATCCTATCTACATGATATGCAATCAAGAAATGAAAAACTGTATAGTGCTCCCAATTCTTGTGGTGGAGTGTAGATAAGATGAAGTGGATAGATCACAAGATTAATTGACAGAACCATTGGAAGATATTATATGTCCCTCCTTAATGACATGTGTAAAATCAAGATGTTTCTCGCTCTTATTTTAGATTAAAATCTCATTACCATTTGATCAGTTCAGGCTCAACGTCCAATTCTGTCCAATTTCTTGAATCATAGGCATGTACAGTTGTGGTCTTAGGTTTTAAAGTTGACAAACCCAATTATTTTCATAAGTCGCATGCTCAAGTTCAAACAAAGCAAGCTTGCAATTTCATTAAAAATTTCCAAATTGACCCATAACTCCCATGTGACAAACAAAGAGATGACACATTAAATTAGACATCCACGATTACACTAGATAAATTGTGGATCCTAAAAACTAAGAAAATTTCTAGAACAACAGAAAAGGCAATAAATGATAAAAACTAAAAATAAAAGATAGAAAAAGATAGAAGTTGTTCCCAAATTGACCCATAACTCCCATGTGACAAACAAAGAGATGACACATTAAATTAGATATCCACGATTACACTAGATAAAATGTGGATCCTAAAAACTAAGAAAAGTGCTAGAACAACAGAAAAGGCAATAAATGATAAAAACTAAAAATAAAAGACATAAAAAGATAGAAGTTGTTCCATCTCCCCACTAAGCTTGAATTTGACTATGGACTCATAGTAAAAAATAATCTTAAAAGGTGGAACAGTGATACCAATCATTGTTCAGGTGGTGACGGGCACTGCGGGGCGGTGGGATCCCATGATGGATACTGCCCCTAGAAATTTGGATCATACGGGGGCATGGGCGGAGGTTGAGGATATCCCCTGAAGTAGTTTTGGCTCCAATAATTATCGTAGAACGGCTCCTGCTGCTGCTCGATCCTTCCCAACCGATCATAGACCTATTGTTGATTGGCGAACAGTTGATGCTCGTTCTCAAAGATAGCTTGCTGATTAACATAGAGCCGATTTGTAGCATCCTGAATATCAGGAAATGACGCAGTGCGCCACTGTTGCGTCTGCTGGATCTCCTGCAGCATAGAATACATTCCCTGCATAGAATAGGCATCCTCTCCTTGTTGAGAGGGCTGAGGTGGCGGAGGCTGTGAAGATGATGATTCACCCGGGTGGAAGTAGGGACGCTTCCGTGGGGCCACTCGTGAACAAAGAGGAGTGAAGGCCTCCTCTTCCTCTTCTTGATCGTTGCCGTAGACATTGTCGTCGTCGTTACCATCGTCTTCTTTGTCATCAGAGTCATCAATGTCTATGATGGGCCACCAAAAGTGTTGCACTCCCTGGATGTTGAAGATGGGATCGGGAAGCGCACACTCCTGGTACTCCTAGTTGACATGGCATTGTGCATAGGCCACGCTATCACAGAGCATAAGAAGGTTGGAGCGGTGTAAGTGATGCAGATTTACTTTATTCTTGTTGGACAGTGGAGTGAGTTGGGAAAAATCCAACCCAAGGTAGAGAGCAAGCGGTGTGATAATCCCCCAAAGTGGATAAGAGCTTTTCTTGTACTCCTCCGCACGGCCAACACACGCGTCAAGAAAAATGCGCCCCAATTGCACTCTTCTTTCTTCAACAAATTATACAAAAAGAACAAGTATGTCTCTTGAAATTTACTAAGCGAAATATCGCCTCGAGCAAATAGCATAGTACACAGCATGCGATGCAGAATCTGCACAAATGGATGTTTGAAGTCGGTGACGGCTGCATTATGATAGCTGACAGACTTGCCTGGAGGCCCGGTCACCAGCTGAGAAAATATGTCATCATAATCTGTCTGGTTGTCCAGCCTCCTGTGTTGAGTTGGAGAAAGGAACCAGTTGTAAATGGAATTGAACTATTTGAGGGTGAGGGTGAGGGTGTAGTTGTTGTTGTAGAGGTGAAAAGAAACTCACCCTTGTATCCACTCCCTATCGGTGGCGATAAGATCGTTTGGCACAACACATATGTCAAGCGATGCCATAAACTCCGACACCAGTTCTTTGTACGTCGGCCACTCACCGAAAAAGGGGTGGCCCTCAGCGTGGAACTGGACCTCATCAGACCTTCTGGCCATATGCTATGCTTGCCCCTCGAGGACATAGGCAAGGTTGGCCTCGAACCCAAGGTCACAGATCATGGTTCGATCGACATATCGGGTTGGCTCGATTTTCCACTTGAGCAACTCCTCGTATATTTTCCTTACGTCTGCCGAGGGATGAACAATCCTCAGACGAGGAATGGAGCTGGGTGGGGGAGGAACAAATGTTGCAATTTCCTTCGGGGCCACCCTTGAAGAAGAAGCTCCTTCTGTCCATACCATCATCACAGAGAGAAAGGGGAATAAGAAATAGAGCTCGGTGAAGGTCGGAGAAGACGATCTCCACTCGGTGCAGAGCTCGGTGAAGATATCCCGATCCTTGGATGCTCGACGAAGGCCTCTGGTCCCTCAACAATGCTCAAAGCACAAGTGGAAGGAAGAAGCTCTGAATGTGTGAAGAAAATTGAGAAACAACCCTTCCTTTTATAACTAATTTAGTCGTTGCTGCCGCTACGTCGATACCATCGATGGTGGTGTTGATGGTATCGACACCTGTAGCGCAATCCGTGTCTTCACTACTATTGACTGTTGTCAATTGCTTGATGTGGGGGCCCAGATCGATGACACGTCGATACTATTGACACAGGTCAATGGTATTGACCCATCCCACAGATCAACTTCCTTGATATGGTGGCCGCCGTTGATTTCTTCTCACGGATCGGTGACGTGGTGCGTCGATACCATCGATGGGGGTCGATGGTATCGATCCTTAATGGATCAATTACCCTCGCGAGGCTCGGGCGCCGCTTCCTTCCTGTTGTTGTGTCAATACCATCGACATGGCCATCGATGGTATCGACTTCACTAAGACAAAATCTTCTGTAAATCTTTAGGGATCTCACGAGTATCGACATCCTAGTCGATACTATCGACCTGGAGTTGTTTTTTCCTCGACGTTATTGATGGTATGTCGATACCATCGACGAGGCCGTCGATGGTATCGACTCAAAAAAATTTCTGCATCCGATTCCCTGTACCCATGTCGCTACCATCGACATCGTTGTCGATGGTATCGACTCTAACTCAATCCTGCATACTGAACAAATGATTAAGGTATCGTTTTTACACTAAAAATGAAATGAACTAAACTAACATGCAAATGTTAAAGAAAATGAAAGAACTACAATTTAAAACTACCAATGGTTGGGTTGCCTCCCAACAAGCACCCTTCTTTAACGTCTTAGGCTAGACAAAATCAAGCTCATTAGCTTGGAGCATTAGAGAGTGTTCCTAGGGGATCACTCAGTAGTTTGAACTCAACTCTATCCTGTCCAATCCCTAATGTCAAGGTACCTCTCCCGATAGCAGTGATAACATCAGCCGTCACTTGAAACGTCCTACCCAGTATCATCTCAGAACCCTTTAGTTGTGGCATGTCCATGACAATGAAATCCACCGGAAAGATAAACCTATCGACTTTTAAAAGTACATCCTCACATACTCCGTATGGATTCACAATAGACCCATCCGCCAACTCAATAGTCATGGAAGATTTCTTTAGTGTCTTCAATCCAAGCTTTTGGAACGTGTATAACGGCATAAGATTTATGTTAGCGCCTGAATCACACTGTGCATATGAAAAGTTATGGCCGCCAATTGATCCCGGTATGTAGAATCTCCCGGGGTCTTTCATCTTCTTTGGTAAACTCCCATGGATAAGTGAACTCACCGTCTCATTCAAAACACAAACGTCAATGTCTTTTATCCGCCTTTTATTAGTGATGATGTCCTTGATAAACCTTCCATATGCTGGAATCTGTTCTATCATTTCCACTAACGGAATATTAATATGGAGCTTCCTAAACATCTCCAAGAACTTATTGTAATGTCTATGCTCTTTCTTCGGCCTTGGACTATCTAAAAAAGATACAATTGACTCCTTTAGACGCTTGTGAGGTGGCACATATGGGCTATTCGGGGTCTCTTCCCCTAAGCTTGCTTTGCTCTGTCACCCTCTGGCGTAGGCTTCAACACATCAGTCACGGTTGGTGTGACTCGTGGCTGCTCATCCTTCTCGGCAGTTGTGACTTCACTATGTAATGTCACCTTTACCTACTCCTCCTGCCCAGATGTGGGCCCTGGTGTGATTGGTTTTTGGGTGGATTTCCTGAATGGGAATTATCCGCCTGGTAGTCCATATAAGCTACGGGGGTATGGCACCCTGGGATTAGCCTCCGTTTCAAAATGCATTTTGCCCTTTTCATAGACCTACTCCACCAGTGGCTCTGTTTCCTTAATCACAGATATATATTTCACTTGATGATGTACTTGAGCAGACACTGCATTACCAGCCGGTCTTTGTTGATTTGCATGCTTCATGGCCGCCGCTTCATGGCCGCCACTTCATTGGCGATTTGAGTCACCGTCATCTCTAGTGTCCACATCTGCGCTCCATGACTTTGCAATGTCTGCCCAAATTTAGTCAAAATCTCACCCTGGGACTGTAACTGCTTGCAGAACATATTCATCATATCTTGATTTTGTTTCACTACCTAGCTAATCAATTCAGTGCTTTTGTCCTCCACAACAACCTGTGGTTTTGCATTCGGATCTTGCAGGAAGTTGGTTGGATCCTTCCATGAGAATTTTCTGTCCTTCCTCCATGCATAATCATTGTTCCTATGGCCCTGTTGTTGCATAAATTTGACTTGGGCCTCCTCGTCGGATTCTTCTTCTTTCTCCACAAGCTTCTTGGCTATGAGATCTAATTTGTCATTCAGCTCCTTGATGGACTTTGACTCACCTGCGTCTCGAACCTGTTCGGGTGCATCTCTATCACCCCAAGACTACTTTTTGGCCATATTCTTCAAAATCTCCCAACACCTAGTACCAGTGTTGTTCAAGAAGAACCCCAAACATGCTGAATCTAGGTTGCTTCTATCATGCTCAGAAAGAGCAAAATAGAAAATCTTAACCTGTTTCTCCTTGTCCAACCCATGGTGTGGGCACCTCCTCAACATGATTTGAAAGCGCTCCCAAGTCTTAGAATATGTTTCACCTGCTTTTTGACTAAAGTTGTGGATCTTTCGTACAAGATCATTAGTCTTATCAGGCGGAAAGAATCTCTTGAAGAACACTTCGGCCATATGATCCCACGATTCCACATACTCATCATCTAAGTTAATGCAGCCATTCTCGGGCATTTCCCGCTAGAGAGCTGGGAAATAATTTCAAATAGAGTGTCTCTTGTGGGAACCTGTCAATTTTGATCATATCACAGTTCTCCACAAACTGGCTTATGTGAGTCACCAGATCTTCATTTTTGAGCCCGTGAAATGCATTTGATTTGACCAAATTTATTAGGCATGGATTGATTTTATAATTGGGAATGTTGATAGCCTGCCTCTTGATCGGCCCTTTTGATGCAGAGGTGGATGACGCCTTGATCTTCTCCCAGATGGTCTGCTCCTCAGCCATAGTTTCTGGTTCATAATCTGAATATATATCCTCAGGCTGATCTTGAGTGTTTTTTCCCTCATCGTTTGATCCCAACGGTGGAACCTATGGTGATGGTAGTGTGTAGTCTGTGCTACGCATTCTCACCATGCACTAGTACCTACATGGTAATAAATTTGATTCAGTACAGTGCTAGACGATTGTTAAATATGAAAGATAAACGATGAATTTCAAAAATAAAAATAAAAAAATGGCCTAGAGTAGCCTCTTGCAGCACTCGTAGTGCCGACAGTTGTCATGTCCCCGGAAATGGTGCCAAAAACTTGACATGATTTTACCGTGCATATAATGCAAGTGCACGCGTCAGAGTAACATAGGCCTTTGTGAGGCCCGAGTCGAACACATGGACACTGAACTATCGGTAGACTACTTACTAACTACTCACGATCAACTAGACTGATTAAAAGGTTTTGAGAGTTGATAGAAAAATAAAAGAAAAATAAAAGAAAACAAAGCAATCGATTAAATGTTGAGTGTAATCAATTTATATGGGAGTCTTTAGGATTGCGGTTTCACCGCAGGTTCTCATTGTATTTATTTCTATATAGTTAATCAAATTCATCTCTCATTCCGGGTAGTGTCCTGTAGTCAGAATTGTTCACTGTTGTGATACAACTCACTACCTAAATCTAGGTCGTTTCCACAGTCGTAGTAACCTATACCCTAAACTAGGTGCATGATGACCAAACTATGGGTTTCCACCATTAATCGTACATCACCTCGTTCAACAGATTTATTAATCAATGTGAATTTCATCTCTTTTCAACCATTAATTCTTCTTTGAAAGTAATTAAAGGCATCAGATTATCATTAAGGTGATCAATCATAATGATATAATGGAGAAAACGAAATCATACCATGAATTTGAGAGACAAAATATGAATTACTATGATAAAAACATCATACAATGATTACCCAGGTTACTCCCGATCCAAAGACAAAGGGGATTAGCCCCGCATGTTCATCTCAACGAAAGACATGATGGAAGAAGGGGAAAACATGGAGAAAACGTGGATAAAAGTAATGTAAACCCCTGAATACAGAAGATCCAAGCGTTCCTCGATGTAGAATGCCAGATCTATAGCCTTTCGGCGGTGGAAATCGTCTTCTGCGGCTCTCGGAACGATCGGGGTGTGATTCTGGGCTCTGTTCTCTTCTCCACACTCCTTGGGACTTATGCAGCGGCTAATGATGTGATAATCTACTTAGGGCCGCCGTCATTAGGTATATGGACCACTTTTGGTCGCCAAAAGATTGCTACAGTTGGATTAGGATCGATCTGGAACAAAACATATCCTGACGGTGTCGATACCATCGACGCGGTTCGATGGTATCGACCTGTCATGGTATCAGCAAGTTCTCTTCTCTTCTATGACGTTCCGCCTGATGCAGACTTGATACCATCGACGCGGGTCGATGGTATTGACCCCTTTTAGGCGTCGGTTTTGTCACCCTTCTGACACTGCAGCTCGACATCATCGATTGTATCGACATTGTGTCGATACTATCAACAGGTTGATTGCTGGCTCACTGAAGGTATCTCGATACTATTGACTTCAATGTCGATAGTATCAACTCATCTTGGCTTCTTGCGGCTGTCTCCCTGTGACTGTGTCGATACTATCGACACAGGTCGATGGTATCGACATATGTGTATAATCGTTTTTCCTGAAATTGCAAGACAAAGCCGAATCAGCTATGCTAAAACCCATTATTATGATCATTTATAAAAAAAGATAAAATAGGAGGGATTTGATATAAAATGAGATTATAGACTAAAGCAAATGAATCATGCGATACTAACCACAAAAGTGACTAATAAACACATAAAACACATGTAAAACAAGTCTATAAAAGTGACTCAAAATCATCGCATCAGGTTGCCTCCCAAGAAGTGCTTATTTAAAGTCTTTAGCTCAACTTTCTCTATCATCTTGTCTTCATTCTCCTTCAACAAGTGTAGTTGCTTCCTCACTCATTCCACTTGTTGCTGAGTTGGTTTTCGCTAAACTGAGTTCTGTTCTCCTTACAAAGGCTTGGTCTTCATAATATCTTTTCACTCTTTGTCCATTCACTTTGAAGGAAGCTGTCTTTTCTCTTACTATCTCCGTTACCCCCGATGGGTATATTTTCACTATAGAAAAAGAAAAAGACTACCTTGTTCTCAACTTCCCCAAAAATAACCTAATACTAGAGTTAAACAAAAGGACCTTGTCTCCTTCATGCACATATTTGTTCTTCAGATGGGCATCATGCCAGACCTTTGTTCTCTGCTTATAAATCCTTGCATTTTCATAGGCGTGCAACCTCAACTCTTTGAACTCTTAGAGCTGAAGGAATCTTTTCTGACCAGCTTTGTCGAGATCCAAGTTCAAAAACTTTATAGCCCATAGGGATTTGTGTTCGAGTTCAACCGGTAGATGATAAGATTTTCCACATATTAACCTGTACAGTGTCGTACCTATTGGTGTCTTATATATTGTGCGGTATGCCCAAAGTGCATCTTCCAGTTTCATGGGCCAGTCCTTCCTTGTATGACTAATAGTCTTTTCTAAATTTTTTTTGATCTATCTATTCAATACTTCCACTTGCCCTGATGTTTGGGGGTGATAAGGTGTTGCAACCTTATGTTTCACCCCATAATTCCTTAGTAGATATTCAAACTAATTCTCACCAAAATGTGATTCTCCATCGCTTATGACAATGCATAGTACTCAGAAGTGTGGGAAGATAATTTTCTAGAAAAGCTTAATGACTACTTTGGAGTTTCATGTTTGGGTAGCAACTGCCTCAACCCATTTGGAAAAGTAATCAACAACAACAAGAATGTACTGATTCACTTTTGACGATAGAAAAAGCCCCATGTGGTCGATGATATAGGTTTTCAGAGCACCTTTTAAATAGTAGCGGGTCATCCCAATAGTAATTCTTCAACTCAGAGAATAACTTGTTCTTCTAGTTATACGTTATCTCTGGTGGGAGTTGTCCACATGAAAAATAATTAAAAATATATGCGAACCAAGGTAAGCTCTGATCTTTTGACTGAGCCATAAAAAGAGCTTTTTCGACATACTTGTCATTCACAGACAATTTGTTTTATTCATCAAAAATTATTCTCGACAGGTGGTCTATGACCACATTTTCTTTCCTCTTTTGTCGATGATCTCGTGGTCAAACTCTTGCAATAACAAGGCCCATCTCAAAAGCCTTATCTTTGTGTCCTTTTTCTACATTAGGTACTTTATTACCTCGTGATCAATGTACACCCTTACCTTTGATCCTACTAAGTATGATTGAAACTTATCAAAAGCAAATATGATAGCCAACATTTCTTTCTCACTTGTAGTGTAGTTCACTTGGGCTTTGTCCAGGGTTCTACACGAATAGAAAATCACATGATGTTTCTTTTATTTCTTCTGTTCGAGGACTACCCTGATGGTGTAATCATTGACATCACACATGATCTCAAAAGGCAACTCCCAGTCTGGTGCCTTTAGGATAGGTGCCGCCGTTAATGCTCTTTTGAGGGTATTAAAGGTATCTAGACATTCAATGGTAAACTCAAACTCAGCATCCTTTATCAGTAGATTTGATAATGGATTGGAAATTTTAGAGAAGTCTTTTATGAATCTTCTATAGTATCATGTGTGTCCCAAGAAGCTTCATACTCCTGTGATTGATTTTGGTTGTAGGAGTTTTGATATGGCTTCAATTTTACTCAAATCCACTTCAAATCCTTTCTTTGAGACCTTATGTCCAAGCATGATGCCATCCTAAACCATGAAGTGACATTTCTCCCAATTTAAGACAAGGTGCTTCTCTTCACAGTGCTGCAACACCAAAGATAGATTTCTTAGGAAGGCTTCAAAATCCATCCTGTATATAGAGAAGTCATCTGTGAAGCTTCTACTATGTCTTATAGAAAGTATGAAAAGATAGATATCATACATCGCTGAAAAGTCATTGGTGCGTTACATAAGCCGAACGACATTCTTCAGAAGGCATAAGTGCCATAAATGCAGGTAAAAGTGGTATTTTCTTGGTCGTCAGGATCAACCAGTACTTGATAAAATCCTAAATATTTGTCCAAAAAACAAAAGTAGTCATGGTGAGCCAGCCTCTCCAAGACTTGGTCGATAAATGGCAAAGGGAAGTGATCCTTCTTGGTGGTTGTATTTAGCTTGCGATAGTTGATACACATGTGCCAGCCTGTCACTATCCTCATTGCTACTTTATCTCCATCTTCCCCTCATATGACCATTATTTCACCCTTCTTGGGTACCCCACGGATAGGACTAACCCAATTGGTGTCGCTTATTGGGTAGATGATCCCAACATCTCGTAGCTTTATAACTTCTTTCTTCACAACCTATTTTAGCATTTGGTTTAGCTTTCTCTATGGTTGAGCTAGAGGCTTGGTTGTTTCTTCAAGGTGAATTTTGTACATACATAAAGCCGAGTTAAGTCCTCTAATGTCTTCTATAGAATACCCTATGTCTTTTCTATGCAGCCTGAGCTCATTTAGAAACTTCTCCATCTGGTCATCTATTAAGTTGGAATTAACAATCACTGGATTCCTCTCTTCTTTGTCTAGGAATTCATATTTCAACCCCTCTGGAAGAGGTTTCAATTCAGGCTTTGACTTCAGTGCTTCCTTCTCCTCAGCTGTTTGCTCTAACAAGGCATACTTCACTGTCTCGATTATCTCTTCATCGTCACTGAATTCCTTTTTGGGTCGGTTTAGGTAATCCAACATTTCTACAACCTCTTGGCCCTCCATTGCAGGGTCCTGGCTAATTAAGGCCCGCATTAGGGGATCAACAATCACTTTATCTTCTTGTACCTCATTGCAATACTGATTGTAGCTGTCCATGAAGTAGACTGACTTAGATAGAGATAGTCCCCTCATGGAATCTTGCACCTAGAAATCCAAGTGATCATTCCTCACTCGTAGTGTGTTGATTCCTTCCACAACATCTATCAAGGCTATCCTTGTTGCAAGGAAATGCCTCCCGAATATCATAGGGAATTTGGAATACTCAACCATGTCTATTAATACAACATCACACGGTATGAAAAATTATCCAACCCGTATTGGAACATCTTCAACTATTTTGACAGGTCTTGTGAAGGTGTGATCTGCCAACTCGATTCTCATCCCTGTCTTCACCATGTCTATCTGTCCCAACCTTTGTGCTAGAGTTAACGGCATTAGACTAATGTTTGCTCCCAAGTCAGCTAGCCCTTTTCTCTCCACATTGTCTTTGATACATAAAGGTATGTTGAATGCTTCAGGATCATTCTTCTTGGTTGGTAACTCAACTTATAAAAAGCACTTAACATTTTCACTAATTAGACAGTCTCGATGTGGTCTCCTCTCCTTCTCTTTGTGATCAGGTCTTCAAAGAACTTTGCATAGGTTGGCATTTCTTCTATTGCATTGAGAAAGGGCACATCCAAGTATAGCTTCTTTACGACTTCCATGAACTTTTTGTATCTCTTCTTCAAGTGTGCTTTTATCAGTTTGTAATGGAAAGGAACTCTTGGGGCATAAGGATTTTTATTCAAAAGGATGTCTCCTATAGGATCCAAGCTCTTTTCCTCTTCTTCCTTCTTCTTTTTGTGTGGCCCTACTTCTTTGCCACTGACAACTTGTTCTTTCCCTTTTTGCTCTTCCGTTGCCTCTTCATTCTCAAATTGTTGATTAATACAACTTTATTCTCCTTTGGTGTTGTTAGTATTAGCATTCTCCGACGTTCTCCCAGATTAGATAGTGGCCATTTTTACAGTCTCAGTATTTGATGGGATCTTCCCTGAAGGATTTTTCATGAGTTTAGCTAGTTGTGCTAGTTACTGATCAATCTGCCTATGGTGAGTTTGCATGTCCACCATTTGAGTTCTCATGGTTGTTAGCACTCCTGAATTTGTGAGAGCACTTTGAGTGAGTTGATCGTTCACCAAATCTTGCCTTTTTGCGAAGTTGAATAGTTGAGCAATCATATCAGCTTGGTTGTAGTCCTAGGCTTGGCTTGGCCCTAGGCCTTGTCCTTGCCCTTGTCGACTCACATTTTTATTTTGACCTTGATAGTTGTTCTTGTGTGCCTGATAATTGATAGTCTTAGTGTATTGGGTCGGCCCTCCCTTCTTCTCAAATCCTGGAGGAGGTTTAGATGAACTACCCATTTGATGCGCATTCTCTACAGCTTCCTTGTTGCCATAATTAAACCTAGGATGGTCTTGTCGTTTGAACTTAACATAGGAGACATTCTCAGTTTCTTCTTCACTTTCACTTTCATTGCTCTCCTCTGTTCGGGTATAGATACAGTTGTCAATTTCATGTCCTCCTTCTCCACAGGTAACACATTTCATGCTTTCTCAGTGTGCTTCTTGCCTTTGGCTCCAGTGTCTTTCAGTTGTTTGACATCGGTGGTGATTTTCTGAATTTGGGCTGTAATAGTTTATAAGGATTTTGGCTTCGATAGATGGTCATTCATACCGTGCTTTCTTCTTTGATCCTCTATCATTCCTATCGTAATCCATGCCCTCTTGTAGTGTAGCCATGTTGTCTATTATCTTCATAGTTCTGCTTGGATTCTTTTCAAGAAAATCACTGCCAGCAACTGTATTTAGCAAAGTCCTCTCAGTAGGAGTCAACCCATTGTATAAGGTGGTCACTAGGAACCCCTTACAGTAGTTATCATGTGGATAATCCCTCTGATACTCTTAAAAGTGTTCCCATGCCTCGTGTAGGTTTTCTCCCAACTTTTGTGCAAAAGAAGTGATCTTCTACATGTTGTGGATAGTTCTCTCAGTAGGATAAAATTTAGTAACAAAGGCATCCGTGAGGGGTCTCCACCCATCTATAGACTGGTGGGGGTAGGTTGAGGTTCCTAGATAGAGACTTATCTTCAAGGCAGAAGTTGAACCCGTTACAATATATCACTTCTTGTGGAACTCCCCTCATCTTAATGGTATCACAGATGTTTTTGAAGGCATCGAGGTGATGATACATATTTTCGCTTCTCAAATTCCCACTGAATTTTGTTTTGGATCATTGAGATTACAGTTAGTTTTAATTCAAAGTTTGCTGCATTGGAGTGTGGGATGACGATTGGGCATCTGGATTTTTTGGCTCTAGCTATGGCTAACTCTCTAAAAGTTTTCCTTCTTCATCATCTTCACTTCTACTATCCTTGTCATCGCACTCACGTTCATTGTCACAGTGATTGTGATGGTGCCTTCTACCGTGACGGTAGCGTCATTCTTCATTGCATTGTTCTTCTTCACATCATTCATCTTCACGACATTCTTCCTCATGTTGATGACCGTCCAAGTAATGACCATCTCTATCTTCATCCGTCCCAGGTGTTGGGGGATCATGTTGAACTATTGCATTCCTTTTGTCCCCAGTGAGTGTACCATCCACATGAGGCAACATGGTGACTCGAGGTTAAGGTGAAAAACCAAACAGATCTGCTTCCCTCCAGGTTCCCTAAATAGATCGCAAAGTCGAGTTAGAAAACTGGACGTGTTAAAACGAACTATTCTACGTAATAGTAGGGTAGCAGATTTAAGGTTTCTGTGTAGTCAAGCCTATTACTAAGCTTGAGGCACAAGAGTATAGTGAGTGGACTCAAGTTCTTAACAGTGTTGTTTTGCCTTGTCCCCGACAACGATGCCAAAAAGTTGACCGGCCTAAATCGTGCATCCAAAATGGAGCGGATCCAGAGTAGTCAGACTCTTAAGATAATAACCCGACACTCAAGCCCCCACAACTATTATATGGGGTTTGACATAGTAATCAAGGTCGAACCACAGGGATAAGGCCAACAGGTGTTAAGTACACAACGTGTCACACAAGTATACTCTAGGAAAACAAATGGTTAAAAAGGTTATTCCCTAAGGAACGATGGTGCTCAAGCCAAAACAAAGAAAGTTAAGAGAAATAAAGAAAAATAACAACAAAATAAAACAAGAATGAATCGATAAGAAACAAAGACATGAAAGAGAACTTGGATCGGGTTTCACCTACTAAGGTCTCTCACCAACATGAAAAACTCACTCCCCTTTATATACTTCTACCATGATTACAAGCAGTCATAGAAATGTCTATTCCCTCCTTTCTCGAGATAATGATAGATCTAGGATCTAAGGTGGCCTCCCTCTCCAGATAACAACCTTACAACCACAAAGCAAACCATATGACCATAAGCTTTAGCAATCCAACATTTTCATGCATTCATACTACTCCATAACACTAGATAAAGAAGATACTACTCTTTCAAAGTACCAACGATCAGACATCACAAGATGGTAGCTAAGCATACACGTGAAGCATTAAGATAAAGCGTATGGAGATAATCTTGATATGATCACATATATATATATATTCAAAGGGAATTAAGAATATACATGTTGGGAGAGCCCTTGTGGCTACTCCCAACCTGAGTTAAGTGTTTAGCCACACATGTTAACGGGCAGCATAACAATGTTACAAAATGATAGATACATCATAACCATAAAGATGGAAGGAGGTACAAAGTAACGGAGGTGATAGATCTAGAAGAGAGAGAGAGAAGATAGTGATACCCCGATATACTCCTTCAGATCTAGATCTGGGATGGACAATGCGAAAGCTCTCCTTTTTTTTAGGAAAAGGGGCCTTCAATCTTCTCTCTCCTCAACTTTTGCCTTGGGAGATCCAAGACAGATCAGATGGATGAGAGTGGGTATGGAATTTGGTAGCACTTCGTGGTCCTTGATGATCTAATGATGTGAAAAGTCAAGGTGGGTGGCCTATTTATAGTTGTTTCCCACTGACTTAACCATCCACACCGTGGTCAAGGCTTGATTACGGTCGATCGAGGCCTCTCCTTGGTTGAGGTCACCACATTGGTTGGTCGAGTCAACACCTTGGTCAAGGCATGGTGCCACCTCAGTTGCGGTTCCACCTCGGTCTAGGCATGGCACCACCTCGGTCATGGTCCCACCTCAGTTACGACATGACATCACCTCGGTCAAGGCACTACCTCCGTCGAGGTTGCTTGAGGTTGAGATGAATGGGTTGTAGGCCGTGACCAAAAAGGGCACGAGGCACTATGGTCGCGAAGTATCCGTGTGACCTTGGGGACATCGACCACGGTGAGAGGGCCCCTAGTGGTCGATGAGCTACGGTCGAGGTGCTAACCGCGACCATGGCTCGATGTGACCCTACAAGGATAAAAAAGGTGTGAAAATGAGATTCTTGGCATAAAATGCTAAAATAAGTGGAAAAAGCCTATAAAATATATGTTAGGAGATGTATAAAATATATGCAAAAAGTGTATAAAATTAGATGTTATCAAAAAATCATATAATGTTTTCTCTTTCTTTTATCGTTATCTCCACATTACATGTCAATTATTATTTCCATATTACATGTACATTATTATTTCTCATTACCCATGTATTTATTGGCAGAGGATGCTTAAACCTACTTCTTCTCAAAACCCTAACTTGAGATGAGGAGAGAAATTCCTTTTAGGGTTTTGTAAGCAAGAGGATGAGAAATGGATAAAAGAGATGAGATGAAACCCTAAAGGTATCTTACTTCGGTCAAAGACTTTCAACTTTGGCCTAGCAAGATGCACAGGTCCATGAGTCCTCGTAAGCTTACTAGAGATGTAGAGGAAAAAATTGCTAGCAACCGGTTCTGGTCCATTCTAGACACCATTGTGTTTAGAAAATGCCCTAATAATTCCCTCATATTTCTACAGATTACTTGAAATTATAAAATATTAAATATTATTCGAAAAATCTGGTGCTTTGATACCAAATGTAATGACCTCACTTTTCAACAACCCCCAATTAAGGAAGGCCAAAAAGATAAAGTCATTACTTACAAAATTTCCAAAGGATCCAGATTTAGCAAATAATAAATAATAGAAAACAATTTTATTAATTCACAAATATTTTTTACAAATGCTTACATGAAATTTCATTACCAGAGATGTACATAGAGAATATGTGTCTATCTAAATCCCCCTTACTTAGATTAATGTCTTCACATGGTTTCATCTTCATCTTCATGTCCCTTATCATGTATATCATCATATACCTAAAACGCTGTGAAACAAAACACGGTCAGTATGACAAGTCATATTGGTATGTGGGGGCAATAAAAGTTCACAAGTAATGACAACAACATAATTCAATAATTAATATTTGACAAACCAAATTTAACCTTTTCACCATGACTACCCAATCTAGGTTTCCCCACCCTCTGTCATAATGCCTCAGGGCCTCATACTATAGTATTCACTATCTTCCCCTATCCAGGTAGATGACTTCATCATGTCTCCCCCTATCCAGGCGAGTGACTTCATCATGTCTCCCCCTATCTAGGCGGGTGACTTCTCATGTACCCCCTATTCAGACTGGTACCAACATTTTCCTTCCCCTATCCAGGCGGATGGCCTTTCCATAGATCCAGAGGTGGCCTAGATTCAGCCTAGTCATGTTCATATATAATGTGATAATCATAGTCACTTTAAAGTTTGCATGGAATGAAATAATAAGCAGGTATATATTTTCAAACCATGCAAACAAATCTCTAGGAAACCGCATGAGACTACAATGATTATTCTTAGGTGTAGCCACATGCCTTTGCCATACAGATTATTCAATCATACTTCAAGCATTTGTCCAAGCAAGAAAGGAAATCAAGCAATCATCATATAATCTACATTACATAAATTCTAAAGTGTCACCAAACATATTAAATACACTATACCCTACTTGGTCCTAATCTAGGGTTTTAGGTTTTGGATAAGGAATAAAATCATTAACCCTATTTCCATCACATATTTAACATTAGGTGAAACCTAGTTACTAGATCCATCTTATCCTCTCATAAAGATCACTTAGATCAAAATGTTCATTAACAACATAGCAAGTTAAGATCTCTAGCCCTAATTCCACACATTAAAGATTATCCACATTATAGACCCTAATTACCATTATTACCATGATTACACTTATTATCATTCTGCTCAACAAGATCAGATAATAGCATAAAACAAAGAATTATAACGTTTTCAACATTATAATACCTAAAACTTGGGGTTTTAAGCATTATTCATTACTTTAATCCCTCTTTGCACTACATTTATAATAGGGTTCATACTTATGTATCAACATATTTTATTCGGATTCTACACATTCTCCTAATCAATTTTCATATATAACTTATTTTCATTCGAGCTATGTAGCAATTTCTATGATTTTTGCAAAATAAAGCTAATTCAGCCAATCCCCGATTGACACATCAGTACAACTATTTCCTTTTATTATTTAACTGAGATTCTTATTTTTGAACTTAGAATGACCAACGTTCCCCTGCACAGTGATCATGTGTGATCACATGGATGGGGTATCTCGGTCATTCTCCCAACGGTCGTCCCCTTCCCCGCTCCCGAATCGTGTACGCAGGACAGGGTCGCACTGAACCATATCCGGGCCTGGGGTCTTTGTTGCTGCAGCCAGGGGGAAGCACCCATACCCTCAACCAGCCTAGTCATACCCCGACATATGCTTTGTGTGTCCAGAGGTGATCGACAGTGACTGTACAAAGTTCTACATTGCTAGGGTTGCTATAGGTCAAACAATAGGAAACGACGATCAAAAGTTCATACCTAGGCATTCTTTGCTTGACTCATCTCATCTGTGGTTGTCAGGTGCCACCACCATGATGAGAAACTCACTCCTCTCCTTGTATCTTGCAATGCTACTTGCAATTCTGAAGGCTGTGTGCTGCTCAGCCCTCCTCCCGATGCTTTGCCACCTTCCCTTAGGTGATGAAGATCAGGAGCTTGGCAAGGCGACACTCATTAGTCTTGAAGGATCACCTAGGCACCCGAATCCCCTCTTAGAACCTACTTCCAGTGAAGCTATGAAGGTCTGGTCGTGGTATCATCTTGGTGAAGATCCAGCGGTCAGTCCCCTTGCATTGGGTGTTGTCCCGAGAATGATGGCTCTTGGGTCTTTATATAGGTCCTCATAGGAACCCTAAGGATAGGGGAAAGATGATGATGGGATAGAGAGATGGGCGAGGGATGGGAGTTGTTTCCCTTTTCATGCACTTATAAATACTAAGAGACTTTTGTCCTCATAGTTTACTAATATGGGAAGGATTTTAAACATTTTCTCCACCGACTCCCATGGTTAAATATTCACCACCCGAAAGCCATTAATAAAACAAATATTCTTTCCATCATTATTCATTGCCTTTCCCATGATGGCATAATCTAAAATATTCTTTTTATTAATCTCCCTCTCTTTCTCATGGTTGAGGCTAATATTTATATAAAGGGCATGCACGGTTACCAAAGGAAGGAATTCAACATCTTTCCATCTATATAAACTCATATATTCATGGTCCACATATTTACTTAATTGAAAAATCCATTGAGGCACACATAGAAAAACATGTCACCTATTGAATAGTAAATTATAGAATTTTTTCTCTTTCTCTTATTATTTTCAAACATACCAAAAGGCAAACCAAGGTAACACTATTTAGTGTCCCAAACATTGTGCTTCCAATAATGGCTAGATAACAACTCTTTTAATTATCTAACACATCATATACTTTATTTTGTTTTGGAAACATTTACCATATCAAAATTCATCACTATTTATTCAAGCATGAATTTCTTTTACTTATTTATCTTGTGCCAAAAGCACCCATGCCACAAAGGTGATTAACATTATTAATCCACTAATAACATCATTGAGGAAATGTCAGACAAATTCATGCATCATATTTTAGAATTCAATTTTACCAAAATTGATGATATCACACTGACCCAGTTTTTTGCCTTAAAGAAGTAAGATCATCTTACTTATCTTCATTTTCTTGAGGAAAAGATCATCTTCCTTATCTTCATTTTCTTGCTTCCCTCCTTATTCTCTCTTCTTCTTTAGGGAAATCCATGGTGTTCTGGGTAGAACTCGAGCATGTGGTTGAAGAACCTCTTCTCTTTGCTTTAGTTGTTCCTTGTTATTGAAAAAAGGATCTATCTTGTAACATTTGGAGTGATAAAGCTAGGGTTTATCTACTCTCTTTTGAGATAACTTACTGTTTGGATGCCCACAATTCTCCTTGAGGTGAGTTATATAACTTTCCTCCTGTTTCTTTTCTACTTTCAACTTAATCTAAGTAGATCTTTCCCTAGTAACTTGGTTAGACAAAGAAAGATAATCCTTTTGTGGACTGCTTGAACATGAGTAGTAGTTATCACATTGATAAACTATCCCTAGTTCTTGTGCAAGTTCTCCTTTTGGAAGCAAGCGACCTAAATCTTGCAAGTTTATAAACTAATGACTTCTTTGAATATAGAAATGATGGTTTTTCTTTAGTATAAAGGATTGATTCTCACTTAGAACTATGAAATAATGGTTTATACTTAGTCTTTGAATTGATGGTTTTACTGGTGCATGGCAATCGATGGTTTTAGTAGTGTGTGAAATGATGGTTTTACTTATCTTGAGAAATTATGGTTTTACTTAGCTTGAGAAAAGATGGTTTTACCTAGCTTGAGAAATGATGGTTATACTCCATTCATGAACTGATGGCCATATTTCCCAAAACATACAAGTTGGAGTTACTGCCAGAATTGTGTAGGTTGCACAATGTCTTTCATGTTTCCATGCTGAGGAAGTGTCACCCTGATAAAAAACAAAAGATTCAGCCAATAGAGGTTGAGCTAGATTAGGATGTTTCTTATGTTGAGGGTCCTGTGTTCATCCTAGATAAGCGTGTGTAGAAGATGAGGAAGAAGGACATAACCTTAGTGAAGGTGTTGTGACATCATTATGGAATGGAGGTAGCCACATGGGAGTTAGAGGATGAGTAGGAAGTAACTGCCCTTGTTTGATTAGGATTTTGGGGGAAAAATCCCTATTAGGGGTTTATAATTGTAGGACCCAGACCTGGGTTTATGGTTAAACATGATTGCTTAATCTAATTGGATGCATAAAACTTAATTAAACCCTAGCTTATACTTTAATATTTTTTTTGGTCCTGAGCTTATACTTTAATATTAGGTGACTAAGTTGTGTTTCTAATTTTTTTTAGTTTGGATATTGTTTGATTTAGTTTTGCAATTTATGAGCTTATATGGACCTTTATGCAATTTTCCATATCTAGGATGTTATTTGTAATTTTCACACATGCATTATGTGCCTCATAAATGTTCTTAATATATTTGATATAGTTTCTCCTTTGTATGCATTAGATGTGCCATTGAATGTGTGGTGTCTTCTGCTTAGGGCTGAGGACCTAGGTTTCACACCTAAGTACCTAAATCGGTGGTTTTTCTAAGTAAGTTAGGGATCCAATGGTTTTCCTCCTGTAGCATGGAATTCGATGGTTTTCTCTAGAGGCACAAGAAATGATGGTTTTCCATGTAGTATGCACCAAATGATGGTGGATCATGGTTTGCATATGTGGCTAGGTATGGGCATGATCGAATGGCTTTTTTAATGATACAACTCGACCATTTCTCTAGGTATTCCAACTGATGGTTCTCCTAGGTTGAGAACAGATAATATATCTACTTTTGACATATGGCAAGCATGTTTTCAACTCTCAGCCACCTTTCTCTATCATCCTAGCCTTATATACTCCTATCCTCTCTCCCACACAAACTTTTTGCACTCCTTTATCTTCTTCTTATTGCTTGAGAGGTCCACCCTCTTGAATGGTGGAAGAAGTAGAACTCTTGAGGGCCAAGCTTAGTCAAGCTTCGTTGCATATCACTCTAAGGGTTAGGATCTACCTTCTCTAGGATTGTTTGGGGCTTCCTAACCCAATTTTTTACCCTAAACAAGTAAGATCATCTTCCATATCTTCATTTTCTTGAGGGAAAGATCATCCTCCTTATCTTCATTTTCTTACTTCCCTCCTTCTCACTTCTTCTTTAGGAAAATCTATGGTGTTCTAGCTAGAACTCAAGCATGTGATTGAAGAACCTCTTCTCTCTTCTCTTTTCTCTAGTTGTTCCTTGTTCTTGAGAAAAGGATATACCTTGGAACATTTGGAGTGATAAAGCTAGGATTTCTCTACTCTCTTTTGATCTACCTTTCTGTTTGGACGTCCATATTTGTCCTTGAGGTGAGTTATTTAAACTTTCCTCCCGTTTCTTTTCTACTTTCAACTTAATCTAAGTAGATCTTGCCCTAGTAACTTGGTTAAACAAAGAAAGATGATCCTTTGCGGACTGCTTGAACATGAGTAGTAGTTGACATGTTTTAGCTATCCCTAGATCTTCTGCAAGTTCTCCTTTAGGAAGCAAGCTACCTAAATCTTACAATTTTATAAACTAATGATTTCTTTGAGTATAGAAATGATGGTTTTTATTTAGTATAAAGGATTGATTCTCACTTAGAACTTTGAAATTATGGTTTATACTTGGTCTTTGAATTCATGGTTTTACTGGTGCATGGCAATCAATGGTTTCCCTAGTGAGTGAAATGATGGTTTTACTTAGCTTGAGAAAGTATGGTTTTACCTAGCTTGAGAAATGATGGTTACATTCCATTCATGGACTGATGGCCATATTTTGTACCTAAACTGATGTTCTCATCAAGTAAATCAATTGATGGTTTACCAAGCACTTGAAATGATGGTTTTTTACTTAGTGTATAAGAAGTAATTTCACCTAGCATTGAGAACTGATACCTTAATCTATTTCTTGAAGTAAGGGCTCTACTACTTTATGAAATGATCAACCAACTAAATTAAAGAAACGATGGCTTCACTAGGTACATGATTTGATGGTTTCCTAGTGTACTAAAGGAACCGATGGTTATGCCTTAGGTGATATATGAATCTATGATTGTGCTAAGTAGGTGAACTAATGGTCTTACTAGTGACCATGATCTGATGGTTTTGATTTTTGGATAAATATCCTAATGATCCAATGGTTATATATTTAGATAAGCACCTCCATGATTGATGGGGATGCTAGGTATAAAATTTTATCTTTTTTACTAAGTCTAAGAATGAACAGATGGTCTTGCTATATGTGTTAAAGAATCTATGGTTTACCTAGGAGTGCTAGAGAAATGATGGCTTGTCTAAATAATTGCCTAAGTGTGTGTATCAGCCGATGGATTACCTATGGGTGTTGATATGTGATACCAATCCAATCTACCTAGATGAATCGTAGCTAAAATGATTGTGTGGTAAAGGCTTAATATATCTATCTTCCTCTAGTGTTGTATGATGAAGGGATACTCTCATAATGGTAATTGTAACTCTACTATGTTACTTTGAGGATGCCATAGTTTTATGTTTGATGAAATTTTATGCTAAATCTATATACAATAAGTGTGCTCATGACATGTGGAACCTTCTACAAAAGTATTGAAAGATAATGATGTTCTTTGACATGACCTAAACCCACTAACCAGGGTTAGGGCCTATCAAATAGGGATTACTGCTAACCATAAGCTTTTATCCACTTATATGAAAATCAACTATAAATATTTCTTTTCTCAGATATATAATAACATAATTTAGCAAACTAAAAATCTCACTTAAACATAACATTAAGGATACAATAGAGTTCGACTAGTACTTACAAGAAAAGTTTCACACTTTAATATACATCATGTACGTTTCATTACAATCTTCTCTCTTTTCTCACTCACTCATTCCCAGGATCCAAAGGAAGGACAAGAGACCATCTATCTATTCTAACTTCTTCTTCTTCAGGAGCTCTAATCTACCCTTGATAAAAGCTAGCATTTATCTCCTCGAGATGAGCTATTCCTTTCCCTGAAAAAAATTGTTCAGTGGGTTGGTGAGCCACTGGCTTAATGGTTAGAAAATCAATAGGTAACCAAGATATTTCAAATATATGCAATCAATGGAACTTAAATGAAAAGCATGTAAGCAAGGTTGTTTAAAAGTGTAAATACAAAAAAGGATAACATAACCATTCAAACTATTTTTTAATCCATTTATTATGCCACTGGACCCACATGAGGTGTACCACAACATGTAGAAGTATTAAAACAAGCTACGATCTCACTATACAGGACTTAGAAGCATTATCGAGATCCTAAATTTGTAGTCTCAATACTACGTCTACAGCTGGAATCAACACATTTGCCTCTCTGAAGCTAATGTGAGTGGTCAGATATCTCAAAGTCCTCCTCTCAACCTGGGTACTCAGGCAGGGAGTCAAAGACCTCAGACTTGTTGTGCACCAGTGGACCTACCGAAGATGTCCACTGATCACTACAACTTGTAACTCAGGTACGACCGGAAGCCCTAGTTGGTATTGGATACAATTCATTTAAGGAGTTCACCCTCACTGGCCTAGACCCCTGCATCCAACAATGATGTGCTCTATTTTACCTCGACCTACGTGATACCTCTAGTTGGGAAGCACATTTCCTTCACACAACACATGCCTCCTATAAGGATTCTATAGTGTCCAAGACATCTAACATCTAGTGATATTTAGTTGACTTAATAGGATTCATCATCATAAATAATGATTATCTAATTTTGACAATTAAGCATCTCGTATTAAATGCAT
Organism: Alisma plantago-aquatica; assembly: GCA_963693085.1. NCBI lineage: Eukaryota > Viridiplantae > Streptophyta > Magnoliopsida > Alismatales > Alismataceae > Alisma > Alisma plantago-aquatica. The sequence goes on along the minus strand of OY856413.1, from coordinate 77,300,459 downwards.
AACTCATCTGACAATTTTCACAGATCTCTTAAATCATAGCTCTACTCTTTAAACAAGAATTCGGGTAACCTGACTTCCCTGTTGCCTCAATTTACACCATTTCATCATCTTCAATTCATAACAACTTAGATGGAATCTTTATACATGATATTACATCACTAAATTATAATAAATAAAGCATTTCTACTATTGATAATCACTACACAAGTTTATCAATTTCATCACAGTTATCATAGAGCAAGAGTTGAATGCTAGAAAGTCGTTACTTAAATTTGTATGCTTTCAATCTGGGTTGGAATGTGATTTTCCACTCATAGTACACATTTTAACCCGTTGATCTCATCATTGGCCTAGATAAAATCAAAATCTACCATTTCCTAGTCTTATCCAAGCTTCAGACCTCAAAAATCTTGTCCAAACAACCTTTTAATGCATTTTGTGGCCTTAAAGAAGGATTACTAGAGGTATAATATGAAGAACTTAGGCTAATCCAAACCTTCATTTGATGAACTAGGAACTTTCAAGCAAATAAACACAAAGAGAAGGAAGGGTTGATGATAAAAAATCACTTACCAAGTCAAATCTATAATAAACCCTTCAATATCTATCATTATTCATGTTCTCCCCCCAAAATCACCCTCTATGACTTATTTTTGTCATCTTAACAGTCTGATATGAAAGAGGATTGAATTACAGTTCTAAAGCACTCAGTTTCATTGAAAACATAGATGTATAGCCCGAGATATAATCGTTTTACGATTGACTGTCTTGGGAGGCATTCTCAGTGGTCGCTGAGCGTTGGTAGTCGTTGGGCCTTCAACGGTCGTGGACCTTAATGGTCGTTAAGACTTGGTGTTCACTAGACCTCAAGGGTCGTTGGGCCCTCAGCAGTCACTGGGCCTCAACGATCACTGGGCCTTCAGCAGTCGCAAGCCTCAATGGTCACTAAGCCTCAACAGTCGCATGGTCTCTGCACATGTTACTAAAAAGGACATAAATCAATCAATTTAACTTCTATTTGGTTTATTATTTTTTTGTTGGATTCTTATTTGAATTATCTACAATACTACAATATTAATTTGATTATATTCTCACAAAAAGTTAATAATTAATTATTTCCTCAAATGTCATTAACTCTCCTCTTATGTACATGTATAGGCTAATGCCATATCAACTTCAACACAAATCTTTGTGGTATGCTTAGTTCATGATTATGAGTTATGCAAGCAAGTATTTGAGATTACCAAAGTCAATTAATGTACAAGATACTATATTACTAATAAAAGCACAACAAATATTAAGGTTATCCTAAATCTCTAGGATTACCAGCAAAGAAAGAAGAGGGGTGTAACAATTCTCCCCCTCTAATAGAAATTTCGACTAGAAATTCCTAGAAGAGGAAAGGATACTTGTTGCACATCTTTGACTCTGATTCCCATGTAGATTCTTCTATACTTTTACTCCTCCAATGAACTTTCACAAAGGGTATCTCCCTCTTTATAAGCTTATGAATTATGCGATCTAGAATTTGAACGGTTCATTCAACATAGGAGATATCCTATCTTAATTGTATAAGGTTTGGGTCTATAATATTTTTTGTACCCTCATGACACTTCTATAACATATATGCATGAAACACATCATGTAAATTGTCCAACTCCAAAGGCAACTCAAGTTAATATGCAACTGGTCAATAGTCTAAATGATTAGATAGGGACCCATGTACCTAGGAGTTAGTTTTCCTTGCTTTCCAAATTTGGCACACCTTTCCATGGTGAGACTTTCAAATAAACCTTATCTCCAACCTCAAACTAAATTGGTCTATGTTGTTTCTCTGCATAGCTTTTCTGTCTATCCTGAGCAGCCTTCAACTGTTGTCTCGTCATAGATATTTTTTCTATTATTTCTTCCACCAACTCTGGACCTAGACTCTACCTTTCTCCAACTTCAGACCAACAAAAAGGAGATCTACACTTTCTCCCATATAGAGCTTGATATGGAGCCATGCCTAAACTGGAATGATTATTTTCATTATAGGAAAACTCAATGAGACTAAGTGATCATCCCAACTGCCGTTAAACTACAAAACACATGCTCTCAACATATCCTCTAGGGTCTAAATTGTCCTCTCTAACTGTCCATCTGTCTGAGGATGAAATCTTGTGCTACATTTCAACTTTATTCGGAAGGAACATTGCAACTGAATCTAGAACCTATATATGAATTTGGGGTCTCTATTAGATATTACAGAAATGGGTATCCCATGGAATATGACTATTGCATCTATATAGATCTTATCTAACTTTTGGTGTATTCCATGTTGTATTAACTTGAAGAAAGTGAGAAGACTTAGTCATCTTGTCTACTATTATCCATACAAAGTTAAAACCATGTGGTGTCCAAGGTAATTCAACCACAAATCTATAATGATATGCTCCCACTTCCATTCAGGGATATGAAATGATTGTAGGGTACCTGCTGGTTTTTGATGTTTAGCCTTGACTTACTGACATACACCACACTTAGCTACACACTCAGCCACATCCTTCTTCATACTTGACCATCAATACAATTCCTTTAGGCTTCTATACATATTTGTATAGCTTGATGCGTTGCATACATAGAACAATGAGATCCCTCAACAACCTATATCTTTAACTCAATGTCATCTGGCACACACATCATGTTGATACAACAACCCATCATATGAATATCTAAACTCTATTCTCTTTCCTTCTGTCATATCATGCATGATCTATTACAATTCTCTATCACTATGTTGAAGCTCCTTGATGTGCTCATAAAATGTAGGTATAACCTGCATCTGCGCAATCTACCCACCTTGACCAGAAACATTCAAATCCAAATATATATCTCTCATCTTAACTAACAAGTCCCTTTTACACATGCGATTGAAAGCACTTTTGCAAAATATATTGACTTCATTCTCAAAGCATCTGCCACAACATTGGCCTTTCTAAGGTGGTAATCAATGGTGACATCACAATCCTTTATAAGCTCCAATCATCTGCATTGTCTCAGGTTGAGATCCCTTTGTGTGAAAATGTACTTTAGACTCTTATTATCAGTAAATACCTGATGTGATTCACCATAGAGATAATGATGCCATGTCTTCAGGGCTAGTACTACTGTTGCCAACTCAAGATTGTGTATACAATAGTTCTCTTCATTCTTCTTAAGTTGTCTAGATGCATAGGCCACCACCTTCCCTTCTTTCATAAGAACACATCCCAAGCCTATCCTAGATGCATGACAAAAAACCACAACCTTTACCTGCCTCTGGTAATATCAATACTGGTGATGTGGTTAACTTTTTATTTAAAGTTTGAAAACTTTTCGCACATGATTCAGACCAGACAAAAGGTACATCCTTGCTGGTTAAGTGTGTAAGCGGTGTTTCTACTGCATTGAAGTTCCTTATAAACCTCATGTAATATCCAACTAACCCATAGAAACTGCTGATCTCAATAGGGGTCATAGATTTCTCCCACTGAAGAACAAATTCCACATTTTTAGGGTCAACATTGACTCCTTATCCTAATATAACATGTCCAAGAAAAGATACTTCAGCTAACCAAAACTCACATTTGTTGAATTTAGCACAAAGCTGATGTTGCCTTAACAACTGTAGGGCTATCCTTAGATGTTTCTCATGTTGTTCTGCATTTTTGGAATATATAAGAATATCATCACTAGGCACTAATATATACTAATCTAGATATGGTCTGAAAACCCTACTCGTCATGTCCATAAAGACTGTAGGGGAATTTGTCATTCCAAAAGACATGACTACAAACTCATAATGCCCATACCTAGTTCTGGATGCCGACTTAGGTATATCTATGCCTTTATTCTTAAGTGATGATATCCTAATCTGAGATCTATCTTTGAAAAGATCATTGCTTCATGTAGTTGATCAAACATGTCATCAATCATAGGCAAATGATATTTATTCATAATTGTTATCTTATAATTTTCCTATAGTCTATGCATAATAATACAGTTCCATCCTTCTTTTTCACGAACAGTACTGGAGCTCCCCAAGGTGATGTACTAGGTTGAATAATCAGTAGTTCATGTAACTAGGTTTTCAATTCCTTCAACTCTGTAGGTTCCATTATATAGGCAAGTAATGCTATTGGGTGACTACCAGGTAAAATATGTATTTCAAAGTCAATATCTCTTTCAGGTGGTAAACCTGGTAGCTCATAAGGAAAGACATATTGAAAATCACATACTACTGGAACATCTGCTATACTGACTATTCTTTTCTCTTCCCTAGCATCTACCACATGTGATAAAAAGGCCTCACACCCCTTTCTCATCATCTTATCAGCTACAACAACTGATATTATACATGTGGATAAGACTTTCCTGTCTTTGGTAAAGACACATGAAAAACCACCTTGCTAAAAGATAACTTCTTTCTTCCAAGAATCTAACTGTACATGATACGTCTCAAGGTAGTTCATAACAAAAATAATAAAAAATAGTTCATATCTAAGGGTATGATATTAAATGCTATTGTATACCCACAAAAACTCAATAGACATCCATGTCATAGTTCTGTCAAAACTAATGATTCACCTAATGGAACTCTTAACAACAATTCATAAGATAACTCATGGGTTTAAATATTTAATCCATAAACAATCAATCTTTGAATGAAAGAATGTCTTGCACCATGATCTATCCGTACTATAACAAAAATGTTGTTAAAGATAAGAATCTCACATGTTACAACTATGGGCAAGACTACACCTTCAGATGGTGTCATTGAGAAGAAGCATCCTATAGCTCTCCCTCTACCACATTGCCCTCGCTATCCACTACTAGTACTAGGTGCTCCCCCTCTAAAACCTGAATCCACTGAAGAACTTGCCCCTCTAACGAGAGCCTACCTCTAGGAGTCTAAAATAGTAATCCTTGTCTCCTAAAATAACAAAATCCTCATCCTATCTTGGGAAATAAACCACCACCTCCTATATATCCACCACTGCTTTGTCCTCCTCTACTACAATCTCTAGATGTTTTCTTGATCTCAGACTGCTTATTAACATTAGCTGTCTCTTCTATGCATCTTGCTACTTCTACAAATTCTCCAAAATTTCCTCTATCCCTTTGACCAATGACTGATACAATGTGTCTAATTTTGGATCTTAATCCTTATTGAAATCTTCTTCACTTATCTACATCATCAGGCACAAGCTGTGGATAGAAATTAGCCAACTTTATAAAACATGCTTCATACTCATCAATCGTCATATTGTCTTATCTGATACTCTCCAACTATTTAATCTTATCACTTAGGAAAGTAGGAGGAAAATAGTTAAGGTGAAACTCATCCACAAAGTCCCTCCATGTCATCACTATATTTCTTCTGTTATCTTGTACTCCATGCCACCACAACTCAACATCTCCCTTGAAAGATAGATCACATGATTGATTTTCTTATCCTCTGATAAGTCCATTAAGTGAAAGATATGTTCCAGTTGTCAAAGTCACACCTCTGTCATAGTGGGATCTGTTGTTCTAGAGAATTCAGTCCCACCAAGCTTCTTTACTAGCTCATAGGATCTCATCAGATCCTTACTAGAAGATGAAGACCTTTTGTCCATCTTATATTTTTCTTTGATCTCTAGAAAAATAAGATACATCCTTGTTGCCTCATTGTCTTCTCCACCTTGAGCCATTGCTCGAGGGTCAGAGCCATAAGGGCTCTCAGCTTGTTCCTCACCATGTCCATGCCCTCTTCCTTCCATCTACATATCCATAATAGAACACATCTGTTAGAAAATTACAGTTCAAAAGAGGAAAGCATCCTAATCCTACCGTCTCTTATCACCCCTATTCCCAAGCATAAACTCATTTTAGGATCAATCTCACTCTGATACCAAAAAGTTGACGCAACCCAAACCCACTAACTAGGGTTAGGGCCCATCAAACAAGGATTACTACTAACCATCAACTTTTATCCACTTATATGAAAATCAACTATAACCTTTTCTTTTCTCATATATATAGTAACATCATTTAGCAAATTAACAATCTCACTTAAACATAACATTAAGGATATAACAGAGTTTCACGAATAATTATAAGAAAAGTTTCACACTTTAATATACATCATGCACATTTCACTACAATCTTCTCTAATTATAAGAAAAGTTCCACACTTTAATATACATCATGTACATTTCATTAGAATATACTCTCTTCTCACTTACTCATTCCTAGGATCCACATGAAGAATAAGAGACCATCTATCTATTCTAACTACTTCTTCTTTAGGACATCTAATCTATTCTTGATAAAAGCTAGCCTCTGTCTCCTCGAGAAGAGATAATACTAGACCTGTCAAACTGGGTCAAAATCTGCGGGCGCCCATGGGTCGACCCGTTTAAGTTGGGTTTGGGTGGCAAAATTTTCCACCCGCTGAAAATCACCCAAACCCATACCCACCTGTTTATTAAGCGGGTTTTGCGGGTGATCCGCGGGCACCCGCGGATGACCCAGTTAATTGAAGCAAATATATTCATATACATAATACACACACACCTATTAAAAAATGTTGCTTGTTTTGTACAAGTTAATTCTTTACCTTTACCAACAACAATTGTATTCTCTTTATTTTGTATTTGCAATAGGCAATAACAAGTACTTGTAATATTAGGAATGCCTAATGTTACATGACAAAATTATGTATTTTTCTTGTGATATTTATCTATGAAAACTACATCGATTTTCCTAATTTATATCAACATACAACTAGCTGCTACCTTTTCATATATCAAAAACTAATCGAATAGTTTGACGTCAAACATAGTAGTTGGTTGGTTTTTTTGCACTATATTTGACATAAAAATAATAGTTACAAGCGGTTTCAAATGTTGTTTTTAGTGTTAAAGAAAGAAACTGGTAACTTATTGTTGATTGTACACATTTTATATGGGCATCCACGGGCAACCCGCAACCCGCTGGGTCAGGTTTGGGTGTGCTTTTCTTCCACCCATTTATAAGTGTATCTTTTTGACCCACACCCTTTAGACCCGCACCCGCAATAACCCAACCCAAACCCAACCCACCCACCCGTTTGACAGGTCTAGATAATACTTTCCCTAAAAAAACTACTCAGTAGTTTGATGAGCCACTGCCTCAATGAGTAGAAAATCAATAGGTAACCAAGATATTTTAGATATATGCAATTCATAGAACTTAAGTAAAAAGCATGTAATCATGATAGTTTAAAATTGTAAATAACTCATCATGGAAGTTGACAGATACTAAATATAGTAAAATGATAACCTAACCATTCACATTATTTTTAATCCATTTATTATGTCACTGGACCCACATGAGGTGTACCACAACATGTAGAAGTATCGCAGTAAGCTATGATCTCACTATACAAGACTTAGAAGCATGGTCATGATCTTAAGTCTGTAGTCTCAATACCACATCTGCAGCTGGGATTGGCCTATCTACCTCTTGGTGTCTAATGCGAGTGGTTGGATATCTCAGGCTCCTACTCTCAACTTGGGTACTCAGGTAGGGAGTCGAATCCCTCAGGCTTGTTGTGCATCAATGGAGATATCAAATATGTCCATTGATCACTACAACTCATAACTCAAGTGTCACTGATAGCCTCAGTTGGTGTTGGATACCAATCATTTAAGGAGTCCTCCCTAACTGGACTAGACCCCCACAATTATGCACTCTGACTTACCTTAACCTACACGAGACTTCCAGTCGGGAAGCACGTTTCCTCATCATGGTGCATGCCCCTATGAGGATTCCATAGTGTCTAGGATATCTAACGTCTATTGATATTTAGGTGATTTAACATGATTCATCGTAGTAACTAATTATTATCCTAATCTTGGCAATTAAACATCTTGTATAAAAAAGTACTCATCTGGAAATTTTCACAGATCTCAGAAACCATAGCTCAACTCTTTAAATAAGAATTAGGGCAACCCAACTTCCCTGATCCCTCAATTTACACCATTTCATCACCAGTCTATTCATAACATTTCACATGGAAACTTTAGACATGATATCACATCAATAAAATATGATACATAAAGAATTTCTACTATTGATAATCACTACACATGTTCATCAATTCCATCACAGTTATCATAGAGAAAGGATTCAATACTAGAAAGCTGTTATTTAAATTTTTATGCTTTGAATATGGGTTAGAAGGTGATTTTGTACTCACACTACATGTTGTAACCTGATGATATCATCTTTGGCCTAAATAAACTCAAAATCTACTCTTTCTTGGTCTGATCCAAGCTTCAGACCTTGAAAATCTCATCCAAACAACCTTTTAATGTGTTTTTCAGCCCTAAAGAAGGTCTGTTGGGGGTAGAAGAAGAATAGAGGTTAACCCAAACCTTCAATTGATGAACTAGAGAATTTTCAATAAAATGAACACAAAGAGAAGGAAGGGTTGATGGTTAAAAATTACTTACCAAGCCGAATGTATAATAAATCCTTCAATATTCGTTGTTCATTGTGTTCGTCCCCAAAAATGACCATAGAAATCGCCCTCTAGGCCTTTTTTTTCAATATCCTTATTGTCTGAGATGATAGAGGATCCAATTATGGTTCTTGCACACTTCATTTCATTGAAAATGGATATGTATAGATTGAGATATGATTGTTTTACGATTGGATGTCCTTGATGGCATTCTTAGAGGTCGTTAAGCCTTTGTGGTCGCTGGGCCTTCAGCAGTCACTGGGCCTCAGCAGTTGTTGAGACTCAACGGTCACTGGGTCTCTATACTTATTATTAAAAAGGACATAACTCACTCATTTTAAATTTGATTTGGTTGATTATTTTTATGTTGGATTTGTAATTGAATTCTCTACAATCCTAAAATATTAGTCTGATTATATTCACAAATAAAAATTTATTTATTAATTATTTCCTAAAATATCATTAACTCTCCTCTTACATACATGTATGGGCTAATGCTATATCAACTCCAACTCGGATCTTTGTGGTATGCTTAAGTCATGATTATGAGTTATCCAAACAAGTATCAAAGTTAAGATAAGGTACAAGGTACTATATTACTAATAAAAGCACAACAAATATTAAGGTTATCTTAGATCTCTAGGATTACCATCAAAGCTAGAAGAGGATTGTAACATTCTTATAGGAAACATTATGAATGGCCTAAATGTCCTTTGGGTATGTTTGAACCCTAATGGAAGTTTAACCCTCCCCATGGGTAGATTGGTATACTATTATGTTATCATAAGGAATATGTATGATACACTTTATATATTCTGGATTTGTAATATACCACTATTTTTGTAGAAACATTTTAGGGTTCGTATGTAACTTGATTGATGCAATCTAAATCACCCAATTATCTTAACTGATCAAGCAAAACCCTAATCATGTAGTGCCTTGTGTCGTAAAACTATTCCATCGTCAAGACTTGTTGGATAGTGAAATGAGTATTCCAGAAAGGAAACTCATAGTAGTACACTGTTGAGTATATTTTGGTGTATGGAGGGTATATCCTTGTCATCTTTATCCCAAGGTTATAGAGAATGATTGATGCCATATCTCAGATGAATGAATATGTATATGTGATATGATTGACGATGAATGCAACCGTACCTCATATGTAGGGTTGAATACCCCAGTTTCTAGTGTCATACATATGTGATATGATTGGGGATGGCTGTAATCGTACCTCAGATGTAGGGTTGAATACCCTGGTTTCTAGTGTGCTGGCTTGTGCACCCAATGTGGACTAGGATAATTATAGCTTGACTGATAGGTCATTGCGCCAGACTCATACTGACTGAGGGGAAGAGATATTAAGATTTTTTCTTTGGTAGATCTTGTACAGAAATGATTGCGACTTCACAATGGTAAGTTGGAAATTTGAGTGGTATGCCTCAAAATCTCCATGGTTTAATAAAATATGTAACTCAGCTGTGTATCCTATCTTCTAGGATAACTTGACAATTCACATTAGTTGATAACCCTTTCTTTTTCACTTTTAATATTTAGTTGATTCACAATGCGGTAAGAGAAATCAACTATTTAAATGGTGTCAGCTTTACATGCCCCTCCTAATACTATGTAAATGCCTCGATTTTTAATATTATTTTCTTTATCTATTTAATTGATTTATTTGCTACTAGCTAAGAATGTTGTTGAGAGTTATATCTCTCACTGGGACATGGGTCTCACCTCTTAGGACACTACATCTTTTTGGTGATTCTCAACAGTGTCGTCAGGCCCGTGGTAGTAAGGAGGAGCAGCTTGGAGATTATTAGGGAAATACGTTTGGCTAGTTGTCTAGTATGTCCTAGAGTCATCCCTGTACTCTTAGGTCCAGGTACGGAAGTTTTGTCAGTAATTTATATCGACTCGATTTTTTGGAAATATGATGATGTTGTACATGATGTATATGTGCGGACAATATCTTTTATTTACAGGTTGTGGGTGAGGCCACTGAACATATGCAAAGATACATGGTAAATGTAATTTGTAAATATTCTTAGACAAGTTTGAGTTGTTCAATTTGGTTTTCATTATGCACCTTTTTAGCGATGTGATTAATTAATGATCAATCATGTTATAGTTTTGAATAATCTTGTTTATCATGGTGAGTTGCCACATCTATGGCTGACACTTCACTCAAAGGAAATCCCAATTCTCTAGATATTCCACATGTCCAATCATAATGAGTAGACAGATCACTGCTGGATATCCTTCCATCATCTTGCACTCAAAGAGTGCCATTGAGACATTGTACCTTTATTACTTTGCATGATTATGGTTCATGTTCTTAAGATGTATTATCATCTCAAGAATCCCCATGTCTTCATGCTTCTCATGCAACTCATAGTTCATACAACATAGCATAATGTGCCTAATGTCTAAGGCATCATTGATATGCTTCCAATAAGCATCCACCCCACTCCTAGGTGCATAAGGAGTAGGTTCTTCTATCACTGGTGTATCTAGGATATAGAGATTATGCTCATCATTGGGAACCCTTCTCAAAGTCCAAAACCAATCATGGAAGTTTGTCTTGTTAAGTTTGTTCATCTTGAGAACTGTTCACAATGATGATTTGTTTGACATGCATTTCAACAAGAATAATTTACATTTTGTTAAAAGAATAATAATTTACATTTTGTTAAAATAATTTTTTTTATTTGATTAAAATAAAATTTGATGATGTTTAATCAAACCTTTAATTAGTTATCACTCCCACAATTTTTTTTCAAATTGATATCCATCACAAATCAATTTAGAAGATTACATTGTACAACCTTCTAGTAATCCAAGACCTAAAACAATTGTTTTACTAACCGACCAACACCAGTGTCCATAACCAATTGTTAAGGTAGGCAACTTTGCCAATTGCATCTTATGCAATTCTTGGATAGATAATATGCACAACTCTCATATGCATGCTTCTAAGTACTTAATATCATTAAGATCACCTAGTTACATTTGACTCAAAAGCCAACACGATAGCAATGCACCCTGCCTGGCAAGCCCACATAACTACCATGACACTTCCACGGGATAGATAGTGCACCAAGGTTGGCGTGCCAGTACTTAGTCGACCAGGCTTTTCATGAGTGTTTCTTATGGAAAACATCTAAGGCTTAATATTTGATTGAGATATTTTATATTTATATAAATACATATACATATCCAATCACCACATATTTAGAGTACATATCATATATATTCCATATCCACAAACAAAAACACACAATTATAAAACATGAGCGATGGTTATGGCCATACTATTATAATTCCTTGAAGACACAAGCAATTACTACCACCTAAGGTCCACATCATATGTGGCATTATAATTCCTTAAATACACAAGCAATTACTACCACCTAAGGTCTGTGCTGGATCTAGTCCAGGTCGACCAGTTCAACTCATGAATCAATTGGTTCACCTCCTAGTCGGTCGGTTGTTATCTCAAATTGGTCATCTGGTCTTTGGTCCAAGTGACATATGGACTCTTTTAGTTGATCGGTTGGGCCACCAGCCAATCAGTTCGGCTCCTCATTTCTTCTGGCCTCCTCATTCCTCCAATTGGTTGGTTCTTGAAATGGTGGGTTCGTCTGGGTAGAACATCTTCTTTGTCATAATAGGAAATAAAACTATCCTAATCCTATTTAGTATATTACATGGTAATAAAAAAACCTTGAATTATATTTGGGAGGAGCATAGGAAGAAAATAATTAATACTTATAGAGAGGCTCGATATGCAAACTGAGATATAAAACAACCAAGCACAAATATCTAAGGGGTTTATTGGCTATAATAAGGCTAAAATCTACCATCAAAATCAATTTTAGGGTGACATGTATTAATTTCTTATATATATATATATATATATATATATAGAGAGAGAGAGAGAGAGAGAGGGAGAGAGAGATCAGGATGGTATGTGGTATTTAATCAGATATGCACATTAATCATTTAAATATTCACATCACATGTAATAAATAAATGATAAAACCAAAAATCCGATCACACATATTAAATCTCAAAATATATAAAATTGACTTTGCTCTAATACCACTATAGGGAAATATGTGATTAGATAAGGCAGTAGAAATAAATTTTTTATAGTTGTATTTCCCTTATACATTAGACAGTATATCAACTATGTAGCAGGAAAGAGGGTTGCAAATTTTATACCTGGTCTTGGAGAAAGTCTAGCAACTATCCCTTACTATAGCGTGCTTCTTTCTCAAGTTGCACCTAGATGGCTATTGTTGTCGGCCTCCTGGTTTGGCACCATGGATGGAAGTTGACGACATCCTCCTAGAGGGTGGAAAAGGCCTCCTCGCCTCTGTAGTAGTCCATGTGAAACACTGAGAACTCCTATCATTCTTTTCAAATGGCTAAGAAGGAGTTGTCTCTTCTGGTCAACATGCTAGTGTCGACTTACTCTCTCTATTGTTTGTTCCTCCCTTTGATGGGTAGTACTTGCTCAGGTTCTCATGTTTCCACAACCATGAGAAGACACCAATTGTTAGAGCTTATTGTTATCTCTTTGAAAATCCTCGACTAACCCTCTATTTATAAGAGGGTCAGGGTCATGATTTCTTAATCAAGCAGGAGTCGAAGAGACAAAATTTCATGATTTTTTCAGAACCTGTGAACCATGAACCAGCCAGTTCACCAGTGAACTAGTCGGTTCACACATGATACGATCAGTTGAACACTTGAGGCGGTCATTTTACTATGTTTTCTATTCATAATTGTATTGGCATTTAATGTTCGATTAACACACAACATGAAGTAAAAATAAATCCCTGACCCAATCTCATTGATCAACCAAACGGTCAGTTCACAACCTGAATCATTATGTTCACACATCTGAGTCAATCAGTTCACTTATTGAATTGGTTGTTTCATAGTTTTGATTGCTAATCTTGGTTCATATTGATCTGACACTTGAATTGATTGGTTCAACACTTGAAACGCTCAGTTCATAGTACTTTCAGTCAATTCTCAGTCTTTATTGCTTAAATTGAATACATAACACTTTAATAATCAAGTTTAAACCACATTCATGAATAAAATCCTATTACAAGTGTATCCTATGTGTGTGACCCTATAAGTTCTATGTTACATTGGCAGTGAATGTTCATAACCAATAATATGACATCACAAGCAATGAGTGGTATCTAGAAAGACATCATTGATACCCAAGTAATTAGAAAATAGGAGAAAAACTTCAACCTATAATCTACAATTAGTGTTACAATGATCATATAGTTCCTTGGTCATCAATATATAGATTGAACTCAAGGCATGAAATCATCATCCTCTTCAATGTTCAATCCATGTTCCTTGATCTAGAGCAGACTATTTGAAGTATATATGATCTCAATATCACATATTGATTCACATGAGCATGGCCATATATTTCTCAGTCTCACTTATCAAGTAGCCAAGGTATCATACTCCTGTAGGAGGGACAAATCCCATCTACATCACTCACAGTCATCCCCATGTGTCAAAATGCACCCGAGCCCACTTTTATGGCAACCCTTATTCAAGATCATGATGGATGATGTAAAGTACATCAAATGACATGTGATGAGTGTCATGATTTTTGGTCTAAGAACCACAATCACCCATCACTATACGAGATGATTTTGACTACCATTCAATGGTTTCCATGCATCACCCTTAAGGTGGATGTGTGGGATACACTATTCTCTAACAAGTATTTATGTGTTTGGTTTGATGTCACATATCATGACTAATGAGATTTTTTCATCAACCAACTCGCACTCTAGTCTTATGTGTTATTGATGTCTATCAATTTTCACAATAACATCCAACTAGGGACATAATAAGAATGTATATACTCTTAACATTCGCACGATCTCATTGTTCATGTACTCGACCTGAAGACATACATCATCGAGTAACATCATTCTTTATACATTTATTATGTAACATTATTATCTCACACCTAAATAAAACAAAATAAATGGAAGTTCACCATTATTTAATCAAATCTTTTGTAAGATATGCCATTACAATTATCATATGATTGGCTCTATGCACATACATACCGGCAAACACTAGTACGTCAATAAATGAAAGGGTTACTACTTCCTACCATCTCAAGAAGTACGATGTAGAGTTCCTGGTGGTCGGCATAGACTATGTAGAGGCACCAGACCTTTGTTGTTCTGTGGTGTGTGCACAAATTATCACTATTTTGGATATCTAATTTGGTTGTTTTCCTTGTCATTTATGCTCAATTGAATATATTTTCACACATATTTTACCAATTAGTATAAAATCAATGTGCATTAGTTCTTACATTTGTGCACATATTTTATATATTTTTTTACATATTTAATTATTATAATAATTATTTGATTTAATTCATTGCTTATTTTATTGCAGATAATTATTATTTACTGGAGCAAAGTCGATACTACCGACATGCAACTCAATAGTACCGACATGGTATCAAAGTACAAAAAATATTATTATTTCAGATCGAAAAGGAAAAGGATTTCTATTGAAATAACTCAGTAGTACTGACTTCCAACTTGGTAGGGCCGACACAGGTGCTGACGACCAAGATTAAATGCATTAAATCCAACAACTATTGTTATGGAAAATAATATTTAGGTTTTATATTAACCTAAACATATATAACAGCTGGAAAGGGCATCATTAGAAAGAGATCGTTGAGATCTATCGCATGGGGACGACACGAATGGCGAAAGGAGGGAGAAAAGTGAAGGAACCCTACACGACGGACCTTAGAGGTATTTTGGCTATGGCAATGACGGAAAATCCTCTCCATCTTCTCCAGATCTATTCATCATCCCTGTCTCCAATTTACTGTATCTCAAAATTTATGTTTTACATCTTTTCGATTTATAGTGATAGCATGTCATATATTTTTGGTTAATAACATATTCCTTAGGATCTGAGAGTAGCCCGAATGTGCATTGTACCTGACTTTTATGCATTAATATCACTCTTACTCCTATTTTCTGGATATAAATCTATGAAATTATCTTGTTCTGTTTATGTTAGATCACCATACATAGATTATCAGACCCTCAATCATTTTGGGAGAGAGGCTAAGGGTCGGAAAAACATAGATTTACCCATTTATTGCACCCATTGTGAAAGGTGGAGAATAAATGGGAGGAGAAACCCAAAGATTAATCAGAAAACACCTAACTAATTGACTAATTATTATCAAAATGAGATTTGCATTAGAATAGGTAGTGAACTACACTACGAAAGTGGGTAGTTCTTGCTACATGATCTTTATCCAGAGATAGGGGTGATAGATGTTAGTGTGTGGATGTTATTTGTTGTGTTGTCTGTGGTGAAACCACCGACCTAAGGAATCTATTCCACTCTAATTCACACATTCTTGATCACAATAAACTTAGCTAGATTTACATTTTGTTCTTAATTAATTAAACAACCAATCAACTCTTTTTGTAGGTCTAGTTGATTGGTTTCAGTAAGTAGTAGTTTCTGATGTATGATTCCCTGTGGAAGACAACTTAGGCCTCTTTTTGCCTATATTACATGACAGGTGTACTTGCATTTTACACGCACATTTTACGCGTGTCAAGTTTTTGGCGTAGTTGTCAGAGAATTGGCATCACCAGCACTATGAGTGCTGAGACCGGCCACTCTAGGCCATTGTATTGATTTTCATTTTTTTTTCTTTCTTTTTATTTTTTTCTTTCCATTTTTCATTACATAAAACTTCACTTTTAATTTAGGCATTGTTCATATTTCATCTAGATATTTCTTTATAGTTATTCTTCTTTCCTTTTGAAAAAGAAAAAGAAAAAAAGAGGCACATGGATCCTATTTTTCTTGAGTGTGGTAATGCACATGTAGACTATAGGTGTCTGAGTCCACCTTCATCAAATCATGGGAAAACCTTCAAGGAAATTCATCATGAGCATATTAGGATTATGGTTCAATATGTTTTAAATCACAAAATTCCTATTTCTAATGGAGGTTGGGGTAGAGTAGAGAAAATGGAAGAAGTTGAGATTGAGGACAAGGAATTAGAGAGTGAGGAAAACATATTGGAAGAAGTTTTAGAGTCACCTCTACCACGTCCTTCCATTGATCCCATACCCACACCCAAACCCACACCCTTGACTCCTAGGATTGATCTTAAATATGATTGGGCATCTGATGAGGAAGATGAAGAGAATGATGCAAATAAGGTGGAAGATAATTTTAATACATGTGTTTGGGATATGAGTGAAGGAGAGGAGGATCCAGAAGGTGATTCATTTGATAGTGATCTTAGAGAAGAGGAAGAGAGTGAGGAAGATGAAACTGAGAGTGAAAAGGTGGAGGAATTTCCCATCACCCATCATATAATTCCATCACCACAAAACCCATCTCTTCATTTCCTTATGGGGGATCCTATATGGGATACATATCTAGATGATAATTTTGAAAATTTTTGTGAGGATATTAATGAATCTAGAGAAATTGAATTATTAGAAGAGGAGGAGGCACACAAATTCACCTTTTATGTAATCCCTTCATTATGTGTAGATAGGAGCGATCCATTGGGGATGGTCATAGAAATTAAGGAGCAATCATCATTATACCTTTCACCTCATGGTTACCTATTTCTACATGTGCTCCCACATCAATACTTAGTTGTGATTCATGTCCATGATCATTACATAGTAATTTGCATTTCAAATTGAATTTCAACCATGCATGTTGGTCTTCTGACTGTTATTTGTTTTTATCATTGTTGCAAGGAACCAAAAGTTTAGAAGGAAGAGGCAGAGAGAGATTCACCCTCTTCCATGACCACCTGATTATTATTGATTGACATGTGTCTAGCCTAGGACGTTAAACAAGGGCACTTGTGGGAGGCAACCCACCAATCAGGTTTGTTTGTTAAACTTTTAATTCTATTTTTACATTCCTATTTGTAGATTATTGATATCTAGTTTTAATGTAAGTACTGAGTTAGTACCACTGAGTCAGCCTTTATATGGATCCCACCCACTCATCTTTTGCCCATATCTTAGTTCACGTATCGGTACAGTCGTTCCATTTGTCTTCCTTTTCTTTTGACATTGGGGACAATGTCATATTCAAGCTTAGGGAGAGGAATGGACCAATGCTTCTATCTTTATCTTTTGCATCTTTACTTTTTATCATATATCTGCATGTTTTTGTTAAAAAAAAAGATCTTCCATCTATGTTTTTAGGGTCCACTTCTATCTAGTGTAATTTTGGACAAAATATAAAATTTTAGTTAGGATTATCCATTTTTTGATGATATGGTATCAATTTTCAAAATTCTAAAAAAATATGAATGTGCTTTTATGCTTTGCTCTTTAAGATATATTTGCTATATTTAAGAGTACAAAATTGGAGGAATTGTTTGGATTAGTCAGCTCGAAGACATACTGAATGAATGAAAAATGTAACTCAACCCTACGACTTGTGTTATGACGATGATGCTTGAGTCCAAACCAACCAAACAGTAACACGATCTTTAATGTGAATTCTAGAAATAAACTCTAAGGTCACCCTATTACAGAATTTGATAACATAGGGGCATATTATGGTTGGAAAAGACACTGTCTCTTAGTCATGTGATCTCAAACACCTTCCATTCATCTTCATTCACCACCATAGGATGATCAAGTTTAATCCAAGTTATTTTCCTCTTTTTTGCATTACATGGGATGATAGGAAGCATATAGTTAGTTCATCTTCTTTCGATTAAGAGAAAGAAAAAAAATCATATAATCTCATTTGAGCACTTGTAGTTTGCATAACAAAATTTCATATAGTTGCATTTGCATTGCATATTTCATAAGGTGTTACATATTTTCTATCTTGTACAATCTTCTCTCATGAAAGAGTGTAAAAAAGTTGTATCTCCTTACTCCTCCAAATAAAAAAAAAGTCAAAAAAGAAGCCCAAACATGAATTATTTATCTTGCTAAAATAAAAGGGTAGAAAAAAAAGAATTATTAAAAAATAAAAAAAAGGAGAAAAGGAGGAAAATATTTTTAAGTTCAATGTCATATTCTCTCCAAGCAATAAAGAATGAGATCATGGATTTTTTATGGAAACAACTTTCCACCTATACTCATCATTAGGATGAGACATTCATTGCATGCATCATTCTCACAAAATTTAAAAAATAGTCATTAGAAGACAAACATTTACATTTTATCCATCATATAGGTGCATCATATTTACTTCTTGCATAAACAATTTGGATAATTCTTGTGAATCTTAAATCATAGCCACCCATCTTTTTCACTCATTGCTTTGCAAGGTAGGCCACCATCGTAATTATTCCCCTCATTCAAGTTTATTTGGGGATCTTCTTCCAAGTAGTTCATTTCGGTAGATCAGAGCAATGTAGATAGGGAGATCACATGGTGCATCAAGCATGCGTCCTATTGGCCATGATATTAACTGGTTCTTATTGATAGTGTTTTTAATTGATCTTATTGTGGACATCTATTATGAACATTATTGATTGCCTTAGAGTAGTTACTTTTTCAGTGGTTGGTAAGGACTGATTTGGGACCGAGTGGTGGAGGGTGGTTAGAAAAAATAATTCCTAGGTATTTGTCTTCTTGCTGAATTTTTCAAATAAATCCAAGAGTAGTGTTGCTCGAGGAGGAGCAATATTCAAGCTTAGGGGTGTGATGTGTGCACAAATTGTCACTATTTTGGATATCTAATTTGGTTGTTTTATTTGTAATTTGTGCTCAATTGAATATATATTTCACACATATTTTACCAAATTAGTATAAAATCAATGCACATCAGTTCTTAAATTTGTGCATGTATTTTACATGCATTATATATATTATTATTGTTATTATTATAATAATTATTGGATTTAATTCATTGCTTATTTTATTGTAGATAATTATTATTTATTGGAGAAAAATCGATACTACCGACATGCAACTCGGTAGTACCGACCTGGTATCGAAGTACAAAAAACATTATTGTTCCAGATCGAAAAGGAAAATGATTTCTACTATAACAAACTCACTAGTACCAACTTTCAACTCGGTATTACCAACACAGGCGATGACGACCAAGATTAAATACATTAAATCCAACTATTATTGTTATGGAAAATAATATTTAGGTTTTCTCTTAACCTAAACATATATAACGGTTGGAAGGGCATCATTAGAAAGAGATCATCGAGATCTATCACATGGGGACGACACGAACGATGAAAGGAGGGAGAAAAGTGAAGGAACCCTACTCGGTGGACCCCAGAGGTGTTTTGGCAGTGACAAAGATGAAAAATCCTCTCCGTCTTTGCTAGATCTATTCTTCAGTCATGTCTCCAATTTACTGTATCTCAAAACTTCATGTTTTATATCTTTTCAATTTATAGTGATACCATGTTATATATTTTTGACTAAAAACATATTTGTTAGGATGCGGGAGTAGCCCGTATACGCATTATACCTGACTTTTATGTATTAATATCACTTTTACTCCTATTTCTGGATATAAATCTATAAAATTGTCTTGCTCTATTTGTGATTGATCAACATAGATAGATTATTAGACCCTCAATCATTTCAGGAGAGAGGTTAAGGGTTGGAAAAGTATAAATACTTGTTTATTGCACCCCTTGATAAAGGTGGAGAATAAACGAGAGGAGAAACCCTGAGATTAAATGTAAAACACCTAACTAATTAGCCAATTACAATGAAAATGGGATTGAAATTAGAATAGGTAGTGAACTATATTGCAGAAGTGGATAGTTCTTACTACATGCTCTTTATCTAGAGATAGGGGTGATAGATATTAGTGTGTGGAGGTTAGTTGTTGTGTTGTCCATGGTGAATGACATGGTCTATTATCGCACTAACAAATTCACTCAGAGTTGAAATCCTAGAGTTTTTACCAAAACCTTATGTAATAATACCACCCGCAAGCGGATGTGTCTTATCGAAGTATAGTTAAGGATCAAATCCCAAAGGACAACATTTTTCAGAATCGTTACTAGTCGAGTCTAGCTCAAGTAAGACTAATATTTTGAACAAAGGTTAGTTTGAGGTTAATTAGACTAATAGTAAGAAAGTAAAGAGCAGAACTAAAGTTGGATCTAGATTAATGATGGGGATCACTGGGGTGGTCCCGGGTTTCACCACCGCTACACATGCAAACATATCCAATCACAAACATCTGGGCTAGCTATAACTATCCAAATAGATCTTCTGCGAACCCTCCGTTAGGATGTTTAGGTTCACGTAAGCATCACCTTAGGCATTAGATTTCTCATCTCCATCCAGATCATACACTTACGGCTCCAAAGATACAAATATCCAACTGAAGCTGCGGGCCCCCTATACAGGTGTTAGGCACACAGAAGCGTCACCGTGGGCTAGATGGCTCGTCCCCTCACGGATCACTCACTTACGACCTCAAGGAATCCCATCTGATTTCTCATCAAGGAGTGAACCGCGTGAATCGACATTCAAATCCTACATATTGAAGTTATTGCAACATAGGAACGAACAAGATAAATGTAAGCAGGTGATCAATCCACAAGCACACATTGACGATTAACAACGAAATGAAAAGTTATATACATGCTATGAAATGTTCAATGAAAAGACATGTAAGCATGGACAGTGGGGCTAGCCCCACACCCTAGTGAAAGGAAACTACTCGCTCATGATGTGAGGAACAAAAAGAATAAGAGAGAGGGAAGATTCCACCATGAGCATGATGTAGAAGATGGTTGCAGCTCGGTGAAGATATAGTCTACTACGCCACGTCAGAGCAGATCTGGATGAGGAGTGAGGGATACCACGACAGACGAGACAAGCCTTCTCTCTCCACCTTCCTTCTCTTCTCGTCGTTCTTGCTCGCAGCAGGAGGAGTAGTCTTTGGATGTGTATGTGGCATGGATGCACATAGCCTGGTGGTGTAGACGAGTGATGGATCATGATCCCTCTCTAGGGGTCGAGCCTGTGTTCAGATGTCTGGCGGTGTGCCAGATCCGATGCCCCCGTGACTGAGAGGCGGAAGTGTATTTATAGATTGCGGGCCTTGGCCTCGCGGTCTTGAGAGGCGGTGGGAGTCCTCACGGTCTTGAGACCGTGAGGGTCTTCTCATGATCTTGAAAATTCTAGCCTCGCTCACATAGTTTGGAGAGAGATCTCCTCCTCACTGTTTGAAAACCAATTTCTCTCTTAATGATATGAAGACTGATCGTCTCTCTCACGATCTTCCCGTCTGCAAGCCTGCTTCACGGTCTCAAAGACAAGAAGCCATCACGTGGTTTTGAGAACTAATTAGGTTCTTATGGTTTCTGGAAAACGTTTGCCGCCCTCACAATTTCAGTGGCCGTAGAGGTTCTACACGGTCTTGGGACCGATTTCTGCCTCACGGTTTGGAGGATCTGCCATCATCTCACGGTCTTGAGACCTTAAGGCTCCTTACAGTCTTGGGACTGTGAGGAGTAGGTGGTCGGGTCAAGAAGGAGCGGATGAGTGAGGAGCAAGTGGAGGCAGTGTCGAGGTGTAAGAGGAGATCACGGTTGGTGATGGAAGGTGAAGTGGGAGGGCGCGTCAGGTGATGGGTGGTGAAGGTTGAAGACCGAATGGATGAGGAGACTGCATGGGAAAGAGACTGAAGGGCCAAGACCGCTAGGACCAAGACCTCTAGGTCCAAGACTGCTAGGGTCAAGACCGCTAGCATCAAGTTGTAATGAGAGACGGGGGATTGAGATGTCGATGAAGGTGGAGGTGTAGGCATTTAAGGGTTGCAGGTGCGTCTGTGGTTTGGGAGACAGAGGTGGAAGACGAAGCTGTCGGTGGATGGAGATGGATCACAGGTGTGGTGTTCGTCATTGTTAGCGGAGAGAGGAAGAGGGAAAGGAAGAAGAGGAGGTGGGAGGTCCATGCGGTCTTAGTGAAGACTGAGTGGACAAACCGCTAGGGCAAAACTGAGAGAGCAAACCGAAAGGGAAGATCATAGATGATTAAGGTTGTCAGAGTAAGAACGAGTGGAGGAGCAAACCGTTAGGACAATTGGCGGTGGTGATGATGGTGGTTGAGATGTAGGAATGCATACCGTGATTCTTGTTATGCTGTAAAGAAGATGGTTGACGGAGGTTGAAGGTGAAGATGGATGTAAGGACTGAGAAAGGTGGGCCCGTAGCTGAAGATTCAACCTCATTGTGGCCTGCATGATCTGCATGAAATTTATATAGAACTAGTTAATAAGCTTTATAATCCAATCAATTAAGAAAGATTGCATATTGCAAGATTTAGGAGATGAAAGTGAATGTACTTAAGCAAAAATGGGCCAAAGATGGCGATTGAAAACATGATGAATATGCATTCATCAAAACACCCCGAACTTAAACGTTGTTCATCATCGAGTAACACAAAATATGAAACAATCACCAAATGAAATACTTTCAACTCGTGTGGTTGCCTCATCTTCACATCACAATTGTTTCCTTTCTACTTAGTATATTTTTTCGACATCAAGATCCATTCATCATACGACGGACGAGGGGAA
Organism: Alisma plantago-aquatica; assembly: GCA_963693085.1. Classification (NCBI taxonomy): domain Eukaryota; kingdom Viridiplantae; phylum Streptophyta; class Magnoliopsida; order Alismatales; family Alismataceae; genus Alisma; species Alisma plantago-aquatica. The sequence goes on along the minus strand of OY856413.1, from coordinate 77,277,334 downwards.
GAGTTTCTAACCTCCAGCTCTGGAGAGAATTTGGGAATCTTCTACCAAAAGCATGAGATGATTCTAGGGGGAACGGATTTTCCTCCGAAAGACCCGACTGCGGTCAGTCAAGAAGATGGGGAACACATCTTACCATACTCGTTCTTGAGTTTGTTTTCCAACATCACTTCCTCCTCATTTTTTTCAACAACAACATTTCTAAGAGTTTCGTTAGAGTCCAGAGACACCCGCATAACAACAAGTGTGTACCTGATCTGACACTGGTGTTTTTCAGGATAGGGGAGGCATTCATTATGCCTTTAGGTGGAAAAGGAGTGAAGGGTGGTATGGAAGGAAGAAATAAATCTCTCCTCTATTTGACTTGAGATTTTTATTATATGGTTGCAGTTACATTGATTGCATTTTTTGTGCGAATCTCTCCTCTATTCGACTCGAGATTGCATTTTTGTGTGCGCATTGGTATCTTTTCTTGGTGGTACGCCCCTATTACATAGTGAGGGGAATGGAAGAAGTGAATAAAGAGAGAGAGGGTGTGCCACCCCGAACTTAGGGTTTGGCACTATATTGGCTATTTTTGTTTCTTTTTGATGGACGGAGGGGTAAGAAGGTGATAGAAGAATTGTAGAAGAGAGTTCAGATCAGAATGCAACTTGATTTACAATTCAGTGCACTGGGTCATTCTTTTTATCATACACTGCAGATATAATGACTTGATGAGGATCTAGTGTAGATTCCATGCTATTGTTCCACTAGTCAGTTAGGAAGCATGATGTGTTTGATCCCTATTAGTTTGACAGATACTTTCCATATTTAATGATCATGAAGTTAGGATTCATAAGCTTCACACGATGAATTCTGACCATTGGCTAGATTCATAAATTGTCCCCCTTGAGGTTTTGCTTCAAATAAGGAGGGTATAATGATTCAAAACTGCATGGAAAAAAGGGATATCCGGCTAGATAAAGGCTTTGATTGAAACAAAACTGTCAAAACTTCATCAAGTTTCTATACAAAATACTTAGAAAACTTAAAAATTTTGAATTTTTTTGAAAACATTGCTCAAAATTGCAATGATGAAATCTTAAGTCTGAAATAGATAGGAGTGGGTGGAAAGTAAAGTACGTACCACCCACCCTCCACCCCAAACTTAGAAATTTGCTCATCCCGAGAAAACTCTAAATCAGAGATGGAGGGGAAAAATCGTGCCAGTTGGTCCACCATATGTGGTTGCATTCCTTTCAACGACTTGTCCTCCATCTGAAATCTCAAAAATGGAAACTATTAGAACTTAAGATTGCATCTTGCGATGCCTTATCTACCAGGTGCAAAATTTTCTAATTCAAAACTAAAAGTAAAAACTAAGTTAAGGATCGGGTTGCCTCCCGACAAGCACCTTTTTTTTACGTCGATGGCTCGACGTGAATCTTTCAATTTTTTGGTGGATACATCAGATTGGTAAGATCCATCATTACTTCGGTGCCTATGTCAGCTGAGGTGAAATATCTCTTTAAGCATTGGCCATTAGCCACAAATTCTCCTGACTGTTCACTCCATAAAATGATAGCACCATGCGGGTACATGCTCTTGACAATATAAGGTCTACCCTAGTGAGAACGGAGTTTCTCTGGGAATAACCTCAGTCTTGAGTTGAACATAATAACTTGGTCTCCCACTTCTTTGTCCTTTCTTTTCAGATGACCATCATGCCAAAGCTTCGTGCATTCTTTGTAGATTTGTGCATCCTCATAAGTTGTCATCTGGAGTTCTTCTAACTCTTGAATCTTGGCTTCGCTAGCTTTCTTCATGTCAAAATTTAGCTGTTTGATTACCCACCATGCTTTGTGTTCGAGTTCTATAGGCAGGTGGCATGACTTTCCATAGATCAATCAAAATGGTGTAGTTCCAAGAGGAGTCTTAAAAGCAGTTCAGTAGGCCCACAAGGCGCCATTTATTTTCATTGACCAATCTTTTCAGTTGCGGTCTACTGTCTTTTCCAAGATAGCCTTGAGTTGACAGTTAGAAACATTTACTTGTCCATTTGTTTAGGGATGGTAGGGGGAGGCTACCTTGTGTGTTACACCATATTTCCTCAGTAATGCTTCAAATCTTATTTCCAGAAAATGAGAACCTCCGTCGGATATCACGGTTCGTGGGACTCCAAAATGGGGAAAAATAATATCCTTGAACATTTTGATAATAGGTTTTGAATCTCTAGTGATGGCCGGTATGGCCTCTACCCATTTTGTGACATAATCAATTGCGATTAGGATGTAGGAAAATCTGTGTGAGGATGGGAATGGACCCATGTAGTCCACTCCCCAAACATCAAAAATCTCGACTTCTTGCCATAGCTTAAGTGGCATCTCATCTCTTTTTGTAATGTTACCTATTCTCTGACATTTGTCACATGCTAGAACAAAGTTGTAGGAAACCTTGGATATGGTTGGCCAAAAGAAACCACATTTCAAAACTTTCCAAGCAGTTTTCTTAGAACTCATATGGCCTCCAACTAGGCCTGAGTGACATTGCTCTAAAATAGGTTGGGCTTCTTCCTCAGTGATACAACTTCTGTAGAGACCATCAACACAAAGCTTGAATAGGTACAACTCACCCCAGTGATACTGCTTCACATCATGAATGAATTTCTTCAGTGCATTCCCGGTGCATTGAGGGTGGATGACACCAGCGACAAGGTAGTACACATAGTCCGAGTACCAAGGGGTAGCTTCTGAAACTTTCATGAGTTGGTCGTCCATAAGAGAATCGTTAATGGGGATCTTCTTGGTTTTCAGAGTGTGGATACGACTGAGGTGATATGCTACAACATTCTATGTACCTTTCTTATCTCTTATCTCTAGATCAAATTCTTGTAAGAGGATAATCCATCTGATTAACCTGGGCTTTGCATCTTTCTTCGTCGGGAGGTAATGGATAGCGGCATGATCTGTGTAGAAAATGACTTTAGAACCAATGAGGTAGGATCTAAACTTTTCAAAAGCATACATGACTGCAAGGAGCTCCTTCTCAGTAGTTACATAGTTCCTCTGAGCTTCGTCGAGGGTCTTTGATGCATAGTAGATCACATAATGTTTCTTCTCTATGTATTGGCCTAAAATAGCACCCACGACGTAATCACTGACATCACACATGATTTCAAATGGATGATCCCAATCAGGAGCTCTGATGATGGGTGTTGTTGTAAGAGCATGCTTCAGGTTGTTGAAACTCTTGACACATTCTTTGTCAAAATGGAAATCGACATCCTTTAGCAACAAATTTGTCATCGGCTTGGTTATCTTGGAGAAATCCTTTATAAACCGTCTGTAAAAGCCTGCATGACCAAGGAACATGTGAAATTCTCTTACATTTGTTGGGATAGAGAGTTTGGAAATTACTTCGATTTTTGCTCTGTCTACTTCGATCCCTCTACTGCTGACTCTATGGCTAAGGACAATGCCTTCTTTTACCATAAAGTGACACTTCTCCCAGTTTAATACAAGATGTGCTTATTCACACCATTTGAGGACTAGGGTGAGGTGCTTCAAGCATGAGTCGTAAGAATCTCTGTAAATGGAAAAATCATCCATAAAAACTTCCATGATAGTTTCAGTGAGACCAACGAATATAGTCGTCATGAAACGCTGGAAAGTTGCAGGCGCATTGCGGAGGTCGAACGACATCCTTCTAAAGGAATATGTTCCAAATGGACAAGTAAAAGTTGTTTTCTCTTGGTCATCTGGATGTATTGGAATTTGATAGAATCCAGAGTAACCATCGAGATAGCAGAAATATTCTTGGTGAGCCAACCACTCTAAGACTTGATCAAGAAAAGGCATCAAGAAATGATCTTTACGTGTTGCCTTGTTCAACTTCCTATAATCGATACACATCCTCCACCCGGTGATTGTTCGAGTCAGGATGAGTTCATTGTCTTCATTTCGTATCACGGTAGTTCCACCCTTCTTCAGAACAACATGCGCGGGACTTACCCATGGTGAGTCTATCAGATAGATGATTCTAGTAGTGAGTAGTTTAATGACTTCACGATGGACTACTTCCTTCATGTTTGGATTAAGCTTCCTTTGATGTTTAACAGTCGACTTGTGGTTTTCCATCATGGGGATTTTGTGCATACACAACGCTTGACTGACCCTGCTGAGATCACTCATCTTGTAGCCGATGGCTTTTATTCTTTCCTTTAATTCTGTCAGGAGTTTATCTTCTTGTTCTGTCATTAGATCTGAATTTATGATGACTGGGCAGACCTTGAGGTCATCTAGAAAGATGTACTTTAGTCCCTCAGGTAGGGGCTTCATTTTAGGGGCTTTTGGTTTCTCACATGGTTCATCAGTAACATTCACAACCTTGAGTTTCTCAAATTTGGCTTCAGGATCTTCTTCAACAGTGCCGAGGTGGAGAACACAATTGTTCACTAGTTCGTCAATGGAGTAATCAACAGATGAGTTTTTCAGAGCCACTTTGTAAGGATCGTCTTGTTCATAATCCTCTTGTGTAAGGAGTGACATTTTCTCTATGCAATCTATTATATAGACTTCTTCTTGCATACTAGGTCTTCACATACTTTCAAAAACTTTGAACTTGAGAGTTTCTTTACCTAGTCTGAGGAGCAAGGTTCCTACTTCCACATCAATCAAATCTCTTGCAGTGGCAAGGAATGGACGGTCAAATATGAGAGGGTATCTGGCATCTTCTTTTATGTCCATGATGACAAAGTCACACGGAACATATGAGTCTTTGCCTACCTTGACAAGGACATCTTCAATGATTCCTAAGGGGAGCATCATAGAGTTATCTGCAAGTTGTATGGTCATGTTAGTTGGGATAAGCTTAGCAAATCCTAGACTTTTACAAAGGCTAAGTGGCATGATGGAGATACTAGCACCAAGATCGGCCAATCCTTTCTTACATGAAGAGTCACTGATATGACAAGAGATCCCAAAAGATCCTGGATCTTTTTGCTTCTTTGGCATCTTGCTCTGTATAATATCTGAAGTGGTTGTTGCTAGCTTGACTATCTTGTATTCTTCAGTTATATATTTTTTGGTGAGAAGTGACTTCAAATACTTCGTCTAGGCTGGTATCTCAGCCAGTGCATCTAGGAAGAGCATATCAACATGAAGCTTCTTCTTAGCTTCCTTGAACTTGTTGAAATGAGTATCAAGCTTGGTTTGCTTTAAACGAGTAGGGAAAGGGGGACGATGTTTGTACACTGGCACAACTGGCTCTGGTGTTTCTGTTTCTGCAACAGTAGGTTTTTTAGAACTTTCCTTGTCTGTCTTATCAGCAGTTACTGCCCCTTTTTGTTGAGACTCAGGTGTTGTAGAGTCTTAGAAAACCACAAAGTCATCCTCGTCAGTAATAACCACAGGTGTCTTGATAGGAGGATCAGAATAATCTTTTTTGTACCTAGTGATGACAGCCTTCAGTTACTCAGGGTGCTTAGGATTGTTCTCTGATTGGCCAACAAAGGTTCCAACAGGTGGCTTCATGCTAACTGCAAGTTGAGCTAGTTGAGATTCCATGGCCTTCTGATGGGCTTGCTGGTTAGCTATCGTAGTCTTCTACGACTGCAACATCTTCTCAATGGCCGTCAACTTGTCATCAGGAGAGACGAGGCCGACTTGTTGCCCTTGTTGTTGGTTCTGGTAAGGGACTTGGTTGGGATTCTAGAACTGAGAATTGTTCTGATAATTGTTGTAGTTCCTTTTCAGAAAGTTACCGCTAAAGTTTCCTTGATTTATGAAGTTTTGCTGTTGGTTGTACTGGAATCCATACGGAACTCATTGTTGGTTGTTTGAACCAAGTTGCTGGGAGTTCTCCGCTCCCGAAGGATTTCCATATTGAAAACTAGGATGGTTCCTTTTATGATTCTGATTGTAATATCCTTGACCAAGGATGGTGTTGACAACATTAAGATTTTCCATATGACCATTATCTCCTTGGCCACAAACGTTGCTTAGAACAACATCATAAGGAATATTGCAGGCTAGCATAGAATGATCAGTTCCCTTACATGCTTCACATAACAGTGAAGCGGACTTGACTTATTCTTGTTGTCGAGGGGATGAACGCTTCCTTTCATAGGCTACAAGAGATGATTCGAGATGGTCTTGCTTGGCAACAAGAAGCTTGAGGGATTCATCTATAGACTTGTACTCAAGAATAGCTTCAGCCATAGCTACCTTCAATGCTCCTTTGCCTACAGATCTACCCCAATTAGCTTGATTTTCAGCTCCAAGGGTGACAACCTTCCATGCGCTGTCATAACTCTGGCACATGAAGTTTCCTCTAGATGAGGAGTCTAAGAACTTCTTGATATTGTCATCAACACCCCTATATAAGATCTCGATGAGTTGATTCTTAGGAATTCCATGGTGTGAACACTTGCGTAGAAGCTCTTTGTATCTTTCCCATGCTTCAGTAAGGGATTCTCCAGGGACCTGAGTAAACTGTGTTATTTGACCCCTGATTTCATAGGTGAGAGAAGTAGGATAGAACTTTTTCAGAAAAACATTTTGAAGTTGTTCCCAAGTGGTGATGGGTTTGCATTGGAAGGAGTTGTACCAACTCATAGCTCTATCAGCAAGAGACTATTTGAAGAGACGGAGTCGGATGGCATCGTCTGAGACTCCATTCTTCTTTGTCATAGCACATAGATCTATAAACCTCAGAAGGTGCTCCTGACTATCTTCTCCTTGCTTACCATAGAATGGGCTGTTTTGAAGCAAGGTGATCCAATGTGCCCTTATCTCAAAATTTGGAGGGTTGATGGGAGGAGGTTGTACTGGGTGGTGAACATCAACATATTTAGGGATTGAGAACTCCCTAAGGTCATTCTGTAGATTTGATGCTTGCGTTGCTGCTTGTGCTGCTTGGATTTCTTCTTGAACTATAGCTCTGGCTTCTTGCATAAGCCTATCTCTTTGTGCATTAAGGGCTTGAGCTACCCTTTATGGTATTTCCTCCTCTTGAGCCATCCTTGCTTGGTTCTCTCTGTTCTGATGATGAAAGGTTCTGTCTATCTCAGGGTCAAAGCTAGCAGAGAGTCCAAAACTATTCGAGCAGTGCATTCACTAGTCTTTGGGGGTACCTGGGATGGAAAGATCTTTTGGAAGTAAGATTGAAAGAGTAGAACCGAATTCAAGAGAATGATCGATAGTATTAAAAGTAAAAGCAAAAACCTAGATTAGCCTTAAAAGAACAAGATTAAAGTAGATGATTCCGTTGTCCCCGAAAATGGTGCCAGAATTTGATGTGGTCTATTATCGCACTAACAAATTCACTCAGGGTTGAAATCCCAGAGTTTTTACTAAAACCTTATGCAATAATACCACCCGCAAGTGGACGGGTCTTATCGCAATATAGATAAGGATCGAATCCCAAAGGACAACATTTTTAAGAATCGTTGCTAGTCGAGTCTAGCTCAAGTAAGACTAATATTTAGAATAAAGGTTCGTTTGAGGTTAATTAGACTAATAACAAGAAAGTAAAGAGCAGAATTAAAGTTGGATCTAGATTAATGATGGGGATCACTGGGGTGGTCCCGAGTTTCACCACCGCTACACATGCAAACATATTCAATCACAAACATTCAGGCTAGCTATAACTATCCAAATAGAGCTGCTGCGAACCTCTGTTAGGATGTTTAGGTTCGCGTAAGCATCACCTTAGGCATCCGATTTCTCGTCTCCATCCAGATCATGCACTTACGGCTCTGAAGATACATATATCCAACTAAGCTACATCCCCCTATATAGGCCTTAGGCACATAGAAGCGTCACTATGGGATAGATGGTCGTCCCCTCACAGATCACTCACTTACGACCTCAGGGAATCCCATCTGATTTTTCATCAGGGAGTCAATTACATTAATCAACGTTCAAATCCTACATATTGAAGTTCTCACAACATAGGAACGAACAAGATAAATGCAAGAAGGTGATCAATCCATAAGAACACATTGACGATTAACTACGAAATGAAAAGTTATATACATGCTATGGAATGTTCAATGAAAAGACATGTAAGCATAGGAAGCGGGGCTAGTCCCTGCACCCCAACGAAAGGAAACTACTCGCTCATGATACGAGGAATAAAAAGAACAAGAGAGAGGGAAGATTCTGCCATGTGCATGATGCAGAAGATAGTCGTAGCTCGGTGAAGATATGGTCTTCTACACGTCGGAGCAGATCTAGACGAGGAGCGAGGGACATCATGATAGACGGGGCATGCCTTCTCTCTCCACCTTCCTTCTCTTCTCGTTGTTCTTACTTACAGTAAGAGGAGCAGTCTTTGGATGTGTATGTGGCGTGGATGCATGTAGCCTGGTGGTGTAGAGGAGTGATGGATCGGGATCCCTCTCTAGGGGTCGAGCTTGTCTTCAAGCAGCCTGGCGGCATGCCAGATTCGATGCCCCAGTGACTGAGAGGTGATAGTGTATTTATAGATTGCGGGCCTTGGCCTCATGGTCTTGAGAGGCTGTGGGAGAGGGTCTTCTCATGATCTTGAAAATGCTATCCTCCCTCGCACAGTTTGCAGAGCGATCTCCTCCTCGCGGTTTGGAAACCGATTGCTCTATTAAAGATCTGAAGATTGGTCGTCTCTCTCATGATCTTCCTATCTGTAAGCCTGCTTCACAGTCTCAAAGACAAGAAGCCATCACGCGGTTTTGAGAACTGATTAGGTTCTTGCCATCTCGGGAAAATGTTTGCCGCCCTCACAGTTTCGGTGGTGGTAGAGGTTCTACATAGTCTCGGGACCGATTGCCGCCTCACGGTTTGGAGGATCTATCATTGTCTCATGGTCTTGAGACCGTAATGATCCTTGCAGTCTTGGGACCGTGAGGAGAAGGTGGTTGGGTCGAGAAGGAGTGGATGAGTGAGGAGCAAGTGGAGGTAGTGTCGAGGTGTAAGAGGAGATCACTGTTGGTGATGGAAGGTGAAGTGGGAGCGGCGCTGCAGGTGATGGGTGGTGAAGGTTGAAGACCGAATGGATGACGAGACCGCATGGGAAAGAGACTGAAGGGACAAAACTGCTAGGACCAAGACCGCTAGGGCTAAGACCTCTAGGGCCAAGACCGCTAGGGTCAATTTGTGATGAGAGACAAGGGAGTGAGATGTCGATGAAGGTGGAGGTGCAGGCATTTTAGGGTTGCAGGTGCGTCTGTGGTTTGGATGACGGAGGTGGAAGATGAAGCTATTGGTGGACGGAGATGGATTGCAGGCATGGTGTTTGTCGTTGTTAGCTGAGAGAGGAAGAGGGAAAGGAATAAGTGGAGGTAGGAGATCCATGAGGTCTTAGTGAAGACCGAGTGGACAAACCGCTAGGGCAAAACTGAGAGAGCAAACGGAAAGGGCAGATCGCAGAGGATTAAGGTCGTGAGAGAAAGAATGAGTGGAGGAGCAAACCTCTAGGATAGTTGGCAGTGGTGATGATGGTGGTTGAGGTGTAGGAATGCAAACCACGATTCTTTTTATCCTATAAATAAGATGGTTTACGGAGGTTGAAGGTGAAGATGGATGTAAGGGCTGAGAAAGGTGGGCCCACAACTAAAGATTGAACCTCATTGTGGCCTGCATGATCTGCATGAAATTCATATAGAACTAGTTAATAAACTTGATAATCCAATCAATTAAGAAAGATTGCATATTGTAAGATTTAGGAGATGAAAGTGAATGTACTTAAGCAAAAATGGGCCAAAGATGGTGGCTGAAAACATGATGAATATGCATTCATCAGTGAAGCCACCATCCTAAGAAATTGTTCCACTCTGATTCACACATTCTTGATCATAACAATCTTAGTTAGATTTACTTTTTATTCTTAGTTAATTAAACAACCAATCATCTCTTTCTCTAGGTCTAGTTGATTTGGTTTTAGTAAGTAGTAGTTTCTGGTGTATGATTCCCTGTGTTTGACAACTCGGGCTTCTTTTGGCCTATATTACACGACATGTGTACTTGCATTTTACACATATTTTACACATGCCATTGTGTTCGGAGGATGTCACTGACCACCGTCCATGTGCTTCTCAAAAAGGATTCACATCTGTGTGTAAGGATAGTCAATGGACTTGCTCTAGGACAAGGTATATCTTGCATCCTATTTCCTATACATTGTTGTAGACATAATCTTATAGTTAAAAAACAAAATAATTTTTTGTTTCTATTGCATTTTACTACTCCATATTTCCCAACAACCATTACCTGTAATAATCAATAGGGAGTTTCATGTTTAAAATTGTTTCTTCAAGGCAAATTCAAGACCAAATATCTTGGCCTTCTCAATACTTCCTTGTTATTGAGGTGGAAAGGTCCAAAGATGGAATTATCATCTCTCAGAACATGTGTGTACTAGATGTGGTTGAAGAAATTGGTATGTTGGGATCAAAACCCGCAGAATTATCTATGGACTCTAAAGTTAAATTGTATAAAGATCAAGAGGAGACTCTTTGTATGTTCTGGACAACACAATCTACTGGTTGGAAAACTAAATTATTACTCGACTGGACATCTTATTTTCTACAAGTGTTGTCAGTCAATATATGGCCAAGCCACACATTGGTCATTGGTATGTTCTTATCCACATTCTCTGTTATCTCAAAAGAGCTCTTTGGAGAGGTCTCCTCTATTCTAGTCATCACCAAAAGGTGTAAGGTATTTTTGATGTGGTCTGGAAAGGCTCTGTAATTGATTGATGATCTACGACTGGATATTGTGTCCTCATAGGAGGTAACCTGGTTTCCTAGAAGAGCAACAAGAAAACTTTCATCTCTCACTCAAGATTTGAGTACGTATGTTTGGTTGTGGCTCATATCACCAATAAATTTATATGGGTAAGGAACTTCATGGAAGAACTGGGAATTCTAGAATTTGAAGCCACATAATTATAGTGTGACGATCAAGATGCAATTCACATAGCTTCGAATCCTATTTCTTAAATGTATGGAACACATTAAAGTCTATTGTCACTTCATTAGAGATAAGGTTCAAGGCAAGTTGATCAAATCCACACCACTCCTCTCATTATATCAACTTGTAGATCCATTCATTAAATTCTTAAATAGATGTTGGGTCAAATTCTTATATGACAAATTGAGTAGGGCAGTCAATGGGTAAGGGTAAATGTGTTTACCCTTTGCCCATACCCTGTAGCGGAACAATGAGGGTAAATGATTTTTTTACCATTTACCCATCTACCATATACCCTCAAACTCGTGACCTTGGTGGGTAAGGGTAAAGGTAAGCCATTATCCATAACCTCTACCCGCTACCCGCCAATATTATGTATAATATATTAAATGTATAATCATTATGTTTTTCGAGCCTATATAATACTTAATATTATGTGGTCGTCATTTTATACAATACATGATGTTCTCATCTACTTCTTATGTACTTAACTTGGTTGTGTATAAAACACCATTTTGGAAGTGCAACACATGTGTATAAAGATTGTCTATGTTCTATTTAATAATTCTTTGGTGTAAGGAAAACATGTATATAATGAAAAGATTTAATCTTTAATGTACCGTTTGATTCATATGAGAGGTTGTGTTATCTACCTTATTTGTACTTTATTTTTTTCGATGTAGTAACATTTTAGAGGGTATAAGATATATGTGTTTCCAACAATAACTCTTTGTGACATATTGTCATTTCATATCATTTTAATGCATGAGTACTACCATTTGTATATACATTCAATACAACATAATTTATTACTGTAATGTGATAGAAGATTACTTAGAATCATTTTGGATATTTAAAAGTCATTTTGGAGCATCTTGATATTTCACTCAAATATATAAATGTATTAGCCAAGCCACTATTGTCAATATTAGCTCAAATTTGAAAAAGACATATAAATTCCCCACTTCACCTTTGCCCTCCCCGTTTACCCTAAAGGTAAGAGTTAGGGGAGGGTAAGCATATTGGTGGGGTGATAAATTACCCATACCCTTACCCACCGGGTAAGGATAAGGGTAAAACCTTACCCTCCCCATACCCTCGCCATTGACAACCCTGAAATTTGAGTGCTTACAACATCTACACAATAGTTTGAGAGGGGGAGCATTAACCGTGTAAATATTTCTATATTATTGTATATTAGGATTATTCCCACATTGCGTAAATGAGTATTGGTAGCCACCCATTGTCCTATATAAAATCTAGCTCTTATGACGATAATACACAAAACGTATTTTTACCTTCTCTCTGATAACAAATAGAATGTAATTCCTAGAGGGTAAGTAATATTTGTAAGAAAACATGAAGTTTTTCTTCAGAGACATTCTTTACTTGGATAGAGCCTTACTCATTGATGCACTCATTAATGCACATAGAGTTCTTGATGAAACTTTTATTAAAGTGACTAATACCTTTCATAAATTCCTTATAGGTTTTTAGTTAAGAAAATTTAACTTGATATAAGAAATTAAATCGATATAAAAAATAATTAGAGGAAAGAATGAAGTGAAAGTAGTAACGAGAGGGAAAGAAACGCTTGATGGACAATAAAACCTATTAGATATTTTTTGGGAGGAAAATGTGTGTATATGTCTAAAAAAATACTAGAGAAATTGTTTTGCACATGTTCCCATATAACTAATAGAGAATTGAGTTTCTCATAAGAAACCTTTTTTCCCATAATGCCACATGTTTATTTATGGGATGAAAAATACATTAATTTTGTTTAGCTTTTACACGAACAATTTTCTTCTCCCCATCATCATGCTAACACAAACACCTCACTGCCAATTGGATCAACTCGTAAGTCTGGTAGGTTTGTAGTCATATGTTGTAGCTTTGTGACTCTGTTGGCAGCTGGAACACCTGACAGAAGGTTTATAATAGTAACCAAAGGCTCTCTTTCACAATCATGTGGTAAGAATAGACTAAGTGTCCCTCATAATGAAAAATTATAAAAAAAAACCAAACAACACTTTTAGTTTCCCTTTGGTTTTCCTCCACACAATTCACTAAGTCCAAACATAAGCGTAGTCTTTTTTGGTAAAAGATCAACTTTAAATTGATAAGTTACAATGAAATATTTCATAATATCAATCTTCTTAATTTTTTCACAGTTATATAGTAAATTTGGACCACGCCTCCTCAAACTCAATTTTTTCAGAAAGAAAAAAGCTAACCGAAGAACACTTCTAATTTCCTCACTATTTTAATCACCATAATTCACTACGTGACAAACATAACCTTAATCATTTTGGTAAAAGATAAACTTTAAATTTGAGAAGTTATGATGAAATCTAGCCACATATCTACAAAACAGAGAATTTCCCACCACGTTGTTTAGTTCCCCGTCAATTAAATCGTTCCTGCCAAGTAAAAAGTCCCACTAATAGTGGGTTTATTCAGGGCAGGTTATTTTCTTATCAGGATTTTCCCCTTCATGTCAAATTTAGAGCCAAAACGTTAGTTATCTCAAAACAACAGTTTCTCAGCATAAAGTTAATTCTCTACAAATAATATTATCCTTGATTTCCTCAGAGTAAAATTTTCCTACCAAACATTTCGTTCCTATATCCTACTAAAAGTACTTTCCTCCTCAAATACAGAATTTCCGTCATGAATTTAAATCCTTTATTATTAGCAATTTCCTCTCAAAAGTTTTACCTTCCATGTAAAGTTATTCCTGCTGAGAGTTTGATCAGTAAAACTTCCCAGTTAAGATCCAAACCGATCCAATCAAATTAGTTTTCTTTTTTCCAACAATTCGGTTTCCTTCAAAATGACGCACTTCTCCATAGTTTGAGAAATTCCATTGTAATTAAAATATGAAAACTCACCACTAGCTTGTTTTGTGTCGAGTCAATATTTCCATACAGAGAAAACATTTCTTTCAAGCAAAAAAATTCATTTAACAAATATGGTATTGAATATATAAGAGGAGTTTGATTAAGTCTTGAGTGATTGGGTTTCGGAAGGTCCAAGGGGGCTGAAATCTAGTAGAACGTCGCAAAAAATATATTTGGGAAAGTCTTAGGGATGGACATGAAACCAAACTTGGTCATTAGACCAAATCGAATTTGACCAAACCGTTTGGTTAAGTTTGGTCTACATGAGTTGTGGTCAAGTTTGGTTTGAAAAGTGTTCAGACCACCCTTAACTGGTCTCTGGGCAGCTGGTTAATATGCCAGTGTGTCTATATGTATACTCAAGTAAATTGTTCTAGTCATAATTTATTTGATATAGAGACAATATTTCAAAAGATATTAACATTTTTTATTAGTGTTGAGAATGACTTTTGTATTAATGTTATAGTATATATATATAATATCTGTAAAAAATTTATACGATTTTCTTTTAGTTTTTCTTTTAAGCGTATTTAGTAGTTACATGTAATATACAAAACATTTGATCTATATTTTGAATATAATATTTAGTTTATTTTTTAAAAAGTATATTTTTTTCTAGAAGAGAATCAATAACTTAACATCAAAACTTAATATTATTGTTACTGAATTTTTATTTATCTTCATTTAAGTGTGCTTTTAGTAAATACCATGTAGTAGTGGTTTTAGACTGAATTTATCTAAACTTGACCACATTTTATGCAACATTTGACAACACGATTGGTTTGTCAACACTCTGATGCGATGAGATGGACCATCGTAAGATTTTTGTCCGGTGTAAAAAAATTTCAAGTAAATGCTACTCAATAATCAAAACAATGCAAATTCAAAGCGCTAGATGATCTTGTGCTTGGTAACAACTGTTACCAGTGATGCAACCTGCCCGATCTTACTCTATCACTGCCCGGACAATCGCGCCGCTTTACCAAATGGAGCATTAGTGGTCAAGTATATAGACAATATTTCAAAAGATCTTAACATTTTTTTATTAGTGTTGAGAATGACTTTTGTATTAATGTTATAGTATATATATATTATCTGTAAAAAATTTATACGATTTTCTTTTAGTTTTTCTTTTAAGCGTATTTAGTAGTTACATGTAATATACAAAACATTTGATCTATATTTTGAATATAATATTTAGTTTATTTTTTAAAAAGTATATTTTTTCTAGAAGAGAATCAATAACTTAACATCAAAACTTAATATTATTGTTACTGAATTTTTATTTATCTTCATTTAAGTGTGCTTTTAGTAAATACCATGTAGTAGTGGTTTTAGACTGAATTTATCTAAACTTGACCACATTTTATGCAACATTTGACAACACGATTGGTTTGTCAAGACTCTGATGCGATGAGATGGACCATCGTAAGATTTTTGTTCGGTGTAAAAAAGTTTCAAGTAAATGCTACTCAATAATCAAAACAATGCAAATTCAAAGCGCTAGATGATCTTGTGCTTGGTAACAACTGTTACCAGTGATGCAACATGCCCGATCTTACTCTATCACTGCCCGGACAATCGCACCGCTTTACCAAATGGAGCATTAGTGGTCAAGTTAAGTTTGATCTAGACTCTTATAGTAATCAAGTTTGATCTAAAAAAAATTTAAACCACTATTTGTGATTTTTGGTCTATGATTTTAGTTTATACCAGACTTGACCAAACCACACCCAGCTAATTTATCTAATCGACAACGACAACAATCTTTTACGTTTAAAATGTCTTGGTCGTAAAATCGTGTTGGAGAAATGTATGCAAGTGAATTGTGTAGACGTTTACTTGATACCTATTTAAAAGGTCATTATAGTTTTTGTTTGCATATATATATATATATATATATATATATATATATATATATCTTCCCTTGAAAATTGATTTTGTTTAGTGTGCAAGTTACACAAAATTTTGAAATATATAATTATATTGGTGACACAAAAATGCTGCAAGTGATCGGATTATGGGAGAAAATGACAGGAAATGAAAGTAAGCTGGCCAATCATTACCCATCGGGCTTTACCAAACGCAGGACTGCCGAATACTCTCATTATACATTTCGCACTGAGAAATTGTAACAATTAGTCGGTGAAACAATCAGAATGAGTGCAATCATTTTTTCTTCAAATATTGCAGTATTCCCCTTGTTCCTACTCACTTTTATCATACTCCTATAACCAAAAAACTGCCATTTAATGTTTTCCTCTCTCTATATCCTAATCCATGATCACATAACCAAGTGACCGTTTCTATTTATTTCCTTCTCTTTTTCTTCTCATCTACCTTTTGACCCTACTTTTTTCCTCTAATATTCATTCCCCATACCAAACACATAAATAAGGAAAAAGAGAAAGGAGATAAAAAGAAAGGGTAAAAAAAGATGTAAACTAAGAAAACATATAATGTATACTGCTTTCTTTAATATTGTGATGAAATAAGTGTCCGATATTAATTTTTCTTTCCAGTACCATATATTTTTCCATTTCTATTTCTCTTCCTCTTTTCCATTCCCTTTAATTTTGTCCAAACACAGTTTTGGTTGAACACAAATCGTCTGATATAGTTTAGGTCAGAGTGTAAGGAAAGAAAATGAACTCGAAATCTGCTCTCGTTCTAATGTATAACTTTTGCGAGGTTTCACTCAACATTTGGGTTTGGCCAGTCGAGATATAACAGTATGCGGTAAGGTGCCCGCAATTAACGCACAATGCTAAAAGGCTTACGACTCAAGAGACAAACGGACAGAAAACGGTTCTTATTTACTCGTTGAATATTTACCATTTTTTGTAAAACAAAACATAACAGTATATAATTATGAAATAAAACATAGAATTAAATTTGGACATTAAGTTTGGCACCGCCAAGCCCAAAAGTACTTATAAATAGGTCACCTAAGGGCTGAAGGCCAGAGGCCCAGAGAGGGGGATCAGCAGTGAGTGCGATCTCGTACATCCTGAGATCTGGGATACACAATTTGGTGGAGTCCGTGTTTCTAGTCACCATCTTAAGTAGATAAGGAATACAAGCAAACATCGATATGATAAGATTTTGCCGTGAATGCAACAATACACTTTACCCTAGAGAAGTCAAGGAAAACCAGTTTCTAATCTTTGCGTGTCGCAACTGTGATCATTGGGAAGCTGAGCTTTCCGATAAGACTTGTCTCTACAAAGTTAATTTTGAACCCAAAGAAGTGAAAGATATTTCAGATGATCCAACACTTCCTCGAACAAAATCTGCTCACTGTCCCAGATGCAAACATCAAGAAGCAGCGTTCATCCCAGCCACTAAAAGAGGAGAGGAAGGCAATGATCTGCTCTTTGTTTGCTGCAATTTAAACTGTCGCCATGAATGGAGGGACGAATAGATTTACTGCATACAGTTGAGTAATCAACAATCTATCCAGGTGGTGAATGTTTCTTTGACAGGGTACGTCGTTGCGGCTACATTTGATGAAGGGGACTTTGGTGCTTTGCTGCCATCCCTCTCCCTCCGTGTCGTTTTATTGTCTATCTTCCCCTCTTTGTTCTCCTCATTATTTTAGATTTTCAACAAGACGAGTCTCTTCATCGTGTGAGAGTTTGGGGTTATTTCTCTCCTACCGAAAATTTTCAACTTATGCTGCCTTGTAAAAGAAGCTGTTAAGATATTATTTATCTATAATTGAATGTATATCCTTTGTATATGTTCTATGACAGACTATTACTGATTTAATATTTCATTTCAATTAGCGATGGTCTACGGATGCTCCTATCACTAGACATCCAATGCAAAATACTTTACTTATCCCAACGGCTGTTTTGCGTACTTGGGAAATTATGGGAATGGCAATGGCAAGAAAATCGTTGATGTTGTTTAATTACCATGACGAGGGAGAAGAAAAAAAATCTTATGGGAAATTTACAATGATTATTCCATGCTGGAATGGACTGAAATCACAGCGAAAAATGTTTATTCAAAAAAGTTTATTTCTACCAATTACTTGGCCACATGAAGAAAATAATTTGTTCTCTTATATTGTGTTTTTAGGTTGTTGTCCGCTTGTCTTCTACTTCCATATAAATCCTTTTCTTTTATTTGTTTGATGAAAAATATTCATTTTCATTTAGGCATGTTCGATAGACGGGAGTGATGGGATAAGCTTGGAAAGGAGTGGAAAGAAAAATGTTCAACATATTTAGTTTGATAATGCAATGGGGAGGGGAAATAAAAGGGAAGAAATGGTAATGGAAGATGTAGAAAAAAATATGTATATATATTTCCTATCGCTTTTCTCTCCACAAAATTCGTGTGGAGACGAGAAGGAGAATTTGACAACCTGACTTTTCTCTCTCTATCTTGAATCCTTTCTCTCTCATAAATTGACCTCTTACTCAATTCAATGTCAATTTCACAGCTTGATGGTTGTGGCACTCCGATTTAGTCACATCAATATTCAATTTCACCAAATGTGGCATCAATTTGTACTTTTGAACTAAATATCATTCCTTAACATGTCACCATCTTATAAGATATTTTGAACCTCTTTATAGTGATCAAATTGATCCCTAATCTATATAATGTTGTAGAACTTTCAATTATCTTTCTAATGATATAAAAATTGCCTCAATTGGAAAATTGTAGCCCAAGTTATGATCTTTTGAAGTTGACCCGAATTATACTTGATTTAATTGATTTACTTCGCAATTGAACCTCATCGGGCCCAATGTGGGCGTGCGCGGCCCACTTCAAGAGGGCGCCCACTCACCCTAAGACATCAACGATCCATTATCTTGTTTGTCTGGATGAATCATGAATGTATGATCTCGTCCACGAGATCGACCCCCTGACAATCCAACGGCTCATGGGTCATCTTGTTCATCCGTATTGCGCACCAACACCATTGGCGCTGGCACCACCTAACCACCTGACGAACCCCCTTTTTTTCACCCTATTCGTGATGCTTTGGGTGTAATTTTGTCCATCATTCACTTTGTCTCACTTTCCCCTCTCCCTCCCTTCCCCTTCTCTTTCTCGCTCTGGAATGCTTCTTTTCCCTCTTCACCTAGCCCTCGCCCTAGTCGGCACCACCATGCGAGCTTTTTTGGAGTTCGTTGTGTAGTACCCGAAGGTCTCAAGTGAGACCACCCTTGGCCTCGACGGCACACCACAGGCTTGGGCGACCTATTTTCTATAGGTCGTCTCTGACAACCTTGAGTTATTGTGAAGCAGCTGGTCACGACGACATTACAGAGCGATCCAGCGGCTCATTCACCAGAGCCAACCAACAACCAAATGGTCTTCTAGGATGCTGACCGACCATTGGAAAGGATTCATGTAGCCATGATCATGTGCATACTGGGGGGGAGCGTGGCGGTGGCGAGCGACCACAATCCTCAAGAAGACTCACGGTGACGGTGGCTAGCGGTCCCGACCCTCACGTAGATGCACCGGAAGGTGGATAGTGGCCAAGGGCATCACACAACCAAGACCGCAACATGGGCCATGCGATCATGGATCAATGGCCGAGATGCTCAGATAAATGAAATGTAACACCCCATCCTCCTTTCTCTATAGTTTTTGATGCAAAAAACTTATAAAATGCATAACCCCCTCATCCTATGTCCAATATATATATAATTATATACTAAATTGATCAGCTCGATGAGACCTACAGTCTAGACTAGTTCCTAGACTCCAAATGCTACGTTCCCCCCTGATTGCTTGAAAATGCTATCTTCAGTCATGTTTGAGTACATTTAATCCACTTTTATGATCAATCTTGTATCTTTGATGAACTTTCACCCTCTTAATTATAAAACGAGTGTCTCTTTGACATTTTGAGTTATAGAGGGTCCTAAACATTCATATTGCCCCTGAGTGACTCTTTTGCACATAGTGACTTGTACTTGGACTATAATGATATGACTTTGCCCTATTAATGTGAATCTTGATTCTTAATAACACAATTTCCTAATCAACTCTAAAATTAGGGACCATGTGCATCCATTATACGAGGGCCCTTACCTAAATCCCTTTTGTTTATGCTGGCTCTATATGGCCTTAAATACATCAATGTATCTCTATTATGTGAATGGTTGGTTATGCCTTGATACAAGGAATGTGGTTGACTTGAATTTTACACCAAATGCCTTGTTTTGTTCAATGATCTTAACGCCTACGATCAACCCTTGTGCACCATAGTAGTGTTTGTTCCCCAAATTTGCCAAATGTGATCTTTATGACTCAAATGGTAGTTCTTGTGCCTCAATGTTTATTGTGGATCTTTTTTATATTTTCCTCCCCCTTAGATTAGGGAATACTCCTCCCATGATGACAAATTGGGTGTGTATGTCCTACCCAAGTCTTAACTTGAACCTTGATCGCATGTGTGAACTATGTTCATGAATGAATGTATGTCGGTATGTTGATACCAATGTTGGATCCTTATGCTTAGACTTTGGGACATACACCCAAGCTTAATATGTGATTCCACTAATAAGCAATGTTAAACCTAATTTGGCCAAAACCCTAAAATGAAGCTAATTAGGGTTAATGATGAGAATCTAATGGATGTATGCAATCTTATGCTTAACCATGTGTTGCTTGTGATCTAGTAGGTCCAAGATAGGTTGTGTAGTGTTTGAACTCAGGCACAGGTTTTAATAATTATGTGACTATGGCTTTATTACTTGAATTTGATACCTATGTATGCTTGTTTACTTGCTCAAATATTGCCATGTAGTACTCTAGTATTGTACTCGGTGTTTGTCTTGTACCATATTTTATAACTTGCAAATATAATATAGAAACTTCATTATACAAACCTCCTTCACCTGCCTGAAGTTTTGGGGTAAGGACATGAGGATGGGCATCCTACTTGAGTTATCAAGATAGGGCGGATTGTTGATAAAAGGGTTAGCTAATCTTGAGCACTCTCATAGACTCTTCTAGTGAGAAGATGTCCATAAAAGGCCTTACAAATACATGATATTGATTAATGCACAAAATGATGGTATCATTGGAGTGAAATGACATAAAACACATGCTCTTATTTTGTTAAATACTTAAATTTTTTATTCTTGATCATTTACTTCTACAAATCTTTTCAAATTATGCAAAGCTTATATATATGTATCTTTTACCGTGTACTCGACACCTCGTGTGCTTGACCCACCTTGTTTCACATATTTTATAGGTTCAAAGATAGCTAGAACTGATGGTCTTAGTGAGCTATGCCAGGTGTACTTGTTGTAGGATCCCTAGTATACATGAATAGTCTTGTAAAATTATACTCTTGAATATGTAAGTGAAAACTTGTAATAAAAGGATGTTGCTTTATAATACTGTTGAATGTTGAGCTATTATTAGTGCCTCTATCTTGCTACCTGTTCATGTATGCTAAGCATTTCATGCTTTCACATGTTGTCTTTGGTATTCATTTGGTTGATGGGACTGGGATTCTGATTCCTTAACAGATGGTATCAGAGCATGAACAACAACTACACCAAATATTTCTTACATGAAACAAAAACTAAACATAACCTTAAATCTCAATCTTAGAAACTTAATAAGTTTTCCTTTATGGACTATGTTGACTTAGCCTCTAGGTTAAACCCTAGATTTTCTAGAACTAGGTTTAAACTTGTGTAATCCTTATAGCCTTTCTTTTCTCCTCCCTTTGTCCTGTAGTATGGGCTATAGGTTCAGGAGGGAAAGAAAAGGGAGATCTTTTCCTAACTCTAGACATATTATCAAGACATGTGCTTAGGGTATCTACACAGGTGTGCACCATGTTCTTGGTACTCTAGGTTTCATAGCACTAGATTCCTAATGAGTGTGGTAATTCATTTTGGTTTTAGTTTATTCGAATGGATTTTGTGGTTTTCATCGCCTATTTCAACGTTGGAGAAAACCTATTTCAAGTATTAGTATATGTACACATGAAAAATGTTACCACATACAGAAAGGAAGTGAGTGTCAATGTATCCTAAGGGAAAGATATGTAACATCAAGTTTAGATGAGAGTGTTTAGATTCTAGATGTAGTCTCTACAGTTGTCTAGATCCATGATGAGGGTTAGGCTAGTAAGTAGCCTAGATGAACTAGGTGGTTGATGATGATGATGATGATGATGATGATGATAATGATGATGATGACGACAACAATGATGATGTGGATAATTCCTATAATTATGTTGGTGTGGATATGACCCAAGTTTATTATGAGAGAGTCAAGTATGTTTGACGATATGCAATGATTTTAACCATGCAACCCTAGATAAACCTAGCACCTTGTATATTACATATGACTTGGTTGATGTGCTAAACATAGCTAGTGGGTTGGCATGCTTGCTTGTGCCTAGTCATGTACATGTTGAGATACAATATGTTACATATGATTTGAGACCAACACAGACCTCAATCTCTTTACAAAGGAGGACCTCTAGCATGAGACATACAAAAAGGGTGACCTCTTGTTACGAGTCAACCCACCACGGGAGAAGGTCAGAGTACCTAAACTCCAAAATATGTGAAATTTTGAAAAATATGCACGGTGAAATACATGATGATGAGTCCCTAACTGGAATACTTCTTAGTATATGAGTTGAATCACTTAGTGTGTTGTTCCCTTGACAATGTTGAACCCTATATTTCTCATGAAAAGATCTAACCCTGGAGAAAGAGGCAATGTAATATATGATGCTTGCTATATGGGTGAGGGAGATGTCCCAAGACCCTAAGAAGATGTACATGACATGTGATCTCCATGATGAGCCTCATACTCAGTTTATTGGTTGTATGTAAAGGAATCAAGTGGTTGCACTTGTTTTTGGATGGTTGGGTATAAATTCGTCATGGGTAGATGGTTATGGTTAGCATGTCATGTTGGACATGGATATGTCGTAACTTGAATGACTTGAGCTTGTAGAGCTCATTTGAAATACAAGTGAGAAGATAATGAAACCTTGATATTGATGATAATGTTGTTTAAAAAATGATGCTTCATACTTGAAATATCTCACTTAAGTCAAAACTTGATATATGTACGATAAGTCACTCTCATAAGCTAGACCTAAGATGAAACCATTCTTTGCATAAAGATGTAAGTTGAAATGATGAACTTGATATGAATATGCCTTGAGATATTAGCTTAAGAAATCATGAATACAATACTTAATTCAGATCCAAAATGAAAACTAATGAACATAATGGATTAGATTTGGTAGACTTTGGAGAAAAGATAAAACATGCATGAAATCTGGAATAATGATGATATATACGTTCCATAATAATCTTATTTAGAAGTCATGATTATGAATGTGTTCGTTTGAGAAATTGATGACCTAGATCTTGATAACACACCATGAGCTAGTACAAAAACATGAATACCCAAATGATACAGGGATATGGGATGTGAAACCCTAATGTTAAAAATATGTTGTACTATGACGATAAACTAAGTAATGCTTGGATCTATGAATTTGGATGGGTAGTTGAGTACACAACTAAATGGAAACTTATGTGTGTAACCCATGATGGAAATTGCCTTAGCAAGTATAGGTGGTTAGTTTAAATATGATCAAAATATGGATTTGACTCTTGTCTATGATCTTAGACAAATTTCAAGGATGAAATTTCTTTTAAGGAGAGAAGTATGTGACAACTGGAATTTTATCTATCCTATCTTGAATCCTTTCTCTCTCATAAATTGACCTCTTACTCAATTCAATGCCAATTTCACATCTTGATTGTTGCGGCACTCCGATTTAGTCACATCAAGTTTCAATTTTACCAAATGTGGCATCAATTTGTACTTTTGAACTAAATATCATTCCTGAACATGTTACCATCTTATAAGATATTTTGAACCTCTTAAATGTGATCAAATCAATCCCTAATCTATATAATGTTGTATAACTTTCAATTATCTTTCTAACGATACAAAATTGCCTCAATCGAAAGATTGTAGCCCAAGTTATGATCTTTTGAAATTGACTCGAATTATACTTGATTTAATTGATTTACTTCACAATTGAACCTCATTGGGCCCAATGTGGACGTCCATGGCCCACTTCAGGAGGGCGCCTGTAACATACTCAATTTTGGGTCGTTTAAAGTACATGCCAATTTAAACAATCTTGAGAAACTAGAATTTGAATGATTTTTATTTGAATGATTTTCATATAACTTTATCTTGCACATACTTGAAATCTATCAGAAAGTCATCATTGCAAATTGTTGAGAGACATCTCAGTTTTTGAAATTATAATTTTCCATCCATCTCTAGAAATACCAGACTCTAACAAAGTGGTAATGTGCACCAGTTAAAGTCATGTGACTTTGGAATATATTATAAATAATCCATTTGGTTAATTGTTCGATAATGAGTATATCTTGATATATATCCACATTAATTTAGTAAAACTAGTATTTAATAGATTAGTGTAATGAATTATAATTATACTTCAAGATATACAATTCATGTACTATGTCAACACCTTAAATCCAATACGTCACCTAATAAATACAAAAGTTGAGCTCAATGATTCTTTTCTCATGGGGTCGATTGGGTGATTAGTTAATTAAGATATCAATAAACCAGTTTAGCATTCATTTTATTCATGCAGCATAGTAGTGGGTAAATAAATATTGATAAGTTTGTTGAGATTCGCCAACGTAAGGACCGATTAATTATCTAACAGTCCACCGTCTCCTTCACTTCATCTTCTCTCCAAATCAACGACGGATTACTAGGAAAGGAGGACGAGGGTGAGCCTTCCACTTATTTACCGGCTCATTTATTGCACCTTTGTTAATATGAAAATATGTATAATAACTTCAATACGTTCATGACGAGAATGCCATGAGATAACTAAAAGGCCATAGGAAGAAACACAACTATCCCAATCGTCTTGCCCTTCTCATTACTTCCACACCACTTTGAAATCACCCCCTCACCTTATATAAGATATCTTACCCCTGGCTACTACAGACCTACAAAGGAAAACACGACGACTACCTGATAGACCCTAACCCAACCATACTTCAACACCATCTTCACCACCAAAGTTGGGTTGCAACATAACATAGACTCCATGAGAATCAAGCCTCGCTTCCTTCTCCCAACTGTTTGACCTACTAAGTGTCAGAGTATCAGTATCCGCTCGGCTCATCCTCCGGATTAGTAGGAGAGATTCCATCCTCCGGTTTAGTAGGGGAGCCTTTGTCTTGCTTTATTACTGTCATTAGCTAGCTGTAACAAACTTCCCTTTCTGTTGTTACGAACCTGTCTGTAAGACCACGTGCTTACTTAAGCTACGTTGGTCAGTTTCTTTAAATACTGTATGTCTGTAAGCTTGGAGGGTAAGCTAGACTGTGAATCTCGATCAGTATCTCCTTCTCACTCACTCTCTCAATCCCTTCATCTATCTTCTAACATGGTATCAGAGCCTCTGCGAGGAATTCTCGATCTCGCTTGATCCTCTACCCTCTACCGCTGTTCATCTTCTTCATCCTCGTTTTTCCACATCTCGTCTTCTTCCTCCTAACCCTACCTGTCTCATCTTCTCTAATTCCATCGCTATCATGGATAAGACACCAAAATCTCCCGGATCTGGATCTACCGACGAGTCTGTGGAGATGACAGTCCGCAGCAAGGCTTCTTCAAGCGTCGTCAACATTCCTTCTATCTATCCGTATCCAGTTACTACAAATGTGGCCAACTTCATTTCTGTTCGTCTCAATCAAGTGAACTTTCTCTACTGGGAAGCACAAATCCGAGCTCTCATCGAAAGCAACAGCTTAGAAGGCTTCATCGATGGAACTGAACTTCCTCCTCCGACCTACATTTCCGATGACGAAGAAGGCAAGAAGGTGAATCCTGATTTCAGATCGTGGCAACGAACAGATCGTCTCCTTAAGGCCTGGATCATGGGAACTGTTTCAGAGGAAATGCTAGGTGAAGTCGTCGGTCTCACTACTTCCCTGGAGGTATGGTCTGCTCTCACAAAAGGATTTACTCGAACTACTCATTCTCGTCAGTTTGAACTCCAATCTCAACTGCGCTCAATTCGGAAAGGATCCGATACTCTAGATATTTACCTGAAGAACTTCAAGTTGATATGCGATCAACTGAACGCATTAGGGAAACCTGTGTTAGATTCTGAGAAGGTCTTCTCTCTGATTAATGGCCTTGATTCTGCTGATTATGATAGTTTCTCCACATCTATGCTTAAACCTCCTGTTCCCTCTTATGAAGAGATTATCACTTTACTGAAAGAACACGAGCGTCGTATCACTCGCCGACCTCTAAATCCTTTGAATCTGGCTTTCTATAGTCAACGAAACTCTAATTTCAACCCAGCTGGTAGAGGCAGATCACAACGATCTTTCGGACGAGGACATATTCCTTATGAATCATCAGTTAACACCTCCGGAGTTCTAGGCACTGCTCCTGGTTCTCAATCTTCTGCTGCTCATTTCTCATCTGAAGGAAGAGGCTTTCCTCAGTCAACATCTCGCAATCTGTCCACTGTGAATGCTTCTAACATGAATCGATCTATCACTATATGTCAGATCTGTAACAAGCGAGGTCATGATGCCTATGCCTGCTGGCATCGTTTTGATAATAACTATCAGAAGCTGAATGTTCCTAAAGCTCTTGATACTACTGCTCAAGCCCTGGCTGCGTTGACGGTATCTGAATAAGATTTGAACACTTGGTTTGTGGACAGTGGAGCTTCAAATCACATTGTTTCCAACACAGGTATTCTGTCACATCTGGTATCATATAAAGGATCTGAATATATTATGATCGGTGATGGATCATTCCTTCCAATTTCTCATATAGGAAGTGGTTTCCTGATTGGTACTTCATCCATTCCTATTGAACAAGTGCTTGTTGTACCTTCTATTAAGAAGAATCTGTTGTCTGTTTCTCAATTAACATCCCAATTTCCATGTTATTTTATATTCTTTGCTAATGGTTTTGTGATTAAGGAGCTCAAGAGTCACAAAGTGCTAGCAATGGGACACTGCAGACATGGAATGTACCAGCTGACACCAGCCAAGGCGGAAGCTAACTTCTCTATTCATTTCAAAAGTACTGCAAAGGAGATATGGCATCAAAGATTGGGTCATCCACACGAAGGAATTCTCTCCAAACTACAGTCACAAGGGTCGATCATAGTGGAGTCAAGTTCAAATAAAAAAATGTTCTACAACTTGTATGGGTTGTGAAATGAGTAAAAGCAAACGATTACCGTTTGTCCACTCACACATAAGGAGTACTGCACCTTTTGCTATTGTGTACTGTGATGTTTGGGGCAAATCACCTGTCTCCTCATCTCAAGGTTTTAATTACTACTGTAGCTTCATTGATGATTACAGTCGTTTCACTTGGATCTATCCACTGAAACAAAAATCTGATGTATTTCATACTTTTGTTCTGTTTCATAAGATGATTTGTAATCAATTTAGCACAAATATTAAGATTCTTCAAAGTGACAATGGAGGTGAATTTGTGAATGCGTGTTTAAGTTCCTATCTTGCTGACAATGGAATTCTTCAACACTTCAGCTGTCCTCATATTCATGAACAAAACGGTGCAGTAGAACGCAAACATAGACATATTACTGAACTTGGGTTAGCTATGATGTTAAATGCTTCTTTACCAAAGAGGTTCTGGGCAGAAGCTTTTAGTACTGCTGTTTTTCTTATAAACAGACTTCCTACTACTGTTCTGGATATGCAAAGTCCATTAGAGGTTCTGTACAAGAAAGTACCAGATTACTCAATGCTTAGAGTGTTTGGAACACTTTGTTTTCCTTACTTGCGTGATTATGCTAAAACTAAGCTTGATCCAAGATCATATCCATGTGTCTTTCTTGGATATTCTGAATGTCACAAAGGATACCGATGCTATCATGTTGCCACTCACAGGACTTTTATATCTCGTCATGTTATTTTTAATGAGAATATCTTTCCTTTTCAAACTCCTCTTTCCAGCAGTACAGCTCTAGGAGAACTATCTGAATTCCAGGAGTTCTCAAATGATTCTACTGAATCTAACATCGAAATTTCTCAATCAAAGAATTCCACAGACATTGCTCGAACGCATAATTCTCGTTCTCTGGAAGAACAATCACCCACATTGCAACAACCACAGCTGCTTTCTTCTCATTCTACTACAACTTCTGCCACTGCTACTGATATCTCAAGTCCACCAGTGTCTTGTATACCTGATACACCACCCATCAGTACTACGTTCCAGAAATCACCATCTCCTGTCTCTCATCAAATGCTAACACGAGCAAAATGTGGAATTCGGAAACCAAATCCTAAGTATGCTCTCACATGTAGCATTGTTCCCTCTCCTCCAAAAACTGTTGTGTCAGCTCTTTCACATCCAGGCTGGTCAAAAGCTATGAGTGATGAAATTCAGGCTCTCAGGGACAATAACACATGGTGTCTTGTTCCTAAACCTGCAAATGCCAATATAATTGGGTGTAAATGGGTTTTCAAATCTAAGCTCAAAGCTGACGGTTCTCTCGACAGACTGAAAGCTCGATTAGTAGCTAAAGGATTTGCTCAAGAAGAAGGAGTTGATTTTGTTGAAACCTACAGCCCAGTTGTCAAGGCTTCAACCATCAAGATTGTTCTTACCATTGCTACATCTCGAAAGTGGGAGATCAAGCAGCTTGATGTATGCAATGCCTTTCTGAATGGTGACTTAACTGAGGATGTATATCTACAACAACCACCTGGCTTTATTGATAACAGGTTTCCTTCGCATGTTTGCAAACTACAGAAGGCCTTATATGGGCTAAAACAAGCTCCAAGAGCTTGGTTTAACAAAATGAGTGATTTTCTTGTCGAATTTGGCTTTTATTGTAGTCCGGAAGATTCATCTTTGTTCATCTATAATCATCAAAATCAGATGTTAATTCTTCTCTTGTACGTTGATGATATCATACTTACGGGATCATCACCCTCAGTTATCCAGTCATGCATTACAGCTATTCGATCTCAGTTCAATATTAGAGAACTGGGCAACATCAACTATTTCCTTGGAATCGAAGTTCTTTCTTCTTCTACTGGGCTCTTTGTCAATCAAAGCAAATATGCTGCTGAAGTTCTTACACGGGAGGATATGTTAGACTGTAAGCCAATTGGTACTCCTATTCCAACAAATTTTCATCGTGAATTGGTTCATTCTACTGCTGAAGAATTATCTGATCCTTCGAGCTATAGACGTATAGTTGGTTGTCTTCAATATCTCACTCTAACACGTGGGGATCTATCCTTTGCTGTCAACACTGCCTGCCAATTTCTGGCTCGGCCTACTACTTTTCATATGCAGCTAGTAAAACGAATTCTTCGATATATCAAAGGAACTCTTCACCTTGGACTTGTTATTCAGTCGTCACCTTCTCTGCAAGTCTCAGCCTATAGCGACGCAGACTGGGCAGGCTGTCCTACAACTCGACGCTCTACTTCGGGTATATGTCTATTTTTGGGACCAAACTGTATAGCCTGGTCATCTAAAAAGCAAGCTACTGTGGCTCGGTCTAGTACAGAAGCGGAATATCGGGCCTTAGCTCTTACTGCTGTAGATCTATCCTGGATAGCTATTGTTCTTCAAGAATTGAACGTTGAACAGTGCAAGCCAAGTCTACTCTTTTGTGATAATCTTAGTGCTCTACACATGACTGTGAATCCAGTGTTCCATGGCAGAACGAAGCATGTCGAAATCGATTATCATTTCATACGGGAGCGAGTTGCACTAGGGTACATTCAAACCCAGTTCATTCAATCTGATCAACAGATTGCTGACATTCTTACTAAAGCTCTACCTAAGCATCAATTTTTCTTTCTTCGGGACAAAATGTGCATCCGTTCACCTCCTGCACATTTTGAGGGGGAGTGTCAGAGTATCAGTATCAGCCCGGCTCATCCTCCGGATTAGTAGGAGAGATTCCATCCTCCGGTTTAGTAGGGGAGCCTTTGTCTTGCTTTATTACTGTCATTAGCTAGCTGTAACAAACTTCCCTTTCTGTTGTTACGAACCTGTCTGTAAGACCACGTGCTTACTAAAGCTACGTTGGTCAGTGTCTTTAAATACTGTATGTCTGTAAGCTTGGAGGGTAAGCTAGACTGAATCTCGATCAATATCTCCTTCTCACTCACTCTCTCAATCCCTTCATCTATCTTCTAACACTAAGACTATCTCATATCAATGTGACACTCAACGTCACTGCAACCATGAAGGAAACCTGTGAGTATATGTAGATCTCATACTCCTTTGTCCATTGAAGTGAGAGGATCAAAGCTCGCTCCGACTGAAAATAAGCTCAGACGCGACTAGGCAAATGCAAATGAACACAGATAAAATGATCCAACTCGTTAGCAAGCAAGATGCAGTCGATTGATGATTTTGTTGGCGAGCGTCAATAATTAAAGAGACCGCGCTGCCAGAATCGTCAAAAATTGGTAAAAGTTTTCAACTCCATGTGTGATTTCAGAATCTAGTTAAAAGTCTTGATAGGATAAATTGAAAAATATCAATTAAATAATGATCATCAATCCATACTAAATATATAACATGTTCATCACTTCTGAAAGCGCGAGTTTCGGTACATATTTACTAGGTTATGTATATGTAAGTATCATAACATAACACATATTACTAGGTTCTATAATATTGTCTTCCTAATATAATGATGGAGTTTAGTACATGCAAAAATGATAAAGAATGAAACATATACTAGTCAGGACCTGCTGTAATTAGATGTACTCATACAAACTACTTAAATTATTTGATTCGTCTCTAACTACCGATTATTATAATATTTATTAGCATTCACCAATAGCAGTATATATGTGAATCTAGTCTTTTAGTACTCACGCAACTTTTTTAATACCAAGAAACATTATGAAGGACATGTTAATTAAAAAGACCATAGGATGACATGAAGGTATACTACTAATTGTACCATACTGATGAGACTAACATATATATACCACACGGACGTTTATACGTAATAGCTAAGATATCATGTACCTTTGCATTTAAATAACATTGTAAACCATACTTAATAATAATTAGAGTTTGTGGTGTATGTAAGATATTCAAAATTTCGACTAACTAGTTAAATGTACTATTTCAAATTGTATTAGTAGCCTATTGATCTATTTATTCACGTATCCATATAAGTCACTACAAAAGTTTCAATTTGAGTAGTTAATAATGAGTCAATATATTTTTGTTAGTATTTATAAAATACTCCTATTTATTTATTCATCATGTTGGATAATATCTATGTATAGATGATATGATATATTTCGAAACATTGATTATGGTGAATAGTATTTTGGGGACTATGCACTCATATAATAACTCGTAAACATAAAATACAAGGCATACATCCATCTTGTACATAAGAGATGCAACAATAAATGATTCATAATGAATATAACCCAACATATATAAGGAATGAACCACAAAAGAAAAATAAAGAAAAGACTTCCAAACTCATGACTATGATTGTGACTAGTATGCCTATTTATGTGTAGAATCCAGACAAACCTTTGTCACAAATCTTCTTATTTGATATATCGATTGCTCTTGCAACAAGGTACGTGAATATTCTATTTTTGTTTAAATGAAATTTACATTCCTCTTGGATATCATGCATGTGTAAGAAATATTGGGGAGCTTGATTTGTTAAACTTTTAACCTTCTCTTGAAAGACCCCCAATTAGACTACTTGATGACTCAGCACAATAATTAGTATTGTCAGATTTTAGGATTGATGCCCAGTTATTTAGTGAAATTATGTTTCCACGACTCTTCACAGAGGTAAGGGACTGTGGTCTTCTAATCGACTAGCAATTCAACTTAATGTGGGCGTTCTTATTTTAGATGATGAGAATACATGGTCACCTAAGCATAGACAAAATATACCAAGTGCCTAAAATATTTGAGATATCTTCTTAATTTGATATACATGGTTGATTAAATTGAGATCTATTTATATTTCTCTTTTGAACTACTTGCCTACATTTTATATTTCCTTGCATCTTTTTTGATAAAATCTTGAGTAGATAGAGCATATTCATTTAACTTTATTTAAAGTGGATTTTGTATCGGTCTCTTAGACTGACCCATGCACTTATTTTGTGTTCATGCGCGATGTATTCCCTGGGGGAATGTATGAACACCACACCTATCATGAGGTTAGCAAGAAAATAATCAGAAGAAGACTGATTGGAAGATCACATGAGCTGCTCTATCTGAGATGATAAATAAATTAGCAAAAAGATGTATTTACTAGTATTTGCTATATGTGTTTTTTTTATCAAAACCTCCATGTACTCTAAAGACTTTTATGAATGCAAAGATTGTTTATTTCTCTGAAATAAAGTTTTGTTAAAATTCGATCTTCAAAGATCGGGTCTTAACATGATGGTATCAGAGCCATAAATAGTCGACACTCATGCAATTCTTCTAGTGTTTAGATAGAATACACATATATTATAGTTATAACATAGTACACTAAACCCTAGAACATTGGCAGAACATAGTCCATATGCCTAGAACTTCCTTGGAATGTACCAGCAACCTAGTAAGTCATCCTCACATCATAGTTGATCATTGTTTCTTATCCTGATCACACAATATTAAACTTCTTATTACAAACTCTTATGCATGAACCTATAAGAGGTGCAACGGAAATCATATATCACAGGTATGGTCAATTTGGAAATACATATGATAACCCAATCACCATGGAGGGTAAATAACATGGGTATATCATCCAATCCTCCTCCTACCTATATGAAAGATGGATAATCATAGTAATATGAAATTTGAACATTGTATCATATTTGTTCCATTTATATATTGTTTGTATAAATTCTTGTTCAAGTTTTAAGACCAAATGTTGAGTTTGATGAAAACTATTTAACTTGTTCTTATTCTATATTCTATAACATAATTGCATTCCCTGAAATAGACATATAGTCTCTCACTATCTAGATATAGGTATGATCTATTAGCATACATGTCTTTTTATCAAGAGTATGATCTAGTAGCATACATGTCTTTTTATCAAGTTGTAAATTTTTCTCTTAGCTTCATGATGAATAGATTATAGTGAGATTCACATATTTGCTAAAGAAAATGATTTTGAGGACAATATTTCCTTTCAAAGTGGAAAGATAAGTGATGACACATTAGATATTTTTGTTATATTTGATTGTGCTCGTGTTTACTTGCCTTTAAAAAATTGATTTAATAACGTTATATTGTTATATTAAAGTTACTTATTTATTTGTTGGAATTATCTTTTTGTGATACTTTGGCACATAATTAATGTAGGAAACAAAACATGACCTCTAGTAATGCCTCAAGTAGAATGATCTTTCTTTATTTGTAAATCTACTGAGTAAATATACTTTCACATTATGAGATTTACTTATTAATGTATATATCACCTTATTTCTTAATAAAAAATTACTTCACGATCCTACTATTTTAAAGTGTAGAGTTCATTATTTAACTTGTTATCGTGTATAAATAATCTTCACAATACCTCCATCATGGTATTAGTAATTTTATTTTCATGTTAATAGTAGTCATGTATTTTATCATCAATGAGAATGAATATAATACTCCAACCCATGATAAGAATATGTGTATATCATCATAACATGTTCTTACTTATATGATTGAAGGTAGATAATAGTTAGTAATATGAAACTTGAACATTGAATCATACTTGTTTCATATATATTTATTTACATTCAATCTTGTTGAAGCTTCCTATCTAACCTGATAAAATAATATGGCTTGATCTTAGTTAAGGTTAAATGGATACATTCCATGCCATATATATCGTCATACTATCAAGTCTCACACTGTCTAGAAATTAGTAGGCTCCATTAGTATAAATGTCTGATCATTATGTTATTTTATCATTTAATAGAATGATGGAATGAAAATTGATAACCCTATTATCCTCTCTAAGCATATTGATTTTGGGGACAAAATCACCTTATAAGGAGGGAAGGGAAGTAGTGACACATCAGATGTTTTATTTATTTTATTCTTGCTCAACGTTCCTAGTTGCCTTATAGGAAGTAGACTGTATGCCATATTCTTACTTATTTACTTGGTGGTATAATTCAATTCATGATACATTTGAAAAATGACACATCACACATGACTTCTATTAATTTCTAGAGTAGATAAATATTTCCTTTT
Source organism: Alisma plantago-aquatica (assembly GCA_963693085.1). NCBI lineage: Eukaryota > Viridiplantae > Streptophyta > Magnoliopsida > Alismatales > Alismataceae > Alisma > Alisma plantago-aquatica. The sequence continues at coordinate 77,243,196 of OY856413.1, read as the reverse complement.
TTTTAAACCATATTGTTTATACATGCTTTCTTATCATAAACTTGACTTGCTTAGTGCATATATCACTTCCTTTCTTAATACTAAAAAAAGTGTACTTCCTAGATTATACCAGTAATAAGTGTAGAATACATATGTAACATGTTCAATGAAGTACAAGTACACTTCACCATTCTTCCTAGATGTTGATAGTAATTGTTTTAGACAAATATAAGTTGTTCTCATATGTGAGTACATTTTGTCTTGAATATAGCTTAAAAAAATATTGTTGTAACATATTTTCTAGTTATTTATGTGGAAACCTTGTAGTTGATAATTCTTGGTCAATGTTCAAAATCTGATTACTACTTTCCTCTTGATACTTGTGACCATGACTAAATTTTACTAACATGTTTCTCTTATAGATACATATATATATTATGAAAATTAAGTTGATCCATTCTTGAAGGCTTTTGATAACAATATGTTTGATATTCTATATTTGAGGTCTAGAGTTTGATCTTTGATAAATGTATGTCTATCATTTATCCATCATAGTTGTTGCATAATGATCTTTCTACTAAGTAGTGGAGATATAGGAAGATCCATAACCTAAATTAATTAGATATCGTATAATGAATAGCTAGAGGTATATGGTTATCCATACAAATGGATAGGATATTTCTCTTTGACATAGTAGGGGTTACAAATATAAAATAGTAATGCTAGGTAAAAAGTCTATAACGTTAATCGTATGCACATCTTGATAATTTAAAAATTGATTGGAAGAGATAATATGAATGAGAGCCTAGTCAATTAATATTTAATTAGAAGGAAGTGGATTTTGGGAACAAAATTCATTATAAGGGTGGTAGAATTGTAACATACTCAATTTTGGGTCGTTTAAAGTACATGCCAATTTAAATAATATTAAGAAACTAGAATTTGAATGATTTTCATATTATACTTCATCTTGTACATACTTGAAATCTATCGGAAAGTCATCATTGCAAATTGTTGAGAGACATCTCAATTTTTGAAACTATTTTTTTGTCAATCTTGAGAAATATTAGACTCTAACAAAGTGGTAATGTGCATCAGTTAAAGTCATGTGACTTTGGAATATATTATAAATAATCAATTTGATTAATTGTTCGATAATGAGTATATCTTGATATAGATCCACTTTAATTTAGTAAAACTAGTATTTAATAGATTAGTGTAATGGATATTATAATTATACTTCAAGATATACAATTCATGCACATATGTCAATACCTTAAATTCCAATACGTCACCTGATAAATACAAAAGTTAAGCTCAACGATTCTTTTCTCATGGGGTCGATTGGGTGATTAGTTAATTAAAATATCAATAAACCAATTTAGCATTCATTTTATTCGTGCAGCATAGTAGTGGGTAAATAAATATTGATAAGTTTGTTGAGATTCGCCAACGTAAGGACCAATTAATTATCTAACAGCCCACCGTCTCCTTCACTTCATCTTCTCTCCAAATCAACGATGGATTACTACGAAAGGAAGGCGAGGGTGAGCCTTCCACTTATTTATTGCACCTTTGTTGATATGAAAATATGTATAATAACTTCAACACAACGCTTACGTTCATGACGAGCATGCCATGGGATAACTAAAAGGCCGTAGGAAGAGACACAACTATCCCAATCGTCTTGCCCTTCTCATTACTTCCACACCACTTTGAAATCACCCCCTCACCTTATATAAGATATCTTACCCCTGGCAACTACAGACCTATAAACAAAACACAACGACTACCTCATAGACCCTAGCCCAACCATACTTCGCAACACCATCTTCTCCACCAAAGTTGGGTTGCAACATAACATTACGGATACTCTAGTAATCCCAGATGTAAGCTACCATAGACTCCATGAGAATCAAGCCTCGCTTTCTCCTCCCCACTGTATGACCTACTAAGACTATCTCATATCAATGTGACACTCAACGCCACTGCAACCATGAAGGAAACCTGTGAGTATATGTAGATCTCACTTACTCCTTTGTCCATTGAAGTGAGAGGATCAAAGCTCGCTCCGATTGAAAATAAGCTCAGACGTGACTTGGCAAATGCATATGAACACAGATAAGATGATCCAACTCGTTAGCAAGCAAGATGCAGACAATTGATGATTTTGTTGGCGAGCATCAATAATTAAAGTGACCGCGCTCCCGGAATTGTCAAAAATTGGTAAAAGTTTTCAACTCCATGTGTGATTTCAGATCTAGTTAAAACTCTTGATAGAATAAAGTGAAGAATATCAATAAAATAATAAGCATCAATCTATACTAAATATATAACATGTTCATCACTTCTGAATGCGTGAGTTTCGGTACATACTTACTAGGTTATATATACGTAAGTATCATAACAAGGAGCAAGTCTTACTAGGCACTAATCGAGAGCTATGGCGACGGGGGAGGGTGATTCCGCCGGCGCTGCGAAGAAGACCTCCCCTCCCATCCCGGAAGCATGGAGCAAGACAGGAGCTGATGTTACCGTGCTGAGGGAGTGGGCAAAGATGGTTGAGGGTCTGACTTCTCGGATTAGGGGCGCGGTGGCGGCCGACCCTAAGCATCCGTTCTTCAAGGAGAATGATGAGCACACCCGGACTAGGTTCATTGAGCCGATTCTCGAAGTGATGGATGATTGTCATCGTTTCTCCGCCATTGTCTAGGTGCTTGGAAGCAATGCGAACATCCCACAGCTGAGAGGGTGGATGATTCACACATGGAAGCCGAGGGGTGAGTTGGAGGTTTTTAACCTGGTCAACGACCTCATTCTCGCTAGGTTCTCTAATGAGATGGATATCGGCAAATCTCTGAAGGGGGGACGGTGGTTCTTCGACAACCAACTCGTCTTGACGAGAAGGTGGACCCCCGAAGCTGACATTAGGTGGACTGCACTTAAGATGGCGCCTGTCTTGGTGTCACTCCCGGACGTTGGAAAACACTGGTCTGCTAGAGCAATCGCGGTGATTGGTCATGCCATTGGGGTGCCAAGGGCGATTGATAGGCGGCCTGATGAAACCGTGTTGGGGTGTGCTAGGCTCTACATGGAGATCTCTGTTGAGAAGGCCCCACCACCACTAATTATGGTGGAGTTGCCGCACGGAGGAGAATGGGAGGTGAAGGTCAACTATGAAGCCCTCCCAGACCGGTGTGACACCTACTTGGTGTTTGGGCATTGCTCGAGGGACTACCCGGGGGAGAGAGGTCGGGAGAGAGGTACCACCATTCACCTGACACCTCTAATCGTCGCTGTGGACTTTCGTCGAGCACCGAGAGGGTGTGCCAGACCCAAGTCTTGGCCGCCTCAGAACAAGTCTCACTCTGTCCTAAGGCTTGATTCGAGGAAAGGCAAGAGAATGTGGACGTGATAGTGGGGGAGACTGTGCCCGTGCCAATATCTACTTCAACACAGGTTGATAAAGAGAGCCAATGACCACTGGATGAACCTTTGCTCTTTGGAGAGTCGTCTAGAGCTGTAGGGCTTGCTGGTGATGCCGATGAAACGAGAAGAACCTCTGTTGAGGCTAGTGATAGGGCTCTAACGACAGAAGGCGACCCCAACAATTCGTTCTCTATCCTGGATCAGGGGATGGATGAAGGGGTTGTTAATGCAGGTAGACCTGTCAAACTGGGTCAAAATCTGTGGGCACCCATAGGTCGACCCATTTAAGTTGGGTTTGGGTGGCAAAATTTGCCACCCGCTGAAAATCACCCAAACCCATACCCACCCGTTTATTAAGCGGGTTTTGCGGGTGATCCGCGGGCACCCGCGGGTGACCCAGTTAATTGAAGCAAATATATTCATATACATAATATACACATACACCTATTAAAAGATGTTGTTTATTTTGTACAAGTTAATTCTTTACCTTTACCAACAACAATTGTATTCTCTTTATTTTGTGTTTGTAATAGGCAATAACAAGTACTTGTAATATTAGGAATGCCTAATGTTACGTGACAAAATTATGTATTTTTCTTGTGATATTTATCTATAAAAACTACATCAATTTTCCTAATTTATATCAATGTACAACTAGCTGCTACTTTTTCATATATCAAAAACTAATCGAATAGTTTGACGTCAAACATAGTAGTTGGTTGGTTCTTTTGCACTATATTTGAAATAAAAACAATAGTTACAAGCTATTTCAAATGTTGTTTTTAGTGTTAAAGAAAGCAACTGGTAACTTATTGTTGATTGTACATATTTTATATGGGCATCCGCGGGCAACCCGCAACCCGCTGGGTCGGGTTTGGGTGTGCTTTTCTTCCACCTGTTTAGAAGTATATCTTTTTGACCCGCACCCGTAATGACCCAACCCACCCACCCGTTTGACAGGTCTAAATGCAGGGCTGACAAGGAACAGAAGTCCTAAACACACCAGGAGCACTGCCAAAGGACAAGTGAAGAATGCTAAGAAGAAGGGATCCTGCTCTGAGGATGGGAGTGAGAACACCAATGGTAAGTGATGTCTATGCTCACATGGAATGTGTGAGGCGCGTCCCTTACCTATAAGTAGAGGGAGCTAAGGAAAGTAATACACGATGCAGAGGTCAGTCTAGTCTTCTGAATGGAAACAAGAATTAAGAGAAGTGTGAAGGAGAGAATCACCACCTTATTCCCTTTTGGTTGGCTTATGGTGTCTAATATTGACCACAAGGATGGATGTAGGATTGCAATCGGATGGAATCCAATTATATGGGATGTTTCTCCCATTAATATAGATGATCAGATGATTACTTTGAGCTCCTGCAACATGGGAGGTCTGGCCTGCATTGTTTCGGGTGTTTATGGGGAAAATCTTGAGAAGGATATATGTCGTTTGTGGAAGATAATGAAGAACACAGCTCAACAATATGTCCCCTGGCTAGTTCTTGGGGATTTTAACAATGTTAGGAAGGCTAGAGAGAAGCATGGGGGATGTAAGGTGCCTGATAGAGTTATGGCTGCCTTCAATGATGCAGTTGATGCTGCAGGTCAGATTGAGATGAACTAGATAGGAGGAGGCACTGCTTGGTCTAACAAGCAGAAGCTAGGGAGGCGTATTGCTAGTTACATTGATAGAGCCTTGGTCAATGAGGCCTAGCTTGATGTGTGGCCACACGCTGTCATCAAGTTGGGAGCTAATATCATGAGTGACCACTCATGGATGAAGATGGAGTTTGCCATAAAATATGTTAAATGTCCATTTAGGTTCTGAATCTTTGGTGCGAGTGGGAGGGCTTTAAGGAGATAGTTGAAAGGAGTTGGGATGTTAAAGTCCAAGGTAACCCCCTCTTTAGGGTCCTAAAAAAACTGCAGCATACCAAGAAGGCACTGAAGGTGTGGAGTAAAGAGAAGGTTAATATTAAAAACCTTTTATACAAAGATACCAAGATGTACGATGATGCAGCTACCAAGATCAGATCTATGTCTGATAACCTACAAGCCATCAATGATGAGATTAAAGCTGAGGAAAGATTGAGAAAGCTGAAGAAGGCTGAAGAGAGGTTCCAATGGCAGCGCAATCGTATGAAGTGGATAGCTGATGGAGACTTCAACACTAGAGTCTACCATTCATCTATAAAGAAGAAGGAGATGAGAGAAGCTATCCATGAACTCATTAATGATCAAGGTCAGGTTGTTTACAGTAGAGAAGAGATAGCCTCGTACACAGAAAATTACTTCCAAAAGTTATACAACCAACCCGCCACTGAAGAAGGAGTTATGGTGACCTACTCCCAGAAAAAAAGAATCAATGATAGCATGAATGAAGAGTTGTGCAAACCAGTGGCTGAGGAGGAAATTAAGACCGCGGTCTTCTCCATCAACCCTTATAAGTACCCTGGGCCAGATGGGTTCAATGGGAGGTTCTTCCAATGCATGTGGTACTACATCAGGCATGATCTTATTGTTGTTGTCAAGTGGGATATGAATGGAGGTAGTATGGTGCTTGTTGTGCACCACATGTTCATCAAATTAATTCAAAAAAAGAAGGATGCAAAGGAAATAGCTGACTATAGACCTATAGCTTGTTGTAGTGTTCTTTGCAAATGCATTACTAAGGTCCTTGGAGGTAGGCTCAAATGTGTGCTGCCACATATCATCTCAAAAGAGCAAAGTGCCTTTGTAAGGGGATGAAGGATGTCTGACAGTACCCTACTCGCCACCGAGTTCCTCACTGGATTTAATGTTAGTAATGCCAACTCAAAGGCATGTGTGGAGATTGATCTAGTGAAGGCCTTTGACTATGTGAGATGGGATGTGTAACATACTGAAATCCTCTATGTACCTCTTTGTACACTTTTCTATAAGTTTTGTCCTTCATTTTCGTTCCATATGTCTTTGGATTTGATTTAGTGGAATTATGATGGTTATTGGATAAATGTTTCCCATATATTCTTGATATAGGGTTGTATGCACAAATACCTCAGTTAGATTTTAGATTATGGGTCTAAAGTGCAAAATGTACACCAAGAAATAAAAAGATAAAATAATTCATCTTAGAACTTTCTAGCACTTTCTAGGATAGGAGAAATAAGAGAAAATCCGAATTTTATATAAAGGAGAAGATAAATGCAATAATAAAAGGTAATATGAAATTTAATGGATGAAAGAGGATAATGAGAAAGATATTGCACCAAAATTATAATTGGAAACCCATTAGGATAATTTGATACTTAAATTCGTTTTCTTGACCAAAAAGTAACTTAAGGGCCAAGTATCATTTAAAGTGGAACATAAATGTAAATAATAATATCACTATCAAAAGAAAATAAGAAATAGGCCAATAAAGTGAAATAAAATACTTAATGTTCTCAAATCAGAAAAATAACTCCAAATTCGTGTTCTAAATATAAAAATAAGCCTCTGTGCAAATTTGCAACTAATTTGGATAATGTGTGAATAATGAGTAAAATAGGAGAGAGAGAAAGTGTGTAGAATATTCTATTTATTTAATAAATAAATAAATAATCTCAACTTGTAAAGATAATTGCAAAATCGTATTCCAATCCCTTAAGGGGAATTATGGGTGAAGTTATACTAATTTTAGATGATGTTATCACCTCTTTTGAAGGAGGAAAAAGAAAATGATATATTAATTAACTCAGCTATCAAACTTTCTTAAAAGGCAAAACTAACTCCATATTTGGATTCCACACATCAAAATAAGTCAGGATATAAAATTTGGTAATATTTGGACAACGTTTGAGCCTCCAAACGAAGAGAGAGAAAACATTTAAGAATTAAATGAGTTTTGATCGAATTTTATTAAGGATTGATTCCTAATCTCATGCGCAAGATCGGACGGCCCAGAGTCCTTGGTGGACCCGGGTCTACCAATCTGATGACCCACGGTCGTCTTCCTCCTCTAGCCGAATAAGGCAACAGGTTCTTCGTTTTTTATTTTTCAAATCGATATATCTGGTGAGATACTTAATAGTTTTTGCTAAATTTTGTTGCGTTGGATTCCTCATCGGATTGCGCACTATTTTAACCCAAAGTTTTTGGGATTTGATGAATGTTTGTGAAACACCCAAGATGAGTGCCGACCTTCTTTTCTTTCCCCTACCTAAACCCTAGTCTAGGGTACCTTGCCTATATATATCCCTACCCCAATGACCGCCATCGCCTTACCAACCCGCTCGTGCCTCCAATTTGGTGTTTCGTGGACGTTCTGACCCCCAGCTGGCCGCCGAGGACCCCTGGCTTGCGGCGCACCTCCTTCTCTCGTTGCTTCATCTCTGTTCAATCGAGAGGTATCACCAACTTCAGCTCTTCTTCCTCTTTCATTCGAATACTCGAACGTGAGATTTCGTTGGGTATCGCGAATTTGTCCAAATCGGCCGAGTTGCTTCTCGCTATTCTTTGCCTAGCTTTGCCCAGGTCGCGAGCGAGGGAAGAAGATGATTATGCGATTTCACCTTTTTACCCCTCGGGTTGGTTGTTTCCTCAGATCCGTGCGAGCGACGTTCACGTCCTTTTTCTTTTTGGCTTTGACCGCTTGACCCCGGTCCACTCACCTCCTGCGAGCGTCCCTGAGACGCGGGTCACCGCCCCCGACCGCTCGGTTTTGAGTGTGGTTGCCTACGTGGCACACGCTGATTGGTCAGAATGAAGTATTTTCTAAAAATTATTCCGTTGGTCAAAATAGAAAATAAATAGTGTTTTGGATTCAGGAAGACGATACCTATTCATTAAAAATAATTTTGAGTTTTGATTTTGATGTTTGCTAAAACATAATTTTTTAGAATGAATTAATTAACTTAAAATCACTAAAATAAACCCTAAAAGTCCATATTTTCAAAACATACAATATTATATGTTATTTTGATCAGGAAATCCTAACTAAGATGATGATGAGGTTTTTGGAGTCTAAATCGATGGTTTGTGCAAAAGTTAGTAATGTTAGGGTTTTCAATCTTTAAAATGAATGTATATAATTTAATGATGTATTAGGGAAAGTGGGTTCTAGATTTGTGTGAAGGGTTGAAAAGGGAAAATTTCGAGAACACCTGAGGCTAAGGTATGTGTTTTGGTTGTGCATCTACCTTTCAGTTGGGAAAACATTAAGCCATTACCCATAATTTCTTATGAGGTTTAATCTGATCTAAATCCTTGATACTTGAAACCTAAATTGCTTATTGCCTCAAAAATAGTTGTAGTATTATCTTGATTGGGTATTCATACCCCACTGTCATGTTACATATTCTTTTGCTTAATCTTTCCATGACTCCTTTGATAGCATGTAATTAAATGTTCTATTTAATTATAAAGTAGTGGTACTTATGTACAACTACCCATAGATGGTATGTATATAATCACCCTAGGGGAATGTTTATAATTCTCCCCAATATAAATTATAGGTGACTGGAAATGTCTTATTCTTCCCTCACCTAAGGTTAGAGGTCCGGTAGGTGCCTCAACCCTACTTAGTTAGGTATACATATTAATTTACATGCAAAACCCTTATTTATTTTGTTATTGGCAAGTTTCATTATAAAAAGCCTCATACTCTTTGATGTCTCTCTTTACACCAAATATCTAGCCTGATTTACTTGTTACAACTTTCATTGCCATTTTTTTTAGAATATTCTTGTAACACATACTTTTCTCTCTTTCCAGGTGTTGGTGCTGTGCAAGGTGAAGGACGAGCTTGAAGAAAGATTCCTCCGCAGTTGATCGTTAGCTTTTCAAGAAGGATGGCTAGGTTGCTATAGCTAGATCCTCTTATCTTATCTTTTCTTTTTAGAAATCATTCATGTAATAAACAATAAAGCCATGTGAAGGCTTATTATTTCTTTCTTTCTGCTGCTATTGACATTTTATTATGTATCTGGAATCATGCTTATTTACTTGGAATATTATGCAATCATCCTCAAAGTCTCTAAATTTTGTTAAAATTGTGGATGTTTGTATTTCCTTTAAATTTTAGTAAAGAGGTGATCTCGCCTCTTTACAGCATGGTATCAGAGCCTTTAGGCGACTATTAGGGCATGCAGTTGAAGCAAGGGTGTCTAGAAAGGATCAGGGTATCGGGGGTTGGAAAAATTTTCCTCCGCACCACTATCTTGGTATACGAGGACTCCCGTACCCATATGATCCGGCCTGGCATGCGCCGATACGAATTTCCCGAAATAGTATGCTTTTAGGCAATAACATTCTAGTTATCCTTTTGTCATCTCTATTTCAATTCTCTTCTCATATATGATTCTATACTCCTGAGAACCTAATATGATAACCCTAAATTTTTAGGAGAGGTGACTTGTTTGACAACGTGAACCAGGAGTCGACCCCTAACGACCCCGACACTCCTACGACTCCTATAGTTAACCAACCTGCTTCTGGTGCTCCTGCCTTCACACCTGAGCAAGAACTGGAGATGTTGCGATAGTTGTTGTCCTCCACCATGATGGGACAACTCAACACCATTGTTGTTGTTGCTACCAAGCCAAGGGAGTTCACCCTCACTGATTTCATCAAGATGCAGCCACCCTACTTCAAGGGTGAGAGTGAGCCTAACATGGTGGACAAAGCCGACGACTGGGTGTTGGCCCTGGATCGGACCTTCGAGGGTATGGCATGCCCTCCTCACCAGAAGGTTCAGTTCGCGACGTACATGCTGGATGGATCGGCGCGCGTTTGGTGGAACGGTGTTGCCCGCACTCGGGACACCTCTTCCATGGAGTGGACCCAGTTTCTGAAGTTGTTCAGAGAGAAGTACATCTGCCCTGCTTTCCTGAGTAAGGAGGTTGAGTTTTATAGTCTCAAGCAAGGAAGCATGAGCGTGGCCGACTGCGTTCAGAAATTTCTGCTGTTAGAGCGTTACGCCACCGACCATGGAGCTGACAGAAGAGCAACCTTGTTCTTGGAGGGCCTGAACTATCATGTTGGTCGAAGCCTCGTTCCGCAACTGCCACTCACTTTTCAACAAATGGTGGACAAGGCTCTCGCCATTGAGTCATATCCGGGGTTTCAAGCTTCCAATGGCTTCAACAACAAAAGGAAGAATCTGAACCAGCATGAGAACAGTGGACGTGATCGCTGCAACAGATGTAATCGCTACTATCCTCCTGGAAGATGCCCCACCAACAATGCACCTACTCGTAATGACAACCGTCCTCCACCAACCTGCCATGAGTGTGGCCAGGTTGGGCACATTCGACCCAACTTCCCCCGTTTCCAGCAAGGGCAGAATAATGCCCCGCAGCCACAACAGCCGAGACAAAACCCGCCGCTGCGGAACAACAACAACAACAACCAGAACTCGAGGCATCCGCCAGCTGAGAGGTGGAATGGGAGAGTGTTTTCTCTCAATGCTGAAGAAGATGGTGAAGTCAATGAAGTGATTGAAGGTACACTACACTTCTATATGCATCCTTTAAAAGCCCTGTTTGATTCTGGTTCCTTCAATGCCTTCATATCTAGTCAGTTTGCCTCTATGCTTGAAATCGAATCTGAGTTTATAGATCATGTGTTAGATGTAAAAACCCCTAGTGGTAAAATCTACTCCTCGTACCTCCAAACTCCTACCTTGAACCTATGTATATCCGGAGTAGTGTTTCCCATAGTTTTTGTCTTGCTTGATATGACCGTCTTTGACATCATCCTGGGTATGGATTGGTTAAAGAAGTATAAAGCAGTTTTGTACTGTGAGAAATCCAAGGTTATCCTGGTTCATCCTGATGAAGGAAAAGTGTGTGTCAAGGGCAAGAAGCGAGGAGAGCGACAGTTCGTCATCTCTGCCATTAAAGTTGAAAAGCTTGTCTCGTAAGGGTGTAGAGCCTTTCTAGACTCCATAGTTCTCGATGCTACACCTCCTTCTCTAGAACATGTTGATGTGGTGAAGGACTTCCCAGATGTCTTTCCCGAGGAGTTGCCCGGGTTTCCGCCAACTCGTGAGGTGGAATTATCCATCGAGCTCATACCCGGAACTTCACCGATATCGAAGCCACCCTATTGCTCGGCCCCTGCTGAGCTAGCAGAGTTGAAGAAGTAGCTTGAAGAGCTTCTCAAAATGGGCTTCATTTGCCCTAGTGTTTCCCCTTGGGGAGCCCCTGTCCTGTTCGTGAAGAATAAGGATGGCTCTTTGAGGATGTGTATGGACTACCGCATGCTTAACCAGGTGACAGTGAAGAATCGTTATCCGTTGCCACGCATCGACGACCTATTCGATCAGTTGAAGTCAGCCACCGTGTTCTCCAAAATGGATCTGCGAAGTGGTTACTACCAGATGCGTGTAAAGGATGATGATGTCCGGAAGACAGCATTCAGAACCCGTTATGGGCATTATGAATTTATGGTCATGCCTTTCAGTTTGACAAATGCCCCTGCTGCGTTCATGGACCTGATGAACCGAGTATTCCGCCCATACCTCGACAAGTTTGTAGTGGTGTTTATTGATGACGTTTTGGTTTATTCTGAGACGTTGGAATAACATCGCGAGCACCTGTGGATTGTACTCAGCACATTGCGAGAAAATCAATTGTATGCAAAATTCTCAAAATGTGAGTTCTGGATAAAGGAAGTTATGTTTCTTGGTCACGTGATTTCTGCCGACCATATAGTTGTTGATCCTGCAAAGGTAGAAGCTGTGACAAAGTGGACTGCTCTGAAAAACCCGTCTGAAATCCGTAGTTTCCTTGGTCTAGCTGGTTACTATCGAAAGTTTATCAAAGGGTTCTCTGAGTTGGCTTTACCTTTGACCAAACTGACTCGGAAGGAGGTCAAGTTCTCATGGACCCCTGAATGTGAGGACAGTTTTCAGAAGTTGAAGATGAGTTTGACTTCTTCTCCCGTGCTTGCTTTGCCTGTTGAGGGCATACCCTATGTCATCTACACCGACGCATCCCGACAAGGCTTAGGGTGTGTTTTGATGCAAGACGGAAAGGTGATCGCCTATGCTTCTCGACAGTTGAAACCTAATGAAGCTAACTGGCCTACACATGATTTGGATCTTGCTGTCATAGTTCATGCTTTGAAGATCTGGCGACACTACCTCTATGGCAAAAAGTTTGAAGTCTTTTCTGATCACAAGAGTCTGAGATATCTACTGACTCAGAAGGATCTGAACTTGCGACAACGTAGTGGATGGAATATCTTAAAGATTACAACTTCACCATCACCTATCATCCTGGTAAAGCAAATGTCGTAGGTGATGCTCTAAGTCGCAAGAAGGATGATGTTTGTGCTGCTCTGAGATGTTCTGTGTAGGAAAACCTTGAACATGTGGCCAGTTGGAGACCTAAGCCTGACGATTCCATGGATGAAGATAAGTTGTGTGTTCATATGGTCAGTTTGACTGTTACACCAACCTGGATCTCAGAAGTCATGACTGCACAGTTGGGGAGTTCTGAGCTTGAAGAATTGAAAGCTTTATCTGAGAAACCGCAATCTGACTTCTCGGTCGGAGTGGATGGTGCTATCCGCTTCAGATAAAGGTTGTGGATTCCCAATACTGGTGATCTGAGACAGAAGGTTTTGAGTGAAGCTCATGGGTCCAAGTACACTATTCACCCTGGCACAACCAAGATGTACAAGGGCTTATAGCGGAGCTTCTGGTGGAAGAACATGAAGAATGATATAGCTCTGTTCTTAGCTAAGTGCTTGACATGTCAGCAAGTCAAGATTGAACATCAACGACCCTGTGGTCTTCTTCATCCTCTTGAGATTCCAGAATGGAAGTGGGAGAAGATCACAATGGACTTTGTTACTGGTTTCCCTAAGTCCAAAAAAGGTTATGATGTTGTTTGGGTGGTGATTGATCGACTTACAAAATCTGCTCATTTCTTGCCTTTCAAAACCTTGTATAAAGTTGCCGAGATGGCTCAGTTGTATGTGGAGTGGATAGTTCGTCTGCATGGTGTCCCTGCTGTGATAGTTTTTGATCGAGACCCGAAATTCACTTCTCGCTTATGGGGTCAGATTCAGCAAGAGATGGGTATTGATCTGCGTTTCGGTACTGCTTACCACCCACAAACTGATGGTCAGTCCGAGAGAACAGTTCAGATTCTGGAGGACTTGCTACGTGCTTGTGTGATGGATTGGGGTGGTGTCTGGGATCAGTATCTACCGTTAGCAGAGTTTTCTTACAACAATAGCTACCAAGCCAGTATTGGTATGCCACCTTTTGAAGCTCTCTATGGTAGACCTTGTCATTCGCCTTTGCACTGGGATGATGTTGGTGAACGTTCCATAGTAAAGACTGATGACATGCAGATGATGCTTGAGAAGGTACAGTTGATAAAGAAACGGATGAAAGCTGCTCAAGACAGACAGAAGATGTATGCTGATAAAAAGAGGTCTGATGTAAGCTTCTTAGTGGGAGACTATGCTTTTCTAAAGATCAAACCTATATGTTCTATTGCAAGATCTAAAGTAAAAGGAAAGTTGAGTCCTCGCTATGTTGGACCATTTGAGATCTTAGATAAAGTGGGGGATTGTGCATATCGTCTAGCTTTGCCTCCTGCTTATGATAAGATCCACAATGTGTTCCATGTTTCTGTGTTGAGGAAGTACGTTAAGGATCTGTCACATGTACTCACCATTGAACCTGTGGAGATTAATGAGAATCTGACTTATGAAGAACTACCTATGAAGATCCTTGACTCCCGAGTAAAGCAGCTGAAGAATAAGGAGATAGAGTTAGTGAAGATTTTGTGGAGATACCATGGTTTGGAAGAAACCACTTGGGAGTTGAGAGACGAGATGTTACGTACTCATCCTTCCCTCTTTGTATGAGATTTCGGAGACGAAATCCTTTTCAAGGGGTGGAGTGTTGTAACATACTGAAATCCTCTATGTACCTCTTTATACACTTTTCTATAAGTTTTGTCCTTCATTTTCGTTCCATATGTCTTTGGATTTGATTTAGTGGAATTATGATGGTTATTGGATAAATGTTTCCCATATATTCTTGATATAGGGTTGTATGCACAAATACCTCAGTTAGATTTTAGATTATGGGTCTAAAGTGCAAAATGTACACCAAGCAATAAAAAGATTAAAATAATTCATCTTAGAACTTTCTAGCACTTTCTAGGATAAGAGAAATAAGAGAAAATCCGAATTTTATATAAAGGAGAAGATAAATGCAATAATAAAAGGTAATATGGAATTTAATGGATGAAAGGGGATAATGAGAAAGATTTTGCACCAAAATTATAATTGGAAACCCATTAGGATAATTTGATACTTAAATTCATTTTCTTGACCAAAAAGTAACTTAAGGGCCAAGTATCATTTAAAGTGGAACATAAATGTAAATAATAATATCACTATCAAAAGAAAATAAGAAATAGGCCAATAAAGTGAAATAAAATACTTAATGTTCTCAAATCAGAAAAATAACTCCAAATTCGTATTCTAAATATAAAAATAAGCCTATGTGCAAATTTGCAACTAATTTGGATAATGAGTAAAATAGGAGAGAGAAAGTGTGTAGAATATTCTATTTATTTAATAAATAAATAGATAATCTCAACTTGTAAAGATAATTGCAAAATCATATTCCAATCCCTTAAGGAGAATTATGGGTGAAGTTATACTAATTTTAGATAATGTTATCACCTCTTTTGGAGGAAAGAGAAAATGATATATTAATTAATTCACCTGTCAAACTTTCTCAAAAGGAAAAACTAACTCCATATTTGGATTCCACTCGTCAAAATAAGTTAGGATATAAAATTTGGTAATATTTGGACAACGTTTGAGCCTCCAAACGAAGAGAGAGAAAAACATTTAAGAATTAAATGAGTTTTGATCGAATTTTATTAAGGATCGATTCCTAATCTCATGCTTAAGATCGGACGGCCCAGAGTCCTTGGTGGACCCAGGTCTACCAATCTGACGACCCACGGCCGTCTTCCTCCTCTAGCTGAATAAGGCAACAGGTTCTTTGTTTTTTATTTTTCAAATCGATATATCCGGTGAGATACTTAATAGTTTTTGCTAAATTTTGTTGTGTTGGATTCCTCATCGGATTGCACACTGTTTTAACCCAAAGTTTTTGGGATTTTATGAATGTTTGTGAAACGCCCAAGATGAGCGCCGACCTTCTTTTCTTTCCCCTACCTAAACCCTAGTCTAGGGTACCTTGCCTATATATATCCCAACCCCAATGACCGCCATCGCCTTACCAACCCGCCCGTGCCTCCAATTTGGTGTTTCGTGGACGTTCTGACCCCCAGCTGGCCGCCGAGGACCCCTGGCTTGTGGCGCACCTCCTTCTCTCTTTGCTTCATCTCCGTTCAATCGAGAGGTATCACCAACTTCGGCTCTTCTTCCTTTTTCATTCGAATACTTGAACGCGAGATTTCGTTGGGTATCACGAATTTGCCCAAATCGACCGAGTTGCTTCTCGCTATTCTTTGCTCAGCTTTGCCCAGGTCACGAGCGAGGGAAGAAGATGATTCTGCGATTTCACCTTTTTACCCCTCGGGTTGGTTGTTTCCTCAGATCCGTGCGAGGGACGTTCGCGTCCTTTTTCTTTTTGGCTTTGACCACTTGACCCCGGTCCACTCGCCTCCTGCGAGCGCCCCTGAGACGTGGGTCACCGCTCCCGACCGCCCCCGACCGCTCGGTTTTGAGTGTGGTTGCCTACGTGGCACATGCTGATTGGTCAGAATGAAGTATTTTCTAAAAATTATTCTGTTGGTCAAAAATAGAAAATAAATAGTGTTTTGGATTCAGGAAGACGATACCTATTCATTAAAAATAATTTTGAGTTTTGATTTTGATGTTTGTGAAAATGTAATTTTTTAGAATGAATTAATTAACTTAAAATCACTAAAATAAACCCTAAAAGTCCATATTTTCAAAACATACAATATTATATGTTATTTTGATCAGGAAATCCTAACTAAGATGATGATGAGGTTTTTGGAGTCTAAATCGATGGTTTGCGCAAAAGTTAGTAATGTTAGGGTTTTCAATCTTTAAAATGAATGCATATAATTCTAATTTATAAATCTAATGATGTATTAGGGAAAGTGGGTTCTAAATTTGTGTGAAGGGTTGAAAAGAGAAAATTCTAGAACACCTGAGGCTAAGGTATGTGTTTTGGTTGTGCATCTACCTTTCAGTTGGGAAAACATTAAGCCATTACCCATAATTTCTTATGAGGTTTAATCTGATCTAAATCCTTGATTCTTGAAACCTAAATTGCTTATTGCCTCAAAAATAGTTGTAGTATTATCTTGATTGGGTATTCATACCCCACTGCCATGTTACATATTCTTTTGCTTAATCTTGCCATGACTCCTTTGATAGCATGTAATTAAATGTTCTATTTAATTATAAAGTAGTGGTACTTATGTACAACCACCCATAGAGGGCATGTATATAATCGCCCTAGGGGAATGTTTATAATTCTCCCCAATATAAATTATAGGTTACTGGAAATGTCTTATTCTTCCCTCACCTAAGGTTAGAGGTCCGGTAGGTGCCTCAACCCTACTTAGTTAGGTAGACATATTAATTTACATGAAAAACCCTTATTTATTTTGTTATTGGCAAGTTTCATTATAAAAAGCCTCATACTCTTTGATATCTCTCTTTACACCAAATATCTAGCCTAATTTACTTGTTACAACTTTCATTGCCATTTTTTTTTAGAATATTCTTGTAACACATACTTTTCTCTCTTTTCCCTCTTGCTAGGTGACTTCCCAACCACCCAGGTGTTGGTGTTGTGTAAGGTGAAGGACGAGCTTGAAGAAAGATTCCTCCGCAGTTGATCGTTAGCTTTTCAAGAAGGATGGCTAGGTTGCTATAGCTAGATCCTCTTATCTTATCTTTTCTTTTAGAAATCATTCATGGAATAAACAATAAATCCATGTGAAGGCTTATTATTTCTTTCTTTCCGCTGCTATTGACATTTTATTATGTATCTGGAATCATGCTTATTTACTTGGAATATTATGCAATCATCCTCAAAGTCTCTAAATTTTGTTAAAATTGTGGATGTTTGTATTTCCTTTAAATTTTAGTAAAGAGGTGATCTCAGCTCTTTACATGATGCTCTTTGGGTAGTCATGAAGGCTATGGGATTCACTGACGGGTGGATACTTATCATCAAATAATGCGTACAAACCCCCTCATTCTCTATTCTTATTAATGGGGGTCATGTGGGTATGATCAAAGCTTCCAACAGTCTCTATCAAGGAGACCCCCTATCAACCCTCTTATTCACTATTCTTATGGAGGGGCTTACTAACATGCTCAAGATGGCTGAAGATAGAGGCAAGATAAAACCGTTCACAGTTAGAGGTGTTAAAGTGAAATCCCACCTATTTTCAAAAATGACATTATGCTCTTCTCTATCGAGAATGCTAGAAGGTTGAGAGAGTTCAAGACTATCTTGAGATGGTTCGGCAAGCTCACTGGGATATACACCAGTGCCATCAAGTCAAAGATCCTCTTATCAAAATCATGTGACCTCAGAAGAGGTACGCTCAAAGTTGCCATCGGTGTTGAGATTGGGCAGCTTCCTACTAGATATTGGGGGGCATTGCAGATGGAAGAGGTTCTTCAAAGGATTACAGCCCTTGTCTTGACAGAATGCGAGAAAAAGGTTGATAGTTGGAGTGGCATTAGGATGTCCCTTGCAGGTAGACTTGTTCTTGTGAGGACAGTCCTTCAAAGCCTGGTCAGGTTTTGGGGGCAGGTATGTATTGTTCCGAATGTAGTAACTGAAGCTATGAAGAACATCATTGCTAGCTTCATATGGGGAGACAGAGGTCATAGTATCTGCTGGGAGGTTATGGCTCACCCCTATTCCAAGGGAGGTCTGAAAATCTTACAGCTTGCAGATATTACCTATAGGGGACAAATCAAGAGATTGGATAGGTTCTTGACTGATAAGAGCAATGTGTGGACCCACTGGATGAATGATCGATATGGGTCAATTCCTCATAGTGTTGATCAACACTCTTCTAGGGTCTGGAAAAATCTTGTCCATAGGTGGAGTGAAGTGATAGAGCTAGGATTTATACCAAAAGATTGTTCTTCCGATGGAAGTCCTAATGTGCACTAAAAACCCTAGGGAGTTGATGTTCTCTCTAGGTTTACCTACAACTAGTGCTAGATAAATGCTCCAACCCCACAAGAGTGTGGAAGATTTATTGTAGTATAGATTTAGGATCAAACCCAAAGGACAATGTGAAGAATCTGGATGTCTTTGTCTCATTTCATCTCGATCTAAGTTAATTGTTTACAACCAAGAGATTGATAGGATTATTCTAAACTAATCTAGAGCATGCAAAAATAAAGTCAAGTATGAAATCTAGTTAAAGTTCGAAATCTAAGATTATCAGATGATGGTGGATCACTGGGGTGATGCAGGTATTCACCACCACTACACATGCATTGTACCTGTACCAACATAGCAAGACCTGCAAGCAAGATACATGGATGTTGTGTAATGTCGATGCTCTCTTAGACAAGGAGCATTGCACACATCCTTCACAGGTTGAGTAGCTCCTATCTGGTACATATATGTGTGTCAATGGAGATGTGTGCCCTCTGAAGGGAGGTCTTACTCAACCTCATGAAATGTGCATTGAAAGACTAACAAGCGAGCGATATTATCAATTCAATTAGTATCCTTATAGACTATCCCTCTTTTGATTACATAGCTACGAGAAACGTGGGAGTGTTGCAATGCCAGCCATCCCCGAATGAATGGTCACTTACTTTGCATCACTCCCTTCACAGAGTGTGTTCCTCGACCTATCAAGATTGTACTTTCATACATCAACTGATTCCATTTCATAGTATGAAAGTACAACGATGGAGGTGAGTTTACTCCACTCCTTGAAAGGTGTTCCTAGATACCAAAATATATGTGTGGTGGATACACACATCAAGAACCAATGCTAAATTAGTAATCGAGTCTCAAGAGTAGATGTAGACAATCTACAACAAAAGACAATAGATCATGCAAGAAAGAGGCCAACATTCGAGCATGCAATGAAACAATTAGCATTGAATCGGAAAGATAACATTTTTAGGTACATATTACAAATCATGGGTAGCGGGGCTAGTCCTCGCACCCCAGTGAATTACACTACTCACTACTCATAGAGGGAGCAATAAAGACAAAGAAGAAAGATAGAACAAGCATCGTCAGAGAAGAAGAGTAGATCTGCGACAACCCGATGTAGATCATCCCAGTCTTCGGGACTGCTCTGACTTTTTCGATGAAGTCTATCTCTTTCTACCTTGATCTTCGTGTGCACCTCTGGAGACGTACGAGTAGGGCCAAGAAGAGCTTGGTGGAGATGAGGTAGCAGTGGAGCAGCCTTTCGGCCTCCCAGATCTCTGTTCCCAGTCTGACAATCTTTGGCCGTGGTGAGATAGATGTCCAAGACCATGCCTCTACCCTTCTATTTATATGCTTGGCTGGTGTCTTGGATGGATTGGGTTTATTCTGCAAATTTCCCAAAATATCTTGGCCCAAGGAGTCACACTTTGTGCATGTCTTTTGTCTATTCGGTTTCCAGCCTTGCCTTTTTCATCTGGTTTGCTTTTTTTCATTCAGTTTCTTCTCTCATTCAGTTTTGTTCTTTGGTTTCTCTTCCCGTACAGTTTTGCTTTTTCATGCCTTCTTGCTTCATTTGGTTTTGACTAAGTCAACCACTCGGTTTTAGTACTACCCATACAGTTTTGCTTTTATCAGCGCATTCGGTTTCAACTTTGGTTTCTCCACTTTTCAGCATTTGGTTTGCTTTTCCCTGCCATTTGGTTTTCAAGCCTCCTCATTTGGTTTCACGGCATCGTCCTCTCTCAGTTTCTCTGTCAATTTCTATTTAGTTTTTCCTTTTCTAGTTCATTTAGTTTTAACACATCTCCTGCCTACTCGGTTTCATGGCCTCAGTTTCTACACCCTTTTCCATTTATCCCACTCATTCGGTTTTGGCTGCTTCCCATTTGGTTTTGACCACCGGACATTCAGTTTTCATACTCACAACAGAGCCGACCACACAGTATCATCCGGTCTTCACATGCCAGTGGCCATCCGGTTTCCATAGTAGTAGTGGCTTCCACCGGTTTCCAAACCGGTGGAAGGCTACTGGTTGCTGTGTACATTAGGGCTGGGTTGAGAGGAAAATTGGCCCAAGTGCCCATTTTGTCCTACAATTGAGTACATAAATCGATCAGGTCCAATGGGTAATTCAGACAAAGTTAGGAAAAGTACAATTAAGCTAAGTAAGCTTGTGCATAAGACTGAGTGGACGTCACTCAGTTTCGAGACCGAGTGGATGCCACTCAGTTTCGAGACCGAGTGGACGCTACTCAGTTTCGAGACTGAGTGGTCCCACCAATTTTCACCCAAACTTGGGATTGGTGGGATGCGTGAGTGATAAAAAGATAAAATAAACTTGTAAAAAGAATTATTGAAGAAATATTAGCATGAAGCTAGGGAAATACTCGTAGTAAACCAAAGTAAGGGTAAATCAGTCAAAATGATGTACAAAATCCCTAGAATTGGCGACTACAAGGATGAATCTGGAGGATTCATCACTACACTGAACTTAAGCGTTTCTCGTCCCGAGGAACAAAAAAGCCTAAGACAGTTGACAAAAAGCTCGTTTGTCTCGTAATTTCCTCATCTTCGTGTGAATGTCAAAATTTTCATGAAACTAAGGAAAAAAGAAACAAAACAAAATTAGGGAAAAAACATCAGAAATCCCTTGAAATGGCGACTGTGAGGATGAATCTGGAGGATTCATCACCACACCAAACTTAAGCATTTCTCATCCCGAGGAATGAAAAACTTAAAATAGTCGCCAATGAAATTGTTCATCGCGTGATTGCCTCATCCTTATGTCATGTCGTAATTTTGTTTATGGCTCAAACTGATATAATATCAAGACTTCCTTAGATCACGTAATACATCTTGTGATATCCTCATTTCTGAGTTCACTTCATTGGAGTATTTCCTTCTCACTTTTTGTTGTATCGGTCATGTCTAGAAGTTTTATGAGACTTTGAAAAGACCCACAGAATCAACAAACAGGCATATGATCGTCATTGGTGTTTTTAAGAGAAAGGTTGAAATGGAGGCAATTGGGGTGCCGATACGATGAAAGAGGAAGGAAAAGAGGTGTGATCAAGAGATAAGAGTCTCTCCTCTGATTGACTCAAGACTCTTATTATTGATAATTCATCAAGACACTTTGAATATTTTGTGCACAATACTGGTTGACTTAGCCTTACACCCGATTTTGTTTTCTAAAGGTAACTCAGAAGTGTGTATAGGTTGGCTTAAGGCTTTTGGCTAGCTTACCTCTTCCATAGGAGGTAAGGGGTCATTTTTAGAGACTTAGGATCTCACTATTAAGCACGACACATCTACCTTTGTGAGGGCAGCTAATGTACCGACCGGGCAAGACCTTTATCGGTAATCCTTATTCAGGGCACAACTCTCATGTTTTTATTCACACTCTGGATTTTATTCATTCTCACTTGGCTTGGGAGAAAGGGTATTTTTGGATTTTTGTAAATTTGGGCTGACATGCCTCTTTTTGGCATTAGGGTAGATTTTTCACCAACCTTGGTATGTGTACAATCATCATTGTATACTCTTTGAATCAAAATGAGAAGGTGATACGCCCCTGTTATGTATTGAGGGGTATGGAAGAAGCAGTAGTTGAAAAAGAGGTGTGGTGTACCACACCGAACTTAGGGTTAAGTAAAGTTCTAGTTTACACTAGAAAAAGGTGTGGTTTACCACATCGAACTTAGAGTTCAGCAAATGTGTGGTTTACCACACCGAACTTAGAGTTCAGCAGAGGTGTGGTTTACCACACTGAACTTAGAGTTCGGCAATGTTCTAGTTTTCACTAGAAATGAGTGTGGCGTGCCACACCAAACTTAAAGCTTTGGCATGATTGGTGAGCGGATGGGTATGAAAATGAAGGAAGAAGTGTAGAAGAGAGTTCAGATCATGATGCAGTTTGCTTAGCGATTCCATACAGCGGATTGTTTTTTCACACTCTGCTCAAATAGTGACATGGTAAAACATCCAATGAGAATTCTATACAACAGATCCATGAATAAGTTAGAGGCGTGATGCATTTGATCTATCTCAGTCTTATTGAAGTGTATCGTCTTTCTTTAGAGTTCAAAGACTATACAAGATGAAAACATGTCTTGGCTAGGTTTAAAGCATTCTTTTTCTCAAAAATTCACAACGGAAAGAGGTGATGATCACATATTTACAAAACAAGAGCCAACTAGATAGAGGCTTTATTTGACAAAATTATGAAAAAGCAGAAAAATTGTGAAAAAGAACTTAGAATGGAAAAACAGAAAGCAGTAAAGGTTGAGGGTGGAGTGAGAGTCATACCACTTGCCCTCCACCTCAAACTTATGAGTTTGCCCGTTTATGAACAAATACTAGGTTCGAGATGGAGGGGAAGGGTTGTGTAGTGTTAACTAGGCGATCCTCATAGTTGGAAGAAGGTCCGGCGAAGATGTCTCATGATAGTCGGTGCCGAGAGCGAAAAAGTGGCCTGAACAACCTGTTGACTGGGTGGTCGTGGTGACTCAAACGGGTCTTCTGGGCGATTTGGATGCACATTTCTTTCACCTCGTTGTCCATCCAGAAGAATCTAGAGACCTTCCCCCATCAGCGTGGGAGGTGAAATATAAGCAGTTGAGATTGAAGGACTAGGCAGGTAGTCGAGATCATGCCTATTTTGTCCTCTAGTTGTGGCTTGCCCTTGAAGTTCAAAGTAAAACTTCTTTCTTCAAAATCCAGAGCAGTTGATTGAGGGTCGGCCACTTGAACTTCCTCCTATCCTGGATCAGGTGGCAGATTCGGTTCAAGATTCATTTCGTCACCTGGCTTTTCTTGTGTAGGATATGGTAGCCAGGATGACATTTCTTCATCAGAGGAGTTATTTTGAGAAGTATCATCATCTTTATCAATGTTGAAATTGATAAGAGCATCATTCTTTTTTTTTAAAAAAAAATTAGAATTTTCCTCATAGAACACCCTTAATTCATCCAAGTAACTATAAGAGGTTTCGACTGGTAGAATGAACTCTTACTCGGGTAAAGGAATCATGGGATGTCGGGGTAGAGGTTCCAATGATGTCTCTTCATGGGAGGTATTAGTCCATGACATAATGTTTTGAGGACTAGAATCTCCCGATGACTCTATTTCTTCTATATTGGGACTAAAATACTCCATTTCTGAGTCAGGTTGTTGTTCCAGCTCTTCCTCATAGCACTCATCCAGTTCTATTAAGTGTTCGGGGGAAGTTACTATGGGAAGAATGAAACCTTGTTCAGGTAATGGAAATATGCCAGTCTTCTGTATATTTGGTAGCTCGAGAGGATCTTCTTTGCAGGGGATAGTGGCCATAGGAAGATTGTTTTGTGGCTCAATGTCTTCCTGAAGGTCCTCCTTATCATTACAAGGGTCTATGGAAATATCGTATTCCATTCCAAAATCAAGAGACGGTTCATGCTTCTCTTTGTAGTGCAGCATCAATTCGTTCAAGTGACTAGAAGGGAATTCAATGGAAAGAACGTACTCTTGTTTGATATTTGGCTCTGTCTGGATTTCTTGTAGGGATGGCAGTTCTGGTAACGTCATTTCATGGAAAGGATCGGTCATAAAGTCATCATCTTTAGGCCCATCATCCCCTAGAGAATTGTCATGGGCGTTGGATGGGGCTAGATATCCCATCCCAGAGTCAAGATATTGTTTCGACTCTTCCTTGTAGTTCAATCTCATGGATGATTCAACTGAAAGGAAGAACTCTTGCTCGGGAGATGGCTCCATCTGGACCTCATGTGGAGGTGGTAGCTCCAATAAAGTCATTTCTTGGAAAGGATTAGTCATAGAATCATCATCTTGAGATCCATCATCCTCCCATGATTTTTTTTCATCATCATCAGGGTCAGTGAGAGTGGTATGGTCTACCTCTAAATCAAGATCTTGATCAGTCCCATCCTCAAAGTCTATTCCTAGATCAGTTGAATGATCAGAAATGTCTTCATAAAGACAAATCAGATCTTGTTCCAGTAATGGAGACATTTGAGTTTCTTCATAAAAGACATCTCCTTATCTGAATCAGTCACATATTCATCTAAGTCTGACTGTGAAGGAGTGTAGAGTTCTTGTAACATAGACCTTGCTTCATTGGGATTCACCAACAAGATAGTTGTTACAACCTCAATTTTACTTATGTTTTCATAATTGAAATGTATTGATTTTATGAATTTGGACTTAATTGAAAAGATTATGTGTTTTGCTTCAAAGGATGGATTTCTTTGTAAATATCCCTTTGGATAGGAATTTCGTGATTCCTATTATTAGATTAATCCATTAATGGATATAAAAGAAAAGAAAAGAGGAGAAGTTCAAATAATGGAAAAAGATAAATAGATAAAAAGGAATTCATGCATAAATACACAATAATGACTTTTGATATGATATGTTAGATAATTAAAAGGATAATTATCTAGTTATTCTTAGAAACAGAATGTTTGACACTCTAAATAACATTATCTCGACTTAACCTTCGAATGTTTAAAAATAGTAATAAGAAAGATAATTCTAGAAGATAGAATTAAAGGACATTCCATGATATAATTCTTTTTATGAGATGATTAATGGAATAAGATTGATATATATAAGGCATCTCAATTAAATGAATATGACTTGAGAAAGATTTTGATGACCTGCCATAGAATGATGATAATTGGCGTAAGGATTATATTAAGGAATTACGATATGGATGTACCTTCTTGTGACCTTTGGATCGACACCTTTTATCCTAAGAAAAGGGAGGAGGGATATAATTTAAGTTTTTGCCTTTTTATTCTTTGGCAATCACGTATGGAAATACCTTTCCATCTTGGATAGTTGGTGACTCACGTTGGTTTTCTTTCGAGAATATATGCGGAAGGTTTCCTCTTCTAGACCATGGAGTATTTCTCTCTCCCATCCGTGAGTGTATAAGGAAGGATCTTGGCTCTCCCCAATTACCCTCATCCTCCCTTCATCGGGACACTTAGGGTTATTATTAGAGCAAGTATATATATATATATATATATATATATATATATATATATATATATATATATATATATATGTATATATATAAGGACCCGGGGCCTCGTCTCTAAGATGGAACCCTCCGCCATCGTCTTTCGTGGCCTCTACCATAGGTCAGATGGAGGTTTCCCAAAGGGATGTAGTGCTCCACCACGCCAGGAGTATATAAAAGATGTTGCTGTTCTAATCACCTGATCCATGGCTGAGAAGCAGCCGCTACACCAAACCACCGACAGAAACGGAGGGTGAGTGGGATGGAGGAAGCCGCATGTGAAGCCTCGCCAGAGTAGGCTTGGGCGGAGGTGCCTTGCTCTCTAGAGAATAGGCTGATGTGAGAAGGGGAGACCAGGCTGTTAGCACCCTCGGTCAATCCCAGCCAACCCGAGAGGAGCAAGGTTACGACCCTGCTCTTGGACCTGCCAGCACGAAGGAGGTTTTCCTTTGCAACCACATCTCTAGGGCAGAGGTGAGAGTATACATGGACGAGGTAGCAGGACCACACCTTGTGTGTGGCTGCCCGACGTGGGAGGAAGGTAAGGCAGCCGTCGACGGCATGTCGTGACCTACGCGGAGGACTAGTGTTGGTGATGTACAAAGGTGACGAAGACGGTGCTTTTCCAAGAGGTCACGCAGAGCAGTGGCGACAAGGAAGGGGCGGCAGATTTTCTAGGCCAGATCTGTGCCAAGACACTGTGGCTAGAGTGGCCCGGTTTTCTTTGGAGGTTTGGCTGGGGGAGACAAAGCTCCTCCTCGACGTCTGCAGTGTGCCCCTGCGCACGACTGATGAAGGAAGACCAAGGGAGGTGGAATCAACCTGCAAGTAAGGTGGACTTCAGTCTGCGTCGACGTCCGTGTGACGCGGCTTACACGCGCAGGATCTTGGGGGCATTGTCAGCGCTTCTACGCGTGCGGCAGCCCAACACAACAGGAGGTTAGGGATGGCTAATAGCCATGGGACAATAATGCCCCTTGACACGCAGCAGCATGAGTCACCACCAGAGGGACAAAAAGGTATTTTCATTATAAACTAACCTGATTCACGGAAATAGATAAAAGGGAGTTAGTTGCTTACGTGGCGCTTGGTGATTGGTCCAAACATGCTAATTTTGCAAAAATAATAACTAATAATGGGTAACTCGGATTGCAACATATAATATATGAAAATTTATCAAGAGAATGAGAAGAACCCAATTAAAATAGTTTCAGAATCTGAATATGCTTCTGGTTCTAAAAGTGTACATGGTTTGATTAGAATAAATGGGAAACCTAGATTTGCCTTAATTTGATGCTTAATAGGTTCATTTATGCCTGATCTAAACATGTATAATGAAGAAATCCCTAATAATTATGGATAATAGATGATTCCAATTTAGTAAGCTTATATATGTTGATTTAGGGTGTAATAATCAATGTCAACATATTGCTATGATCTAACGCTTATAATATGATCTAGGTATCACGAATAACCTAATATGCTTGGCATGATGATTAAGGTTTCACCTAATATGCATAATGTATTTGGCAATATTAGAAACCATAATATGATCATATTAGGGTTTGTAACCCTAACTTATAGTCCAAACAAAAGATAGTCCTAAACCCTAGTTTAGGAGCGAATTTAGATATGAATAATGTAATATGAATACATGGTGACACATATGTAGTATGTATATTTCAGATTAAATGCTTTGTTGCTTGGATGTTTGGATACACTCATAAAGTACATGATGTTCTGCATGGTTTCTGCGATGGCATAAGGATGTGGTTACGCTTATGAATAATCGCTCTAGTTTCACGGCGATTCCCGAAGTTTTAATCGGTTGCTTGAAAATAACTGTTGGATGTTTATTTATTTCATGTAACTATAAAGTGACTATGATTATCACTATAAATGTGCATATATAACTAACTAGATCCGGGTCCACCTTTATTGCTTTGAAAAGGCTAAGAAAAAAGGGGTAATCCTAGAGCAAGGTCTAGGTTACCGAGAGTTAGAAACTGGGCTACCTACGTGTAGTGCCATGAGACTCATTAGCCTGCCATGAGTTAAGGAGTGGGCTACTTACGAGTTGTTCCATGTGACTCAACCCTAGAAATTGGTTCACTTATAGGTGGATCATGAGGGGTTTAATGGGGACAACATAGAGGATAGGGTACTCTTGGATCGCGGAGTTATATCCAAAATGTAATCTTAGTTGTTAAATGATTAATTGAATGATTACACATTGTTAATGTATTTACATGATTATTGTTTCCCCCACATACCAGCTTCGGCTGACCGATGTTTTGTTTGTCGGCGTTTTAGATACAAGCCAAAAGGAAAAACAGTAAATCGTCATATTGTGAAATACATGAAGTAAAATACAAGGAGGATTAGTTAGAGTAGAATCCTTAAGTGGATAGCAGTTAGAGATCCAAGTTTTCAAAAAGGTATGTAAAAATTTATTTTCTTACAGCTTTACAGTATAGTCTGTTAAAAATTGATAATTATTCTCGGTTAATTGCCGAACCTTTGATCTAGAAGTTATGGGTGCGGCTTCGACCTCTCGGTCTCCCTTAATTGGGGGTTATCGGGAGGTGGGGTCGTAACAACAGCTGAAGTTGAAGAATATTTGTCGTATAGGGAGTCAATCATTGTTGATTGATCCTCAACCTGTATGGTTGGATCTGGGTCTATGGGGGAAGAAGATGGGTAAATACTGAAATTTATCCCCAATTGATCTCCCGACTGAAGAAAAACTTCATATTGGCCAATCAATTTTTCATCTAAGGGAATAGTGCAGGAGTCATTTTCTGAGTCAGACCTTGGCTAAAAAATTGATTCTTTTTCTTGTGATATTGTGGAGAAATCATCCTCGGGTTCAATCATTTGCTCTGAGGATGATTCCTCTCCCTGTACTGCTGCTAGAAGATCATTGGAAGGCACCTCCCACATGATATTGTAATCATCATCATAGTCGATTGTCATACACAAATGAGGATTCTTCTCAAGGGAAACTGATGACTGCACTTCATGTTGCTCAGAAGCGTGGACAAGTTGCATAAGTTGACCAAGCTCGGCTATCAACTTCTCGTTTGTGGCTGTCTGATCAGCTAGTTGTTGAGCCACTAACTTCTGCAAAGTACGTACTTCTTCTATTAATGTGTATCGATCTGCATAGTAGGGATCTTCACTGTACCCGTTCGGTTGGTGCTGATAGTAGCTCTCCTCATCATAGTATTGATTTGCATTGTAATCCAAATTTCCTTCTGCATTGCAATCTACGCCTTGAAATCTGTCATAATTGGGCTCTTTGTAGTAGCTTCTAGGAGGATATGGATTATAACTTGCATTATATCCATAGTCATGTGAAGAGGATGTCTTGAGTTTCCCAACTATACGATTTGTGATTACTTGACGTAGTGCATTCACGTAGTGAGGAGGAGCATTGAAGCATTTGATTGATGAATGGGAGTAGTCGCCACACAACTGACATCTAGTGGTTGGTGACATTGGCTGCTTCATTTTGAAGATAATTGGTACCTGAAATCAAAGAAGGTGTTTATCAAGCTTGACCAATCACTTCAAATTCAAGGGAGTATGCAATAAAAACTCTAACTTTTGAGATCAAGGTTTTCACATTTTTTTGGATTTTTGAAAAGAAAACAAAAAACCCTAGAGAAACTTAGGTTCATATGAAATTCGACGAAGACGATTCTTATGACGTTGTCTCAGCAATGGAACCATTTTTTGATGGAGCTAGGATTTACACCAAAAGATTGTTCTTCCGATGGATGTCTTAATGTGCACCAAAAACCCTAGGGAGTTGATGTTCTCTCTAGGTTTACCTACAACTGGTGCTAGATAAATGCTCCAACCCCACAAGAGTGTGGAAGCCTTATCATTGTACAGATTTAGGATTGAACCCAAAGGACAACATGAAGAATCTGGATGTCTTTGTCTCGTTTCATCTCGATCTAAGTTAATCGTTTACAACCAAGAGATTGATAGGATTATTCTAAACTAATCTAGAGCATGCAAAAATAAAGGCAAGTATGAAATCTAGTTAAAGTTTGAAATCTAAGATTATCAGATGATGATGGATCATTGGGATGATGTGGATATTCACCACCACTACACATGCATTGTACATGTACCAACATAACAAGACCTGCAAGCAAGATACATGGATGTTGTGCAATGTCGATGCCCTCTTGGACAAGGAGCATTGCACACATCCTTCATAGGTTGAGTAGCTCCCATCTAGTACATATCTGCGTATCAATGGAGATATGTGCCCTCCAAAGGGAAGTCTTATTCAACCTCATGAAACGTGCATCGAAAGACTAACAAGCGAGTGATATATTATCAATTCAATTAATATCCTTATAGACTATCCCTCTTTTGAGGACATAGATACGAGAAACGTGGGAGTGTTGCAATGCCAGCCATCCCCGATCGAATGATCACTTTATTGGCATCACTCCCTTCACAGAGTGTGTTCCTCGACCTATCAAGATTGTACTTTCATACGTCAACTGATTCCATTTCATAGTATGAAAGTACAACGATGGAGGTGAGTTTACTCCACTCCTTGAAAGCGTTCCTAGATACCGAAACAGATGTGTGGTGGATACACACATCAAGAACCAATGCTAAATTGGTAATCGAGTCTCAAGAGTAGACGTAGACAATCCACAACAAAAGAAAATAGATCATGCAAGAAAGCGGCCAACATTTGAGCATGCAATGAAACGATTAGCATTGAATCAGAAAGATAACATTTTTAGGTACAAATTACAAAGCATGGGTAGCGGGGCTAGTCCCCGCACCCCAATGAATTACACTACTCACTCCTCATAGAGGGAGCAATAAAGACAGAGAAGAAAGATAGAATAAGCATCGCCGAAGCAAAAGAGTAGATCTGCGACAGCCCAGTGTAGATCGCCCCAGTCTTCGGGACTGCCTTTTTGATGAAGTCTGTCTCTTGCTGCCTTGATCTTCGTGTGCACCTTCGGAGACGTATGAGTAGGGCCAGGCAGAGCTTGGTGGAGATGAGGTAGCAGTGGAGCAGCCTTTCGGCCTCCTAGATCTCTGTTCCCAGTCTGGTAGCCTTTGGTCGTGGTGAGATAGATGTCCAAGACCATGCCTCTACCCTTCTATTTATATGCTTCTCTTGTGTCTTGGACGGATTGGGTTTATTCTGTAAATTGCCCAAAATATTTTGGGCCAAGGAGTCGCACTTTGTGCATGTCTTTTGTCTATTCGGTTTCCAGCCTTGCCTTTTTCATCTGGTTTGCTTTTTTTCATTAGGTTTTTGCCTCTCATTCGGTTTTGATCTTTGGTTTCTCGGCCCGTACGGTTTTGCTTTTTCATGCCTTCTTGCTTCATTCGGTTTTGACTAAGTCAATCACTCGGTTTCAGTACTTCCCATACAGTTTCTCTTTTATCAGTACATTTCTCTGCTTTTCAGCATTCGGTTTGCTTTTCCCCGCCATTCGGTTTTCACGCCTCCTCATTCGGTTTCATGGCATCGTGCTCTGTCGGTTTCTCCATCAATATCTATTCAGTTTTGCCGTTTCTAATTCATTCAATTTTAACACATCTGCCGCCTAATCAGGTTTTTTTTTTTAATAAAACGGGGGTATATCATTCATCGCGCCGGGGGAGGATAGCGCTTCCCTGCTTCTCGAATCCCTGCCTCCCTGATGCCGATCGATCGTCATCTTGCCCTGTACATCCAGGCACTACTCAATTTATTACCGATCAGCGCTCTGTTTGCTGCAGCTGTTTTTAACTCATGTACCTTTGCATTTAAATAACATTATAAACCATACTTAATAATAATTAGAGCTTGTGGTGTATGTAAGATATTCAAAATTTCGGCTAACTAGTTAAATGTACTAATTCAAATTGTATAAGTAGCCTATTGATCTATTTATTCACGTATCCATAAAAGTCACTACAAAAGTTTCAATTCTGAGTTGTTAATAATGAGTCAATATATTTTTATTAGTATTTATAAAATACTCCTATTTATTTATTCATCATGTTGGTTAATATCTAAATATAGATGATATGATATAGTTCAAAATATTGACTATGGTGAATAGTATTTTGGGGACTATGCACTCATATAATAACTCATAAATATAAAATACAAGGCATACATCCATCTTGTACATAAGAGATGTAACAATAAATGATTCATAACGAATATAAGTCCAACAAATATAAGGAATGGACCACAAAAGAAAAATAAAGAAAAGACTTTCAAACTCATGATTATGATTGTGACTAGTATGCCTATTTATGTGTAGAATCTAAACAAACCTTGGTGATAGATCTTCTTATTTTATATATCAATTGATGTTAAAACAAGGTATGAGAATCTTCTATTTTTGTTTAAATGAAGTTTACATTCCTCTTAGATATCATGCATGTGTAAGAAATATTAGGGAGTCTGATTTTTTAAACTTTTAACCTTCTCTTGAAAGACCCCCAATTAGACTACTTGATGACTCGACACGATAATTGGTACTGTCATATTTTAGGGTTGAGGCCCAGTTATTTAGTAGAATTATGCTTCCACGACTCTGCTCAGAGGTAAGGGACTGTGGTCTCCTAGTCGACTAGCAATTTAGCTTAACGTGGCCATTGAGAACATGTGGTCACCTAAGCATACACAGAATATATCAAGTGTCTAAACTATTTGAGATATCTTCTTAATTTGATATACATGGTTGATTAAATTGAGATCCATTTATATTTCTCTTTTGAACTACTTGCCTACATTTTATATTTCCTTGCATTTTTTTTATAAAATCTTGAGTAGATAGAGCATATTCATTTAACTTTATTTAACATGGATTATGTATCGGTCGCTTAGACTAACCTGTGCCCTTATTTTGTGTTCATGCGTGATGTATTCCCTGGGGGAATGTATGAACACCATGCCTATCATGAGGTTAGCAAGAGAATAATCAAAATAAGATTGATTGGAAGATTGCATGAGTTGTCCTCTATTTGAGATGATGGATAAATTAGCAAAAAGATGTATTTACTAGTATTTGATATATATATTTTTTTATCAAAACCTCCATGTACTCTAAAGACTTTATGAATGCAAAGATTGTTTATTTCTCTTAAACAAAGTTATGTCAAAATTCGATCTTCAAAGATCATGTCTTTACAACGCCCACTCACCCCAAGACATCAGTGATCCATTATCTTATTTGTCTGGAAGAATTATGACCGTCTGATCTCATCCACAGATCAACCCACTGACAATCCAACGACTCATGGGTCATCTTATTTGTCTGTACTGTGGACCAACACCAATGGAACTGGCACCACCTAACCACCTGACGATCCCACCTTTTTTTCACCCTATTCGCGATGCCTTGGGTGGAATTTCATCCATCATTCACTTTGTCTCGCTTTCCCCTCTTTCCCCCCTCTTCCCCTTCTCTTTCTCGCCCTGGAATGCTCTCTTTTCCTACTTCACCTAGCCCTTACCATAGGCGGCAGCGTAATGTGAGATTTTTTAGAGTTCACTATGTAGTACCTGAAGGTCTCAAGTGAGACCACCCTTGGCCTCGACGACACACCATGGGCCTGGGAGGCCTATTTCTATCCCTGCATGGGCTTTTTTTCCCTTCCATAGGTCATCTCTGACAACCTTGAGCTGTTGTGAAGTAGTTGGTCATGACGACATTGCAGAGCGGACTAGCGGCTCATTCGTGAGAGCTAACTAGCAGCCAAACGGTCTGCTAGGACACTGACCAGCCATTGGCAAGGAGCCACGTAGCCAAGGGCGCGCACATACTGGGAGGAGAGCACGACGGTGGCAAGCGATCACGATCCTCAAGCAGACGCGCTATGATGGTGGCTAGCGGTCCCGACCCTCACACAGAGGCACCAGATTGAGGATAGCGGCCAAGGGCATCGCACAACGAAGGCCACAACACAGGTCGCGTGATCAGGGATCGATGACTGAGATGCTCAGATAAATGAAATGTAACACCCTATCCTCCTTTCTCTATAGTTTTCAATGCAAAAAACTTATAAAATGCATAATCCCCTCATCCTATGTCCAATATATGTAAAATTATATCCTAAATCAATCAACTCGATGAGACCTACACTCTAGACCAGGTCCTAGACTCTAAATCTCATGTTTCCCCCTCATTTCTTGAAAATACTATTCTCAGTCATGTTTGAGTACATTTAATCCACTTTTGTGATCAATCTTGTATCTTTGATGAATTTTCACCATCTTAATTATAAAATGAGTGTCTCTTTAACATTTTTGAGTTATAGAGGGTTCTAAAAACTCATATTCCCCTTCAGTGACTCTTTTGCACACATTGACTTGTACTTGAACTATAATGATATGACTTTTCCCTATTAATGTGAATTTTGCTTCTTAATGACACAAATGCCAATAAACTCTGAAATCAGGGACCATGTGCATCCATTATATGAGGGTCCTTCCCTAAATCCCTTTTGTTTATGCATGCTCTATATGGCCTTAAATACATCAATGTATCTCTATTATGTGAATGGTTGGTTATACCTTGATACAAGGGATGTGGTTGACTTGAATTGTACACCAAATGCCTCCTTACTCGTGAAAATAGTAACCTTGTTTTGTTCGATGATATTAACACCTATGATTAGCCCTTGTGCACCATAGTAGTGTTTGTGCCCCAAATTTTCCAAATGTGATCTTTATGACTTGAATGGTAGTTCTTGTGCCTCAATGCTTATTTGTGAATATTTTTATCTTTTCCTCCCCCTCAGATCAAGGACTACTCCTCCCATGATGACAAATTGGGTGTATATGTCCTACCCAAGTCTTAACTTGAACCTTGATCGCATATGTGAACTATGTTCATGAATGCATGTATGTGGGTATGTTGATACCAATGTTGGATTCTTATGCCTAGACTTTGGGACATCCACCCAGTCTGAATATGTGATTCCTATGACCTAATATTACTGATCTAAACCATCCTTTATACTTGGCTCTTTTTCCTTGATGGACCTTTGGTCTTGGTTGCCCTATTATGAGTCCTTTGACCTTAAAATGTACACAAGTAACCTAAACCTTGTAATGACCATGTAAAATAGATGGAACCTTGAAATGACGTGAGACTTGAACCATGCCTACATGTGGGACTCTAGATCAATAAAAGTCCATCAAATGCACTAATATGCAATGTTGATCCTAATTTGGCCAAAACCCTAAAATGAAACTAATTAGGGTTATTGATGATAATCTAATGGATGTATGTAGTCTTATGCTTAACCAGGTGTTTCTTGTGATCTAGAAGGTCCAAGACAGGTTATGAAATCTCTAAACTCATGACGGGCTTTAATAATTATATGACTACTTTCTTGCTTGAATGTGATACATATGTATGCTTGTTTACTTGCTCAAATATGGCCATGTAGTACTCTAGTATTGTACTCAATGTTTGTCTCATACTATGTTTTATAATTTGCAAACATAATATAGAAAATTCATTATACAAACTACTACACCTGCCTGAAGCTTTGGGGTAAGGACATGAGGATGGGTGTCCTACTTAAGTAATCAAGATAGGACAAATCGTTGATAAAATGGTTCACTAATCTTCATCACCCTCATAGACTCTTCCAATGAGAAGATGTCCATAAAAGGCCTTACGAATACATGATATTGATGAGTGCACGAAATGATGGTATAATTGGAGTGAAATGACATAAAAAATGGGCTCTCATTTTGCTAAATACTTAACTTATTTATTCTTGCTTGTTTACTTATGCAAATCTTTTAAAATTATGCATAGATTATGTATATGTATCCTTTAGCCCTGTACTCGGCACCTCGTGTTCTTGACCTGCCTTGTTTCATGTATTTTATAGGTTCAGAGATGGCTAGAAGTGATGGGCTTGGTGAGCTATGTTAGGTGTACTTGTTGTAGGATCCCTAGCATACATGAACAATCTTGTAAAACTATACTCTTGAATATGTAAGTAAAAGTGTGTAACAAAAGGATGTTGCTTAATAATACTATTGAATGTTGAGATATTGTTGGTGCCTTTATCTTGTTACTTGTTCATGTATGCTAAGCATTTCACGCTTCCGCATGTTGTCTTTAGTATTTATTTGGTTCATTGGACTAGGATTCCGGTTCCGTGACAGAGAAAGACATACATGTGTTCTCGGCTGGAAACATGGAAAGTTGGACAATAAATTGAGAAAAAATGGTGGGAAGTTTCAAAAATAAAATTAAAATATAAAAAAATCTTGAAAATTAACAAATAGGAAAAAATAAAATATGTAGAAAAATTCACAAGGAATTAAAAAAATCTTGAAATTGTGGACAAAAAATTGATTAGGAGCGTAGAAATGTGTGCATAGGTTTATAATTGTGTAAGTTAATATAGAGGGAATAGTGAGACGTGAAGGAAACTTGATTATTGAATGCAAATTAGTGGGTAGCATAAAATATCAAGGGTAGTACTTGTATTACACATAATAAATACAACAATGAAGCAATATATTTTCACAACACGAACCAGTATTATATTTTAAGTCTATTTATATCGGTCTTCTCCACTTCCCCCTGCCAAAGTAACTAAACAAGCTGAAATAGGTATATCTTCCTCTCTCCTACCGTCCCTCCCACCCACTTCATTTACCATGTACCAGACATAGCATAAGATATATTTTTTCTCCTTGATTTTTCTTCCACAAAGAATAATTTCCACCAGTAATCTTTTACCCAATTGAATGTTTTCTCTTTTTGAGTTTTTTTCTAATACTTTTATTTGGCTAACAAGAATATATATTTTATGAAGTAAAAGCTTCCTAATTGTTTTCCCTTAAGTTTATATACTTTCTCCCAAAAATGTATTTTCCTCCAAATAATATTGTTTTCCAGTAATTTTGTCTCCTTTCATGACACATGATTTCTCCAAGTAAATGTTTTTCATCCAAGTGAAATATCTTGCTAAAAATTTTGTTTCCTCCAACTAAGACTTTGAGTAATTTTGTTTCTTTCCTAGACTTTGTTTCAATCCAAATAAACAGTTATCATTTAAAATTAGTTTTCCATTAAGGCTCCGTTTGGTTTGTCATAAATAGTTTAAAAACTTATGAAGTGAAGTTCCTTAAGTAGTTTTTCATAATTGGTTTAAAGTAAGTGTTGGAATTTGAATTCTGTGACTTCCGGTGAGTTATAGACTTATATATGAAACATAGTTCCTGAGTCTCTTAAAAAGAATAAAAATGAGTTCCAGAACAACTAACACTATTTTCTATATAATTATATTTTTCATTCTTCACAAATGACACATATAAAATCTTTTGAATAGAAATGTTAGCAGGGTTGATTAATTTACTGTCAAAACCATAATACAATATAACAATATACTATAATTGTACTATGTAAAATATTTTACACTATAACCACTATTATTAGTGTGGTGTATAAAGTAAAAATGTATGGACACCACGGAAAATAATCACACTGCACCATGTAACAAAAAATATGGTTTATATAACATACTTTTATTTTTCATGTTTAA
This sequence comes from Alisma plantago-aquatica, assembly GCA_963693085.1. Classification (NCBI taxonomy): domain Eukaryota; kingdom Viridiplantae; phylum Streptophyta; class Magnoliopsida; order Alismatales; family Alismataceae; genus Alisma; species Alisma plantago-aquatica. Next base: position 77,206,051 of record OY856413.1, on the reverse strand, counting down.
ATAATATGATGTGAAATATGATAATTAACTATAGCCAAGCACACAAAATACACTAAAAATTAATATTATATATTGTTAAACAATGATGAACCAAAAGTTATATTTACAAAGATATAAAATGTAGATATTATTACAATATTTTGTACATACAAAGTAAAATAAAATTGTGATGTGATTTAAACATAAATTTTTATATTAAAATTACAATTATACAATACTAAAATATTTTCAAAGGAACAACATGTGATCTGTACCATGACCATTTCTTGTGGTTATTATGGTAAAATTAACCACAGTTACTCACAAATATGATTAATTTTTATGTCATTTATGTCTTTAGGTATTATATATTACACAGTGAAAGTCAATAAGCTTTTTAATGATTTTCATATTACATAATACCCAGTGTAATGACTGAAAGAGATGGACTTAACATGATTTAGTGTATCTATTTCTCCTTTAGTCTTGATGAGAGGTCCCCATCCTCTAACACCCTATTGATACTTCTAATGATCTCAATTGCATCCCTTGCAAGGGTGCATTTTGGAAAACCCATCTGAGTAGCTATTTGTAAATAAAGGACAATGGCTTGCATTGTAGCTTGAGCGCCAGCCGAACATTCTATAGAACTTGAGAAATAGAGCCCCAGATCTTTCCATTGTGATGTTTGAAAACAAAATCAATCCAACTATGCCATGTAGGATATCTTTCCCTTCACCCATCCATCTATAGGGGTACACCAACAACAAGATCCCCTATCAACCCTTACAATGAGGAACATGTGAGACCCCTAACCTTACTTAAAGTGTTGAACAAGTTTAATTATCATATTTTAATTCTTATAACCCTAATATAACCTTGTGATATCCTTTTAAATCATAATACAAGCTTAAGTTTCAAATTTGGTCCAATTTGGACACTATTTGGGCAAGTTATGCAATTTTATGCACATTGTGGACTTTTCTATAATTTACCCAATTGAGAGGTTTTGTTTGGAATTTATCACTTGCATTATGTTCCTTGTATATTATCTCATCATTCTTGATCTTGTTTATCCATGGTACTCCTATTTAAACCTAGGTTTGAAGGTGTTTTGCTTAAGGGTATTTTAGGATTTACCCCTTCATGGATGAGCTACCTTTAGTAGCTATCAACTAATGAATTATTTGATTGGCATAGAAATTCGAAAAAGGAGATATAATAAGGTCTATATGGATGGTGGGGGTTATTCTTGTGTGTGTGCTTGTATATTCTAAATAGTTTAAGGCCATGGACACTTGGAAAGATACTAGAACTTCAACTTTTTCTTGTTCTTTATCTTAAAGTTTCATATACTTATCCCTAAGCACCCAAACTAGCCATTTTCTCTCCACCACTTCCTTCATTCTATGAAACTCGTTCTCCCTCTGTGATTCTGCAAATTTCATGTCCAAGGAATAAGAAAGAGGGTATCTTCTTGGAAAAAGAATCTAGGGTTGCAGTTAACTTCCTTTTAGGGTTTGAAAAGCTTCCTTCTAGTAATATTGACCTAAAGGAGCAATAATCCCCTTCTTCCCTCAATTTATTTCTTTTTTATCCTTCCTCCTACCTTTCTCCAGGTTGGAAGCTTGCTTTTCCATGGTAGAAATTGATCTAAAGCTCTAAAACGCAACCTTTCTTTCTCCTTATGCTTAGAGTTTGCTCATTTGATGAAGAAATGTGCTAGATGGAAGAGTTCACAGCTTATGCTTGGATTTCCTACCCTACATGCTCATTTTTCCTTCTGTTTGAGAGTTTATATTCTAATTATAGGCAAAATTTATAACTTGCTCTACGTTTATTGCTTACCCTAAGCGTGCTCGCTCATTTTCTTGCTTTTAAATGATGATCCATGCACTAAAAAGCTATGCTTCACTTGGATTTCAATTTTTATAATGTTTCATGTTCTAATTTCAGTTCTAGATGAACCTGTGATCATGTGTATGTTATTCCTAAGGTATAAATGACTTGGATATGGTTGGTTTGACAACCTATGGTGCTAAGCACCTATCAACCAATGGTCAATTTTAGGGTTTAAAGTTGATTTCTTCTATAAACGCATGACTCGATGGTGGTACCATTGCAACAACTGATGGTGTTGTCTTCATGACAACTGATGGTGGTGACCAAGGGTGTCAACTTAAATTCACCCCTTAGGTCTGGTGTTGGCCTAATTTGAAGCCTAGTGATTAACAACTAAGTACCCTAATGATGATATCAATCAATGGTGATATTAGTTTGATATTTGATGTTGATTAATGAATATAGTGTTGATCTAACAACCTATGGTGACTTAATGGTCACTAATGATGGTGCATAAGGTCTTCAAAACCTATGGTGAGTTAATCATATATTTGTAGCATCAATTAAGCCTTATACCAATGGTTTCTTGGGTCACTCGATGCAATGGTCAGACCTATACTGTAATTGATGGTTTTAATATATGAACTTGACCCAATGGTCAAGATCTAATGTTTATTCCTCCAATAAAGTGGAATGATGGATAATTTAATATGTTGGTCCTAATAATGTGATTTATATGGTTTCCTTTATATGATCAACTTAAGGAGCTTAATTGTTGACAATGGATGGCTTATTTTAAATGAGCAGTCGATTGTGGGTTTTACCCTACTCTCAACAGAACCCTCATTGTTGTTAATCAAAGTATGTCTAGGGTTAAATGGTGACTTTTATAGATCAAAACTCAATAACATCATAGATGATTCATTCAAGTTGTTTACTTATGTAAACGACCAATGGTTGTACCTTTTCAACATTTCATGGTTAGATGTTGATGCCTCAATATTCCCATTGTTTTGGGTGAAGCGTGTAGTGTAATGTTAAAATTCAAATGATGATAATTTGATGGTTCAATGCCTTAAAATTGTAGTCTTACCCTTTCCTTTGTATGATTATGATTTAAAATCACCATAATGAATTAATGGGTAACCCTAATGAGGTATAGCTTGTTATACCTAGCTTTAATATAACTAAATGATGGTAATTGGGTATGAACAATACTTGAATGAATAATATAATCATTGAGTACTCTCTTATTGTTTATGAAACCCTAGTATGCTATAATTTGATGGTTATACATTGATTTATGTGTGTATTCATACTTGAGAATAGTATGGAATGTGATGGTGATGCTTCACCTTATGCATCCATGATCCAATGGGGATGTTGTGAGTTAGGGTTTGGGTGTAAGTGTTGATTAGTAACATTAATATAATTTATCTTGTTGAACCTAACTCTAATGAAAATAGATAAAGATGAGTATTCATGTTTAACATTCTTATATGATGGAATGATGATGAAATAACCTCCTTAACATGATCATAACCTTAATGTGTTAATTGGTAGTTATCATAGCCACACGGTTGATACTTTCTTATGCTAAACGTGTGTATTATGAATGTGATGAGGGTTAATCATATCTAGATTCCTTGCATGTTTATGACATAAAGGAATGTTCTTAATGTTAATATAACCCCGCTATGATTGTTAATGAATATCTCCTAGCTCATTAATGCAATATTGTGTTGATCTGGTGTATTATATGTAAGTGATGCTGTTGAGCCTTGTTATAAGGCATGGAAAGATAATGATGATCTTATAGTGAATAATATGATGGCCTTAGTGACCTTTGGGCATGGTTGAGACCTGAATGATGTCTAATCCTCTTGTGTTGATAACAGTTGATACCCTGTGATTTTGTATAAAGGATTTATATCATGTGATAGTATGATGGTCTTAATGACCTTTGGGCATGGTTGAGCCCTGAATGAGGTGTAATCCTATTGTGTTGATAAGGGTTGATACCTTGTGATATTGTGAAAAGGATTTATATCTTGTGATAGCATGATGACTAGTGTGGTCTCATGAATGGCAAGTGAATAGTACCATGTGATGATGAGATGAGAAATTATGTTTTACACTTTTTATATCTTTTAAAAGTTGTGATATTTATATGCTTGCTAGAAGTGAATTAGGGTTTGTATGCCCACTTTTTTATGCAGCCTTAATTCACCCAATTAGAACAACTAATCAAGTGCAACTGTAATCATGTAGTGCCTTGTGCCGTAGAGCCATCTTCAGTGTCAGAACTTGTGGGATGGTGAAATGAGTATTCCTAAGGGAAACTCAAAGGGCATACTATTGAGTATGTGGCAGTGGAAAGTTAAGGATATACCCTTGTCATCCACAATATAAGTTGTGGAGGATGGCTATGGTAATGCCTCATACATCTGATGTGATTGAGGACAACTACGGTTGTACCTCAGATTAGAGGGTTTTATATACCCTGGTTTCTAGTGTCGTGACCTGTGCCAAGGGCGGACTAGTGGTTAGCAGCTTGACTATATGTCGTTGTGGTGGCAACTTTGACTGATATGTCACTTCCTTTTACTCATAATGATCGAGGGAAAGCGATCTTAGGATACCGACACTCCTAGATCTTGTATGAAACTGAATAGCCCTTTACAGGGGTCAGTTGGTCTTATGATGGTACGATTCAAATTCTGAGGGCATAACAAAAGATGTAAGACAGCCCTGTAGCATATTTTCTTAGGGTTATACACAACACTTCATATTGGATGATAACCCTTGTTTACTTTCTTTTCATTGAGATCGTGTATAGTACAATAAGATATAATAGATATGCTTATGTTGTAGTTATGCTCATGTTGTAAACATGCTTATGTTGTCAAATATACTGACAATGATGGTTAAGCTATGTTTAATATTGATAGCCATACCTATGTAATTATAAATGCTTAAACTACTATTCATGCCTATGTAGTTAATTGTGTTATGATGTTAGTTCTACTTATGATATAGATCTGTTCATTTTATTTGAGATGCCAATATTGATAGACATGTTATGTTACTAGACATATTTATGATGTTAGGGATACTTCTGCCACTAGATCACTTGTACTATTAGCAAGGAATATGATGATAGTCATATTAATGATAACGATTGTTATTGGATGCAATTTGATGATATTTGAGTAGATATCTATCCAGAGAAATAGATTTGTTTGTTATCTATATATGCATTGATGATCATACTTGTTGCTAAGATGATTTGCTTAATATATTTAGTATACTTGAATTGTTCAATTGATTATTAAATACCCCAACTTCTTAGTTATCTACTATTTAAAATGTTGTAATCAATATGTGTTATTGGATGTTATATCTCTTGCTGGGACATGGGTCTCACCATCTTTGTATGAAATCATAAGTTACGAAAACAAACATGTGACAGTAAAGAGGACCTATAGTAATGAATCTTTGAGAAAGTTGATTAGATGTCTAGTGTGTCCTAGAGTCATCCATGTACTCTCAGGACTGGGTAGGAAAAGTTTATATATGGTGTTTCAAACAAATCAGACTTTTGTTAGCATATTAATGCTTGTTGTGTGGCATATACAAATATTATTCTCCCGTGTATATATGTTATGACTAAGGTGATAGAATCATTCGTATCAAACTCTTGGCATAGTATAGATAAAAGAAAGATGTTGGGCTCTTATACAAATTTTTCTGAGAAGGTGCTGATGTTGAAATCGGTTTTAATTTACCCATATTTTTGGGCATGTGATTAATTAATGATCGATTGTGCTTTATGTTTTGAGTAATATCGTTTAGTGTAATGGGTTTTTGACAAGTTGGTATCAAAGATTTAGGTTTATTGAGTCTATTGGAACACTAGGACTTAGGACTAGGATGATGTCAAAATTAGGAATATGACACAAAAATATGATGCATATTGTCTAATCTCAGTATTTGGGTGCCCTGGCAAGGTATTCAATTATTGAAGAAAGTTAAGTATGGAACTCTTAGATTGTTATCTTTCTGATTACTCTGATCAAGTAGTCATTGTGAGACAATCTAAAGAGCATAATGAATAAGAAATCATGGTGTGAATATCTCAATCCTACCTTAAAGAAGATGAGAATTGCATCATTATCTATCAAAACTTGAATGTTTAGTAACTATAAGAGAAAGATACAACACCATGAAATCTAAATATGAATACAGATAATGAAAAGAGGAGTTCTTGAAGATGTGATTGAAGAAGATAATAAAGTAAAAGACAGATAAGTCTATGCTTATAAAGTGATTCAAGGTATGAAATCCACATAAGATGGATAGAACTCCAATGATAAGTATAAAATGAGAAGATAAATGAGAACAATGACAAAGGAATAAGGTGGAACCTGAGTTAAACTAAGACCAACCTATGTGTGTAAGAAAGTGTTAATGTAAAATAAGCATGGCGTTTGAAATAAATCAAGGCAGATGATCCATGTTTAATGAAGAAAATGTGGAATATGATGATTTACCTATTGATAAGTGGTTGAAAAACATAATAAAACAAGAGAACATACCCAAGTGTGATAAATAGTCATCAAGGAAGGAGTAATGAGATATGTTAATCATGATGATTCCTATGTTAATGGCAAGGAACCCAAAATGAAAAGGGTAAAATGATACATAAGAAGTTGTAACTTGCATAATGAAAATAGAATTGGTTACCTTTTTGCTAGTGACCCTTAAACAATGTTGCTATGATGTGGGAAGTGTGTTTCCCTTTGTGTCTTTCCTTTCCAAGGCACAACTTTCAAGTGGATCATTGCCACTTGGTATGTGTGGATTTGTTGTAAATATGAGGGTGGATAACTTATTATAGCATAAGGTTGTTTGGACTATGGTTCCAAGATCATAAAGTTTGTGATGATTTTGCTTTTGAGCCTTCCAATAATTAGGAGGACTCCTCTTATATGTCTTGATATTTGTTATGTTGGTAATAGTGGATGAGATAATGATGTGAGTTCCTTATAGCACATGAGGTAGATACCAAGGTAATGAATCCTAGTATCCATGATGTATCAACAATATGAGAAATATGTGAAGGTTGGAGATGTTTAGTAAATGAACATTCCAATTATTCATGTCCCGTAGAGAGAGAGAGAGAGAGAGAGAGAGAGTTGATGATGACCCTATAAATGTTGTTTGGAAGGAAAAAAACAAAAGTGATTCTATAATGTTGTGTATGGTTCAGTGATAGTTGGGCAAGACCACTATCAAGGATAGATGGTTTTTTTATCAGTAGACATTTGCTATCATGTTCCTTTAAGATAAACCTAGGATCAAATATCAATGCATAAATAGTTAGAGTGGAAGAAATAAGTTACATGATAGTGATGAGTTTATGGTTATGCCCTTTAGACTAACCAATGTACCAATAAAATTTATGAAAAGGAGGAACATAAAGTTCAGGTCATGTCTTACAAGTTGTAGTAAGCTTTGAATGATGAAATCTCAATGTATTTCATAGACGGTCATTAACATGGTTAACATCGTTGCTAAACCTTAAGAATATTGAAGCAACTGTACTCATGTGTGACAAGTCTAGAAAGAATGAGTTGAGGGTTGACTAAAGTATCCTCTTGGAGTTATGATACCTCTGTTAAGTATGTTATGTGAATCTTGATAAGATGAAGACAATGTCGTTGTTCTACTCCTAACAAGGCCAGTCGGGAAGTTATATTTGTTAACCGTTATAGACAAGTGTTTGATTCTTCAACCAAACAGATGGTCAAACCACCATTAAGATGATTAGAGAATCCTCAAAAAACATATTCCTCATAGTTCTTGAAAATTAGGGGATGCCTACATGGTTGATGGATTTGTTAATTGCAACAACCATTAAAGGAGCATAGAGACAAAAACTTGTAAAGTTACATGTGATAAGAGATACATAATGTTCTATGTTTGATAAGAGCCAACAAGTATGAATTTTGAGTAATGTGTTGATACAATAGATATAATTTCTGGATGATAGCTAGAATCTAAAGTTGAAATTTACTATTAGATTTGTACGTATGGCACAACAAGTTTCTATGTTCCATATTTGCAAATGTCTTCTTATGTGGGATTTTTGTGCTGATCCAAGATAAGATATGTATGAATTGAAAGAGAAGAACATGACCTCTATAAGAGCAATGTGACATTACCATAATATGTAAGTAGCCATGTGTAATATTGAGGATGACATGCATGAGAAGTGTCCATCTATGTGTACCTTAGATTTCGGGGGCAAAATCCCTGTTAGGGGTTTATGGTTGTGAGACCCCTAAACTTGCTTAAAGTGTTGAACAATATTAATTATCATCATTGAATTCTTATAACCCTAATCTAACCTTGTGATATGCTTTGAAATCATAATACATGCTTAAGTTTCAAATTTGGTCCAATTTAGACACTGCTTGAGCAAGTTATGCAATTTTATGCACATTTTGGATATTTCTACAATTTACCCAATAGAGTGGTTTTCTTTGCAATTTATCACTTGAATTATGTTCCTTGGATATTATCTCATAATTATTGATCTTTTTGATCCATTGGGTACCTATTTAAACCTTGGTTTGAAGGTGTTTTCCTCAAGGGTATTTTAGGGTTTACCCCTTCATGGATGAGCTACCTTTAGCAGCTATCAACTAATGAATTATTAAAATTGCTTGGAGATTTAACAAAGGAGAGATAAGCAGGTCTATATGGATGGTGAGGGAGCTTCTTGTGTGTGTGATTGTATATTCTTAATAGTTTAAGGCCATGGACACTTGGAAAGATACTAGAACTTCAACTTTTTCTTTTTCTTTATCTTATAGTTTCATATACTTATCCCTAAGAACCCAAATGCGCCATTTTCTCTCCACCACTTCCCTCCTTATATGAACCTTTTTCTCCATCTATACTTCTGCGAATTTCCTATATAAGGAAGAAGAAAGAGGGGATCTTCTTGGAAAAAGAATCTAGGGTTGCAATTGACTTCCTTTTAGGGTTTGAAAAGCTTCCTTCTAGTGATCTTGACCTAAAAGAGTAAGAATCCCCTTCTTTCCTACATTTATTTCTTTGTTATCCTTCCTCCTACCTTTCTCTAGGTTGGAACCTTATTGTTCCATTGTAGAAATTTCTCTGAAGCTCTAAAACTCTACCTTTCTTGCTCCTTATGCTTAGGGTTTGCTCATTAGATGAAGAAAGGTGCTAGATGGACGAGTTCACAACTTATTCTTGAATTTCCTACCCTACCTACTCATTTTTTCTATCGTTTGGGAGTTTATCTTCTAATTAGAGGCAAGCTTTATAACTTTATCCACATTTATTTCTTACCATAAGCTTTCTAGCTCATGTTCTTGCTTTTTTTTGGGGGGGGGGAGTTAGGAGGCTAAATTATTCATCATGCCCCCTCTTGCAGGTTTGAACACAAAATTGGCTACAATATCAGCTATGAAAGTAAACTTGGTAGGACTCCTACCATTACAGAAATAAGATGGGATATTGAGACCCACAGGGTCGAGTGGAGGTGTTGTGTAGGCACATGTCTCCTTTTGGTTTTGGAGGTGATGCTTAGCCAAAGCTATGCTTGACTTGGATTTTCAATTTTTATAATGTTTCATGTTCTGATTTCAGTTCTATATGAACATGTGATCATGTGTAAATTATTCCTAAGGTATAATATGACTTAGATCAGGTTGGTTTGACAACCTATGGTGCTAAGTACCTATCAACCAATGGTCAATTTTAGGGTTTAAAGCTAATTTCTTCTATAAACACATGACTCGATGGTGGTACCATTGCAACAATTGATGGTGTTGTCTTCATGACAACTGATGGTGGTGACCAAATGTGTCAACTTATGTTCACCCCTTAGGTCTTGTGTTGGCCTAATTAGAAGCCTAGTGATTAACAACTAAGTACCCTAATGATGCTATCAATCAATGATGATATTAATTTGATATCTGATGTTGATTAATGAATATAGTGCTGATCTAACAACCTATGGTGACTTAACTGCCACTAATGATGGTGGATCAGGTCTCCAAAACCTATGGTGAGTTAATCATATATTTATATCATCAATTAAGCCCTAGACCAATGGTTTCTTGGGTCACTTGATGCAACAGTCAGAACTATACTGTAATTGGTCGTTTTAACATATGAACTTGACCCAATGGTCAAGATCTAATGTTTATTCCTACAATAAAGTGGAATGATGGCTAATTTAATATGTTGGTACTAATAATGTGATTTATATGGTTTCCTTTATATGATCAACTTAAGGAGCTTAATTATTGACAATGGATGGCTTGTTTTAAATGAACAGTCGATTGTGGGTTTTACCCTACTCTCAACAGAACCCTTATTGTTGTTAATCAAAGGATGTCTCGGGTTAAATGGTGACTTTTATAGATCAGAACTCAATAACATCATAGTTGATTCAATTAAGGCATTTACTTATGTAAACGACCAATGGCTTTACCTTTTCAACATTTCATGGTTAGAAGTTGATGACTCAATATTCCCATTATTTTGGGTGAAACGTGTAGTGTAATATTATGATTCAAATGATGAGAATTTGATGGTTCAATGACTTAAACTTGTAGTCTTACCCTTTCCCTCATATGATTATGATTTATAATCACCATAATGAATTAATCGGTAACCCTAATGAGGTATAGCTTGTTATACCTAGCTTTAATATAACTAAATGATGGTAATTGGGTATGAATAGTCCTTGAATGAATAATACAGTCATGGAGTACTCTCTTATTGTTTTTGAAACCCTAGTATGATTTAATTTTATGGTTAGACCTTGATTTATGTGTGTATTCATACTTAAGAATGGTATGGAATGTGATGGTGATGCTTCACCATATGCATCCATGATCCAATGGGGATGTTGTGAGTTAGGGTTTGGATATAAGTGTTGATTAGTAAAATTAATATAATTTATCTTGTTGAACCTAACTCTAATGCAAATAGATAAAGAAGAATATTCATGTTTAACATTCTTATATGATGGAATGATGGTGAAATAACCTCCTTAACATGATCATAACCTTAATGTGTTAATTGGTGGTTATCATAGAAATATGTTTGATACTTACTTATGCTAAACATGTGCATTATGAATATGATGAGGGTTAATCATAGCTAGATTCCTTGCATGCTGATGTAATAAAAGAATGTTCTTAATGTTAATATAACCATGCTATGATTGTTAATGAATATCTCCTAGCTCATTAATACAATATTGTGTTGATCTGGTGTATTATATGTAAGTGATGTTGTTGAGCCTTGTTATACGGCATGGACAAATAATAATGATCTTATAGGGATTAGTATGATGGTCTTAATGACCTTTGGGCATGGTTGAGCACTGAATGATGTGTAATCCTCTTGTGTTGATAACGGTCGATACCCTGTGATTTTGTATAAAGGATTTATATCCTGTGATAGTATGATGGTCTTAATGACCTTTGGGCATGGTTGAGCCCTGAATTAGGTGTAATCCTCTTGCGTTGATAAGGGTTGATACCTTGTGATATTGTGAAAAGGATTTATATCTTGTGATAGTATGATGACTAGTATGGTCTCATGAATTGTGATGATGTGATGAGAAATTATGTTTCATACATTTTATATCTTTTAAAAGTTGTGATATTTATATGCTTTCTAGAAGTGAATTATGGTTTGTATGCCCACTTTTTGATGCAACCTTAATTCACCAAATTGGCATAACTAATCACGTACAACTCTAATCATGTAGTGCCCTGTGTCGTAGATCCATATTCAGTGTCAGAATTTGTTGGATGGTGAAATGAGTATTCCTAAGGGAAACTCAGAGTGCATACTGTTGAGTATGTAGCGGTGGCAAGTTAAGGATATATCCTTGTCATCCACAATATAGGTTGTGGATGATGGATATGGTAATGCCTCATACATCTGATGTGATTGAGGATAATTGTGGTTGTACCTCAGATTAGAGGGTTTTGTATGCCCTGGTTTCTAGTGTCGTGACATGTGCCAAGGGCGGACTAGTGGTTAGTAGATTGACTACATGTCGATGTGGTGGAAGCTTTTACTGATATGTCACTACCTTTTACTCGTACTGACTGAGAGGAAGAGATCTTAGGATACCACCACTCCTAGATCTTGTACGGAACCGAATAGCCCTTCACATGGGTCGATTGGACTTTCGATGGTACGGTTCAAATTCCCTAGGGCATAACAAAAGATGTAAGACATCCGTGTATCATATCTGTTTAGGGTTATACAAATGCTTCATATTGTATGATAACCCATGTTTACTTTCTTTTCATTGAAATCATGTATAGTACAATAAGAGATAATGGATATACTTATGTTGTAGTTATGCTCATGTTGAAACATGCTTATGTTGTCAAATATACTGACACTGATGGTTAAGATGATTCTTCTAGCTATGTTTAATACTGCTAGCCATGCCTATGTAATTATAAATGCTTAAACTACTAATCATGCCTATGCAGTTAATTATGATATGATGTTTGTTCTACTTATGATACAGATCTGTTCACTTTATTTGAGATGCCAATATTGATAGACATGTTATGTTACTAGACATATTCATGATGTCAGGGATGCTTATGCTACTAGATTGCTTGTACTGTTAGCAAGGAATATGATGATAGTTAGATTAATGATTATGATTGTTATTAGATGCAATTTGTTGATATTTGAATAGTTATCTATCCAGAGAAATGGATTTATTTGTTATCTATATATGCATTGATGATCATACTTGTTGCTAAGATGATTTGCTTAATCTATTTAGTATACTTGAAATGTTCAATTTGTTCAGTTGATTATTAAATATTGCAACTTCTTAGTTATCTACTATTTAAAATGTTGTAATCAATAAGTGTTGTTGGAGGTTATATCTCTTTTTGGGACATGGGTCTCACCCTTGTGGTTTACCACAACTTTTTAGGTAATTGGAAGTGACAAAAACAAACATGTGGCATCAAAGAGAAGATATAGTAATGAATCTTTGAGAAAGTTGGTTAGATGTCTAGTGTGTCTTAGAGTCATCCCTTTACTCTTAGGTCTGGGTAGGAAAAGTTTGTATATGGTGTTTCAAATGAATCAGACTTCTGCTAGCATATTAATGCTTGTTTGTGTGGCATATACGAATATTGTTCTCATGTGTATATATGTTGCGGCTAAGGCGATAGAATAATTTGTATTAAATTCTTGGCATAGTATGGATAAATGAAAGATGTTGGGCTCTTACGCAAATGTTTTTGAGCAGATGATGACGTTGAAATTGGTTTTAATTTACACATATTTTTGGGTATGTGATTAATTAGTGGTTGATTGTGTTCTATGTTTTGAGTAATCTCGTTTAGTGTAACATGTTGTTGACAAAACATGGCTCAATCTCCTGATGAGGAAGATGCCTAGCAGACCTAGAGGTAGTTATGGAAGGATGGAGCATCTTGCTTCCAAAAACTCCTACCATTCCTTCATTTTAAAGAACTATAAAAAGTAGACCATTATCTAGGTTTAGTAGCCAAACCCAAGTACTTGCAAAGTTCTCAGAAGGTATATCTACAAGGTCCACAACCAATTATTCTAATATAAAGGATCTTAGTGTCAGAGCACTTTAGAAAGATGTGTAAGCCCGCTTTAACCCTCTGTGTGCACACTTTACAAGACTCATTCAACCTTATGTGGAATTTCCATATATTTGCATTAGTTGGGAATTTATTGGTGCATCATCTTCATAGACAACTTCATCTTTGGCAAATGTTACAATTTTATTGTTTCTTCCAAATGATAAGAATGATGGGAGTGTTCTTAGATTTCCAACTTTTAGTGTGGCCTAATGCACCCAAACAATAAGAATATTTGATGCTAAATCTACCATAATTAATAGGATATTAGAAGAAATCCTTAGGGAGGTTAGGAAAAGATGGGAGGCACAAGACAATTGGGATGTCAGATTTGTTAATCAACACTTCTAAGAGTATTTTTGGTTATTTATGCTCCCTTGTGTTAGATAATTGTTCTTACTTTCCTCAAACCCATTATCATTAGTCTAGATTATGTAATGTTGTGTCTCTAGTACATCATACCTTGAGACAAGGCTATATATATGTCATTCTATAACCCTGATTCATATAATAAGAATTTTTCTTCACTTGGTATCAAGAGAAACCGTCCAGATTCCAAAAAGGGGCCTCCTTTTATCTCCCATCATAGTTCTTCCTTTATTCTTCTTCTCTTCCCATCCTTTCCCCCACCCTCATCCAATGACTACGCACACACCTGCCTACTCCCGCCTACCCCACCCACCCGTCATCACCACCCACCATTAGCCAGCAACAACACTACATGTGGCTAGATGCCACATTCATTTTCTGGTCATGTAGTTTCCCGTCGTGCGTTAGTACGCTCTTGCTTCCAGCGGGGAAGTTACCCGATATGATATCCTCCACCCTACTATCTCATCTAGAGGAATTCCTATCCCAAATTGGCTGATTTTTAGTAGGGGAGTCATAGGTTACTTTCCCCTTTGGAGTTGCCCTCATGGCCACTTGCTTGGGTTCTTTACAACATAGAAACCTCCATGGGAATTTAAGTGGTTATCCTTCCCTTCAGATTCATCCACCAGATCTGACTGGTGGCATATTGATCTTGATAAGATAGGGATCTATTTCTAAAAATAAGGTTGTAACAACCTCAGTCTTCTCTTTTCTTTAATTTCCTCCCCATGTATTTTTTTTGCGTACATGTGTGAGTGCCAATAATTTAAGATATCTCTTATCTTTTTTTCTATAACAATACTTCTTTCCTATGAAAGTATTAACAATCGTGTTTTATTCTGACTTTCTCCTCTCATTAAACATGTTGCTAGTGATTTCTCATATCTGTTGATGCCATATCGATGTGCTACTATGATATCCTTATTCACTATTGCTCTATTGGGGTGCTTCTTTGATATCCTTCTCCATTGATGTCCTACCGGTGTGAGCTTTTCTTCCTACTAAAAGTATGACTGATGGCAAAGAATCACCTCAGGCCATTGTCTATAATGACAATACTCCTATCTCCATTATCGAGTTAAATGGAGATAATTGCATGCTCTGGATGAATTCTATCCTAGCCATCTTGGATTCCAGAGAAAAGGTAAAATTTATTGAAAAATCTACTGAGAATATCCCTGAGTGAAAATGGGGAAATAGTCATGTCAAAAGATGGCTATGGAAGTTTGTGACTCTCTATTTCTCTTGTACCTCTATAGGTTAAATGTTTTCTTGTTGGTTTTGAACCTCTTTGAGTTCTACTTTCATCCCACTGATTCTTTGGAAATAAATTGATTTTCTAGGAATGCATCAGAGAATCATCTATAGAAAAAAACACTTTGTTGGTAGATGTCGTATAAAAGTAGTATCCTTTGTTTTCCCTAGGATATTCAACAAACTAACCTTTATCTGATTTTGGTCCAAGATTTTTAGGAAACTACTTTCTCACATAAGTTTCACATACCCAAATCTTCATAAAAGACACATTTGGACGTTTCCCATACCATATCTCATATGGAGTCTTTTAAAACAATTTAGATGGTACATGGTTTAGTGTACATGTTGCGGTTTCTATAGAATTCCCCTAGACAGAAGTCGGAAGACTAGAAAAACTCATCATTGACCACACCATATCTAGTAATATATGATATCTTCTTTCTGATACATCATTATGTTGTGGTGTTCTAGGTGGATTCCATTGTGTTACAATACCATGGTCTCATAGAAGGTCCTCGAACTCTTTGCTTAAGTACTTTCCAACTTGTTCAGAAAAAAAATGCTCGAATACTTTTACCAAGTTGGTTATGTACAACGTTCAAGAAATCCTTTAATTTTTCAAGTCTTTTGTTTCATCAAGTTAACATATCCATACCTACTAAAGTCATCAGTAAAGGTAAGGAAGTATTGGTAACAACCTCTAGAATTTGTTTTAAAAGGTTCACATACATTAGTATGTATGAGTCCCATTAGATTACTTGCTCTCTCACTATTTCTAGAGAAGGAGCCTTTGTTATCTTGCCCAACAAATAAGATTCACATGTCTTTATTGATTTGAAATCAAATGAGTCTAGATAACCATCTTGATGGAGTCTAGAAATGTGTTTCTCATTGATGTGCCCTAGACAACATTTCCAAAGGTATGTTTTTTTAGTTATTGAGTTTTACCATCTTGGAATTTACATTATAAACATTTGTCTCTAGATATAATAAGTAAAGACCACAGGGCATTGGGGCACTGCCATAAAAGATCTCATCTTTTGACACAGAACATTGACCATTCTTTATAAGAAATTCAAATCCATTCTTATCCATACAAGATATAGAAATCATGTTTCTATCAATGGCAGGTAGAAAATAGCAGTCCGCTAACTCTATTACAAGCCTTGTGGGCAGAGATCAATGATAGGTTCCAACTGTAGTGGTACTAACTCTTTCTCCATTCACAACACACGGTTCAGGCTCACCCTTTCTTAAAGGATTACTTCTTTTCAGAGCCTGCATATTTGAACATATGTGAGATCCACTTCCGGTATCTAGTACCCAAGATGAAGAAGTAGACATATTTATCTCAAAAATGTATATACCTAAAGTGGAGATCTCTATCCTCTCCTTCTTCTTCTCATTTCCTCCAGGTAAATAGGGACATTCCTTTTCTAGTGTCTAGGCTGGTGATAGTGGTGACAATTTCCTCCCTTGGTCACCCTCCCTTTGCTTTGAGTGTAAAAGACTTAGCTTCATGTCCATCTTTAGAACTCTTATTATCTTTGCCTTTGCCTTTGCCTTTGCCTTTGGAATTCCCCTTTCCTTTGTTGATCATCATCATAGATCTAGGTTTGTCCTCCTTCATTTGTGCTTCAACTATTCTCAACATGCAACATAATCATAACAACAACTTGTCAAAATTGTTCAAGTTGTAATTCATGACAAAGTAGTTGTATGTTTATGGTAGTGACTACATAATTACATCTATGGCCATATCTTGACCCAAGGGAAATCCCAGCCTAGCATGTACCCAATGGGCTTGAACACATGGGGACCTAGTGATATCCTTCTACCATGTTGCAAACACCACCTTGGAGACATCATATCTCTCATCTTTCCTAATCTTGGTACAAGTTCTTAAGATGTGTTACTATCTCAATAACATCTTTGTTCTCATGCTGTCACTAAAACTCATAGTTCATTGAGCATAGAATTAGGCACTTTACATCTAGGGCCTCTTTAAAGTGCTTCTTCTAAACAACCCTATCTACCTTAGAACTGTGGGAGCGGGTTCATCTAGTTCCGATGTCTCCAGGACATAAAGATTGCACTCTTGTGTGAGAATGATTCTCAACGTCCTAAACCCATTATGGAAATTATTCCCATTCAGTTTCTCCTTCTCAAGGACTGGTCGTAAGGAAAACATGTTTTTATTTGCCATTTATTTCTATAAGAGAAATTTCCAATTTGTCAAAAACCTTTTCATTTGATTTTATTAAAAGAAATATAAAAAAATTAATTAAGCCTTTAATTAATTACCTCTCCCACTATTCTATTTAAATTGATAGCCCTCACATATCAATTTGGAAGATTGCAACGTACACACTTCTAGTGAGCCAAGACCCAAAATAGTTAAGTTATTACCCGACCAATGCCAACATCCATAACCAATTATTAAGGTAGGCAACATTTTCCAATTGCATCTCATGCAATTCTTGGATAGATAGTATGCACAACTCCTTGTCATATTTCACCTTTATGCTTCTAGGTACTTAGTCTCATTAAGGTCACCTAGTCAAGCTTGATCCAAAATCCAACATGATAATAATTTACCCTGCTTGGCAGGACCATAAAACTACCATCACACTTCCACAAGACATAAGGTGCACCACGCTTGGCATGTTCATGCTTAGTCGATCAAGCTTTTCATGTGTGTTTATTATGGAAAGAAACTAAGACTTAGTGTTGGATTGAGGAATTTATAGTTACATAAATACATATAAAATCATCACATACCTATGTATCATATACATACTATATCCACAAACAAAACATACAATAATAAATACAAGTGATGGTTATGACCACACTACTGAAATTCTTTTGAGTCACAAAGAATTGCTACCTCCTAAGGTCCTCATCATATGTAAGAATCTGTACTATAGAAAACTATGTTGCAACTAGTCTGGTCAATTGATTCAATCCTTGAGTCAATCAGTTGGCCTCTTGGTCAGTCGACTGACTTACTACAACAAAAATAATATATTTTTCCAGTTCTTTTTTAGAAAAATTGACGATGTACTCTTTAGTGTTGGTTCCTTAGAGACAACTACCACAGTTGACTAGTTGAGAAAACACAAGTTGCATTTTATTTCTATCATTGGTTGATTCTCAAAGTAATCGACAACATCACTTGTGAAAATACAATTTCACACAAAATTTTGGGAGGCATATCATTTTCCTCCAAAAACCTATGTCATCAGTTCGTTGCCATGTAATCGACAGGATAAAGGGCTACATGCCAAACATCTTCTTATAATTCTTATGTGTATATATCATTATTTGTACATATATGGATAGATGAAAAAGGTGTATGAGCCACGTGTCTTGTAATAAATACCCCCTCCCAATTTGGTTTTTATCTTTGGATGTCGTCACCTCAACTAACGACGTAGGTATTGGTGGGATGCATCTGGGATGTAGAGTTAGGCATTGGTTTTGTCTAGCCAACTGACGACATAGTTAACATTAGACAACTATTTTGTTGGTTGTGTATTGGTTGCAACCAATGACCTAGATTGTGTGTTGCTGGATTTTAAAGTAACATATGAGGAATGTACGTGTTGAAAAACTCTAGAGGGGGGGTGAATAGAGTTTTAAAATAATTTTAACAATTTATTGAACTCAAACAACCACAATTGAAATTGGAAGAAGGAGACAGGTGTTTAGAGTGGTTCCAACTTTAGCAAATACTAAAGTTGTCAGTCCACTACCCGGTTGCTTACCCAACCGGGATTTTGAAAGTATTTATTTTATTACCTTCTCAAGGATTTATACAAAATACAATACTTTCCTTTACACCCCTTGAACAACCTTCACTTGAAGTAGGTGCACCAACTCGAGGTAGCCTTCTTGAAGTAACTCCAAGCTCCCCCTTGAAGTAGCCTTCCTCTCTAGAAGTAACCTCCCGTTGCACCAGCCTTCTGAAGTAGCTCAAGGTCGCCTTCTTCACCAAGAAGATCTCCACCCTCTCCAATCCATAGCCTCCAACCTAGGAGTAGCAAGGAGAGTACAAACAGTAATAGAGAACAAGAAAGGAAAAAGGAAATTACAACTTATCCTTTGTAGCCCAAGGCTTGATTTGCCTAGATCAAGCGTATAGATCTCCTAACCAAGTATATGGACTTGTGATTGCAGTGGGTAGGAGATACTAGCCTATAGGACACGAATTTTGAGCTAAGGATGAAAGTAGCCAATTGTTACAATGCTCAAATTGCTCACAACAGATTGCAAATTTAATTGCTTGCTCAAAGAGTACTCAAGTGTGTAAAAAGATGTATTTGAGAGTCCTATGGCTTGTCCTATTTATAGGAATGGCCTATGGATGCTTAAGGACGTTCTAGACAACTTCTAGGGGTTTCTAAGTGCTTAACTAGCCGTTAGGTACAAGTTTGTTGCTTTAGCAACGACTAATTAATTTACTCTGCAGTTGCTGTCAGAGTTCATCGCGGTCGAGGAATGGTCGACCGAGATACCTACTCGGTCGAAGTTTTGTCGACCGATAGGCTCTCTGGATCAAGTGATTTACAACGTCTATCTCCAACTGCCAACTACCTTGTCAGTTGTGTCTAACGGCTACTTTGGATCTTTCTCGGTCGAGAAGATTGTCGACCGAGAGTGTCTCGGTCGAGGAGTTGGTCGACCGAGATTGATCCTGTTTCAATGTTTCAATTTAGGCACTAATCATATGTATCAGTGTGCAAATGTGATCCTATTTGAAGGGAATGACTTATCTAAATGTGGTGTTTAGCTAGGGAGAATCTAACGCTTGATTTACATGAAATCTAAGTACTTGTACATTATATATTTGTACAAGTTTTTACAAGGCGATTACATTTCATGAAAACATAAACATGTAAGCATATGGATTTCCCTAGTTGCTTTGTTATCCACCTTAATCCTGCACACTCAAGTAGCTCGTTAGATCAATAAGAATGAAATGTTTGTCATAATCAAAACAAAGGGATTTATAGATGTCCATTTAGCCAACACGTGTTAATTAACCCCATGAAAATTCCTTTCCTCTCTTTCCATCACAACAATAATTTCTAGTTTCCCTCTCACGATATGAGGGGTGATTGCTACCACTACTCCTCCTCTGAGTTGTACCTCTGCTCTCCTGCTCCTACCACTGTTGATTGCTTCTCCTCCATCTGACCTTCCCCCAACCTATTCATCTTCTATCCTTCTCTGTCGACCTGTCTTGTTCTTCGGCCTTCTCCACCGACCTACTCATCCTCATCTCTGAGCTTTGTCACTTCTCTCCTCCTTCGAGCTCCTCTAATTGCTCCTTGTCCTTCTCTATAGTCTCATACTCCTCCTTCTATGTTGTCCTTCTCATCCTCCATCGATGCCTCTCTTGCTAGTTCTGTTGACCGACACCTCATTGTTGTTGATCGAGCTTGCAAGTTGCTCGCTGCCTCCTCCTCTTCCAACATTGAATACTCACTTCCTCCTTCTACTCCACCCTTATCCAGTGAGGTATAGATCAGCATCCACTTAGGATGTTGAAACAAAATTTATTGTGTATTTATGAATTTATATGTGTATTTTTGTCATTTTTATGGTGTAATGAATATGGATTAGTAAATGGATATGGTCAGCATGTTACATTCTAGTTTTGGATAAGCTAAGGGTTTGGTTATATTGGAAATATGTTGATAGTAACACAATGTAAAATGAAATGACACGCAAACCCTAATGTGTTTGAAAATCTTATTTATATGTAGTCCACCTGACCATAGAAATAGGATTTGAGATAACCCTCAACTCCCCTTGTGGTTAGAGGACATTAGGGATATATTTTTAGGGAAAATGGAATAGACATTATACACTATCTAGTGAGATGAAGTTCTCAATAATGGGATAGGTGGTACACATTTATAAATGTCAATGCTAATAGATGATTAGGGCTCAATTCAAACATATTAATTTTTTAAAATTAACTTATTAGCTAACACTTGATGATCTAATCGTCTCATATCTAATCATAGAATGGATCGATCATGTATGTCTAATCTAAATCACTACACTCTGGAGTTCATTAATGGTCTCGATGAGTTTGTAAGATTTGCAGTGGAACATATCAAACAACATGGAGATATGTTCTTCTGCCCCTGTAGGAATTGTAGTAACAACTTGAAAGTTGACATGATCAAAGATCATGTCATGTGCAATGGGATTGCACAAGGCTATACATAATGGTACTAGCATGGAGAGATTCCTAGTTTTAGATCTACATATGTTAATAGTGGTTGTTTTGTCAAAGAAGAAATGTTTGACGATGTTGATAAGAATAAACTAATTCTAATAGATGTAGTTGATGTGATGCTAGATAGTTGCAAGGTAAATATTACATACACCCCTCCATGGTTTAGAAATGTTTTGCATGATGTTGATAAACCATTATACTTAGGTTGTACTAAGTTTATAAAGTTGACCATTGTGTTGAGATTGTATACTCTGAAGGCTGACAATAGATGGAGTGAAAAAAAGCTTCACTTCTATATCGTATTTGTTGAAAGAAATTATCCCTAAAGGAAGTTGTGAAATATGGCTATAGATAGATAATGGAACCAAAAATTATCTACCATATTCCCCTTTAATAGATGATCATGTCAATAAGTATGTAATGGGAAGGATGGTTTACGAGATCCTACTTGGTCCTAGAGCAATTCTAATGACAATTCCCTCATGGAAGTATGTGTCTTTCTTCAAGTCACATCCAGACAATGTCTACAACAACTCCTGGTTGATTACCACGGACAACAGTTGACCTTGTCCTCCATAGCGATAGGCAACAACCTCCTTGCCTCTATAGTAGTCCACACGGACCACTTGGAACTTTTGTCATTCTAGAAGAACAAACAAGAAGGATCTATCCCTTCTTGTTGGTGTATTAGCACCAACTTGCTTTACCATAATTATTCTCCCTTGTTGTCCCTCCCTTTATCAGGTAGGACTTGCTCGGGTTCTCTTAGTTATCACAACCAGAGAAGACAACAATTATGAGAGTTAGTTGATGTATCTGAGAAGGCCCTGATACCCATTTATTATAGGAAGGTTAGGGTTCCCACTCTGAGTGGGAGTGGAAGGGGCCAACATTTCACAAATTTTTGTATCATGCGAGTGGAAAAACTATCAATTCACAGGTGAATCAATTCATTGGCATGTGAGCCGATTGGTTCAACCCTTGAACTAGTCATTTCATCATGTTTCCCAATCTCAGTTGTATTGGCCATTAATATTCAAATAATGTACAACATGATGTCAACACTAATCCTTGACGCAATTCAAATAATCAATGAACTAGATGGTTCATCATATGAACCAGTCGTTTAGGACCTTGAGCAGATCACTTCACTCAGTGAACCGATCGCTTCATGTCACAGTTCAACCAGTATTTAGCCAATGCAATTCCAATCAACCTGACACTCGAACATACCATTTCAACACTTGAACCGGTCAGTTCAAACTCCTATTAGTCAATTGTTGTTTAAATATAATACCTAAACACTTTAGTAGTCAAGTTAAACATCATTCATGAATAAAATCCTATTCCCAGTGTATCATATGTGTGTGACCCTATAGGTTCCTAGTTACGTTGGCACTTAATGTCCATAACTAATTTATGACATCACAAGGAATGAGTGGTGATGAATGCATATTCATCATGGAATTCAATTATCATTTTCGGACAAATTCAACTCAATACATTGAATTTCATTTACTAAATATCAATATGTGCAAAAATTACTTAACTGGTCCAACTATCATGATTTTAACTGAATTTAGGTTAATTTGATGTAGGTCTTGACAAGGTTGAACAATCAAACCATTTTGAGTGGGACCCACCTTTCTCACCATTTGGTTTCATCCATTCAGTCCTCACCATTCAGTTTCATCCATTTGGTGTCACCATTCGGTTTCATCCATTCAGTCTCACCATTTGGTTTCATCTATTCGGTCTCACCATTCAGTTTCATCCATTTGGTCCTCAACAAACGGTTTCATCCATTCGGTCTCACCATTTAGTTTCATCCATTCGGTCTCACCATTCGGTTTCATCCATTTGTTCCTCACCAAACGGTTTCATCCATTCGGTCTCACCATTTGGTTTCGTCCATACGGTCTCAAGACCGAATGGACACGCTCAACTCAAAACCGTTTGGAGCTGGGAATATTGAGACCATTTGAGTAATACCGGTCTATGAGACCGTTTGAGTAATACCGGTCTGTGAGACCGTTTGAGTAATACCGGTCGACGAGACCATTTGAGTAATACTGGTCTGCAAGACCGTTTGAGTAATATCGGTCTGCGAGACCATTTGATGCAGCTGTGAAACCGTTTGATCATCTAGTGTACGAGATCGGTTGGATAATGCAACACCAAACCATTTGGATAAATCACGTGCATGAGGATCACATGCATGCAAGACTGGAAGAGCATGCATGCGTGAAGACCGTTTGCAAAACTGAACAAGTGAAGACCGTTTGTAAAAGTGAACAAGTGAAGATCGTTTGCAAAAGTGAACAAGTGAAGACCGTTTGAAAAGGTTGATTATACAAGAATGTATGATCATGATTGCAATGCAAACCATTTGCAAAAGAGCAATAAACCATTTGTAGAATGCAAAGCCAAACCGACTGAAGAGCTACGTCCATAGGAAGGCATGCACACATGCAGAAAACCGATTGGACATTTGCATGAAACCGAATTGAAAGGCAATATACACATAGACTGAATGGTCACAATAGCCAAAGACCGTTTGATAAAGTGAATCTCGTGAAGCAGTTTGAGCTGAAGGACTGCGAGACCGTTTGCTCAAGATTATTGCGAGCAGGGCCGGCCCATTAGGGGGGCAACATGGGCGACCGCCAGGGGCCCAACAAAGAAGGGGGCCCATAATTTTTTTCTTCTTCTAATACACACATTTGTAAATGGAACGAGATTGATTCAATGTTACTAGCTTGTTAGGAAAAGACCGGAAGGTCCGGAAGTCAAGTTCCCTATTTAGTTTTGTGTGATTGGTTATCAGAAAGTTAGGAATTAGACTTCCCTAATTTTCTATAGACTTCTGGACATATATATAAACTAGAGTTCCAGACTTCTGCTGAAAAGCGAGTGGAAAACAAGTTCGGCGTATCTGTCACGACGGCAGCTCTCTCCTCGCCTGCTCCCCTTTCACCCACGCTTCTCTATGATGGGTAGCATTCAGCCACTCCTATCTTGCCTGCACTTCTCTGGCATGTACCTCTTCAGCCACACCTCTCTGACTTGCACCTCATTTTTCTTGTCATTTTTCCTTGATCAATCGACAACTGATCTGTTTGTTGTGGGGGATAAATAAATCAAAGGTTGATGATCGATTGGGTTGGAGCACTGCTACTCTTGACTTTTCTCACAATTTACTCTAGTCAATCGGCGACAGATGCCACTGCGATGAAAACTCATTCAAACACCCATGTGATTTACTTCGTTGCTAAATCACCCACTGTTTTTGTTTGATTGTGTATTCTTGTCTTGCTTTCTCTTTTTATTTTATTCATCTAGCATAGACGAAACTGATTACATAGCCGCACAACTGAGTTTTCACACAGGTAGTGAATTAGAAAAACTCAAGAATAAGTATGATGACTCTGTATTTGAATATTGTAATTTAAAACATAGTTCATAAGCACGCCCTTTGTGTCCAAGTCATCTTCTAGTTTTGTGAGTATACATACAATAAAAAGACATCAAAACTTTTTATCATCATGGTTCGTTAGTATTGCGAATTAATTGATTAACATATAGTATAAATGAGAGCTATGGAGAACAGTGTTAGGGCAAATAGTCTTTGAGGAAAGCTTCCTCGGTTACAATATACCAATCATATGGAAGTCATTTGTCTAAGAAAAGTTATGTTTCAAACTAATCATCTGATTTTTATTTCCTAAGACTGAACTCAAGTTCTTGGAACATGAGTTCCCTAAAAATTATAGTTACAACGAACCAATCGAAGCCTAAGGGTCTGACTGGTTTGGTGTAATTTGTCCTGAAAATATTAGAAGTCGAATTTCCTTTCTAATTTTACTTGACTAGTTTCCTAGAACTCTGGAGCTCGAGTTCCCTAATTTTCCCTAGACTCTCAGACATACATATATATATATATATATATATATATAATAAAATAGGTTCCATTAGAAACTAATAGGTTCGTCCGCTCCTGTGTTCCTCTTTTCCAGCGGCGACTTCACATGAATTTTTTCAAGCTAAAGTTACTGAAAAACTATCTTAGATCATCAATGTCTCAAGAAAGATTGAACGGTTTGGCAATGTTATGCATTGAGAAGGATATGTTGGAAAATATTGATGTTGACACTGTTATTCAAGATTTTGCATCTAGAAAAGCTCGAAGAAGTCATTTTATATGATGACTGAAGCTTGATAAGGAGATATCTATATTTAATTTTTACATTCTTTTTAGTTTGATTTGTAAGAACATGTTCAATTTTTTATATGACAGTTTTGACAATTATGACTAAACTGGTGTTTATTTAAATTTGTTAAATAAGAGTATACAGATGGCCCATTTTTTATCTTTGCCCCGGGGTCTCTAAAATGTCTGCAACGGCCCTGATTGCGAGACCGGTCGCAAGACGGTTTGCTGCTGGAGCTTGCAAACCAAATGATAACATGCATGAAACTGTTTGAGCGGCATGCAAATGAAGACCGGTTGATTAAGAGTACAACAACAAACCATTTTATAAAGATCACGAGATGAGCTACTCACGTAAAGATCGAATGGAGGAGAGCAAGATTTCTATCAGACATTTGGATTTTTGGCATGTAGCAAGACCGTTTGCTCCAACAGCATATGAAGATCGTATGAATCACTCACGTGAAATGCAAAAAGACCGTTTAAGCATGCAACCAACAGCAAATTGTTTGGAAAAGTTGCTAAACCGAGACCGTTTGATAAAGTACTGGAATTACCAAACTGTTTGGATAAGATATTTAGCAACCAAGACCGTATGGACATAAATAGAAAGACTGTTTGGTCATATTTTAGCAAACCGTTTGACCACATTACTTAGCAAACTATTTGAAGAGAAAATATCTCCAAGACCGTTCATACTAAAAATGTGAGGACTAGTCCAATGCCTATAAATAGGACCCCAAGGGTCTTCATTTTGGAATCGGTTTCGGGATGACGACAGGCTGCCTGTACACAGGTCCGATCCAGATCCAGTTCCATCCACACCAGTTTCACTCCACCTATTGCCCCTGTTGCAATCAAGGAGACCGACAAGAGAAGGAAGACGGAGTGAGAGAGACTGTCCAGTCTATCTTGGCATCTCCCATTTCGTGTCCAAATCTTCTCCGATATGACGTAGAAGACCGCATCATTTTCACCGAGCTGCGACTACCTTATGCACTGTGCTCATAGTAGATTTCTCTCTCTTTCTCATTCTTCTTGTTTCTCACATCATGAGCGAGTAGTTCCTTTTCGCTGTGGTGCGGGGACTAGCCCCGCTGCCCATGCAATCATGTTCTTTTATTAAACTTTCCATGACAATGTATATAACTTTTCATTTCATTGTTAATCGTTATGTTCGTAGTTAGATTAATTGATTGTTTTCATCTTTGTTCTTCCTGTGTTATGATAACTTATATATGTATGATTGAATGTCGTTTAACAGGTAGACTCTCAAATTTGAAATAGAATGGGATTCCTTGAGGTCGTAAGTATATGATCCGCGAGGGGACGAGCCATCTAGCCTTCAGTGATGCTTCTGTGTACGTAACGCCTGTATAGGGGGTTCACAACCTTAGTTGGATTTTGTATCTTCTTGTTAATCGTCAATGTTTGCTCGTATATTAATCTCCTGCTTGCTTATCGATTAATGCGGTTGACTCCCAAACTAGAAATAGAATGGGATTTCTTCGAGGTCGTAAGTGTATGATCCGTGAGGGGACGAGCCATATAGCCTTCGATGACACTTCTGTGTGCCTAATGCCTGTATAGGGGGCCCCACAACCTTCGTTGGATTTCTGTATCTTCGGAGCCATAAGTAAGTGATACGGATGGTGATGAAACATCCGATACCTAAGGTGATGCTTACGCGAACCTAACGCCCGTATGGGGGGGTTTGTAGCAGCTCTATTTGGATTGTTATATCTTGCTTGGAATATTTGCGCTTGAATGTGTTTGCATGTGTAGTGGTGGTGAAACCCGATACCATCTCATTGATTCCATATCATTGATCTAAATCCAACTTTAATTCAGCTTTTACTTTCTTGCAAATTAGTTTATCAAACTCAAATCAACCAATCATTTTAAACATTAGTCTTAACTCAAACTAGACTAGACTGACAAGGATTCTTAAAAACATTGTCCTTTGGGTTCGATCCTTAACTATAGTGCGATAAGACTCATCTGCTTGCAGGTGGTATTATTGCACATTGGTTTTGGTAAAATTTCGGGGATTTCAATCCTGAGTGAGTTTGTTAGTGCGATAAAATCCCACGTCAAATTCTGGCGCCATTGCCGGGGACAACAAAATCAGTTAGTTAAATCTAATTCTTTTAAGACTAATCTAGGATTTTGCTTTTTTCTTTTCTTTTTTTTGAAACAATCGACTATCTACTTGAATTTGACTCTACTTTGTGGCTCTCACTTCCAAAATCTTTCTATGTCAAGTACAACCCAAAGCATAGTGCATGCACCATTCGGACAGCCTTGGACTAACAACGAGCTTTGATCCCGAGATAGGCAGAACTTTTCATCATCAAATCAGAGAAAATCAAGCAAGGATGGACCAGGAAGAGGAAGTAGCCCGAAGGGTGGCTCAAGCCATCAATGAACAGAGAGAAAGGCTCATGCAAGAAGCCAGAGCCACAGTTCAAGAAGAAATTCTAGCAGCACAAGCAGCAGCACAAGAAGTTGAATTACAAAAAGATCTTAGAGAATTCTCAATCCCGAAAGCTGCAAATGTTCATCATCCAGTACAGCCTCCTCCCATCAATGCTGCTAATTTTGAGATTAGGGCACATTGGATCACATTGCTTCAAAATAGCCCATTCTATGGCAAACAAGGAGAGGATAGTCAGAAACATCTTTTAAGATTTATTGATCTATGTGCTATGACAAAGCAAAATGGAGTATCTGATGATGCCATTCGACTCTGTCTCTTCAAGTATTTCCTTGCTGATAGAGCCATAAGTTGGTACAATTCATTGCAAAGTGAACCCATCACCACTTGGGAACAACTCCAAAATGTGTTTCTAGAAAAGTTCTACCCTCCATCTCTCACCTATGAAATTAGAAGGAGAATAACAAATTTCACCCAAGTCCCTGGAGAAACTCTTGTTGAAGCATGGGATAGATACAAAGAGCTTCTACGTAAGTGTCCACACCATGGAATTCCTAAGAATCAACTCATCGAAATTTTCTATAGGGGTGCGGACGACGATATCAAGAGATTCTTAGACTCCTAATTTGGAGGAAACTTCATGCGTAAAAGTTATGACAGCGCATGGAGGGTCGTCACCCTTAGAGTAGAAAATCAAGCCAATTGAGGTAGATCTGTAGGTAAAGGGGTCTTGAAAGTAGCCATGGCTGAAGCTACTCCCGAGTTTAAGTCTATCGCTGAAACCCTAAAACTCTTAGTTGCCAAGAAAGACCATATTGAATCATCTCTTGCTGCAATAGGAAGAGGACACCCACCCCTCCAACAACCAGAACAGATCAAGTCCGCTTCCCTATTTTGTGAAGCCTGTAAAAGTACCGATCATTCCACTTTATCATGCAATGTTCTCTATGATGTTGTTCTGAGCATTGTATGTGGCCAAGGAGATAATGGTCAGATGGAAAATCTTAATGCTATCAACACTATTCCTGGCCAAGGATACTATAATCTGAATCAAAATAGGAACCATCCTGGCTTTCAATATGGAAACCCCTCTGGAGCAGTAAACTCACATTAATTGGGTTTGAATAATCAATCACATGGTCCACTAGGATTCCAGTATAATCAACAATAGAATTTTGGAAATCAAGGTAATTTCAAGGGAAAATTTCAGAATAGGAACTTCAATAATTATCAAAACAACTCTCAGTACCAAAATCTTAATCAACAACAAGGACATCAAGCATGTCTCGTCTCTTCTGATGACAAGTTAACAGCCATTGAAAAGATGTTGCAAACTCAGCAAACTATGATAGCTAACCAACAAGCCTAGCAGAAGGCTATTGAATCTCAACTAGCTCAACTCGCAGCTAGCATAAAGCCACCTATTGAAGTCTTTGTTGGCCAACCCGAGAATAATCCTAAGCATCCTGAACAATTGAAGGAAGTCACCACCAGGTCAGGAAAAGACTATTTTGATCCTCCTATCAAGACACATGTGGTTGTTACAGATGAGGATGAACCTGTGATTGTCCAAGACTCAACAAAACTGGAGTCTCAACCAAAAGAACCAGTAATTGCTGATAAGACAGACAAGGAAAGTCTTGAGAAACCTATTGATGAAGAAATTGAAACACCAGAACCTGATATTCCTATACACAAGCCTCGTATACCGTTCCCTGCTCATTTAAGGAAAACAAAGCTTGATACTCGATTCAATAAGTTTAAAGAAGCTATGAAGAAACTTCATGTTGATATACCCTTTTTGGATGCGATGGGTGAGATACCAGCCTGGAAAAAGTACTTAAAGTATCTCCTCACCAGGAAGTATATAAATAAAGAATATGAGACAGTCAAGTTAGCAACGACTACTTTAGACATCATCCAGAGTAAGATGCCCAAGAAGTAGAAAGATCTAGGATCTTTTGGTATCACATGCCATATTGGTGATTCTACACATAAGAAGGGACTAGCTGATCTTGGTGCTAGCATTTTGATCATGCTGCTTAGCCTTTGTAAGAGGCTAGGATTTTTAGAATTTCTCTCGACTGGCATGACTATACAGCTTGCAGACAATTCGATAAAATGTCCATTAGGAATTCTCGAAGATGTCCCGGTCAAGGTTGGAAAGGACACCTATGTCCCGTGTGATTTTGTCATAATGGACATAAAAGAAGACACCAGATACCCTCTCATTTTTTTTCGTCTGTTCCTCGCCACTGCAAGAGACCTAATTGATGTTGAAGCAGGAACTTTGCTACTCAGATTGGGTAAAGAAACTCTCGAATTCAAAGTTTTTGAAAGTATGCAGAGACCAAGCATGAAAGAAGAAGTATATCTTATTGATTGTATAGAGCAGATGCCACTTCTCACTCAAGAGAATCATGAGTCAAACGATCCTTTAGAAGTTGCTCTAACAGACCCATCAGCTGATGAACCCATTGACGAACAAGTAAAGGATTGCATCGAATTACTCGACTGTGCAGAAGAAGATGTTGAAGCTACTTTTGAAGAACTCAAGCCTATGGAAACTATTGAAGACATTTGTGGAAAGGGGGAGACACCTCCCAACCCTGTCATGACACATATCAAACCATCTTCAGGTGTCAATGAGCCTCCCCATCTAGAAACAACCATCCTTGGGAATGCTCCAGAAGCCCAACAGATAGAGACTATTGATTTCATCCTCCCTCCGCAACAAAATTTGGACTGCAGTTTCTACCAAGAACATCCATGGGATCCATATCTGATAGATGTTAATAACCAGCATTACTATGATGAAGGGATAGTGCATCAACAAATGAAATTTTCTTCTGAGCCTCAACAACACTACATTATCAATAACGCCATTCAGATTCCCCACGACTATTTTCCACCTCAAATTGAGCAACAAAGAACAAGACAACACAACTCAGGTTGTTTCCCTATGTGCTCTGACATTGCTCATTCTGTGTGGGGAAGGATACAAGAAGCCAAAATCAAAGCGAAGATCAATGAATGGTTGAGAAAGAAACCACCAAAAGAATATGACAATCAAGTTCAACCTAGAGCCCCACCATGGTGATAGGATCCACGTCGAGCCATCGACGTAAAACAAAAGCGCTTGTCGGGAGGCAACCTGATCAATAAATTCATATTTAGTTTCAATTTTGAATTAGAAATTTTCTTAATTTTGTTTTTACCTTTTAGATAATTTTGCACCAAATAAGAATCACATCACGAGATACTATCTTGAGTTCTGATTGATCTTTCTTTATCCTTGAGATTTTCAGATAAGAGGATGCGCGCTGACTGGAACACTACCACAACTAGTGGTCAATCTGGCATGAACTTCCCCCTCCATCTTGGATTTAGAGTTTGCTCAGGACAAGAAAATTTCTAAGTTCAGGGTGGAGGGTAGGTGGTACGTATCTTACTTTCCACCTTCACCCATCTAATTCAGACTTAAGATTGCATCGTCACATTTTTTGATAAAAAAAATTCAAAAATTTTAACAATTTTTAAAGTTTTTCAAATTGAACAGATACTTGATGAATTTTTTACCCTTTCTGGTTTCATTAAAAGTCACTAACTAACCTGCTATGCATTTTGAACCATTATCCTCCTTATTCAAAGTAAATCCTCAAAAGGACCTTCTTCTAAAAACTAGCCTTTTTATTGAAATCGTCTTGTAGAGCTTATGATTCCTAACATCATGATACTTGTGCAAAAATGACAAGTATCTGTCAAACTGATAGGGATCAAACACATCGTGCTTCCTAACTGACTAGTGGAACAATAGAATGGAATCCCCACCAGACCCTCATCAAGTCATTATTTGAGCAGAGTTTGATAAAGAGAACAACCTGGTGCACTGAATTGTAAATCAAGTTACATTCTGATCTGAACTCTCTTCTACACTTCTTCTATCATCTTCGTACCCCTCCATATATAAAAAAGAAACAAAATAGCCAAAATAGTGCCAAACCCCAAGTTCAGGGTGGCATGCCACTTCCCTCTATATCTGCTTCTTCCATACCCCTCACAAATTAATAGGGGCGTACCACAAAAAAATATAATCTCGAGTCAAATAGAGGAGAAATTTGCAAATAAAAAGATGCCAAAGTGCACACAAAAAGAAATGCAATCTCGAGTTGAATAGAAGAGAGATTTGCACAAAAAATGCAATAAATGAAATTGCAAAAATAATGAAAATCTCGAGTCAAATAGAGGAGATATTTACTTCTTCCTTCCATACCACCTTTCACTCCCTTTCTACCTAAAGGCACAATAAAAGCCTCCACTACCCTAAAATGCACCAGTGTCAAATCAAATGCACACTTGTCATTATGCAGGTATCTCTGGACTCTTACGAAACTCTTTGACATGCTTGTTGTTGGAAAAAGTGAGGAGGAAGTGATATTGGAGAGCGAACTCAGGGATGAAGATATGGTAAGATGTGTTTAGTGGTCCTAGGAGGTTGAGATAATGAGTCATACTGAGCAAAAAGAAAACAATCGTGATGTGAAGATGAGGCAATCACACAAATTGAAAGTATTCATTTGGCGACTATTTCAGATTTTGTTTTACTCGAGGACAAGCAATGTTTAAGTTCGAGGTATTTTGATGAATGCATATTCATCATGCAATTCAATTATCATTTTGGGAAAAATTCATCTCAATACATTCAATTTCATTTACTAAATATCAATATGTGCAAAAATTACTTAACTGGTCCAACGATCATGATTTTAACTGAATTTATGTTAATTTGATGTAGGTCTTGACAAGGTTGAACAATCGAACCATTTTGAGTGGGACTCACCTTTCTCAGCATTCAGTTTCATCCATTCGGTCCTCACCATTTGATTTCATCCATTCAGTCTCACCATTCAGTTTCATCCATTTGGTCTCACCATTCGGTTTCATCCATTCGGTCTCACCATTCGGTTTCATTCATTTGGTCCTCATCAAATAGTTTCATCCATTCGGTCTCACCATTCGGTTTCAACCATTCGGTCTCACCAAACGGTTTCATCCATTCGGTCCTCACAAAACGGTTTTATCCATTCGGTCTCACCATTCGGTTTCGTCCATACAGTATCAAGACCGAATGAAGACGCTCACCTCAAAACCATTTGGAGCTCAGAATATCGAGACTGTTTGAGTAATACCGGTCTGCGAGACCGTTTGAGTAATACCGGTCTGCGAGACCATTTGAGTAATACCGGTCTACGAGACCATTTGAGTAATATCGGTCTACGAGACCATCTGAGTAATATCGGTCTGTGAGACCGTTTGAGTAATACTGGTCTGCGAGACCCTTTGAGGAGTACCGGTCTGTGAGACCATTTGACGCAGCTGTGAAATCGTTTGATCATCCACCGTACGAGATCGATTGGATAATGCAACACCAAACCATTTGGATAAATCACATACATGAGGATCGCATGCATGCAAGACTGGAAGAGCATGCATGCG
Organism: Alisma plantago-aquatica; assembly: GCA_963693085.1. Taxonomy (NCBI): domain Eukaryota; kingdom Viridiplantae; phylum Streptophyta; class Magnoliopsida; order Alismatales; family Alismataceae; genus Alisma; species Alisma plantago-aquatica. The sequence continues at coordinate 77,172,491 of OY856413.1, read as the reverse complement.
TGAAGACCTGTTTGCAAAAGTGAACAAGTGAAGACCGTTTGCAAAAGTGAACAAGTGAAGACCATTTGAAAAGGCTGATTATACAAGACCGTATGATCACGATTGCAATGCAAACCGTTTGCAAAAGAGAAACAAGTTGTTTGGAGAATGCAAAGCCAAACCGACTGAAGAGCTATGTGCATAGGAAGGCATGCATGCATGCACAAAACTGATTGGACATCTACATGAAACTGAATGGAAAGGCAATATACGCATAGACCGAATGGTCACAATAGCCAAAGACCGTTTGATAAAGTGAATCTGGCGAAACCGTTTGAGCTGAAGGACTGTGAGACCGTTTTCTCAAGATGATTGCGAGACCGGTCGCAAGACCGTTTGCTGCTCGAGCTTGCAAACCAAATGATAACATGCATGAAACCATTTGAGTGGCATGCAAATGAAGACCGATTGATTAAGTGTACAGCAGCAAACTGTTTTATAAAGATCACGAGTTGAGCTGCCCACGTGAAGACCGAATGGAGGAGAGCAAGATTTCTATCAGACCGTTTAGAGTTTTGGCATGTAGCGAGACCGTTTGCTCCAACAGCATATGAAAACCATATGAATCACTCACATGAAATGCAAAGACCGTTTAAGCATGCAACCAACAACAAACTATTTTGAAAAGTTGCTAAATCGAGACCGTTTGATAAAGTAATGGAATTACCAAACTGTTTGGATAAGATATTTAGCAAACCAAGACTGTATGGACATAAATAGCAAGACCATTTGGTCATATTTCAGCAAATCATTTGAGCACATTACTTAGAAAACCTTTTAAAGAAAAAATATCTCCAAGACCGTTCAGACTAAAAATGTGAGGACCAGTCCAGTGCCTATAAATAGGACCCCAAGGGTCCTCATTTTGGAATCGATTTCGGGATGCCGACAGGCTGCCTGTACATAGATCCGATCCAGATCCAGTTCCATCCATGCCAGTTTCACTCCACCTACTTCCCATGTTGCAATCAAGGAGACCGATAAGAGAAGGAAGACATAGCGAGAGAGACTGTTCAGTCTGTCTTGGCATCTCTCATTTCGCATCCAGATCTGCTCTAACAACGTAGAAGACCGCATCATCTTCACCGAGCTACAGCTACCTTCTACACCGTGCTCATGGTGGATTTCTCTCTCTTTCTCATTCTTCTTGTTTCTTACATCATGAGTGAGTAGTTCCTTTTCGCTGAGGTGCGGGGACTAGCTCCATTGCCCATGCAATTATATTCTTTTGTTAAACTTTCCATGGCAATATATATAACTTTTCATTCATTGTTAATCGCTATGTTCGTAGTTAGATTAATTTCTTGCTTTCATCTTTGTTCTTCTTGTGTTGTGAGAACTTCTATATGTAGGATTGAATGTCGTTTAACAGGTTGACTCCCAAACTAGAAATAGAATAGGATTCCTTGAGGTCGTAAGTGTATGATCCGTGAGGGGGTGAGCCATCTAGCCTTCAGTGATGCTTCTGTGTACCTAACGCCTATATAGGGGGTTCACAACCTTAGTTGAATTTTGTATCTTCTTATTAATCGTCGATGCTTGCTCGTATATTAATCGTTTGCTTACTTATCGCGGTTGACTCCCAAACTAGAAATAGAATGGGATTTCTTCGAGGCCGTAAGTGTATGATCCGCGAGGGGACGAGCCATCTAGCCTTCGGTGACACTTCTGTGTGCCTAACACCTGTATAGGGGGCCCACAACCTTCGTTGGATTTCTGTATCTTCAGAGCCATTAGTAAGTGATCTGGATGGTGATGAGACATCTGATGCCTAAGGTGATGCTTACGCGAACCTAACGCCCGTATGGGGGGTTTTGTAGTAGCTCTATTTGGATTGTTATATCTTGCCTAGATTGTTTGTGCTTGAATGTGTTTGCATGTGTAGTGGTGGTGAAACATGATATCATCCCAGTGATTCCATATTATTGATCTAAATCCAACTTTAATTCAGCTTTTACTTTCTTGCAAATTAGTTTATCATACTCAAATCAACCAATCATTTTAAACATTAGTCTTGACTCGAACTAGACTAGAGTGATAAGGATTCTTAAAAATGTTGTCCTTTGGGTTTGATCCTTAATTATACTGTGATAAGACTCGTCCGCTTGCGGGTGGTATTATTGCACATTGGTTTTGGTAAAAGTTCAGGGATTTCAACCCCGAGTGAGTTTGTTAGTGCGATAAAATCCCACATCAAGTGATATCTAGCAACAGATCATTGCTACCCAAATAATTAGAAAAATTGGAGAAAAACTTCAACTTACAATATGTTATTGGTGTTACAGTGTTTGTATTGTTCCTTTGTCACTGATATCTAGATTGAACTTAATGCATGGAACCAACATCCTCTACTATGTTTGATCTATTTTCCTTGAACTAGAGCAGACAGTCTGAGATATATGTAAGCTCAATATCACATTTTGACTCACATGAGCATAGCCATGCATTTATCAATCTCTCTTTTTAAGTGTCCAAGATATCATACTCCTGTAGGAGGGACAAATGCCATATGCATCACTTATAGTCATTCCCATGTGTCACAATGCATCTGATCATCACCTTTATGGAAACCTTTATTCAAGGTCACGATAGATGATGTCAAAGTACACCAAACAACATGTGATGAGTGTAGTTATTTCATGTCTAAGTACCACAATCATGACCCACACTATGAGAGAAAATTCTAACTACCATGAAATGGTTTTCATGTGTCACTCTCTTAGTGGGTTTGTCTGATACACTGCTCTCTAACAAAGTATATATGTGTTTGGTTTGATATCACATATCATGAATGATGATATCTTTTCACCAACCAACACACACTCTAGTATCATGTATTATTATCAATTAACCTTCCACAACAACAACCAGCTAGGGACATAACAATAATGTACTCATTGTTCAGGTCATCAACCTGGACATAACAATAATGTACTCATTGTTCAGGTCATCAATCTGAAGACATATGTCATTGAGTAATATCATTCTCTAGACATTTATTATTTTACATCATTATCCCATAACTGAATAAAATAAAATAAAATGGAAAATTGCCTTTAATATTATTCAAATCATTTAGAATCATGTCATTACAATCATCATATGATTTTATCTGAGGGCATACACACCAACAAACTTCCATTTGTACTTAGATCCAGTCACATATGAATTTTATCCCAAGTGATCTAACATGACCGACATGATTCTACTATGAAAGTGATTTTGTTAAGGGTCAGCTACATTACATTCAGCTGGTACTTGACGCAAATTTACCGTGAGCAGAAATGCAAGTGAATGCGTCGAAGTAATACATGCCTTTGTGAGGCCCGAGTCGAACTCAGGGATACGTGAAATCATCGGAGACTCTTACTAACTACTCGCGATCAGCTAAGCCGATTAAATAGTTGAGAGTTGTTGTCAAAATTAAAAGAAAATAAAAATAAAACAAAACAAGCAATCAATTAAATGTTTGGTTTAATCAATTCAAAGTGAGATCTTTAGGATTGCGATTTCACCGCATGCTTTCATTGTATTAAATTCTAGATAGTTACTCAATTTTATCTCTCTATCCGGGTAGTGGCCTGAAATCAGAATTACCCACTCTCGTGGTACAATTCACTACCTATGTCTAGGTCGGTTCCACCGTCGTAGTAACCTATACCCTAAACTAAGTGCATTAGAAACGATCTCTCGATATCCAGCATTAATCTTACACCACCTTGTTCAAGGGATTTGTCAATTAATGTAAATTTCGTCTCTTTTCAACCATTAATTCTTCTTTCAAAGCAATTAAGGGCATTAGATTATTATTATGGTGATCAAGCATAACAATATATTTGAGAAAATGAAATTATACCACGGATTTAAGAGATAAGATATGAAGTAATATGATAAAATTGTCATACAATGAATTCCCGGGCTACTCCCGGTCCTAAAGACAAAGGGGATTAGCCCTGCATGTTCATCTCAATGAAAGACATAGGAGTAAAGAAGAAAAACGTGGGAAACATGGAGCAAACTCGTGTAACCCCTGATACAAAGGTGTTCCTGGAGATCCTACTCGAGAAACGTGCATTTTGCAGTCTTCCGGCAGCAAAATCACCCGTCGGAGGTGCCTGGATCGCTCGGTTGACGACCTTCGTCTCTTGTCTCCTCTCTCTCTCTCCTTCTTATATGTTTTGCAACACGATATGAGATCCCCCTCGGGCTGTCCGTGCTCTTCTTAGGTCATAGGACTACTTTACGGCTCTGAAAAAGCTAAACCGTCCGATTAAAACGCTCCGTTTTAGTGCTGAAAATCGCCAGATCCCGACGCTGTCGATAGTATTGACCCTAGGTCGATGATATCGACCATGATACAGGTTTTTCCTTCCAAAATCGTATTTTGGGGTTGCTTTCTGATGAAATGCCGATACTATCGACTCCAGGGTTGATAGTATCGACTCTGGACAATGCAAAGGTGCCTAAAAAAGTGCCGAAACATGTGTATAAGTCCGGGGATTATATAAAATCATATAAATATGATAAAAGAAGTATAATTTGATGCAAAAAGAGTTTAAAGGCCAACTATAGTGAATTATGCAAATATAATCAAGAAAATGACAAATACATGCATAAAACAGATATAAAATAAGCCTATAAAAGTGACTCAAAACCCATGCATCAAACTCCCCTAAGCTTAAACCTTGCTCGTCCTCGAGCAACAAAACTTTGGATCTGGTTGATATAAGTCAGAAATAGGACATAAATACATGAAATGAATCCATCATCCCCACTTTCTTTCCACAAACCGGCCCTCATTGACCACTGAACACTAACTGCCATCCAGGCGACCAAAGACCTATGTAAAAGATGTCTGTCCCCCAATCAGTGAAACACTACAATTAAAGCAGTTAATATGATAAACTCATTTGGTCCATACTTGATGCATCTTGTGATCTCCTATCTACGTTGCTCATTTTCTAACTACCATCTAAATGGAAGCAGATCTCCTGATATTAATGAATGAGGAGAATATCATGGGTGGCCTATCGATTAGAGCAACAGGTGGATGGGATAGGCAGTTGTGGAAGAGATGGAAGCACATAATAGTCAATCATGCAATACAAAAATTAATGACCTATCATGATGCAAAATGCAAGTGAAAATGTCCTAATGCTATATTTTTGGTGAAATGATGCATGCACTATCATTCCGTCTCAAGGTGAGATGGAATATCTAAGAAAACTACACCATGTGCTTATTCTTCTTAGTTCTCAGGTGAGAACATGTTCCTTTCTCCCTATTATTCTTTATTACTTCTCAATTCTTTTTTTCTTCTTTTTTTTCTTCTCTTTTTTTTCAATTTTTCTTCAATTTTTTTTTCAAGCCCTTATTTTCATAGATGACAATGAATTATTTGTTGGGCTCACTTCTTGTTACATAACTTATACATTTGAAGCATTCTATTTGTAGGGTATGGATCAAGATCACCACCTTTAATGTTTTCAGAGTAACATAAGATACATGGTGTGCAATATGCTCAAAAGATGCAAATGCAACTACATACTTATAGTTATGCAATTAAATGACACGCACCTAAGGATAATGTGCATGTATAACTACTCTATCCTTTTTTTTCATTTTCATGCAAAACAAATATGTGAAAATAGATATAATGCAAGACCTATCTACATGAGATGCAATCAAAAAGTGAAAGACAGTAATGTGCCCCATTTCTTATGGTGGAGTGTGAATGAAATTGTGGTGGATCAGATCACAAGACTAATTGACATAACCTTCTAAAAATATCATATGTCCCTCTCTTAAGACCTGTGTACAGGGTAACTGAAGGATTTCTCTCTTAAACTTTAGTCTAAGGTCACGTTAGTGTTTGGTCGGTTTGGGCTCAAACATCCTTGCCAATCACTTTTCCTTGGACAATAAAGATGGTCATTCATGTCCCCATGTCCTGAAGCTGACTCACCCAAGCACTTCCTCAGTTATGCAACTCAATTACTCACAAGAATAAGCTCAAAAAGTTTTCAATATGCTCATATTTTCATGTGCCCACAACCCAAGAGTAAAACTTGCAATTGACACCATGCATTTATTGCTCCACATATTACACTAGATAAATGTGGATCCTACAAAAGCAGTAAACCTAGAAATAAAAACAACTAATATCTCAAAAGTAAAAGCAACATGAATAATTAAGTAAAAACTAAGATAGAGGGTTGTTCCAACACCCCCCCCCAAGCTTGAATATGACTATGGCCTCATAGTCAACATTCTCACTTAAGAGGTGGAACAACTGTACCATTCGCTTTGAAGTGTGGTGAAGAAGGATGGTTAGATGCTCAAGTGGACCAAGTGATACTTGCTATCTCCCTCCTTTTAGTATCCCATTTTTGTGTCTTAGTGGTTCTAAGACGTGACTTTCTTCATCCATCTTTCCTCTGCAAAAAACGGTTCGAAAAAATCTCGTTTCGATACCTTTTACGGCCTGTTTTATGTAGTTGTCCTGTAGGTGTCGATACCATCGACCAAGGTCGATGGTAGCGACCCAGGATCAGCAATTTTGTTGTATCGACACATCTAAAAGCTTGGGAAATCAAAAGTGTCGATACTATCGACCCCAGGGTCGATGGTATCGACTTTACTATCACCAATGTTTCTGTAAATCTTCAGGAATCTCGATATTATCGACCCTAAGGTCGATGGTATTGACTTTTCTTCAGCATTTACTGATCCAAACTCGATACTATCGACATGGGTGTCGATAGTATCGACCTTAACATTCTGCACACTTCAAAACACGAGTTAGGGTACCATTTTTACAAAAATTATCAAAACCTAAGCAAAAACTAAGTACATAAACATAAAAGAACATAACCAAACATAAAAATGAACCTAAAGTTGGGTTGCCTCCCAACAAACGCCCTTGTTTAATGTCCTAGGCTTGACATAAGGATACCTTTAACATGGGTTGTTAAGATATGTCTCCAATGAGTCATGTGGTAATTTGAATTTAACTCTATCATCACCAATCCCAAGTGTCAAGTAACCTCGTCCAATGGCAGCGATTACATCAGCCGTATCTTGGAACGGCCTTCCCAATAGCATCTCACCTCCTTCCAACTCATGCATGTCCATGACCACAAAGTCAACAGGGAAGATGAATTTGTCGACCTTGACTAGCACATCCTCACATATATCTTGTGGCTTCACAATGGATCCATCCGCCAACTCAATTGTCATAGAAGTTTGTGTTGGCTTCTTCAATCCCAGCTTTTGAAAAGTGGCAAGTGGCATAAGATTAATGCTTGCCCCTGAATCACACTGTGCTTGTGGAAAATGTTGGCCACCTATGGAACATGGGATGTATAACATCCTGGATCTTTCCTCTTCCTTGGTATCCGTCCTTGGATTATAGGACTCACTTTTTCATCAACAACACTAATGTCAATGTCTTTTATCTGCCTTTTCTTGGAGATTATGTCCTTGATAAACCTTCCATATGCTGGAATCTGTTCTATCATTTCCACTAATGGAATATTAATATGGAGCTTCCTAAACATGTCCAAGAATTTCTTGTAGTGCCTATGCTCTTTCTTCGGCCTCAAACTATCCGGGAAAGGCATGTTTGGGTCCTTCGCTCGCTTGTGTGGTGGCACATATGGAACTTTAGGGGTCTCCTCCCCTAAGCTTGCTTCAACGCCACCTTCTAGGATAGGATTTGACACATCATCCATGGATGGCATGACTTGTGGTTGCTCCCGTCTCTCAGTGACTGTAGCTTCACCATGACGCATGGCCTTCACCTGCTCATCTTGCCTAGGTGCGGGCGCGGCCGCGATGTGCTCTTGGAGGATTTTTCTGAATGGACAACATCCGCCCGGTAGTCCATAATGACTGCGAGGATACGATATTCTTGGTGTAGCCTCCGTATCAAAAATCATTTTGCTTTTGTCCTGGACCTCCACCACCGGGGGCTCTGCCTCAGAAATCACAGATATATATTTCACTTGATGATGTACTTGAGCAGCATCTGCATTCCCAGCCTGTCTTTGTTGATTTGTATGCTTCATGACCTCCACTTCATTGGAGATTTGGGTCACAGTCATCTCTAGTGCCCTCATTTGTGCTCCATGACTTTGCAATGTGTGCCCAAATTTATTCAAAATCTCACCCTGAGACTGTAACTTCTTGGCGAATGTACTCATCATCTCTTGATTTTGTTTCACCACCTGGCTAAGCAATTCATTGTTCTTTTCCTCTAGGCTAGGCTGTAGCTTCTGAAAATTTTGTTCCTTCCTCCAATCATAATTGTTATTTCTATATCCCTGTTGATGCATATACTTTGAATGTGCTTCATCATCAGACCCCTTGTCCTCTTTCTCTAGGAGCTTCTTGGCTATAAGATCCAACTTGTCATTAAGCGCTTTGATGGCCCTTGCTTCATGTGTCACGCCAACCTGCTCCGGTGCATCTCTTTCACCCCAAGACTACTTTTTGGACATGTTCCTTAGAATCTCCCAACACCTTGTGCATGTGTTGTTCAAAAAGAAACCAGAACCTGCTGAGTCCAAATTTCTCCTATCATGTTCATTTAGGGCGAAGTAGAAAATTTTAGCTTGCTTCTCCTTGTCTAAGCCGTGATGTGGACACTTCCTCAGCATGATCTGGAAGTGCTCCCAAGTTTCAGAGTATGTTTCACCGGCTCACTGGATGAAGTTGTGTATCTTCCTCACTAGATCGTTTGTCTTTTCAGGTGAGAAGAACCTCTCAAAGAACACCTCAACCATGTGATCCCAAGATTCAATGTACTCATCATCCAGATTGTGCAGCCATTCCCAAGCATTGCCCGCTAAAGAACTGGGAAAAAGTTTTAGGTAGAGTGTCTCTTGCGGGAACCTGTCAATCTTTCTCATATCACAAATTTCCACGAGCGTGCTGATGTGGGTCACCAGATCCTCATTTTTGAGTCCATGGAAAGCCTGTAATTTGACCAACTGAATAAGCCCTGGATCAATCTTATAACTGGGTATGTTTATAGCTTGTTTCTTGATTGGCCCCTTCTTCGCAGAAGAAGAAGAAGCCTTAATCCTTTCCCAGACCGTCTGCTCCTCATTTTCCACTCTGTCACCCATTATTACTTTACTAGTACCTGAAATTTCAAATGGTAGTGTATGAACTGGTACTAATAATTAAAACAATGAATAAGATTTGCAATTCAGTTCAAAAGATGAAACGAAAAAAAATTACAGGAATTAAAAGTGGCCTAGTGTGGCCGCTTGCAGCACTCGTAGTGCTAAAATTCACCGTTTCCCCGGCAACGGCGCCAAAAACTTGATGCAAATTTACCGTGCGCAGAAACGCAAGTGAATGCGTCGAAGTAATACAGGCCTTTGTGAGGCCCGAGTCGAACTCAGGGATACGTGAAATCGTCGGAGACTCTTACTAACTACTCGCGATCAGCTAAGCCGATTAAATAGTTGAGAGTTGTTGTCAAAATTAAAAGAAAATAAAAATAAAACAAAACAAGCAATCGATTAAATGTTTGGTTTAATCAATTCAAAGTGAGATCTTTATGATTGCGGTTTCACCGCGGGCTTTCATTGTATTAAATTCTATATAGTTACTCAATTTTATCTCTCTATCCGGATAGTGGCCTAAAATCAGAATTGCCCACTATCGTGGTACAATTCACTACCTATGTCTAGGTCGGTTCCACCGTCGTAGTAACCTATACCCTAAACTAAGTACATTAGAAACGACCTCTCAGTATCCAGCATTAATCTTACACCACCTTGTTCAAGGGAGTTGTCAATTAATGTAAATTCCGTCTCTTTTCAACCATTAATTCTTCTTTCAAAGCAATTAAGGGCATTAGATTATTATTATGGTGATCAAGCAAAACAATATATTTGAGAAAACGAAATTATACCACGGATTTAAGAGATAAGATATGAAGTACTATGATAAAATTGTCATACAATGAATTCTCGGGCTACTCCCGGTCCTAAAGACAAAGGGGATTAGCCCCGCATGTTCATCTCAATGAAAGACATAGGAGTAGAGAAGGAAAACGTGGGAAACATGGAGCAAACTCGTGTAACCACTGATACAAAGGTGTTCCTGGAGATCCTCCTCGAGAAACGTGCATTTTGCAGTCTTCCGGTAGCAAAATCGCCCGTCAGAGGTGCCCAGATCGCTCGGTTGACGGCCTTCATCTCTTGTCTCCTCTCTCTATCTCCTTCTTGGATGTTGTGCAACACGATATGAGATCCCCCTCGGGCCGTCTGTGCTCTTCTTATGTCATATGACCACTTTACGGCTCCGAAAAAGCTAAACCGTCCGATTAAAACGCTTCGTTTTAGTGCTGAAAATCGCCAGATCCTGACGCTGTCGATGGTATCGATCCTAGGTCGATGGTATCGACCATGATACAGGTGTTTCCTTCCAAAATCGTGTTTTGGGGTTGCTTTCTGATGAAATGTCGATACTATCGACTCCAGGGTCGATAGTATTGACTCTGGACAATGCAAAGGTGCCTGAAAAAGTGGCTAAACATGTGTATAAGTCCGGGGATTATATAAAATCATATAAATATGATAAAAGAAGTATAATTTTATACAAAAAGAGTTTAAAGGCCAACTATAATGAATTATGCAAATATAATCAAGAAAATGACAAATACATGCATAAAACAGATATAAAATAAGCCTATAAAAGTGACTCAAAACACATGCATCAGTACTCTACAAAACTTCACATATCCTCATTGGACGATCTCTTGTATAAGATGGGACCGCCTTTATGTATGCTTGAAACAATGATGCGATATGGGTTCCTTAGCCTGTGCAATAACTCAATTGTTATCACAATATAGCTCAATTACATTTTGGATGCTTGGAACCACCCTAAGTTTTGAAATGATGCAGCAATATACTCAACATCTGTTATAGAATACACAAATGTCTCTTGCTTGGAACTTTTCCAACTTACAACTCTGTCGTTGAGGCAAAAAAAACAAATCCTGATTGCGATCGATAATCATCTTTATCAGTTTGGAAGCTTGCATCAGTGTAACATTTTACCACCACTTTTCCTCTTTGTTGTAGACAAGGAACTGACCCTTAGCTCTTATCAAGTACTTAAGGATGTTCTTCACAACTGTCCATTGAGAATCACCTAGATCTGACTTATATATGCTTGTCATTCTCAAGCATATGAAACATTAGGAATAGTACATAACATTGTTTACATGATGGATCCAATTGTAGATGCATACGGAGTCCTACACATGTATTCCCTTTCTTCATAAGAAATAGGGCAATGAGCTCTGGAGATAGCAACACCATGAGACATTTGTAGGTTTCCTCTCTTTGAGTCCTCCATGTTGAACCTCTTCAACACTTTGTCAATGTATGTCCTCTGGATTAGTCCAAGAAGTATTCTAGATCTATCTCAATAGATCTAGATTCCCAAGATGTAGGATTCTTTACCTAATTCCTTCATAGAGAAAGTATTTCCCAACCAGGTATTTACCTTCTCTAAAGTAGGGATGGCATTTCCCATCAATAGTATCTCATCTACATATAATATAAGGAATATTGTCATGCTCCCACTAACCTTCTTGTACATACAAAGTTCATCTTCATTTTGACTAAATCCAAACTCTATGAAAATTTTGTCAAATTAAAGATTTCATCTCTAAGATGCTTGCTTTAATCCATAGATTGACATTTGTAGCTTACAAACTTTATTTGTATGCTTTAGATTTATAAAACCCTCAAGTTGTTTCATGTACACATCCTCAAGAAGATTCCCATTAAGGAATGTGGTTTTAGCATCCACCTACCAAATCTCACATTCGTGATAAGATACAATGGAAAGCAGGATCTTGATGGACTTAATCATGGCAACTGGAGAAAAAGTTTTGTCATAGTAAACACCTCGAACTTGTCTGAAACACTTTGCAACCAATATGCCCTTATAGGTTTGTACTTTACCAACCATGTTGGTCTTCTTCTTGAAGACCAATTTGCACACTGTGGGTTTTACCCCTTCAGGTGGATCCACCAAGGTCCATACCTTGTTGGTGTACATAGATTCCATCTCAAATATAATGGGTTTAAGACATTTCTCAAACTCTGGTCCATTCGTAGCTTCTAGATAGGTTGTTGTCTCATCATCTATGACCAACTCACCACCTTCTTGAGTTACAAGATAACCAAATATTTCAAGCTCAAGTCGTGTCCTGCTAGATCTACAAGGTTCCTGTGTTACTCGAGGAATTTGAGATTCCACAACAATTTGTGAGTTTCCTTGTTCCTCTTGTACCTCTCCAGGTTTAATATTTTCTTGTTGGTCTTGAACATCTTCGACTTCTACTTTCCTCCCACCACTTCCTTTGGAAATAAATTCCATTTCTATGAATGCAATATCTCTGGCAAAAAATACTTTGTTGTCAGTTGGGTTATACAAGTAGTATCCCCTGGTTTCTTTAATATACAACAAAATAACTTTTATCACACCTAGGGCCAAGATTTTTAGGAAACATTTTCCTCACATAAGATTCACATCCAAAATCCTCATAAAAGACATTTTGGGACACTTCCCAGTCCATATCTCATATGGTGTCTTTGAACCGATTTAGAGGGTACACAGTTTAGTGTGAATGCGGCAGTTTCAAGAGCATAACCCCAAAAGTTACTCAGAAATTCTACTAAACTCATGATTGATTGCACCATATTTAGTAATATGTGATTCCTTTTTTTTGGTACACCATGATGTTAAGGTGTTTGAGGTGGATTTTGTTGTGATACAATACCATAGTCTTTCAGAAAGTACTCAAACTCTTAGATTAAGTATTCTCTACCTCAATCAGAACAAAGTACCTTAATGCTTTTCCAAGTTGGTTTTGTAATTCATTCATGAAATCCTTGAAATTTTGAAGAGTTTTTTATTTATGTTTCATCAGGTAAACATAACCATACCTACTAAAGTCGTTAGTAAAGGTAATGAAGTATTGATAACCTCCTCTATAAATTGTTCTAAAAGGGCCATATACATCAGGTTGTATGAGTCCTAATAGATCACTAGCCCTCTCATTGTTACCAATGAAAGGGTCTTAGTCATCTTGCCCAATGAACACGACTCACACATCTCTATTGATTCAAAATCAAAAGAGTCTAGATAACCATCTTTATGGAGTCTAGATATGTGATTCTCATTTATGTGCCCTAGATAACAATGTCAAAGATATGTCTTGTTTGAATTATCAAGTTTTAGTCTTTTTGGAATTACATTATAAACATCTATCTTTAGATCCAGCAAATAAAGACCATAATACATTGGGGCACTAGCATAAAAGATCTCATATTTTGTAATAGAACATCAACCATTCTTAATATGAAATTCACATCCATCATTGTCCATTCAAGATATACAAATGATGTCTCTATTCATAGCAGATACATAATAGCAGTTCATTCACTTCTGTTACAAGCCATGTGAGCAAAGATAAATTATAAGCTCCAACTGTGGTGGCATCAATTCTTGCTCCGTTTGTGACTCGCAGTTTGACCTCGCCCTTTCTCAAAGTCTAACTTATTTTCATATCATGCATATTCAAACATATGTGAGACCCACATATGGTGACTAGTACCCATGACGAAGATGTGGACAAATTTGTCTCAATAACGTACATACTTGAAGTGGAGATCTACATCCCCATCTTCATCTTCCTGAAGAAGTAGACAAATTTATCTCAAGTTCAAAGGACAGACTCCTCTTGTACTTTTCTTTCTCCTTATCTTGAGTGTTGAAGATATGGATTTATGCTCAACCCCAGAATTCTTCATGGCCTTGCATTCATCCTTGGAATCCATCTCTCTAATCGATATTTTTGCAAAATCAAATCCATTGATCTTTATTATTACAAGTAGCAGGTCCCATATAAAATTTGAACCCATTTGTGTTGACTAAATTGGACATTAGCTTATTTTATCTTTGATGATAACAAATATTTCTTACTTGTGGATTTAACATGCTACTTTAAGTGTTTCATGATCCTCTTCGCAAACTCAAGATTGGAAAATCAATTCTTTGATTAAAGTATTTATATGTGTTTATTTGTATCTGATGTTTAGAACTCATGTAAAATCAAGTTTTGGATCAATACGTTTTAGGTACTAGTTTGAAAAAGACAAACAGTAAAGTGGCACATGTGTAATTAAATAAGAATTAAAGTACAAAGGAGGATTAGTTAGAATAAACTCCAGATGTGGATAGAAGAAGATATCCAAGTTTTTGAAAAAGGTATGCAAAGTTTTATTTTATACCAGATTTCAGTTTAGTTTGGTAGAATTTCATAATTATTACTAATTAATTGTTGAACCTTTGATCATGTTAATTGAGATAACGGCTCTGACCTCTTGGTATCTCTTAATTGGGGGTTACTGTGAGGCGGGGTCATTACAATACCTTTACAAGATCTAGCCACATAAGCACAAACTAAAACATGATATGACATTCTCTTTATAGATCTCTGTCCATGAAATACTATCTCCCAACCCTCTCTCTTATATACAAACACACTAGATTTCTACAAGGAACCACCAACCTGTGATTTAAAAAAAAATTGTTGTAAGGAAGAGAGGTTCATACTTAAGGAAGATCGATGTAAAATAATAGTTAATGCTTATTATAGACTTCTCCTTCATATGTTCCAGTTAGATATTGAACTTAAGACCTAGACTAACCAGTACACTTCTTCATCTATTTATTGATCACAACATTTGTTTTTTTATTTGGTATTTAGTTTTTATTTTGGTTCTGGTTTACACTATCATGGATTTTTCCTTTAATTCTTTCTTCATCATTTATTAGCATGCTAAGAAACACTCACAGTGGTCTGGCCATGTTATTCAATTGGTAAATTTGATAAAATGGCTATATGTTCAGGAAATGATTGTAGAATCATATTCATGACCAAATCATGGCTCAAAGAGAATCCTTGTTTTTCTAGATGTTCCACATGTCCAATTGTATTGATCATATGGGTCTCTATTGGGTCTCCCTATGTTGTCTTACGATCATAGAGAACTTTTGAGACATTGTACCTTTTGCTTTGTATGATTATGGTTCACATTCTTAACCATATCAAGGATCCCCATGTCTTCACACTTCTCATGCAACTCATAGTTCATGCATCTAAGCATAAGGTGCTTTATGTCTAAGGCATCGTTGGAATGCTTCCAGTAAGCATCCACTTCAACCCTAGGTGCATTAGGAGTAGGTATTTCTGGAACCGGTGTATCTAGGACATAGAGATTATGCTCATCATTGGGAACCTTCTCAAAGTCCAAAGTAGTTGTGGAAATTTTTATAGTTAAGTTTGTCCTTCTTCAAGACCGATAGAAACATTGATTTGTAAGCCATTTATTTCTAAAACAGAAAATGTGCATTTGTTAAAACATTTTTTATTTGATTTAATTAAAAATTGATGATATTTAATTATACCTTTAACTAATTATCACTCCAACTATCTTGTACAAATTGATAGCTGTTATAACCTCATTTTCCAAAACATGTAATGAGATTTGTGAATCTCCTTTAAAAGATAAATAAGATCAATGTTTGATTTCATTGTTTGATTTGAATGAATTTTTTGTATGATAGCCTTGCATGCTTTCTTGATGGGCCTTATTGTCCATTAAGCCCAATTGAAAGAAAAAGAAATGAAAAAGGAATTAAATGGGATAATGGAAATATAAGAAAATGGATAAAGGATGACTAAAAGGCTAGAAGATATTTTCCCAAAATAGGATTTCGAGTTATAAAGGTTCCTTGGGGTTCAAGGAACTGAGGATAATTATATAATAGCAAAGGAAATAAAGAATATGAGGAAAATATGAATGAAAGGGTGTTTTCTTGCAACCAAAGAAAAAGTATCGTTTAATTAAAATAATGATCCCAATTTTTTCAGGATGAAAGATAAAAACAAAAAATAGTTTCCCTCAAAATTTGAATAAAAATGGACTTAAGAATTGGGAGTTATGGTTTTTCCAAGTTATCATTAAATTGGGAAGATAACTCGAATATTAGGAAATTGATTTTCCTTTTGTGAAAAGGGGCGAGATGAGGGCCTTTGGATCTTGATCCAATGTGCGCCACTCATCGTCAAGAGTCCCAGAGGGACACAGACTCAGAGCTGACAGGGGATTTTTCCCCTTGTTTTTCTGATCTCTGCAGTGCAGGTGCACTTGGGATTTTTGTCCCATTAGGTTCGGGAGACCTTTGCAAAGGGTCTAGATCCAGGTTTTGCCGACTTTCATTACGTATACCCTAAATGCCCAATTGGGCTGAAGCAAGCTTTGACGGTGGGATCAGAAACCCTAAAGGGGACCCTCCACATCCTATAAATAGACCCTCGTGCACTTCCTCACACCCTCACGAATCTGAGCGGCCACTTATCGAGCCCCATAGCCCTCTCCCTCTCGCGATTGCCTTTTCTCCAGTGAGAGAACCACTGCGGCACCACCACGTTGTCTAGTGAAGGAAAGGAGGGAGACGACGAGCAGCCACCCTCAGATCCTGGACCATCGTGGACTTGAGCGCGATCCATCGGTTCGGTAGAGAGGAGGGCGCACGCACCCTCGCTAGTGGAACCGATCAGTGCTGATCGTTTGATCAAAGGAGCATCGTAGGCCGGGAGCATACAAAGATCGATCGCCAGTTAGCCAGCGCGCAACTGAGTTAGTGGGCGTGTTTGACATAGAGCGTCAGATTCAAGGGAGGTCCATTGGCGCATCAATCCGACGATCTAGAAAATTCAGTAAAATATCCTCTCTGATCAAATAATCCAGAAAATAGTTTTTCTTGCAAAATTAATAGAAAATGCTAGGATTATCCAATGAAGAAACTCTATATATGAAAGTTGGGTAGAAAAATGCAAGGAACCTAATAAAAATAATTGGAGAACCTGATTCTAGTTCGTTTTGCAAAAGTTCCTTCTGTTGTTATAAAAGTGTATTGAAAAGTAATTAGAAACCATATTTGCATATAAAGGATGATTCTTTGTAACTTAATAGGTTAAATTGAGGATTATTAACATGTTAATTAATAATATGGAGTTTTCATCCGTTTTGAATACAAAGATGGTTAATTTTAGGGTTTATGTCTATGAATGAAAGATAATGTACATGAAAACCCTAATTTAGGGTAAAGGAAGAAGAAAACCTTGTTATTTTGATAAATTGCTAAATAATGATCCTAATACTGTTAGGGGTATTAAAATAAGAAGATTTAAAGGTTTTAAGTGATTTTGAGGAATTAGGGTTCATGATAAATAAGAATGAAGGCAAAACCCTAATTTCCAAGGAAACCCTAAAATTGGAATAGAAACCCTAAGGAATAAGATGGAATTGGATAAATTTTGATAAAATGTAGTTGGAATGTTTATTTCAGGGTTTCTGTGCAATTTTCTTGCTTACTTGGATATTCTCTCTCTTCATATTTGATTTTGTATCCGAATCTGCAATAAGAGGTATGTGGTTACACTTATGATTATCCCAATTAGTTTTCCGAGGATTTTATCGATGTTTTCCTCATGGATTAAAATAACGGTTGGTTGTTTTAATTCATGCAATTATAGAGTGACTATGACTATCACTATGAGTATACATGTATAACTGGCTAGATCCAAGTCTTCCCCTGTGGCTATGCAAAGGATAAGGATAACCTAGAGCAAGGTCTAGGGTATCATGAGTTAGAAACTGGGCTACACATGTATAGTGCCATGAGACTCTTAGCATACCATGAGTTAAGGAGTGGGCTACCTACGGGTAGTGCCATGTGACTCTCCTAGAAATTGATTCACCTATTAGGTGAAGTCATGAGGGGTATAATGGGAATCTACCATAAGGGAGGTAGTATCCAGGTCCACTGTAGGGACAGCGCAGGGGATAGGGTACACATGGATCACATAGTTATACTTAAAACGTAATGGTGTTTGTTAATTGATAATTGAATGCAATACATTGTTATGGATAATGGCATGATTAGTGAATCCCCCACCTACCAGCTTTGGCTGATCGACATTTTGTTTGTCGGCGTTTTAGGTACAAAACAAAAAGGACAAACAATAAATCGTTATATTGTGAAATACACGAATTAAAGTCCAAGGAGGATTAGTTAGTTAATCCCAGTTCTGGATAGAAGTTTAGAAATCCAAAAAATTTCAAAGGTATGCAAAATTTTATTTATTACAGCTTTTCAGTATAGTCTAGTAGAATTTAATAATTGTTATCAATTAATTGCTGAACCTTGATCCGAAAATTGGATAATGGCACCGACCTCTCGGTCTCCCTTAATTGGGAGTTACCGGAAGGCGGGTTCATTACATTTGGTATCAGAGCCAAGGTTCTCCACTTAATTGTTAATAATTGTTAAATTTTACAAACTCTGTAGAACCCAAGGGAGTTATTTAAGGATTTTCCGAAAGACTGAGGTGTCTAGAAAAGGATCACTTCCGGGGGCTGGAAAAATTTTCCTCCGCACCGCTAGTCAGAATACGAGGACTCCCGGATTGTGTGACTTCCTGGCCGATGTCCTAGGAAATGAATCGAAATAAGATACCTTTAGGACTTTCTTATCTTATTCATCCCTTCTCATCACATATTCTATTAAGGACATTAAGAGTTAGGGTTTTCTCTCTCTCTTCCTCACCTTCATGTGATATGGGCAAGTAAGTTAAGGATTAAGGAATCCTCCATCAAATTAATAAAAGATATGTAATGAGACATCACTGACATAAGTGTAATTAGTTTAATGATAAACTAAAGGTCTGTTTGTTATTCTTATGTAGATGGCTCGTACAAAGATAGTTGATATCCCCGAGGGTACTGGGAACCCAACTAGGGGTGCTTGGCCTTCCTGCAAAGGAAAGGGGTCTTCAGAGAAGAGGAATAAGAACCATGATGGTGAATCCTCTAAGAAGAGAAAGAGGCCTGAAGAGACCACTCATGAGGTCCCTAACCCTGACCCGATACCCTTCGGCAACCTTGATCAAGAGCAAGACCAAGGGTATGAAGAGCAACATGTATACAAGGAAGTAGACCAGATGGATGAAGACCAAGTTGGAGGTCTAGAACTGACCATGATGATCCACACCCCTAAAGCTTTGTGGATGGAGCAGCAGAGGAAGCTGACAGGGGCTATTAATGCCTTGGCCCTCCGAGACCTAACCCGAGCTGAGAATGGTGAGCCACTTCTGGTTCATCCTAGACTGGGGGCCACCATCTTGGACTTCGTCAAGTTGAATATCAAGAAGTTCTGGGGAGAGGACAAGACAGAGGTAGTCGACAAAGTGGAAGCTTGGTTGCTTGCATTCGAGAATGGATTCCGCATGCTTGAGGTACAACCGAGCAAGAAGGTCCTCTTTGTTGCTCATCTCCTGGAAGGAGCAGCCAAGATATGGTGGGAGACCCACATCACCGGCCGGGATCTGACAGAGGAACCCATGGCATGGGCTGATTTCAAGACGATCTTCATAGCCAGATTTGTTCCAATCTCAGCTAAGAAGGAAAAGGAAAGGTAGTTCACCAACATGACCCAAGGAAACTCTTCTATGGCGGACTTCGGGCACAAGTTCTGAATCCTTGAGTGTTTTGGGTACAAGATGGATGAGGAAAGAAGGGTGGACCACTTCATAGGGCGTCTTCACCCTGCCATCAGGCCCCATGTGATGGCAAGCAAGCCTAAAACGTTCGCCGAAGCCTACAACACTGCTTTAGACATGGAGAGGACTGTGATGGCTGCCCAGTTTCCATCCAAGGGGTACTTGGGTTTCACTGAAGGAGCCCAAGGCCCGAGAAACAACCACAAAAAGGGTCCAGGACGTCATCAATCTAAAGGAAAACATGGAGGAAAAGGGAAACCCCGTCAAGATAACAACCGACCTCCTTGCCGCACATGCGGAAAGGGGCATGCCGGTGAATGCCGCTACAAGAAGAAGACGTTCTTTCGATGCCACCAAGAAGGACTTCTGCAATCTGTCTGTCCTATGCCAGATCCCAAGGGACCAGGACAAGTGGCAGCTCCACCAGTAGCAACTCCACCAGTAGCAGCCCCATCTATAGATGTAGCCCCACCTACTGGAGAGAGAAGACAAGCTCGGGTGTTTTCCATTGACAATGAGGAGGCTCAAGTTAATGCCAATCGGTTGATCAACAGTAATAACGCTTAGAGTTTTCTTTTATGTTTTAAAGTTAAGCATGTAATGGTGTAATGCATGGTGAACAATAATGTAGGCATGCTTGAAGTTATGGGACATAATGTGAAAGCTTTGTTTGACTCTGAATCTACTAATACTTTCATTTCGAGAAATCTTGCAACTGTGCTATGTTTGGATATCAAGGATTTAGGGTATGTCTTAGATGTTACAATCTCAAGTGGTCGAATGTTTACTTCCCTTTTGAAAACCCCAGTGGTATCTGTGAAATATCGAGATCATGATTTTCCTACATACTTTATCCGTCTTGACATGAATGATTTTGATGTAATCATTGGCATGGATTGGCTTTATACGTATAGGGCCAATATCGACTGTAGAGAGAAGAAAGTGATCATCAAGAGACTAGGTCAACCACCTTTTGTCATTAGGGGTAGGAAGGATGCCACTACAACCTGTATGTGCCAGCCGCGAAAGTAGAGTGAATGATGAGTAAAGGGTGTCGAGCTTTCCTAGCAGTAGTCACCGAGCCAGAACCCAAGGTGCAACCCTTAGAAGAAATAGAGGTAGTTAGGGGCTATGTAGATGTTTTCCCAGATGATCTACTTGGGATTCCACCCAAAAGAGAGGTAGATTTTTCAATAGAGCTAGCTCCAGGTACAAACCCTATTTCCCGAGCACCTTATAGAATGGCCCCTACTGAGTTGCTTGAGTTAAAAAAGCAATTGCAAGAATTGTTGGATAAGGGTTTTATCCGCCCTAGCACATCACCATGGGGAGCGCCGGTTCTTTTTGTAAAGAAAAAGGATGGCTCACTCCGAATGTGCATAGACTACCAGATGATCAACCGGGCTACCATTAAGAACAAATACCCTTTACCCCGGATAGATGACTTGTTTGACCAGTTGAAGTCGGCTCGAGTATTTTCCAAGATCGACTTGAGATCGGGTTACCACTAGTTGAGGGTCAAGAGTGAGGACATCCCGAAAATAGCTTTTAGAACCCGGTATGGCCACTATGAGTTCGTGGTTATGCCTTTTGGGTTGTCCAATGCACCAAGTGTGTTCATGAACCTTATGAACAGTGTGTTTCAACCCTTCCTTGAATCCTTTGTCATAGTGTTCATAGATGACATATTGGTTTATTTGGATGAATTAGATCAACACCGAGACCACCTAAGTCCTTGATATCTTAAGAAAGCAGAAGTTCTATGGGAAGTTCTCTAAATGCGAGTTTTGGATAGACCAAGTCATGTTCCTTGGACACATCATCTCAGGAGGAACGATCGCCGTAGATCCAACTAAAGTGTCGGCGGCTCGAGACTGGCCAGCACCGAAGAACCCCTCCAAGATACGAAGCTTCTTGGGGTTAGCAGGATATTATCGGCGCTTCATCGCGGTTTTCTCAAAGACCGCCTTGCCTTTGACCATGTTGACTTGGAAAGATGTGAAGTTTATGTGGTCCGATGTTTGTGAGGCTCGTTTCCAGGAGATGAAAGAGAAGCTGACCACTGCACCAATTTTGACTCTACCATCGGGCAATTAGGGTTTCATGATTTTCACTGATGCATCAAAGATGGGACTTGGCTGTGTGTTGGAATAGAATCGGCATGTGGTTGCATATGCCTCCCGACAACTCAAGCCCAACGAGGTGAATTACCCGACACACGACCTGGAGTTAACTACTATCATCCATGCCCTGAAGATTTGGCAAAATTACCTGTATGGTGCCACTTTTGAAATCTTCACTGACCATAAGAGCCTGAAGTATCTCCTGACGCAAAAAGACTTGAACCTACGACAACGACGATGGATGGAGTACATGAAGGATTATGAATTCACCATTGCCTATCATCTGGGGAAGGCGAATGTCATAGATGATGCTTTGAGTCACAAACAGCTCAGGTGTGTAGCTGTGTTGTCCAATAAGTGGAAGAGCTTAGAAGAGTTGGTGGAATGGTCACCTCAACCGTTAGATGATCGAGTTTGATTGGCCAACATCCAGATACAGTCCAAATTGTTGAGTGAGATTGTCGTAGCACAGTTGGCCAGTGGAAGACTCGACAAGATGAAAGGCTTGATGCAGAAGCCTCAGACCCGTCTTTCTTTGGGAATAGATGGAGGAATCCGTTTTGAGAATCGTGTATGGGTTCCTAAAGATTCACCGTTGAAGGAATGTATCCTACAAGAGGCTCATGGTTCTAAATACAGGGTGCACCCAGGGAATACTAAGATGTTTAAGGACATGCATAGGTTTTTCTGGTGGCCAGGGATGAAGAGAGACATTGTAGCTTATGTAGCCAGTTGTCTTACGTGCCAAATGGTGAAGACTGAACACCAACGAACCGGCGGACTTTTACAGTCTATAGAGATCCCATAGTGGAAATGGGAGCAGATCACCATGGATTTCGTGGTGGGTCTACCCCAGACCAAAAAAGGTCATGATGCGATATGGGTTGTGGTAGATCGCCTTACCAAGTCAGCACACTTCCTTGCCCTGAAACCACTGCCAAAGTATCAGACTTAGCTGAGTTGTATTTCAGAGAGATAGTACGCTTGCATGGCGTACCCGGTTCCATCATCTCAGATAGAGACCCAAAGTTTACTTCCAAGTTGTGGAAGCAGGTTCAAGAGGAACTAGGTGCAAGGTTGAAGTTCAGTACCGCTTATCACCCCCAGACAGATGGTCAGTCAGAAAGGACAATTCAGACCTTAGAAGATCTGCTGAGAGCTTGTGTGCTCGATTGGGGTGGATCATGGGAGCAGTACTTACCTTTAGCTGAGTTTTCCTACAACAATAGTTACCAAGCCAGTATCGGGATGCCTCCATATGAAGCTCTATATGGGAGACTATGTCGGTCACCACTTCACTGGGATGATGTTGGTGAAACGACCTTATTAAGGTCAGATGAACTCTAAGTGTATACTGATAAAGTCGCTTTGATCAGGAAAAGGCTAAAGAGAGCCCAGGACCGACAGAAGTCATATGCTGATGCGAAGCGGACTGATGTGCATTTCGCTGTGGGAGAACATGTTTTTCTAAAAATCTGACCACTCCAAGCTATAGCTAAGAATAGAGGAAAGTTGAGTCCCCGATATGTGGGTCCATTTGAAGTGTTAGAACAGATTGGTGCCACTTATTGTTTGGCATTACCCCCTAAATATAGTATGATGCATGATGTGTTTCACGTCTCCAATCTAAAGTGATATGTGCAAAATCCAAGCCATGTGCTGAGCATTGAACCTATTGAGCTTCAAGGAAAGTTGCCTTATCCTAAGTTGCCTTTGCGGATTCTAGATACCAAGGTAAAAGAGCTCTGAAATAAGAATATAGAGATGGTAAAGGTTCTTTGGAAGCACCATGGAGAGGATGAGGCCACATGGGAGCTGAAGACGGACATGGAAAAAGCATATCCTGAATTGTTTTCTTGATTGTTGAATTTTGAGGGCAAAATTCCTATAAGGAGAGGAGGATGTTATAACCTCATTTTCTAAAACATGTAATGAGATTTGTGAATCTCCTTTAAAAGATAAATAAGATCAATGTTTGATTTCATGGTTTAATTTGAATGAATTTTGTGTATGATAGCCTTGCATGCTTTCTTGATGGGCCTTATTGGCCATTAAGCCCAATTGAAAGAAAAAGAAATGAAAAAGGAATTCAATGGGATAATGGAAATATAAGAAAATGGATAAAGGATGACTAAAAGGCTAGAAGATATTTTCACAAAATAGGATTTCGAGTTATAAAGGTTCCTTGGAGTTCAAGGAACTCAAGATAATTATATAATAGCAAAGTAAATAAAGAATATGAGGAAAATATGAATGAAAGGGTGTTTTCTTGCAACCAAAGAAAAAGGACCATTTAATTAAGATAATATCCCAATTTTTTCAGGATGAAAGATAAAAACATAAAAGAGTTTCCCTCAAAATTTGAATAAAAATGGACTTAATAATTGGGAGTTATGGTTTTTCCAAGTTATCATTAAATTGGGAAGATAATTCAAATATTAGGAAATTGATTTTCCTTTTGCAAAAGCGGGCGAGATGAGGGCCGTTGGATCTTGATCCAACGTGTGCCACTCATCATCAAGAGTCCCAGAGGGACACAGAATCAGAGCTGATAGGGGATTTTTCCCCTCGTTTTCCGATCTCTATAGTGCAGGTGCACTTGGGATTTTTGTCCCATTAGGTTCGTGAGACCTTTGCAAAGGGTCTAGACCTAGGTTTTGCCGACTTTTGTCACGTATACCCAAAACACCCAATTGGGCTAAAGCAAGCTTTGACGGCGGGATCAGAAACCCTAAAGGGGACCCTTTGCATCCTATAATTAGACCCTCGCGCACTTCCTCGCACCCTCACGAATCTGAGAGATCACTTATCGAGCCCCATAGCCCTCTCCCTCTCGCGATTGCCTTTTCTCCGGTGAGAGAACCACCACGGCACTGGTGCATTGTCTAGTCAAGGAAAGGAGGGAGACGATGAGAAGCCACCCTCAAATCCTGGACCATCGTGGACCTGAGCGCGATCCAGCGGTTCGATAGAGAGGAGGGCACGCGCACCCTCGCTAGTGGAACCGATCAGTGCTAATCGTTTGATCAAAGGAGCATCATGGGCCGAGAGCATCCAATGATCGATCACCAGTTAGCCCGCGTGCAACTGAGTTAGTGGGCGTGTTTGACACAGAGCGTCAGATTCAAGGGAGGTCCATTGGTGCATCAATCCGACGATCTAGAAAATTCGGTAAAATATCCTCTCTGATCAAATAATCCAGAAAATAGTTTTTCTTGCAAAATTAATAGAAAATGCTAGGATTATCCAATGAAGAAACTCTATCTATGAAAGTTGGGTAGAAAAATGCAAGGAACCTGATAAAAATAATGGGAGAACCTGATTGTAGTTCGTTTTGCAAAAGTGCCTTGTGTCGTTATAAAAGTGTATTGAAAAGTAATTAGAAACCCTATTAGCATTTAAAGGATGATTCTTTGTAACTTAATAGGTTAAATTGAGGATTATTAACCTATTAATTAATAATATGGAGTTTTCATCTGTTTTGAATACAAATATGGTTAATTTTAGGGTTTATGTCTATGAATGAAAGATAATGTACATGAAAACCCTAATTTAGGGTAAAGGAAGAAGAAAACCTTGTTATTTTGATAAATTACTAAGTAATGATCTTAATACTGTTAGGAGTATTAAAATAAGAAGATTTAAAGGTTTTAAGTGATTTTGAGGAATTAGGGTTCATGATAACTAAGAATGAAGGCAAAACCCTAATTTCCAAGGAAACCCTAAAAGTGGAATAGAAACCCTAAGGAATAAGATGGAATTGGATAAATTTTGATAAAATGTAGTTGGAATGTTTATTTCAGGGTTTTTGTGCAATTTTCTTGCTTACTTGGATATTCTCTCTCTTCATATTTGATTATGTATCCGAATATGCAATAAGAGGTATGTGGTTACACTTATGATTATCCCGATTAGTTTTTTGAGGATTTTATCAACGTTTCCCTCATGGCTTGAAATAACGGTTGGATGTTTTAATTCTTGCAATTATAGAGTGACTATGACTATCACTATGAGTATACATGTATAAATGGATAGATCTGAGTCTACCCCTGTGGCTATGCAAAGGCTAAGGATAACCTAGAGCAAGGTCTAGGGTATCATGAGTTAGAAACTGGGCTACACATGTGTAGTGACATGAGACTCTTAGCATACCATGAGTTAAGGAGTGGGCTACCTACGGGTAGTGCCATGTGACTCAGCCCTAGAAATTGATTCACCTATTAGGTGAAGTCATGAGGGGTATAATGGGAATCTACCATAAGGGAGGTAGTATCCAGGTCCACTGCAGGGACAGCGCATGGGATAGGGTACACATGGATCACGTAGTTATACTTAAAATGTAATGTTGTTTGTTAATTGATAATTGAATGCAATACATTGTTATGGATAATTGCATGATTAGTGAAACCCCCACATACCAGCTTTGGCTGACCGACGTTTTGTTTGTCAGCGTTTTAGGTACAAAGCAAAAAGGACAAACATTAAATCATCATATTGTGAAATACATGAATTAAAGTCCAAGGAGGATTAGTTAGTTAGTCCCAGTTCTGGATAAAAGTTTAGAAATCCAAAAATTTTCAAAGGTATGCAAAATTTTATTTATTACAGCTTTTCAGTATAGTCTAGTAGAATTTAATAATTGTTATTAATTAATTGTTGAACCTTGATCCGGAAATTGGATAACGGCACCCACCTCTCAGACTCCCTTAATTGGGGGTTACCGAAAGAGAGGGTCGTTACAATAGCCCTCTCATATCAATTCATAAGATTGCAGCGCACAACCTTCTAGTGAGACAAGATCCATATTTCATCAAACCACGAGTCAGCTTTGGCTAATCTACCACAATGACTACTTAGGTAGGAAAATTTTTTCAATAGCATCTAAATGTAACTCCTAGGTAGATGGTGTGCACAACTCTTTGTCACAATCCATCTCTATGCTTCTAGGTACTTAATCTCATTAAGATCACCTAGTTATGCCTGACCTAAAAGCAAACACAATAGAATATGTACCCTACTTCAGTAGATCTACACACCTACTATCACACTTTTACGAGATAGATGGTGTACCCCGCTTTGGCATAACCTACGTTTGGACGATCAAGCTTTTCATGTGTGCTACTTATGGAAAGCATCTTAGACTTCATGTATATTGAGATATTTGTATTTATAGATACATATATATATATATATATACATCCAATCACCACATACCATAGTACATATCATATACATTTTATATCCCACAAACGTACACATGCAGCAAAACTTAAGCAACAGTTATGGACATTCTATTGTAATTCCTTGGATCCACAAGGAATTACAACCTCCTAGGGTCTACATCACATGCAAAAACTCATTTTTGATGAATATCTATACTTGAACCGGTTTGGTTAATCGGTTCAACCCTTAAACCAAAAGGTTCACCTTCTGGTCAGTCGGTTAGTCATCTCCCCAATCATATGGTCTTCAGTCCATCATCTTCTAGATCCTCCAATCGATCAGTTGGGCCACCAGCCGATCACTTTGGATCATCCTATCATCAGTCCTCCTCAATCCTCCAGTCGATTGGCTAGTCTGCTGTAGAGTGTCTTCTTCTTCGTAACAAGAAATTGAAACTATCCTAATGTTGTTTAACATATTACAAAGTAATAGGGAAAACCTCGAGTTACATTCGAGGGGAGCATCAGAAGGAGAGAATAATATTTTTACATTTGGAAGAAGAAGATGATATTGTAGGAAAATACAACATCAGATAGGCAGCAGAAACAAAAAAATTACTAACATATTTCCCATTAACTAGCGGATTGCATCAATAACTATGCAATGGAAACGATGGTTTAACAAGATATACCTGGTCTTGGAGCAAGTCTAATGACAATCCTCGTCGATGTGGTTGTGCACTTCTTGGATGGTGTTTGTTTAGCTCTTGATCATCAACACAGATGACAGACTCAGATGGCGTCTACAACAACTCCTCCACAGATTATAGGCTGACGGTGCCCTCCTTGCGACGGGAAAAGGCCATCTCCCCTCTAGATAAGTCCACACTTACAAACTAGAACTCACGTCATCCTACTAGAGCAGATAGGATGGAGTTGTCCCTCCCGTTGGTGTACTAGTCACCAACTGCTCTCCCACAACAACAATCCTCAGTTGTTCTCTCCCTTACTATCTGTAACGACCCCACCTCCCGGTAACCCCCAATCAAGGGAGACCAAGAGGTCAGAGACGCTATCCCAATATTTAAGGATCCATGGTTTGACATTTAATCAAAAATAATTATCAAATTCTACTATTACCAAATTGAAAAGCTGGAATAAAATAAAGCTTGTTGCATACCTTGTAAAATTAGGATCTAGACTTCTATCCATAGAACAAGTATATCTAACTAATCCTCCTTGAATAGTTAATTGTGTCTTCACGGATTTCAATTTACTATTTGTCTATTTTCATAAGCGTACCTTAAACGCTGAAAAACAAAATGTCGGTCAGTATATTGCTATATTGGTATGTGAGGGACAAACAAAATACCACAAATAGTTTCTAACAATCTAATTATAGCAAATAATTGATTAACAATCTAAGTTATGCTTTCAATGTGACTTCTCAACCGCTTTTGCCCCAAACCTTGGATTACCCTCTCTTAGGGTTTTGTCCTTGCAAGGGACATAAGGCCACCTTCTCCATACTGAGCTTGGTGCTTGGGGTCACCTCTCGAGGTGCCCAATGGTCTTCCCTCTAGGACTTGACCAAATCAGACCTTTCCTCCGGGGCTTGGGCTTGCAACATACATCAGGGTGGCATGTAGGTTTGAGAAACACATTCATATTTAATTGTGATAATCATAGGGACTTTATAGGATTGCAGATTTGAACATCCAACAGTTTAGGTTGCAATCAATCGAGAAACACTCGGGAAACACCGTGATACTAAAGGTGATTATTCATAAAGTAACCACATACATGTCCAGTTGAATCAACAAGCTAATAGTAATCTAAGCAAGAAAGTGTCCAGGCAACCAGTTCAATCCACACACACAAGCAAGAATCCTGAAACATACATATAATCTATTTACTATTCATTTTATTGAAATCTATTCATTTGAACTCGCTTCCTAGGGTTTCCTACTTCCTTTTAGGGTTTCATTAGGGTTCATCCTCATTATTGACACTAGAAACCCTAAAACAACAAAATTAATCACAAACCCCAACTAACTTGTTAAATCCTTCCTAACAGTCTTAGGATCAACTCATAATTACACTATTCCAAGGAATCTCAAATATATCAAGTTAATCACCTTTTTACCCTAGATTAGGGTTTCTATATGCATTATCATAGATTCATGTATAAAAACCCTAGAGAAAGCATAATATCCACTAAATAAGATTCAACTCTTACTTTTCCTCTCATCAGGTTACTATAACTCAAAATAACCTATTAAGGACCTTAAATCTGATTTCCAATCATATTTAGGGTTTTTAATCAAAGTTTAATACATGAGCATGGTTAACTCAAGGTATATTTAAAACTAGGATCAGATTCGGGCTATGAAACTATTTTAGTGATTCCTCACGTTCTCTTGATCAAATTTCATATATTATATACCTCAATCCAACATACCGATAATTAGTTATGATTATTTGAAGATATAGCCCTAATTGGCCAATTAAAACACGCCACCTCAGCAGAAATATACCTTTTTTTATATGTGGCTCTGCCCACAATTTGAAGTGAAAAGACTCTACCACCCTTTTGATTTGAATGTGTCTAGAGGGGTAATAGAGTCATTTGACTCTAATTCATCCTTCTTCTCGAGTCGGGCAGCCCCAGGCTCTTTTCGTGCGTGGACTACGCTTCCACCCCCTCAAGGTGGGGATGCTTTCCCGACTCTACTATAGGAGAGACTCACCTAACACGGCCATGAATTCCAGCCACGACGGTTAGTGATGAGGCACCATGGGGATTATAGGGTATCTCTCACTCTTGCCACCTTCATCATTGTGGTGTGAGGTGTGATCCCCTCCAAGGAGTCTGCTCCAGCGTAATTCCCTCCTCTTCTCGTCTCCTTATGAATGACGAAGGTTAGGCCGCCTTTTCAAGTCTTAACCGGGCACCGCCAACTACCAATGGAGATCCCCATGGTCGGAGAAGAAGGAACTAGTCTCCCGATCCACAAGACAGAGAAGGGTGAAGCTTCAAGTTGTGTCATACTTGTGGGTGTGCATGGGTGAAGAGGTAGAATGCTCTGGTGGCTTTCCCTATCATCCATAAGACCTCATGTCGACCTTCCAGAGTCAGGTCTTTGCTCAAGACTAGTTGTCACTGCTCAAAGTCACCATCTCCATGGTGGCAAGATCTCCTAATCCTTCGACGTCAGGGTTGCGAGCATAGTCCTTCGGGTCCAAAGAGGTTGCCACCATGGAGACGAAGCTCCTGGGTTTGCATACATATATATCCGAGAGGGAAATGCCACAAAAGAGAGAAAGAGAGAAGGGGGATTGACACATGAATAGGGGTTGGGTGTGTCTGCACGGTATGAGATCCATGTATATATATAGCTACTCCTTCTCATCCTTTCCTTGTTTGTTTTGTTCCTCTCTTCTCCTTGCCCTCCAAGGAATATCCCCAATAGGTTAGGCACAGTTTACATAAAAACATCCCTCAAATTAGTTGTCCCATACAACTTGCCAATTCCATCAATTGCTCATCATAAACGTGAGTCCAACACACTCCTTCCTTATGTTAATCCTTTCTCTTCCAAAAGTATGATAAAATTATTTTTGACATCAACTAAAACATGGGGAAAAAGAGTAAGACATAACTCTATATTCCTCTTACATTTTTCTTATTATTGGGTCCAATAGCCAACAAGGCCCACGAAATCAAACATACAAGGCTATTTATCAAAGGAATCCACTCAATTAACTTAAATCATACAAATTACATAATCATACATTTATTGGGGAAATTGCATTTCCAACCAAATGAACCCAAAAAATTGGGGTTGTAACATCCTTCCCCTCTTATAGGAATTTTTCCCTCAAAATTCCACCAAACATGAAAACAATCAAGAGAAGACATTTCCCAAGTCCATCATCGGCTCCCATGTGGCTTCACCCTCTCCATGGAACTTCCAAAGAACCTTTATCATATTATATTCTTACATCTGAGTTCTCTCTCATCTTGGTACCCCATACCCTTGTAGGTGACTCAAGATATTTTAGCCTGCCTAGAAGCTCAATAGGTTCATGGCTCAGAACATGGTTAGGATATATCACATAGTTCTCTAGATCAGACTCATGGAACACACCATACATCATTTTATCCTAAGGGGTAAGACTAAACATAAGCATCTCTACCAATCCATCTCAAATGGACCCATGTATCGGGTACTCAGCTTTAGTTATAGCTCGGAGGGGTCAGATTTTCATAACACATATTCTCCCACAGTGATGCATGTCAGTCTGCTTCACATTAGCTCACGACTTATGTCGCCCCTGGACTTTCTCAACCATCACACGATCAAAGCGACTTCATCTTCACACACTGTGATCTCTCTGACCTTCACAAGGTCCTTTCACCAACATCATTCTAATGAAGTGGTGACCGACAAGGCCTCCCTTATAGAACTTCTTACATCCTGATAGTGGATATGGTGGCTATCATCACAAACTCTCATAGGACAAGAACTGCCCCCATGTATCACCGTGAACGAGCACACACTCTCCCATCAGACCCTCTAGTCTGGATCATACTAACTATTAGTTAGGGGTCTGTGCTAACTTCAAACTATTATCGAGTTCTTCATGTTCCTACTTCCACCGCATGGAAGTGAACTTGAGATCATGCTCCAGATATTGAAATCGGATCATGGTGTAGTTGAACTATCCCTCTGTCATGTCTATATATATATATAGTTCCACTGGATCTGTCACATTGGCAGTGCCCTCTCTCTTAAGCAAGGGATTAGGTCAACTTGGTAAGGTGATCTACCATAACCCATATTGCACCCTGACCTCTCTTGATCTAGGGGAGACTCACCATGACGTCCATGGTGATCCACTCCCATTCCCTCTCGAGGACTCTTCATCCTCTATATCAACTCACTGGGTTATAGATGTTCGTCCTTCACCTCCTCGCATACATGGCGACAAGCCACATACAACTCTATATACTTCTTCATTCCATCTTAGTAGTACCATTGTATATGGTGACCTTATAACCATGATCTCCTACATGTCATGATTTTCCTCAAGGTTGACTCCTCAAAAACCATAAAACACTCAATCCATGGGTTCCATCACCTTTCTTTCCTAAGAGGTGTATTTGAGGTTCTACAACCATCCTTCTATCTCATCAAGCTCTAGGTTGGCTAACCAAGCAACCACTATTCAACCAACGAGTTTGGTTGTATCTAGGTGTTAGCCAAACATGTCATGTGAACTTAGAGTTCACCTAACAACCTCTTTCTTGCTTCCCTACTGGATAAACAAGATAGCTGTGTCTTGACTAAGAGCATCCATTACCACCTTACATCCTTATGAGCTAGGTAAGGGTGAATACATAAACCTTCATATACTCCACCCATCATCCTCATCTCAGATTTAGGTCTAACTGGGTCAAGATATCTCTAAGATCATCATCTTGGTTATCAAACTCAAACTTATATATAACTCATAAATTCCATACTGCTCTTGACAAGAATGTCCTCATATGATGACTACCTTAGTTCTCTTTGTGTTTGTAAACCATCCATTCAACATACTCTTTAAAAGGTATAATACTTTCTCTATTCTCAAACATCATAGCAAAGTTTCAACTATCAACATATTTATCTTTAGTGTATGGCATGCATATTGCCCTATCTATCCCCTCCATAATGAGAGGAAATAAGCATTTGGCTGTAGTCCAAATACAGAGTTCATCCCATTCCAAGAGTAGAGATGGTGCATCCCACCTCGCCAGTACACTTTCCAATTTAAGTTGAAATATGCATCATATGACTCCATATCATGAACATCTCGATTTCAGGTTTACTTCCATGGAAACTATTCCTAAACACCCTTGGGTCGTCACACAATCCTTAGTCATCTCCTCTAGGTCTGTAGGGTGTCGATACTTTTGGGGTCATCCCTTTCCCTTGTGCACCCAAGGAGTGCCCACCTCGTTTGCCCTTTGGGTCCCATGATCTCATGAAGGTGATCAGTCTCATAACCCATGGTCCTTGGACAAAGATAGTTGTTACCTCCCGAGCCTATAGTCTTGTACATCTAGGAACCAGACAACTCCTATTCCCATCAGTCTTATCCCTAGCTGACCTTGGTATTGACTTAGGATTCTATCATGGTATATCTCAAAATTGAATCTCTACCCAAAACTCCATCATCTCTCTGGGCATACCCGGTCAAACTTACGTCCTTTTATAGGGATCATGGCAACCTACCTAACTTGGTCTAGCCCCATGCAGGTTACCTCCATGTCAACATAACCTCATGCCCCTTAGAGATGGTCATGCATGGGTCTATGGATTCATCCCCATTCTATGTTCTCTCCATTTAGCTCCTCAAGCTCCTAAGAGAGACCTCTTTAGGTTACCTCAAACCTAAACCAAAAGCTGATACTAACCCTACATAAGGGTTCCTCCCCAGGATGGGAGAAAACTATATCTTGATAGCAACAAAGGTTACAAACACCCCTACGCGTTTACAACGTCATGGGAAAGCTTAGCCCTATCAAGCTACTAAGGTACGTAGATGATAAGAAGATCGCCTACTAAACCAT
Source organism: Alisma plantago-aquatica (assembly GCA_963693085.1). NCBI lineage: Eukaryota > Viridiplantae > Streptophyta > Magnoliopsida > Alismatales > Alismataceae > Alisma > Alisma plantago-aquatica. The sequence continues at coordinate 77,138,876 of OY856413.1, read as the reverse complement.
GCTAGGTTTCCCTGGTATGTGATACTTGTTCCTATTCCTCAACATTGGACCAATATCATACATGCATGTGTTACCAACCTATGTGTGAGGGGTCCATCAAACATATACCTTAGTCCAAGGGGTTTCCTTTTCCTATAAACATGAGGGGATGCCAAACTCGAATCTATAGGAACTCAAACATCATTGTGAGCATCAGATGCACCTAGTACTACTACTTCCCCTCTTAGGTCAAGGAACCCTAGGTTCACTTTTTATGCATCAACTGTCCAACCCCAAACCAAACATGCACAAGGTAGGGCATACACTTCCTACCATTCTTTCACGTGAACAACACCCTAGAGTCCTACACAAGGTCATCCAACATGGTGTGAGACCTCATAACTTGTTACCGTACCTAATTAGGGTCTAAGGAACTCTCCTTCCGATACCTAGAAGGTAAGTACCTACAACCTTTGTACATCGGTTCAAGAAGCCTCTTCTCATTCTAGGGTTTGGTTCGGCAACCAAGATACCACAAGCCTCCAAGGATCATGCATGAGGCAACCACAACCATCCACTTAGGTCGTCCATTCTAAGTCATAACATACCCCACTTCTCATGGTCCCTCATGTCGCAGAGTCTAAGCTTTCAACCTTCTTGCTTGGGTCTTCCTCTCTCTCTAGAGCTAACCCTACCACCAACCTTACCACGGGAGGTTCTCTCTCTAAGGAGGTGGACCAAGCTCTTAAGGATACATGAATACACCTACATGGGTGAAACATGTTATCCAAACCTATGTTCGATCAAGATTATCCAAAGCTCTACATGTTCATCTCCTAACCTATCAGGTATAACCCTTCTGACCTAAGTCTCATCCTACTTCCAGCACTACTGGTGTTCTCTCCTACATAGGTGCATGCTCTTCTAAGCTCATATATTCCTATAAGGGTTTCTATATTATCACCACTATCCTCTTCAAATAAAGAGCTATCTTTCACCCTAATAGGCACGACCCTTCCAAGGTTGGGTCGCCAAAAAGCACTAGGTCAACCAACCTCACATAGCTCATGCTTCTCATAGGTACTCAAAACCAACATGCATGTCAATCCACGTACATGGTCAACTATGACATATAACTCATCATGTCATCTCTTCCTCAAACTCCATGTAGGGTTAGGGTTAGCATCGTCCTCAGATGATGTGTCAGGTATCTACCTCTTCCTGGAAGCCTCTACCTCCAAGACTAACTCTCTCCTCACCCTCCTGACAATAAGGTCTAACCTTAGTGCTCTCCTGAGGGCACAACAACACATGCCATGCAACCTAAGCATGTAACTAATATTTAGTTTACGCTTAAACTATTAAACTTATGTCCATGACATCTTGCTTACATCCTTTTCATTGATTTGGTGGAGGATTATGTAATCCTTATAGTACTTACCCTGACCTCAAGGGGGTGAGAAAGAGAGAGAAAAACCCTAAACCTTAGAATCCTATATGAATTAGGGTTGAGAAGGGACGAAAATAGATGAGAGTCCTAAAGGTATCTTATTTTGAGTCAAGACCTCAGACATTGGCCATGCAATCACACTGCATCTGGGAGTCTTTGTGACTGACTAGAAGGGCAAAGGAAAATATTACCAGCCTCCGAACTGTGATCCTTTTCTAGACACCTTCGTCTTTGGAAAATCCTCTAATAACTCCCTTTGTTCTACAGAGTTTGTAAAATTTAATAATTATTAAGGATTAAATGAGAAACCACAACTCTGATACCAAATGTAACGACCCCGCCTCCCGGTAACCCCCAATCAAGTGAGACCAAGAGGTCAGAGATGTTATCCCAATATTTCAAGATCCATGCTTTGACATTCAATCAAAAATAATTATCAAATTCTACTATTACCAAACTGAAAAGCTGGAATAAAATAAAGCTTGTTGCATACCTTGTAAAATTTAGATCTAGACTTCTATCCATAGAACAAGTCTATCTAACTAATCCTCCTTGAACAGTTAATTGTGTCTTCATGAATTTTTATTTACTATTTGTCCATTTTCAGAAGTGTACCTAAAACACCGATAAACAAAATGTTGGTCAGTATATTGCTATATTGGTATGTGGGGGACAAACAAAATATCACAAATAGTTTCTAACAACCTAATTGTAGCAAATAATTTATTAGAAATCCAATTTATGCTTTCAATGTGACTTCTCAACCGCTTTTGCCCTAAACCCTGGATTACCCTCTCTTAGGGTTTTTTCCTTGCAAGGGACATAAGTCCACCTTCTCCATCCTGAGCTTGGTGCCTGGGGTCACCTCTCGAGGTGCCCAATGGTCTTCCCTCTGGGGATTGATCAAATTAGACCTTCCCTCTGGGGCTTGGTCTTTCAACATACATCAGGTGGCATGTAGGTTCAAGAAACACATTCATATTTAATTGTGATACTCATAGGGACTTTATATGATTGCAGAATTGAACATCCAACATTTTAGGTTGCAATGAATTGAGAAACACTCGGGAAACGCCGTGAAACTAAACATGATTATTCATAAAGTAACCACATACATGTCCGGTCGAATCAACAAGCTAATAGTAATCCAAGCAAGAAAGTGTCTAGGCAAGTAGTTCAATCCACACACACAAGCAAGAATCCTGAAGCATACATATAATCTATTTACTATTCATTTTATCAAAATATATTCATTTGAACTTGCTTCCAAGGGTTTCCTACTTCCTTTTAGGGTTTCATTAAGGTTCATCCTCATTATTGATACTAGAAACCCTAAAATAGCAAAAGTAATCACAAACCCTAACTAACCTGTTAAATCCTTCCTAATAGTCTTAGGATCAACTCATAATTACACTATTCCAAGAAATCTCGAATTTATCATGTTAATCACGTTTTTACCCTGGATTAGGGTTTCTATATGCATTATCATAGATTCATGTGTAAAGACCCTAGAGAAAGCATAGTATCCACTAAATCAGATTCAACTCTTACTTTTCCTCTCATCAGGTTACTATAACTTGAAATAACCTATTAAGGACCTTAGATCTAATTTCCAATCATATTTAGTGTTTTTAATCAAAGTTTGATACATGAACATGGTTAACTCAAGGTATTTTTAGAACTAGGATCAGATTCAGGCTATGAAACTATTTTTAGGAATGCTCACGTTCTCCTAATCAAATTTCATATATTATATACCTCAATCTGACCTACTAATAATTAGTTATGATTATTTGAAGATATAGCCCTAATTAACTAATTAAAACACGCCACCTCAGCAGAAATATGCCTTTTTTTTAATATCTGGCTCTACCCACAATTGGAAGGGAAACGACTCTACCACCCTTTTTATTTGAACGCGTCTAGAGGGGTAATAGAGTCATTTGACTCTAATTCATCCTTCTCCTCACGTCTGGCAGCCCCATGATCTTTCAGTGCGTGGATGACATTGCCACCCCCTCACGGCGGGGATGCTTTCCCGACTCTACTACAGACGGCGCTCGCCTAACATGACCATGACTGCCAGCCACGACGCTCAGTGGCGAGGCTCCATGGGGGTTCCAGGGTCTCTCTCACTCTTTCCACCTTCATCACTGTGGTGCAACGTGCGATCCCCTCCAAGGAGTCCTCTCCAGTGTAGTTCCCTCCTCTCGTCTCCTTACGGCCGAAGAAGGTTAGGCCACCTCTACAAGTCTTAACAGGGCATCACCAGCCACCAGTGGAGATCCCCATGGTCGGAGAAGAAGTAACTAGTCTCCCAATCCACAAGACAGAGAAGGGTGAACCTTCAGGTTATGTCATGCTTGCAGGTGTGCGTGGGTGAAGAGGTAGAATTCTCTAGCGGCTTTCTCTGTCGTCCAGAGGACCTCCTGTCAACATAACGGAATCGAGTTTTCACTCAAGACTAGTTGTCACTGCTCAACATCACCATCTCCATGGCGGTAAGATCTCCTGATCCTTCAACATCAGGGTTGAAAGCATAGTCATTCGGGTCCAAAGAGGCTACCACCATGGAGACAAAGTTCCTGGGTTTGCGTACATATATATCTGAGAGGGAAATGCCACAAAAGAGAGAAAGAGAGAAGAGGGATTGACACATGAATAGGGGTTGGGTGTGTCTACACGGTACGAGATCCATGTATATATATAGCTACTCCTTCTCATCCTTTCCTTGTTTGTTTTATTCCTCTCTTCTCCTTGCCCTCCAAGGAATATCCCCAAAAGGTTAGGCATAGTTTACATAAAAACATCCCTCAAATTAGTTTTCCCGTACAACTTGCCAATTCCATCAATTGCTCATCATAAATGTGAGTCCAACACACTCCTTCCTTACATTAATCCTTCCTCTTCCAAAAGTATTAAAAGATTTTTATTTTAACATCAACTAAAACATGGGGAAAAAGAGTAAGACTTAACTCTATATTCATCTTACCTTTTTCTTGTTATTGGTCCCAATATCCAACAAGGCCCATGAAATCAAACATACAAGGCTATTTATCAATGGAATCCACTCAATTAACTTTAATCATACAAATTACATAATCATACATTTATTGGGGAAACTGAATTTCCAACCAAAAGAACCCAAAAAAATTGGGGTTGTAACACTATCCCTCCCTATTTAGGTAGGAATTTCTTGTGCTCTCTTGGTTACCACAATGAGAGAGGACAAAAAATTCAGAGCAACTGATTCTAAATTGTCTATGTTGTGTTCTAGGAAGTCCCAAGTACCCCTCTATTTAAAGGAGGGGTTTGGGTCAGGGTTCCTAGTTTGTGCGAGAATGGAAGAGACCAGAAGATCATGAATTTTCGCAACCTACAAAACTCAAAATGGTCATCTTTCAATAGAGACGATCATTTCACTAATCAAGACAGTTGTTTTTGTCATGTTTCCCAATCACATATGAATTGACAATTTGAATACAATTAATGCTCAACATAACATCAACACTAGTCATTGATGCAATCAAATTTCCCCATGAACCGATCATCTCACTCTCGCAATTCGGTCATCTCACAACCACGAGACAATCGTCTGGCTCTCGTGAGCCGGTCATCTCACAACTACGAGACGCTTGTCTTGCTTATGTGATATGGTTGTCTCGCTCCCTAGTTCAGGAATAACACAACCAATTCAATTGTAATCAACTTGAAACTCCAAAATGCTATCTCAACACTTGATCCAATCATCTAACAATCTAGCCAGCTGATTTTTTGCATGATTTGAGTACCTAATCACTTTAGTAATCAATCCAATCATCATTCATGATTAAACTCCTCTTCTAGATGATTTCTTATGTGTGTGACCCTATAGGTCCCATATTACGTTGGCATTGAATGTCAATAACAACTTATGACATCACAAGAAATGAGAGGTGCCTAGTTACACAACATTGCTACCCAAGTAAATGGGGAACATTGGAGAACAACTTTGAGCATAATCTGCATATGGTATTACAATGTTTGTATAGTTCCTTTGTCATTGATATCCAAATTGAACTCAAGGCGTAGAAAACTCATCCTCTTCAAAATTCATTCTTGTTCCTTGAACAAGAGTAGACTGTCTGAAATATATGTAAGCTTAATATCAAATATTAACTCACATGATCATGTGATTTATTAGTCTCACTAATTAAGAGACCTATGATATCATACTCCTATAGGAGGGACAAATCCCATCTCTATCACTCACAGTTAGTCCCATGTGTCACAATCACCCAATCATCACCTTTATGACAGAACATGTTTCAAGATTGTGTTTGATGATGTCAAAGCATACCGAATGACATGTGATGAGTATAGTGATTTTAGGTCTAAGAACCCTAAAAACCACCATCACTATAACATGTGATTATAACTTACCTAGATAAGGTTTCTATGTCTCACTCTTATGGTGAGTCTGTCTGATACACTGTTCCCTAACATGTATTTGTGTGCTTTGTTTGATATCACCATATCATGACTAATGATATTCTGTCATCAATCAAATGACACTCTGATCTTATGTGTTAATGTTGTCTATCTATCTTCCAAAATAACAATCGATCAGGGACATAATGGGAATGTATATAATCTTAACATTCATATGATATCATTCTGCCAAGTCACATACTTGAATACATATGTCGTTGAGTAATATCATTCTCTATACATTTATTATGTTATTTCAATATCTCATAACTGAACAAAAAAAATAAATTGAAAGCTTGCCTTTTATTATTAATCAAATCACTTTACAAGTTATGAAATTAATTATCATATCATTATCTCTTTGGGCATACATACCAACAGACTCCAACTTGCACTTAGATCCAATCACCCATGAATCTTATCCCGAGTGAGACTAACATGACCATCATGCTTCTATTGTGAAAGTACTTTAGTCAAGGGGTCAGCAATATTGCTCTCAGTTGGTACTCTGCAAATCATTACATCTCCTCATTGTACGATCTGTCGTATGAGATGGAACCACCTTTGTATATGCTTGGAACGATATGGATTCCTTAGCTTGTGCAATAGCTCCATTGTTGTCACAATATAGCTCAATTTTTTTGTTGATTCTTGGAACAACCCCAAGTTCAAAGATGAACTTCTTGATCCATACAACCTCCTTTTCTACATTTGATGCAAGATATACTCAACCTCTACTGTAGTATCAACAAACGTCTCTTTGTTAGATCTCCTCCAAATTACAACTCTGTTGTTTAGGCAAAACACAAATCCTGATTGCAATTTGTAATCATCTTTATCAATTTGGAATCTTGCACAAGTGTAACCTCTTACCACTAGCTCTTACTCTTCACCATAGACCAAGAATTGGTCTTTAGTCCTTCTCAAGTACTTGAGGATGTTCTTGATGGATTTCCAATGAGCATCACCTAAACTTGACTGATATCTTCTCATCATGCTCAAAGCATACGAGATATCAGGACGGGTGCACAACATCTCATACATGATAGATCCAATTTATGATGCATATGGAATCATACTCATGTGCTCCCTTTCTTCACAAGAATGGGGTTGTTGAACTTTCGATATGGAAACACCATGTAGCATGGATAGGTTTCCTCTCTTTGAGTTCTTCATGTTGAACCTCTTCAACACTTTGTCTATGTATGTGCTCTGACTTAGTCCAAGAAGCCTTCTTTATCTATCTCTATAGATATTTATCCCCAAGATGTAGGATTCGTCTCCCAAGTCTTTTATAGAAAATATATTTCCAAGCCATGTATTTACCTTTTATAAAGTAGGGATGTCATTCCCCATCAATAGTATGTCATCCACATACAATATGAGGAATATAACCATGCTCTCACTAACCTTCTTGTACACACAAGGTTCATCTTCATTTTGAACAAAGCCAAACTTTTTAACTGTCTCATTAAAATGAAGATGACAGCTCTAAGATGCTTGCTTCAACCCATAGAATGACTATTGTTGGTTATAGACTTTATTTGCATCCTTTGGATTTATAAAATCCTCAGGTTGTTTCATATACACATCCTCAAGAATATTCCCATTAAGGAATGCGGTTTTAACATCCATCTTCCAAATCTCATAGTCATTTTAAGTTGTAATACCAAGCATGGTCCTGATGGACTTAACCATGGCCACTTGAGAAAATGTTTCTTCATAGTAAACACCTTTAACATGTCTGAAACCCTTTGCAACAAATCTGCCCTTATAGGTTTGTACTTTATCATACATGTTTGTCTTCTTCTTGAAGACCCACTTGCACCCTATGGGTTTTACCCCTTTAGGTGGTTCCACCAAGGTCCATACCTTGTTGGCATACATGTATTCCATCTCAGATCTCATCGCCTCAAGCCATTTCTTAGACTCTGGTCCCCCAATAGCTTCTAGATAGGTTGTTGGCTCATCATCTATGACCAATTCTCCACCTTCCTAAGTCACAAGATATCCAAATCTCTCAAGTTGTTGGCATGTCCTACTAGATCTACAAGGTTCCCGTGTCACATGAGGAATTTGAGATTCCACAACAATTTGAGAGTCTCCTTGTTCCTCACGTACCTCAACTGGTTCAATGTTTTCTTGTTGGTATAGAACCTCTTCGAGTTCTACTTTCCTCCCATTGATTCCTTTGAAAATGAGTTGTTTTTCAAGGAATACAGTCTCTCTGGAAACAAACACTTTGTTGTCATTTGGGTTATACAAGTAGTATCCCTTGGTTTCTTTGGGATATCCAACAAAGTAACATTTATCAGATCTAGGGTCAAGCTTTTCACAAAACATTTTATTGACATAAGCTTCACACCCCCAGATCCTCATAAAAGACTTTTTGGGATGCTTCCCATTCGATATCTCATATGTTGTCTTTTGAACCAATGATGATACTTAGTTAAATGTAAATGCAGAGGTTTCAAGAACATTCTCCTAGAAGGCAGTCGTAAGATCAGAAAAAACTCATCATAGATCACACCATATCTAGCAACGTACGATTCCTTATTTCTGATACACCATTATACTTTGGTGTTCCAGGTGGAGTCCAATGTGATATATACGACGGGATGTTTGAAGGTTCTCAAACTCATGATTCAAATATTCTCCACCTCGATCAGAATGAAGTGCCTTAATACTTTTACCGAGCTAGTTCCATACTTCATTAATGAACTTTTTGAAATTTTCAAGAGTTTCGGACTTATATTTCATCAGGTAAACATAACCATACCTACTGAAATCATCAGTAAAGGTAATGAAGTATTGATATCCACATCTAATAGTTGTTCTAGAAGGGCCACACACATCAGTATGTATGAGTCCTAATAGATCTCTATCCCTCTCACTGTTTCCAGTGAAGGGAGTCTTAGTCATCTTTCCCAACAAATGAGATTCACATGTCTCTATTGATTCAAAATCAAAAGAGTCTAGATAACCATCTTTATGGAGTTTGGATATGCATTTCTCATTTATATGCCCTAGATGACAAAGCCAAAGGTATGTTTAGTTTGAGTCCTTGATTTTTTGTCTTTTGGTATTTATTTTATATAAGCTTACCTATAGATCTATCAAGTATAGACCATAATACATTGGGTCACTACCATAAAAGATCCCATCTTTACTAATAAAACATCTTTCATTCTTAATAAAAAAAGATTGAATCAGTTCTTGTCCAAATAATATATACATATGATGTTCCTATTAATCGCTGGTACATAATAGTGATTCTCTATCTCTATTACTAGCCCACTTGCCCAAGATAACTCATAGATTCCAAATGCACTGGCAGCAACTCTTTCTCTATTAGCAATACACAATTCAACCTCACCTTTCTCTAAAGGTCTACTTTTTTAGATCCTTCACATTTGAGAAAATGTGTGATCTACATCTGGTGTTTAGTACCCATGATGAGGAAGTAGTAAAGTTAATCTCATTTACATATATACCAGAAGTAGATATCTCAATCCCTTGCTTCCTATTCCTAGGTTCCCTTATCCTTCTCCTTATTTTGAGTGCAGAGGACTTGGAGTTCAGCTTAGACACTGAATGCTTCTTATATTTGTCTTTGTCCTTGGTCTCAACTCCACTAATCACCATCACGGATCTGTCCATCTTCATTTGTGCTTTGACACTTATCAAGATGTCAAGCAACTCTGACAGCGTTCTAGCCATGTTACTCAAGTGATAACACTTGATAAACTAGTGATATGATTTAGGCAATGATTGCAAAATCATATTCGTGGCCAACTCTTGGCCTAAAGGAAATCTCAGTCTCTCTAGATTATATGCCCAATCATATTGAGCACATAAGCCTCTATTAGATCTCCCTTTATTAGATTGCATTCAAATAGAGCCTTAGAGACATTATAACTTTCATGATTATCATGTTGTGTATGCAACTCATAGTTCATACAACCCAACATAAGGTTCTTGATGTCTACAACATCATTGACATGCTTCAAAGGAGCATCCGTGTCATTCTTGGGCGAATATGGAGTAGATACTAGCACTGGTGTTTCAAGATCATGCAGAACAATTCTCAAGGTCTTGATCTAGTTATGGAAATAAATCTTGTTTAATTCACCTGATCTCAGTGATTGAGTGTTTTTCATTTGATTATACAAGAGAAAATTTGCATTTGTTAAAAACCCTTTTTTATTTGTTTTTATTTGAAAAATCGATATTAATTTGGTCTTTAACTTACTACCGCTCCCACTATTTTATTCAAATTGATAGCCCTTACTACCAATTCAGTAGATTGTAGTGTACAATCTTCTAATGGGGCAAGATCCATAGTCATCAAATCATGACTCAGATTTGGCTAATCACCCACAACTTGACTATTTAGGTAGGCAACATTTTCCAATTGCATCTGAATGCAACTCTTGGATATATGATATGCACAACTCTTTGCCATAATCATATGCATGCCTCCGGTGCCTAGTCTCACTAAGTTTTCACCAGTTAATTCTGACCCAATAGCAACATGACAAATATGCACCATGCTTTATTCTAACCAACATATCTACCATCACACTTCCATGAGATAGACGGAGCACCATGATTTGTGCAAATCTATGCTTGTTCGATCAAGTTTTTCATGGTGTTGCTAATGGAAGACATTTTAGACTTAATATTTTATTAAGGGATTTTGTATAATACATAGAAATTAACCAATCACCACATATATATAGTATGTATCTTATACATTCTATAACCCACACAAAAATGAAATATACAAAACATAATGGTTATGTCCATTCTAATATAATTCCTTTAAGACACACAGAATTACCACAACCTAGGGTCCACATCTCATGTAGAAACCTATTGTTGAGGAAAATCTATGCTTGCCAATCTAGGTTGATTGGTTCAACCCTTGAATTAGTCATGTCGCCTCTTGGCCGGTCGGTTGGTCTTCACACCGGCTGTCTGGCCATCGGTTCCACCATATTCTAGATCCTCCAGTTACTCAGTTGGATCTACCTTTCGATCGGGTCGGCTCGTCCTCCTTGGTCCTTCTCGATCCTCTAGTCGGTCGACACATCTTTGAGACAAGCGGTTGGCCTAGTGCGTAGCGTCTTGTTCTTTGTGATAACAAGAAAGTAAACTATCCTACTATTACATGATTATAGAGAACCCTTGAGTTACATTTGAGGGGAGCAAAGGTAGAAGAGAATAATACTTTTACAATGGGAAGATAAGGGGCAGGCTTGGTACATAGACCGAGATATAAAACATACAACCACCATGCACAGATAAAGGGTATTGTTCATAACCACGCTAAACATCCACCATCAAAACTTGCTTTTAGGGTGACGTGTGTAATTTGCATATATACCGTATATATACATATATACCATATATATAATATATTCATTTGGGTTCTTATGTGGTGTATAGTTGGACGTGCACATCAAGTTGTTTAAACATTTGCATCGCATGCAATAAAAAAACATGATAAAACCAAAAATCTGATCATATCGATTATCCCAAAACATAATTAATTGATGTGGCTATGATACCACTGTAGGGAAATATGACATCAGATAGGAAGTGGAAACAAAAAATTTACTGACATATTTCCCATTAACCAATGGATCACGTCAATAACTATGTAATGGAAATGATGGTTTAACAAAATATACCTAGTCCTGGAGAAAGTCCAGTGATAATCCTCGTCAATGTAGCTGTGCACTTTTTGGATGGTATCTGTGCAGCTCCTGGTCTTCACCACAGGTGATAGACTCAGACGACATCTACAACAACTACTACATGTATTGTAGGTTGACGGTGCCCTCCTAGAAATGGGAAAAGTCCACCTCTCCTCTAAAGAAGTCCAAACAGAGTAACTAGAACTCCTATCATTCTTCTAGAATGGATAAGAAGCAGTTGTCCATCCCATTGGTATGCTACTCAGCAACCTGATCTCCCACAACAATGATCCTCAGTTGTTCTCTCCCTAGATATCCCTCTGTAGTTGGGTAGGACTTGCTAGGGCTCTCTTGGTTACCAAAACCAGAGAGGACAACAATTGTCAGAGTAGTTGATTCTCAATTGTCTGTGTTTTGTTCTGGGAATCCCCTAGTACCCATCTATTCATAGGATGGGTTTGGATCAGGGTTCCCAATCTGTGTGGGAGTGGAAGAGACCGGAAGATCATGAATTTTTACAGCCTATAAAACTTGAGATGGTTATCTCGCAATTGAGACAGTTGTTTCACATGCAAGATGATTGGTTCGCTAAGTGAGACGGTCATTTTTCCATGTTTCCCAATCGTATATGAATTGAAAATTCGAATACAATCAATGCTCAACATGACATCAACACTGATCCTTGATGCAATTGAATTTTCCATGAACTGGTCGTCTCGCTCTCGTGAGTCAATCATATCATGACAGCAAGAAGTTCATCTCACTATCATGAGTCGGTCATGTTGCTTATGTGAAATGGTCATTTCGCTCCCCAGTTTAGGCAGAAACATAACCAATTCAATTACAATCAACTTGACACTCCAAATGGTCGTCTCAACACTTGAGTCGATCGTCTGGTAGTCTAGTCAGCTGATTCGTTGCATGAATTAAGTACCTAAACACTTTAGTAAGCAATCCAATCATCATTCATGATTAAATTCCTCTTCTACATGAGTTCCTATGTGTGGCCCTATAGGCCCCATATTATGTTGGCAGTGAATGTCCATAACAACTTATGACATCACAAGCAATGAGTGGTGCCTAGTCACACATCATTGCTACCTTAGTAAATGGAAAGTTGGAGAACAACTTCAACCTACAATTTGTGTATGGTATTATAGTGTTTGTATAGTTCCTTTGTCACTGATATCCAGATTGAACTCTAAGTATGGAAAAGTCATCCTTTTCAACATTGAATCTTGTTCCTTGAACTAGAGAAGACTGTGTGTTATATATGTAAGCTCAATATCACATATTGACGCACATGAACATGGGCATGCATTTCTCAGTCTTGCTAATCAAGAGGCCTAGGATATCATAGTCTTGTAGGAGGGACAAATCCCATCGCTATCACTCATAGTCAGTCCACATGTGTCACAGTCACCCAATCATCTCCTTTATGACAACCCATGTTTCAACATTATGTTTGATGATGTCAAAGTGTACCGAACGAAATGTTATGTGTGTAGTGATTTTAGATCTAAGAACCACAAACACCACCATCACTATAAGATGTAATTCTAACTTACCCAGTTAAGGTTTCCATGTATCACTCTTATGGTGGGTCTGCCCGATACGCTATTCTCTAATATGTATCTGTGTGCTTGGTTAGATATCGCCATATCATGAAAAATGATATTCTATCTTCAACCAACTCACACTCTGATCTTGTGTGTTATTGTTGTGTATCTACCTTCCACAATAACAACTGTGAGGGACATAATAAGAATGTGTATACTCTTAACATCTATATGATCTCATTCTTACAAGTCATGTACTTGAAGACATATGTCATTGAGTAATATCATTCTCTAGACATTTATTATTTATTTCATTATCTCATAACTGAACAAATAGAATAAGTTGGAAGCTAGCCTTTAGTATTAATCAAATCATTTACTGGTTATGCCATTACAATCGTCATATGATTGGCTCTCTGGTCATACATACCAACATAGGCCCAGTTTGCAAACTGAGATATAAATAGGAATAAACATCCACACAACCACCATGCTCAGATATCTGGGATATTGGCCCATAATCATACTTCATATTCACAATCAAAACCAACTCTTAGGATGATGCATGTAAATTGCATATATATCATATCATAAATATATTAGTTGGTATGATATGTGGTGTTTAATCATATATGCTCATTAATCATTTAAATATTTGCATTGTATGCAACAAATAAATGATGAAAAAAAATCTAATTATATTGATTAATCCCAAAACATAGTAATTTGATGTGGCTCTGATACCACTATTAGGAAATATGGCTATAGATAGGCAGCAGAAACAAAAAAGTTATCTACCATATTCCCCTTTAATATATGATCACGTCAATAACTATGTAACAGGAAGGATGGTTTATGAGGTCATACCTGGTCTTCGAGAAAGTCCAGTGAGAATTCCCCCCACGATAGAATGTGGCTTTTTTCAAGTCACACCCAGACACCGTCAGGAACAACTCCCGATTGATCACCACAGACAGCAATTGACCTTGTCCCCCATAGTGGAAGGAAATGGGCTCCTCGCCTCTGTAGTACTCCACACAAACCAAGGGGAACTCCTAGAATTCTAGAAGAATAGACAAGAAGGAGTTATCCCTTCTCATTAGTGTACTACCACCAACTTACTCTCCCACAATTAGTCTCACTTTCTATCCATCCCTTTATTGGGTAGGGCTACCACAACTAGAGAAGACAATATTTGTTAGAGCTAATTGATATATCTGAAAAGCCCCCACCCCTCTATTTATAGGAGGGTTGGGATCAAGGTTCCCATTCTGAGTGGGAGTGGAAGGGGATGGAATTTCATGAATTTTTGTATCATGCGATCGGTAAAACGATTGGTTGATAGGTGAACCGATCGCTTGGCATGTGAACCGATCACTTCAACTCTTGAACTGATTCTTTCATCATGTTTTCAATCGCAATTGTGTTGGCCATTAATATCTAATTAATGCATAACATGACATCAACACTAATCATTGATGTTATCGAATTGATCGATGAACTGGGTGGTTCATCATATGAATTGGCCATTTGGGACCTTGAGCCGATTGGTTCACCCAATGAACTGGTCGCTTCATGCCACAGTTCAATCAGTGTTCAGCCAAATCAATTTCAATCAACCAGACACTCCAGTTGATCATATCAACACTTGAAGTGGTCAGTTTAGATCTTTTCAGTCAATTTTTGTTTAAATCAAATACCTACACACTTTAGTAATCAAGTGAAAAATCATTCATGAACAAAATTATATTCCAAGTGTATCCTATGTGTGTGACCCTATAGTTCCAAGTTACTTTGGCAGTGAATGTCCATAACTAATTTATGACATCACAAGCAATGAGCGGTATCTAACAACACATCATTCCTACCCAAGTAATTGGGAAAGTTGAAGAACAACTTCAACCTACAATTTGTGATTGATGTTACATTGTTTGTATAGTTCTTTTGTCATGGATATCTAGATTGAACTTGAGGCATGGAATTGTCATCATCTACTACATCTAATCTGTGTTCCTTGAACTAGAACAAACTGTCTGAGATATATGTAAGATTAATATCACATATTGACTCACATGACCATGGCCATGCATTCCTCAGTCTCACATATCATGTGGCCATGATATCAAACTCATGTAGGAGGGACAAATCCCATCTACATCACTCACAATAATTCCCATGTGTCACAATGCATTTGATCATCACCTTTATGGCAACCCTTATATAAGGCCATAGTAGATGATGTCAAAGTACACCGAATGACATGTGATGAGTGATTTTAGGTCCAAGAATCACAATCACCGCCAACACTGTCAGAGATGATTCTGACAACCATGTATTGGTTTGTATGTGTCACTCTCGTGGTGGGTCTATCTAATACATTGTTCTCTAACAAATATCTATGTGTTTGATTTGATGTCATATATCATGACTGATGAGAATTTGTCATCAACCAACACACTCTAGTCTTTTGTGTTATTGTTGTCAATTAACCTTCCACAATAACAATAGGCTAGGGACATAAAAAGAATGTATATACTCTCGACATCCATATGATCTCATTGTTCAGGTCATCAACCTGAAGATATATGTCATTGAGTGATATAATTCTATAGACATTTAATATGTTACATCATTATCACATAACTGAATAAAACATAATAAATTTCCTTAAGTGAATAAAACTACTATGCTAGAAGAGATATTTGGAGATCACTTGTACATCTTTATTCTATGATTGGAGATCAGAAGTGAGAGATTCTAGAGTATTTTAATATGATCAGAAACCACAACGAGAAGAAAGGACTTGGGGATGTTTATCTTAACAACATTAATGAGTTCAATGAGTGGATAATTGATATAAATTTAACTGATATTCCTTTTGAAGGTAGAAAGTTTACTTGGGTCAATAAGTAGAAAAGAGTGCCTACCACATGGGAGAGATTGGACATGGGTTTTGTCAATCAGGTTTGGCTAGAAAAAACTCCTTCGACACTGACCTATCACCTTATGTGTTTCAGTGTTTCAGATCATTATCATGTTCTTATTTCTTTTGGTGATGACGTTGGTG
Source organism: Alisma plantago-aquatica (assembly GCA_963693085.1). Classification (NCBI taxonomy): domain Eukaryota; kingdom Viridiplantae; phylum Streptophyta; class Magnoliopsida; order Alismatales; family Alismataceae; genus Alisma; species Alisma plantago-aquatica. The sequence continues at coordinate 77,122,649 of OY856413.1, read as the reverse complement.
GTGGTTTGTGCAGCCCATGCCTTTCCATTTTCTTGATAGGTGAATTTCACAAAAAGATTGCATGGACATAATTAATAGAGGTTGGGACATGGATGAATGGGTTGGCCCCTCTTTCCTTTTATTTGGTAAGGTCAAGAATATCAGGAAATGTCTTAAACTGTGGAGTAAAGAAACCTTTGGTAACCTGGCTCAAAGAAAGAAAGACATCGAAGATGTGATACACACTCCGAAGATATCTTTTGATGATTCCCCAAGTGTTGAAAATGAACTTTTGCTCATTGAGGCTGAGAGAGAGTTATCTAACATCTTAGAGCATGAGGAGTCCTTGGTCAGGGTAAAAGAAAATGTTTTTTGGCTCGACGATGAATATTGGAATTACACAAGATTCTATAATGCTATGGATAAGAGCAGTTGGAAGAGACATGCATCTTGTATATATGCATAAATGGTGGCCCCACACCATTGGTCAGCCGACCATGGCAATTGTTGTTTTGGATTATTACAAGGAATTCTATAGTGTCCCAAACCAAAGGGACTCCACTCTTCACAACTCTTTTCTTGATATCATCCCCTCACTACTGGTGATGAGAACTTTACTCTTCCAAAAGCTCCTTATGTGGAATAGATAGTCTCTATGCTTAAGATGATGGATCTTGATGCTATGCCTGGTCCAGATGGGTTTTCTACAAAGTTCTACTTAGGAGTCTGAGATATTATCCAAACGTATTACATGTAGTTAAATGAGCTTTTCTTTAAAGGAAACACTTGACACCATAGTCTCTTCTGATGGTGTGTCACCTTCATACCAAATACATATCCACTACAAGAGCTCACAAAGGACTTCAACCAAATTTCCATCGAAAATGTGTCTCTTAGAATTTTGGCTAGAATTATTTCAAATCATATGGCTTCTATCATCTTGTGCCTTATATTGAAAGAACAAGGGGCTTATGTGAGAGGAAGAGACATTTTTCACAACATCAGACTGACAAAGGAGCTTATGCATGACCTATATAAAGGATATACATCCTGCTGCAATCTGATCATCAAGTATGATGTGAAAAAATCCTATGACTTGGTAGATTGGTCATTCTTGCATCGTGTCCTTCGGATATTTGGCATGATCAAAGACCTCATTAGACTTTGCATTAGCTTCTTCACAAATGTTTGGATAAGTGTGTCTATTAACAATTGCACTGTGGGTTTCTTCAAGATGTCAAAAGGCTTGAAGTAAGGGAACCCACTATCACCCTTCTTATTCATCCTTTTTGAAGAAACTCTTTGTCAAAAGATCAAGAAAGATAGGAGGATAGAGTGATTGATAGATTCAAGACTAGAGGGAGAGGGGACACACCAATCATCCTTATGTATGCAGATGATGCTATTCTTTTCTCTATAGCTTCGAGTCGGTCTATTGATAACCTTGTAGATATCATTGATTCCTATGAGGTAGTATCAAAATAGAAAGTTAACAAAGCCAAGTCAGGCTTCATGGGTGGCACTTATGACCCTACCCTTTTATAGAATATTGCGAGTAGACTCTAAGTTCCTCTCCTCAAGGAATCTTTTTGTTATCTTGGTATCCTGGTTATTAAAGCAAGAGATAGGATTCATCACTATGATTCACTACTGGAGAAAATCAAAACTAAAGTCATAGTGTAAAAAAGCAAACTTACTCTCTTTTACTAGATGAAAAGTTTTCATCGAGCATACCTTATCTGTCGTCAGTCTGTATAGTATGGCAGCAATTGGTACCATGCTAGAGTCATCAAGAAGATAAACCACATGTTCTCATCCTTTCTGTGGTGCGCTAGAGACGCCCTTAGCGGAAGGGATTGGGTTGCTTCGGACAGAGTGGCGTTACCAGAATATTTGGGGGTGTAGAGGTGACCTCTCTTCAAGTCACTTCTAAAGCATATTGTATGAAGGCTTGTTGGGAAATCCTCACTGGAAATTTCATATATATATATATATATATATATATATGTGTGTGTGTGTGTGTGTGTGTGTGTGTGTACTTATACATATATACGTGTATGTATAAATAAGATAGATATTGGGTGAAGTTTTGTAGATAGAAGTACAACAACTCATACTTCAACCATAGCAGTTTGTACTCGTATCATCTGAAGATGGGAAGCTTTGCATCCCCTTTCTGGAAGAAGTTCTGGAGATTCTTTTTGACTGTGATCCCTCATTGCTCTTAGATTACGGGAAGAGGTAATATTTCTTCGTGGTATCATGTTTGGTGCAACCAATCGCTTTCCACTTATGCCATGAACTAGGCAGACGCAAGCCTTGATTTCAGAGTATCAGATTTTTTGGATGGATGGGTCGGGATGGGACTGGGTCACCCTTACGCACATCATCAATGAGGAATGGATCAAAATTATGTGTGACTCACTTGTAGTGGTTTATAAAGATGAAGATATCCTCAATTGGCATCACACCAGATACGGTGATTTCTCTTTGAAGTCAGCCAAATAGTTGATTGTGAGTAGCAAGATTGACATCAATCAGTACAAGCCATGATATTGTCACTTGACTGCCTCTATCCCCCTGATTTTAAAGGTGATTCACCGAGTAGTTCCTACTAATAATAATGTTAAAAGATGTTACATCCTATAGCATCCTCGGGTAACGGTTGCATTAACCCTACCAATGAATATGTGGAGCAATTAGACGACAATTTTTTGTGGTGTTGCATGGATACGATCCTACATAAGGAGTATTCCTAGAATGAATCTGATCTAATACATTTCTTCAAATATTGGGAGAAGGATCACACTACATCTAGACTTTACGAGTGATTGTTATCTTGCCTTATTCCCCTCATTTTCTAGGAAATTTGGAAGCATAGATGTTGTTGTAGATATGATAATAAATGGATAAATCTACTACTACTGTGGGACCATATTGTGAACAGAACCAATCGCAAGCTCAACAGTAAAGTCTTCAAAAAGCTTGAACATCCCATTTTATACACTACTCTACAAGACAACAACTTTGTGATCCCAAGACTCAAGATACAATGTGTAGTCCTCGTCAAGTGGGAACCACTAGATATGATTAATCTAGAGATGACTTTAACAATAGGGAAATATATGCATCTAGATGAGGAATACAAGAATTGGATGGAGCTTTATTTGCTTTACTTATCTTGTTATCCTAGACTAGTTTTGTGACACATACCTTGTTTTCATTCCCCTTTTGTTGGTTGCTTTCCCAACCACCCAGGTGCTGGTCTGAGCAAGGAGAAGGACAAGTTTGAAGGAAGTCATCTCAGGAGTAGATCTTAAGCTATATGAAAGGATGTCTAGGTTGCTATAGCTAGATCCTTTTCTCTTATCTTTTTCTTTTGGGAACAATCATGTAATGAATAATGAAAGCCATGTAATAGGCTTAGTACTTTTATTTCCGCTGCTATTGACATTTTATAATGTATCTGGTGCATGCTTATTTACTTGGAACATTATACATGCATCCCTTAGTATCTTTTGTCTTTCTAAAAGATGAGTGTTTTGCACTTCCTTTATTTTTTAGTAAGGAGGTGATCTCGCCTCTTTACAACATGGTATCAGAGTCTTTTGGCAACTATTAGGACATGAAGTTGAAGCAAAGGTGTCTAGAATGGATCAAGGTTTTGGGGGCTGGCAATATTTTCCTCTGCACCACTAGTTTGGTTTACGAGGACTCCCGTGCCCATATGATATCGGCCTGGCCTAAGGTGATACGAATTGCCAAAAATAGTATGCTTTTAGGCAATAGAATTCTAGATATTCTTTTCTCGTCTATGTTTCTATTCTTTTCTCATCTATGATTCAACTACTCATGGGAACTTAATATGTTAACCCTACCTTTCAAGATAGGTGACTTTTTTGATAGCAGGAACAAGGGAAAGGAGTCGAACCATGATGACTCCAATGTGGGAAACACTCTTAGGACTCCTATCAGCCATAGTGTCATCAACCCTACTACTCCGGGCACCCCCTCCTTCACACAGGAGTAAGAGTTGGCAATGTTGTGCTAGTTTCTCTCCACCATGATGGAGCAACTCCACACAGTGGCTTCCAATGCCAACAAGTCAAGGGATTTCACCCTCACTAACTTCGTAAAGATGCAGCTACCCTACTTTAAGGGTGAAAGTGAACACAACATGCTGGATAAAGCTGATGACTAGGTTTTGGCTTTGGATCAGACCTTCAAGGGTATGGCATGTCCTCCTCACCAGAAGTTTCGGTTCACGACGTATGTGCTGGATAGACTGACACATGTCTGGTGGAATGGTGTCGCTTGCACTCGAGACACCTCTGCCATGGAGTGGGACCAGTTCCTGAAGCTCTTCAGGGAGAAGTACATCTGTCCCACCTTCTTGAGGAAGAAGGAAGCCTAGTTATACAACCTCAGGAAGGGAAGCATGAGTGTGGCCGACTATATCCAACAATTCCTACTTCTGGAACTCTACGCCACCAACCTTGGAGTCGAGAGAAGGGCAACGTTGTTCTTGGAGGTCCTGAACTACTAGGTGGACCAAAGTCTGGTTCCGCAGCTTCCACTCACCTTTCAAGAGATGGTGGATAAGGCCCTGGTCATCGAGTCCTACCTAGGATTCCAATCCTATGGACACAATAATGGCTACAACAACAACAAGAGGAAGAACCTTACCCAGAATGGGAATTGTGGACATGATCGGTGCAATAAGTGCTCTCACCACCATCCTCCAGAGAGATGTCCTGCCAACAATGCACCTGCTCATTGAGACAACCGGCCTCCTCTGACTTGCTACGAGTGTGGCCAAGTTGGGCATATCCGACTACTCTGCCCCCATTTCCAGCAGGGACAAGAATAATGCCCAACAACCAAGGAAGAATCCACCTCTACGGAATAATAACAGCAACAAAAACCAGAACCTGAGGTGGCCGGTAGTGGACAGGCGAAACGGGAGAGTGTTTGCTCTCAATTCTGAGGAAGCAGGCAAAGATAATGAAGTTATTGAAGGTACCTTGCATCTTAATATGCATCCTATAAATGCACTATTTGATTCTGGCTCATCCAATACCTTTATATTCTATCAGCTTGCTTCTATGTTAGAAATAGAATCTAAGTATATGGATCATATATTAGATGCAAAAAAAACCTAATGGTAAGATCTTCTCTTCGTATCTCCAAACTCTGATCATGGACCTTTGTATATCTGGTATAATGTTTCCCTCGGATTTCATCTTGCTCAACATGACCGCCTTTGATGTCATCCTAGGAATGGATTGGTTGAAGAGGTACAAAGCTATTTTGTTTTGTGAAGAATCAAAGGTTAGTTTGTCACATCTTGTTGAGGGAAGATTGTGTGTCAAGGGTAGGAAGCAAGAGGATCTGCAATTTGTTATCTTTGCCATCAAAGATGAAAGGCTAGTCACATAAGGGTGTAGAGCTTTCTTAGCCTCTATAGTGCTCGAGGCGACACCTTCTTCTCTCGACCACATAGATGCGGTGAAGGACTTCCTAGACATCTTTCCCAAGGAGTTACCCAGTTTTCCACCAACTCGCGAGGTGTTCTCCATCGAGCTTGTACCCGAAACCTCACCAATATCGAAGCTGCCTTACCGCTTGGCCCCTACTGAGCTTATTGAACTGAAGAAGCAGCTAGAAGAACTTCTCAACATGGAATTCATCCTCCCCAGTGTTTCACCTTGGGGAGCCCATGTCCTGTTCGTGAAGAAGAAGGATGGTTCAATGCGGATGTGTATGGACTACCGCATTCTTAACCAAGTGATAGTGAAGAATCATTATCCTTTGCCTCACACCGACAACTTGTTCGACCATCTAAAGTCAGCCACTATGTTCTCTAATATGGATCTATGAAGTGGCTACCACCATATGCGCGTGAAGGATGAAGATGTCCCACAAACAACATTCAGAACTCACTATGGGCATTACAAATTCATGGTCATGCCTTCGGCTTGGCAAATGCCCCTGCTGCCTTCATGGACTTGATGAACTGAGTTTTTGGCCCATAACTTGACAAGTTTGTGGTGATGTTTATTGATGATGTTTTGGTTTATTCCGAGATGTTAGAACAATATTGCAAGCATCTATGAATTGTACTCAACACACTATGAGAAAATCAACTCTATGCAAAATTCTCAAAGTGTGAGTTCTGGATAAAGGAAGTGATGTTTCTGGGTCACGTGATTTCTGCCAGACATATAGCTATTGATCCTACAAAGGTAGAAGTTGTGACCAAGTGGAAAGCTCGAAAGAATCCCTCAGAGATATGTAGTTTCCTCGGCTTATCAGGTTACTATCAAAGGTTTATAAATAGCTTCTCTGAGTTGGCCTTACCTTTAACCAAGTTGACGTGAAAGGAGGTCAAGTTCTCTTGGACACCAGAATGTGAGAACAGTTTCCAAAAGCTGAAGGAGTGTTTGACTTCTGCTCCCCTTCTTGCCTTGCCTGTTAAAGGTATACCCTATGTCATCTACATTGATGCTTCTAAACAAGGCTTAGGGTGTGTTTTGATGCAAGACAAAAAGGTGATCGCCTATGCTTCCCGCCATTTGAAACTGAATGAAGCTAATTGGCCTACACATGATTTAGAGCTTGCTACCATCGTTCATGCTCTAAAAATCTGGCGACATTATCTCTATTGTGTGAAGTTTGAAGTTTTCTCTGACCATAAAAGCTTGAGGTACCTATTGACACGGAAGCTTTTGAATCTACAACAATGAAGGTGGATGGAATATCTCAAATATTATGACTTCACCATCACCTATCATCCCAATAAAGCAAACATCGTAGTTGATGCTTTAAGTCGCAAGAAGAATGTCGTTTGTGCTGCTCTGATATGTTCAGTGTGGGAAAATCTCGAATATGTGATTAGTTGGTGACCTCAACCTGTCGATTCAGTAGACAAAGACAAGTTGTGTGTCCATGTGGTTTGAAATTTCCACAAATACATTAGATTAGCATTCAGGTTCTAGATCACAAGCAACAATGTGTATGAAGCATTCTTGCAAGGCTGCATTGTAGTGGTGAAGACACTTTATGATTAAAATCTTGCAATGTCCTCAATAGAGATTGATGATAAGTGTATCGTTTATTGTGTATGGGGTAATGATCCTACCTATGGTGCCTAACCGTGTGGATTAGGGAGTTTAAAATCCTAGTGGTAGAGAGGTATACCTTTGATTTCTTCTGTTATAGTTTGGTGAATTTACTTTCGAGGGAGCAAGGAACTTGGGGTAGTGACAGAGAAGAGCACTATGTGATAAGTGAGTCAGCATTGTTGCCGATGAGATTCAGAGCACTTGCCATTTTGGACAGAAGAGGTATACCTTACATAGGTAATGAATGGATAGATACTTAACTCTCGCATAGACAAACAAATAAACTTTTCTTGTTTCCATATGGGTTGTGTGGTATGTTTGTTCCTTTCTTTGGGGATTTTGGATTTTTGGTTGAGTCAACCGTTGTTTTGAATGGAGATGTAAATCCTTTTTTATCAGTTTCTCATACACTATGAGGGTAGGATGAATAATATTGCCTCATGGCTTAAAAAAATACTATTATCCAAATAATTTAAAAGATATACCATTACAATCATTATATGATTTGCTCTGAGGAAATACACACCAAGAAAGGAAACGTGAGCTTCCAGTCTCAACATTAAAAACAAAAAAGATGTTGTGCCCAATGGTAATGGATGCTAAGAAGATAGATCATGTTTGAATGACTATGTATTGTTTCAAAAGGACTATATCAATCCGAAAGAAGCTCTAAAATGTGGAAGGATGACATTGGGTAAGATCAAGATTGGCTCTCCTAACAAGGTGGTGTGGTATCTACCTATAATACCATGGTTTTACACTTGTTTGCAAATATTGTAGATCCACAAATTTATTTGGCATGCAGAGGTAAAGAAAAACAATGATTGTATGCTAAGACATGTGTCTGATTCTCCACAATGAAAGAAAATTGATTTATTGTATCCTAAATTTGGGGAAGAAGCCTAGAATTTAAGACTTGGACTTTGTATAGATGGGATGAATCCATATGGAACATTAAGCAGCCAACATATCACTTGGCATGCCATGATTATTATATTCAATCTTCTTTGTGTTTGCCTATGAAGACTAAATATGTCATGTTGTCCTAGCTTATTTTAGGCCTCAAACAACCTAGAAATTATATTAATGTTTACCTTGAACCTCTTATTGATGACCTAAAGAAACTCTAGGGAGAAGGTGTGATGATTTATGATGATTTGTGTGGAGAGATGTTTCAATTACGTGCTATGTTGTTTTGCACTATTAATGACTTTCTAGTTTATGGGAACTAGTTTGGACACAACATGAAAGGAACCAAGGCATGTCCTGCGTGGTGAGGAAAATATGATCCATCCAAATAAAACATGGTGGTAAGAATATATATCTTGGTCATTGAAGGCTTCTACCAAAGGTGCATCCTTACAAAAATTTGTGCAAAACATTCAATGGATCAACTGAGGAATGGAGTGCCCCTAAACCTATGTAACGACCTCACTTTTAGCATCCCCCAATTAAGGATAGACCTTCAAGTTGAGAGCCATTACCTATATTCCCAAGGTTCCAGATTAGTCAAATAACAAATAATAGAAAATAATTATAATTAGATTTCAAATATTCTTTACATACTGTATAATGATATACCTCATGGAATTAATACCTATTGAGAAGAAGCATCATATATCTAGTCCTCCTTTGTATAGCTTTAAAACCTTTGTTGTCTTTCATCTTATTCTTCATGTCTTTTATCATGTGAAACATATACCTAAAATGTCGACAAACAAAATGTTGTCAGCATATTACTATACTATGTCTGTGAGGTGCAACCACAATGTGTGTAACTAACATGATCACATAATAAGCATCAAATATTTCAAATAAGAACTGACATATTCTTTGCATATTCTACCCTTACTGGATATATTATCTTGAGTGTGATCACTGTCCCCTCCAAGGCTCTTGTGAATCACCCCTTGATATATGTCAGCCTAGGATTTAGAATATTATCATTTACTTATGTGATATTCATATTGGCATTATAGTGGAACAATAAATAAATAAAAACCAACATTTTATTTATCAAATCAGTCCTCAAATATTGTGTAGAAAACACCAGCAAACTATATTTTGAGTAGTCATAATCGTAACCACGTACCTCATTGGTGAGCCATGCTGATTATTCAATTATACTTCAAGTATATTGCCCAATCAAGCAAGAAAAACAAGTAATCATGATGCAATCAACATAATGTAAATTCTAAAGTGTCACCAATCACATTAATCACATTAAACACTACTCAGGTCCTATTCTAGGGCTTGGGTCCTCTTGGTGTCATGTTATCATTCGAGTCATGATTGGATACCTAGATTCCCATGTCCATTGAACTATAGACTCAAGAAACCTATTTCATATTAGGTGGTTCCATGATTATCAAATATACCATATCCTTTTATTATGAACACTTAGATCATCTAAATTCATTAAAAGCTTAGCAAGTTAAGATCTTTAACCCTAAATCTCCATATGCATGATTATTCATGTTAGCCATCCTAATTAGTACCATTATGATTGTGATCATGTTAGATTATCTTCATGTTAAGAAATAACGGTTAAAAACTCAAAATGACCAGATTCACTATGTTAAGCATCACAATCATCAAAACTAGGGTGTTAACATGATAATCACTACTTTTCACATATTGGCACTAATTTTAAAAAGGAAGCTAATCAGGCTTTAAGAATATTTTATTTGTGTCCCTCTCATTTTTATGATCATTTTGATATATATTTTTGCCATATTTAGATTAGCCAATTAATTTCTATGATTTTTGCAAAGAAAACTTACCTAGGACATATGAAAGTGTGACACCTCAGTGAAATACATTTTACATGTCATTTAACCCAACCACCTATTACTAATCCACAAAATGACTAAACACCCTCATGCAGTGACCATGTTTGATCATGTGGATCGGGGAAGTTTAGTCCTTTACTTCCCTAGCTCGTCTTCTTTACGATGCAGCTCCGTCACAAGGTTAGCCCTTGGGGAATCTGGGTGAGCGACTTCTGTTGCTTCATTCAAGGGCACTAAGCCCTCAGCTAAACTGAGTTAGACACAGCCAGGTGCGTGGTAGGGTCTACGGCAGTTGTAAAATAGGAGATAACTAGGTCACTACTAGATGGGACACTATAGGTCTATAAAGGAAAATAAAAGTCAAGGATCATATTTTGACGTCCTATGTGCAAACCTGGAGGCAAGTAACCTCATCAGAGTCTTCAACTATCCTATCGCCCCTTGGGCCTCAAGGAACTCTACTGCATCCTCTACCTTATGTGCCCACACCTCTTGTGGGAGACACTCCACTACCGCCCGAGCCATAGGGTGTCTGGCCTCTCCTGTCATTTGAGTGTGAGTGCGTCACCCCTCAAAGCGTGCACCACTACACCCAACTTACCCTCATTGTTGTCCAGGAGACACCATCCCTAGAAGCTTCTAAACATTGATAGGGAGTCATTTCCTCCCCTTCTTTGTCTCCTCATCAGCCTAGATATCAAGCTATCCTTAAGACTTTCACCTCCTTCACCCCAGAGCGAGTCCTTATCTAAGTCCCAGAAGAAACCCTAGACGAAGAGGAAGATGAAGAAGAAGATGGGGAAGGGAAGTGTTCCATGAGATGGATGGTATCCTCTCCCTTTTATTGCATACTTTTTGAGTCTCTCCACTAAATTTTCATCTTTGATATTGGTCCCCCATAAGACCTGCCAAATTTCTTTTTTGCTTGCCTCCTATTGGCCTCCTAGCCATGAATATGAGAAATATGGCTCCTATAACAATTTCCTTTTGCTTCTTACTTCCCTTATTAAACTTTCTCTATCTCTCTATTTATTGTATAAGGCAACGTGCTTAAGGATAAAGGCATGTATAAATTCCTTTCATTTATTTAACAAGCACACATGCCAGAAAGATGATTAATCTTATTATTCTAGGAATAATAACATTAGAGAAATTACAAATCAATTTATTTATAGAATTCAATTTTACTAAAAATTGAAGATATAACAATGTATGTTAGGAGAGGATGTTTATGCGATCGTAATAAACATTTTAAATCATTTTGGTAGGAGAACATCTACTACTCTCATAGGTGAAAAGTCTTTATTCGAAAAGAGGTCGATATTTTGCAATCTTCCTTATTGGAGTTCTTTGATAGTTTGACATTGTATTGATGTCATGCATGTTGAGAAAAATTATTTGTGATAACACTATTAGTACTCTATTGAATATACTTGGTAAGACTAAAGATGGCATCAAATCTAGAATGGACCTATGTGAACTGGGTATAAGGAATGAATTCACTACACAACTTACCAAGGATCGTCGCAGATATTTACCTCTTGTTTGTTACACCTTGTCTACACATGAGAGGATAACTTTTTATGAGTGATTGATTAATGTTAAGCTACCATAGGGATACTCAACCACTATTTGTATATTGGTATCAATGAAGGATCTGAAGATAATAGGTCTTTAAAATCATGATTGTCACATTCTCATGCAACATATATTGCATGTGGCTATTCGATCTATCCTAAGCATATAAGGTTTCGAATCACTAGGATTTGCTTCTTCTTCAGCACTCTATGTATAAAAGTAATTGATTTTGAGATTCTAGATAAGTTGCAAAGAGAAGTGGTTGTTACCATGTGCTAGGGAGGTTATGAACTTTTGCAATGACTTTTTGAGTTGCAACGAAATTCCTGCTAATGTTTTGAATCCTGACATTTGTTCCAGGAAAGGTATTTTAGGAGAACGATAGATAAATAGTACGTATGAGTAACGGGAAGAAGCACACTTGTATGTTTTACACAATATTGTCGATGAGGGTATTTATATCACCAAACACACCAACGATCTCAAGATAAGTTATGCCTGAGACAATTCAATGTGGCTTGCTAGAGATCATAATCAGACATTTATTAGGTGGTTTGAAGAGAAAGTATTGAATAAACTATCTCAAACACCAAATAATGTTATAGACACCATTAAATGCCTTGCATATAAGCCAAATATTCACATTAAATCTTATGAAGGGTTTGAAATAAATGGATTTTCATACTACACAAACCATCAAGATGATAAGAGTGTCATCCAAAATAGTCGAGTCACCCTTCGGGCATCTTCATTTTATTTTTCTACTTCCAAGGATTAGAGTCCATGTGAAGGAAAGATGTCTTATTATGGTGTCATTAAATCATATGGGAAAAATACTACAAAATGTTTGGAGTTTCATTAATAAGGCATAAGTGGGCTAATAGCAAGAAAGGAGTTGTAGTTGACGAACTTGGTTTCATAATAGTGAATTTTTAGTGGACATGTGAGAAGGATTAACCATTCATCATGGCATCACATGAAAAATAGGTATTCTATATCAAAAATACTACAAAATAAAATTAGTATGTTGTTCTTCATGGGAAAAGACAGTTCATTTAAGTTCCTATTGATGAAGAAGAGTACTATGACAAGTATGATGACTCTAGTCCATTCTCTATGGGCTTATCAAGTGTAAATGTTCAATCTAATACTGATGACTATACATGTGAAGATCATGCAGAAGGGATATTAGTTTAATGTATGCTACATGTAATATTTAATATGCTATTTGTGTTATATAATCGATTTATGTTTTTCATATGTGATCTAACTCTTTAATATGTGATCAGACTTTTTAATATGTGATCTGAATTTTTCATATGAGGTCTGACTTTTTCATATGTGGTCTGACTTTTTGTATGTTATCTGATTTTTTTCATATGTATACATTTGATTTTATAGATGGCATATGACTAGGAGAACAATGATCCCGAGCATCGGGATCTTAAGTGTGAGGATTCTATTGAGCATCCTGACTAGGGTGATGACGGTGTTGATCAATCAAAACTTAAGATAGGGATAACTTTGATTAAAATTGTCACAAATAGGGAAGGGAAGAAGGGAGTCGCTGAATTTAATGAAGTGGGCACATCGATTACTAAAGAGCCTTACTCACATGTCTCCAATCCTCAATACAGAGAGGCACTTTACTTTGAGCAAGGACTCCACAGTTGTTGATAAACCAATAGAAACCTCATCTGGAGGGAGTTAGAGATGATATAAATGCATTTAATTTTTTATAGTCTTTTCCTATTCTCTCTTTTCACATTCCATAAAAGTATCGAATGTTGAACCTTTATAGGACCAATATGAGCTTGATGAAAAGTTTCATCACAAGTTTTTTATGTAGCTCATCAGGAGAAGACATAGAGATTAGTGGAAAATTCTCACAAGAGACTATATTTTTGGAGACAAAAAGGATAAGGACCCAACTATATAGTGAGCCTATCTTGATAAAAAAGATTGGCTAGAGTTTGTTGAGTAGAGAAAAATAGATTCGTTTCAAGGTATTGAATTAATTACATTTTTATGATATATTATGATTAACTAACAATACTTCTTACTGAATTAATCAGGCCATTCATGATGCTAAAAAAGAAAGGTGTGACAAGAATGTGCACAAATACAGATTGGGTTCAGGTGGTTATATTAAACGCCTCCAGTTGAGAGAGTAAGAGCAAGGGCTTTCTACTTCTACCCCATCCACTACTAAGCTTCTAGTGATTTTGGGTGGTTTCCTCCCTATTTTGAGTGCATCGATAAGAGGAAAAACAAATTCAAAGAAATCCCCATCCAAGAAACCCAGGGGGTGGCTTCAAAATTGGAAAATTTTGTGCTCTCACAATATGCCCATGTTCTTTTTTCACTGTATTATTAAGTTTTACTAATTAGTTGGTTTTGATGATGAATAGTTAGTTGGGCGAACAAACAAAGGAGGGAAGTTCACCCCTTGAAACACCCACGATGAATTGATACTTGCTCTAGAGACAGAAGAGCACCTTGGATGTGTTAGGGAAACTGGAGCAGGGTTTGGGGTAATGTCTGTTTTGGCACAATTCAATAAAAGTACAAATCTATTAAGAAAGGTGGAATCGACTGGGAGGAGATGTGAAGATTGATAGCTACAACCTTGGATGAGTTTAAGGTTTCTCAAGCGGCACAAGCTCCTCTAGAAGTCAAGGAACTTGTACCCCAGCACATGCCAAAAGAGTGTATCTGGAGTAGTCCTTCAGACCTGCATGGTACGGCATGGGTAAGATTCAATTTAAGTCAATTTATATATACATTATGATAAAATAATCCCTCAAGTCAATATATATGTGTGTGTCAATCTGAAGTTTGTGTTCATAAAATTGTAGGTGGCTAGACAATTTTGTCTTGCCATCGATGTTCCATGATACAACATCGTGGCAGATGTTGAGGCCTACTCACTTGTTGATGTAGTTCATGGTATTCTCCTTCCCACTGATCATGTTCATGTGAATGTCATACATGTTGTTCCGACATGAAGAGACGCACCTCTCCCATACGAGCACTTGGATGCCACCACAGTCAGAGAGGTACAAGGAGGCTTTACTAGGTGGCCTAAGTGACTCATTGTATTTCTTGAGGTATGACAAATGCATTTTGGGATTTATATAAATAATTCAAAGCTAATATGAGAATACATGTATGCAGCTCACAATATCTAAGAAGCCCCCTAGGGGTTTGAAGCCTCCACCCTCACATTTTATTCCACAGGAGTTGTTTGAATCCTTAGGACCTAACTACATTGACAATATGGTAAGAAAAACATAGAGAAATTAGATACCATGGTGATCGACCTTTGAGAGGAGGTAGTAGGTATCAATCGTGACACTATTATAGTGTTGACAGATGTTCCAGAGCTATTTCAATATTTATCGTTGAACACATCAATGATAGAACTTTGGATACAATGAGTCTGAATACCCTTTCATATGTGAAGAATACATATTTAAAAAAAATCATATATATTAACTGATTTTCATATATATATATATATATATATATATATATATATATATATATATATATATATATATATATATATATATATATATATATATATATATATATATATATTTCGGTCATTTGTACTATGAGGATGCTGAGTTCAGAATATCAAATGTGGTATTTCTAATGTCGTCAATGATTAGTGATATACTTAGAGATCTGAGTGGATCAAAGACTATGTGAGTCCCATGATGAAGGTTTTTGGTGTTTCCAGGACCATGATCATAGCTCCCTTCAATGTTGTGTAAGTTTTGGGCTTGTTGTTTATATGTCTAACATATGAATATAATTTGTTGTGGAAATTACTTTTTATTTTATGTGCCTACTATTAACTCAAAAAATAAGCATTGGTAGTTGTTAATGATTGTTCCTGGGAGTTGGAATGTGTATTTCTTTGATCCTTCAAGTATAAAAATGATACCAAATGAGGTTCACCCAATAAAATTGGTGATTCACGTGTAAGTATAGTTTTTTTACTCAATATATTTGTTAATGTTTGCACCATATGGCAGTTTAATAATACAACATATCTATTAATTTAACTTCTAGGGGTGTGAAAGCATTTCGTATTCAGGCGAGTAGATAAAAAAAATCCCTAACTTGGAGGAGTGTTGATGTAGTCATTCCAATGCATATATATTACCAAATATTCTAAATTACATTTTTTTATGTAATTGTAAATCTATAGTGCCATGAACAAGAAAATGATTGGGCATGTGCATATTACATGATGTTGTATATGCAGACGACTGTCACACACACAATACATCAAATGTATAGAGAAGGTAATGTTATTAGTCTTGGATCATAATTAATGAAGTAATCACATTTTAAAATACAAACAATCAAATCTAATTAGAATTATGTCTCATGCTTTTTACAACTTTTGACACTACTAAACCCTATATATTAGAGTATTTGAATGACCTAAGGAATAGTGGGCAGACTACTTCCTCAAACATGTGGACTTGTTAGATGATTTTGAGGGTTGATTGATATTTTTTATAGTTCAAAATTTAATGTCATATTTTTGTTTGTTATACTATTATACATTGTGGACTTAAACTATACAGAAGTTGATGTAGATATGTATTCATGAATATGTGTGTGTGAATTGAATGTGAAGTGCATGAGGAGAATGATGTGTATTTGAGCATATGTATGAAATTGAATGTATGGCTAAGAAATAAACCAATTGAACAATGAGTTCATGGATATGTGTGTGCATTTGAAGTGAATATGATATAATGTTGAGGTTTGATGGAATGTTTGTACATATTGTATCAAATGCATGTCTATTTGTATATATATCATTCTTCTTATAGGTTTTTTAGCCTATTGTTAAGTTGTGATGCTTGCATAAGCCTAGAGTTCTGATGAACTTTTCAATTTTGAAGAACAACAAGTAGTAGATAGGCTAGCAGGTTTGTAGATCTTCTATAAAAAAATAGATAGTTCTTATTGATTATCTAAAAATAATCAACTACATACACATACTATGTCAGTTACATATGGTAAACCGACGGGATTTACCTTAATTTTCACTATTCAATCATTGATAAAACCGACGTCATGCTATTAATTGTCAGTAATTTCTTATTAATTAACTGATGAGGAACTGTAATAAGAAATCTTTTTTTTTCTAAATCAGCATTAAGTCTTTAGTTCTTGATTAAATTACTGACGAGGAAAGGTCAAGGAAACAATAATTTTGTCAAACACTATGTTTTATGTCGTCAGTTTGATTGTAACATGGAGTCGACAATATATCTAATAGTCATTGGCTTTTTTAACTGACGATGTATTCCCTAAGTTTTAGCATCACCCACTTAGTCGTCAGTTGGCAACCAACTACATATGCCTAAAATGACCAATGAGATATCTCATTTCTATAATGGTAGTTGTTGGATCAAGTCGTGTTTGGACTCCTCCAGACAGTTGGATGGGCCTCCAGATGATCAATCTGCTTTTGATGTCATATGTCCTCATCAGTCCTCCATTCGTTCAGTTCAACTTCTGAGTCGGTCGACTCATCTAGTGCAGAATGCCTTTTCTTTGCCAAAACACGAAATAAAACTATCCTATTCCTATTTAACTCATGACCATGTAAAAGTGAAGCCTTGAGCTACTTTCAAGGGGGGGTATAGGAAGGAAATCATTAACTTACATATGGAAAAAGAGAGAGAGGCTCGGTATGCAAACTGTATTTGAAAAAAGAAAGGATATAAAACCATTCAATCATGCACATATATCTGGGTGGTATTGGCCATAACCAAGCTTACTTCCACCATTAAAACAATTTTAGGGTGACGCATATAAATTGCATATGTATAGGGATCATATGTGGTATTTAATCATATATACACATTAATTATTTTAAATATTCACACCGTATGTAATAAAATAAATGATAAAAAAAGAATGGATCATAATTGATTAAATCCCAAAACATAGTAAATTGTCGTGGTGTTGATACCACTATAAGGAAATATGGAGGTAGAGATGGAAGTAAATATAAAATTTTCTACCATATTCCCCATGACCAGTGGATTTAATCAATAACTATGTATTAAGAAGGAAGTTTTGCAAGACATATTCAGGTACCTGGAGCAAGTCTCGTGACTATCCTTACAACATTGTGCTTCTTTAGCAAGCAGCACCAGGACAGTTTTTGGTGGCGCCTCCTGGTGTTGCACCATGAATGACAGTTGATGACATCCTCCTAGTGGGTGGAAACAACATGCACACCTCTAAAGTCTAAGTGTACCACCAGGAACTCCTGTCGTTCTTTTAGAATTTATTGAAAGCAGTTGTCCCTTCAAGTTAATGTGCTAGTGTTAACTTCTCTCCCTTGTTATCTCTCTATTTTATGGGCAAGACTTGTTCGAGATCTCACATTGTCTAAACTGTGAGAAGACAATAATTGTCAGAGCTTGTTGTTGTTATCTCATAAATCTTTGACTTATCGTCTATATATAGGATGGCCAGGGTTAGGGTTTTCAGATCATCTAGGAGTCAAAGAGAAAGAATTTATGAATTTTCTAGAAGTTGCAAACTATGCACTAGTCAGTTCACTTCTGAACCTGTTGGTTCATATGTGTAACGGTCGATTCAACACTTGAATCGGTCGATTCACTTGATTTCCTATTCACAAACATATTGGATTTAATGTGAAAATTAATGCAAAACATGATGTCAACGTCAATCCTTGATCCCATCTCATTGATCATTGAACCATGCAATTTAGAATCTAAATCAGTCGATTCAAAATGATAACTGGTCGGTTCAAATTTTGAACCAGTTGACTCATTTTCAAGTTCATCCAATTTTTTTTTTTGGAAGAGTATCAGCTAGTGTTGATTACATAGAGCTAACACAAGAAACTAGATAATAGGAAGGGAAAGCAGTCATGTCTACAAGATACGTCGCCACCGCAGGGTCTGGGAATTGGTGCCACACCCATTGTCTGTTAGGTTGCTTGAGAAACATCTTGGCCAGCTGATCACACAGCTTGTTCTGGTTCCTAGTTCAGTAGACAGTTTTGATTCCTTGTTGTATCTATAGAAAACCTTGGATCTCTCAGATCAGAAGGAAGAACTTCACTTGATTAAATTGAAAAACTAAGAACTTTAGTAATAAAGTTAAACCTTATTCATGAGTAAACTCCTATTCCAGTTGTATCCTATGTGTGTGACCCTATAAGTTCCAATTTACTTGGTAGTAAATGTCCATAACTAATTTATGACATCACAAGCAATGAGCGGTGTCTAACACTATCTAGCAACACATCATTGCTACCCAAGTAATTGGAGAGTAGGAGAACAAATTCAACCTACAATCTATGGTTCATGTTTAAATGACTATATATTCCCTTTGTCTTTGATATCTAGATTGAACTCAAGGGATGGATATTGTTGACTTGAGAGTTCTACATTGTCCATATATTTATAATGACTTAACCATTCCATTCCTATGTATCTAATATGTTTGTTCAAGATTGATTTTAGGCTTTAGGTACATGAAAAGGATCAAATTACACAAGCCCTAGCTTGTCTAAGTTCAAGTCAAATGCAATGCAAGTGTGCTTTTTGGGAAATCACTTCAAATGACCTTAAAAGATTTTTGTAATCACTTGTATTGATGATATGACTTGTAACTAAGATGAGAAAAATATAAGGGACACAAAATACCAAGGTTTAATCACCCAAAAGTCAACTTAGAAAATTGATCACAGGTTGTTCATTGGTCGAGTTGGAAACTCTACTGATCCTATGATGGATGTTTTGAAGATGACCCATCGATCGAGTTATACACTCACAAAACGCGACTGACTGAATCACTGAGCAAACTCAATTTTAGCTCATCGGTCGAGTTCCCCAGAAAAAACTCGACCGATATTTTGAAAATTGGCTTTGTCTTTTAGTTGATCGGTTGAGTTACCTTTATTGAAACTCGACTGAATGTACTATACAAAAAATGCAGAAAAAGTGATTATAACTCTTGGTTACTTGTTTTGGGTGAAAATAGATCCATTGACTTGTGGAAAATGGCTATATTTCGGCCCTATGTGTTCCCCAACTCAAGGGAGCACCCCCAGCTATAAATAGGACCCCTTGGAGTTCATTCCAATTTTCTCATTCAAGATATTCAAAGTCCTTACTATAGTTCAGTGTGCTACTACTCCTTGATCCCCTTTCTCTCTCTAGTTTACACTTCATTTTGTGATTGTGAGTGAGTTAGGCATATTGTAAGAGAGATCCACCCTTGTGCATGTAAAGCTCTCATCTTCTCCTACTTCCCTATCCCCTTCCTACATGAAGAAAAGGTGAACCAAGCTCCATCGAGTGAAGAAGGAGTTGTAGTTGGTCCTCTTCAAGGTTGATGAAGAGGTGGTGATCTTCTCCAGGTGAAGGAGAAGGCAAAGTCTAAAGATCCAAGAGGAGTGGCAAAGTCCTTGAAGGCGGAAGACTTACACTTGAGTGGGTAAGACCTAGTTGAAGGCTGAAGACTCTTGCAAAGTGGGTAAGTCCTTGGTAAGGTGGATACTCCTTGTTGTTGGATGGGTAAGTCCTTTGGCGGTCTTGTGTTTTAACCCTTATTGGTGAAAATATAGAGAAAAGCACTTGCAAAGTTCTAGAGGTTGACCTCTCTAGGTAGTGGACTGACTCACTTCTAGTTTGAAGTGTGGAACCACTCTACATCCCTTTGTCAAGTGCTTGCTATCAATCTCTCTCATCCTTGCTATGCTTGTTAGATAGGACTTCAAATTGCACTTAAGCTATTGCATTAATCTTGATATAATTTGAAGGTCTAATCTATTTTGTGAGAAATTTTGTAGCTCTATTCACCCCCTTCTAGATCCCTTAGATCTAAAACAGGAAACATCATCCTCTCATCATTTAATCCATGTTCCTTGAACTAGAGAAGACTATATGAGATGCATGTGAGCTCACATATCATAAATTGATCACACGAGTATGGCCATATGTTTCTCAATCTCGCTTATCAAGTGGTCAGGATATAAACTCCAGTAAGAGGGACAAATCTCATCTACATCGCTCACAGTCATTCCTCATGTATCACAATGTATTTGAGCATTACCTTTATGGAAACCCTTATTCAAGGTCATATTGGATGATGTCAAAGTACATCAAACATCATGTGATGAGTGTAGTGATTTTATGTCTAATAATTACAAAAACCACCATCACTATGAGAGTTGATTCTGAATACCATTCAGTGGTTTCCATACATCATGACTAACACAATTGTTTCATCAGATACATTATTCTAACAAGTACTTGTGTGTTTGGTTTGATATCGCATATCATGACTAACAAGATTTTTTTCATCAACCAACACACACTCTAGTCTACTATTACACAAACAAGAAATCTCATGGGTTTCTTTTACAAGATAAACCGATGGTGTACTCTTTAGTGTCGTTTCTTTAAAGACAACTGCCACGGTCGACCAGTTAAAAAAACACAGGATGCATTTTATTTCTATCGTCGGTTTCTTCCCAAAGTAACTGATGTGATATATCACCCGTGAAAATAGAATTTTGTGAAAAAAAATGTGAGGCATTTCATTTGTCTCCACCACCCTACGTCATTGGTTCGTTGTTAAATATCCAACCAAATAAATGACTATGCGACAAATGTCTCTTTATAATTATTATATGTATTAACCTATTGTATCTACAACGAGCGACGAGAAAGGTATATGTGACATGTGTCTCACACAAAATTTTCCACCCCAATTGGGTTTTCTCCTCAGGTGTCTTCACACAAACTCACAATGTAGGGTTTGCTGGGTTGCATATGAGTTGTAGAATTAGTCATCGATTTTGTCTATCCAATAGATGAAAAAGGTATTTGTTTTTCCAATGGTTTTTTGGTTGTAGATGACAACCTAGGTTTAGGTCATTAGATTTTAAAAATAACTCATGGGGTAGGTCTTACTTAAATCCCACAATAAATCATTTTCTCCTCTTTCCCGTACCCACGTTTCTTTGGAACGGTCCTATGGTGATTTTTCTCCTCCACCATTGGTCCTTTGGCTGCAATTGCTGCCTCCTCCATCGTTTGGTCCTTTGTTGTTCCTGCTATCGAGGTTGCTGCTATTGCTGCTCTCCACCACCACTACTAGTTGCTTCACCGCTGCTGCAACTCCAAGCCAAGGATTGTTCTACTTTACCACTACTCCAAGCCGAGGATTGTGCTTCTCTATCCTCTAGTCCGGTGAAGTAGGTCTTTCTTTGCCTCTTTTTTGCATGTGCAAGTATGAAAAAATTCAAAATGTGAAGATGCAAACTGCTCAATAAATCAGTTATAGTTTGTTTTATGGTAACTGCTACTTGGATAATCGTAGTAATTCTAGAGATAATATGTTGTTGGACTAGATTTAATTAGATTGTGATGAATTGTATGATTGTGATGAAAATACATATATGTAACTATGTATTCAATTATAATTGAAATTTATTTGTAAACCCTAGAATTTTGTTTCCCTAGATTTAATTATATTGTAATGAATTGTAAACCCTAAAATTATTTCTAACTATGTATTTGATTAGATTGTAATGAATTTCAATGAGATTGTGATGAAAATGAGGATCCCAGATTGTATGAGCAATATGTCTTACATGTAAGGGGTTCTATACCCATGAGTTAAAATTTCCTTTCCAATCTACATGGAAGAGGTTTTCTGATGTCAAACCCTAAAATGCATATATGAGATATTCGATTAGAATATTCTGAACCCTAATTTCAAATGGTGTCATTGGCCTAGAAATTCATCCAAGATTCACTCACTAGGAATAAACATTGGATATTCCCTGATTTGTGATTGTTCTTGAGCACTTCATCTCACTTAAGATGCAAGTGTACAAGGGGGTGTTTAATTTCAATAAATTTTGACAACATTTTCCATTTTGTTCTCTAGGTACATATGTAGGTGGGTATTTTCCCGTCTACATCGGTGTACTTGAAGAACGATGAAGAAGTGCTGCCAAAATTTATTAAAATCGAACATGCATTATACACATACTAGTGAGATGGAGTGCTCAAGAATGGGATTGGTGGTACACATTCATGAATCTGAATGCTACTAGATATTAGGGCTCAATTCAAACATTTTTTTTTGAAGTTAACTTATTAGCTATAACATGATGAGCTACTCATCTCCCATATGATCATAGAATGGATTGATCATGGATGTACAAACCATGGTGTCGATGAGTTTATAAGATCTGCAAAGGAACATAGAAAAAACCTAGAGATAGAATCTGTTACCCATATAGGAATTGCAGTGACAACTTGAAAGTTGACACTATTGACATGATCAAATATTATGTCATGTGCAATGGAATTGTACAGGTCCATACAAAATCATATTGGCATGAGATATTCCTAGTATGAGATTAGCAAATGTTGGTAGTGGTAGTTGTGTTGAAGAAGAAATGGTTGACAATGTTGATGAGAACAAACCAATTCCAGTAGACATGGTTGATGTGATTCTAGATAGTTGTGGGGTAAATGTTACAGACCCACCTTCCTTATGTAGAAGTGTTGTGCATGATGCTAAGACACTATTATACTTAGGTTGTACTAAGTTTATGGAATTGAGTGATGTGTTGAAGTCGTATACTCTAAAGGTTAACAATAGATGGAGTGACAAAAGTTTCACTTCTTTGTGTCTTTGTTGAAAGATATTCTCCCTAAAGGAAATTTGCTTTCTATCTCAACATATAAAATGAAAAAGATATTATGTCCAATGGGAATAGGGGCTAAGAAGATACATGCATGCCTGAATGACTGTGTGTTGTTTCAAAGGACTATATCAATTAGAAAGAATGTTAGAAATATGGGTCATCTAGGTACAAAAGGATGACATTAGGTAAGACCAAAATTGAGTCTCCTACCAAGGTGATGTGGTATATGCCTATAATACCACAGTTTCAATGCTTTATAATACCATAGATGCAAAAAAATTATCTTAGCATGTAGAGGTAAAGAAAAACAATGATGGTATGCTACACCATGTCTTTGATTCCCCACAATGGTAGTAGATTGATTAATTGTATCCTAAATTTAGAGAAAAAGCTAGGAATTTAAGACTGGGACTTTGTACTTAAGGGATGAATCCATATGTAATATTAAGCGGCCAACATAGTACTTGGCTTGCCATGAATGTTGTATACAAGCTTCCTCTATAGTTCCCTATGAAGAATATATATGCCATGATGTCCTATCTTGTTTTGGGTCCCAAAAAATCTTGTGATGATATTGGTGTTTACTTCGAACCTCTAATTGATGACCTAAAGAAACATTGCGGAGAAGGTGTGATGACTTATGATTGTTTTCATAGAGATATGTTTGATTTATGTGCTATGTTGTGTTGCACTATTAATGACTTTCCTACTTATGGGAACTTTTCTGGCTACAACATCAAAGGAACCAAGGCATGTCCTATATGTGAGGAAAATATTGATTCAATCTGACTAAGACATGGTGGTAAGCATGTATATCTTGGTCATCGAAGGTTTCTGTCAAAGGTGCATCCTTATCGAAAGTTTCTCAAAACATTCATTGGCTCAACAGAGGAACAAAGCACCCCTAAACCTATATCAGGGGAGGATATCATTGCAAGAGTAAACAACATTGTAAATCATTTTGGTAAGAGACCATGTACTACCCCCATATGTGAAAAGTATTCATTCAAAAAGAGGTTGATATTTTGGGACCTTCCTTATTGGAGTTCCTTGATAGTTTGACATTGTATTGATGTCATGCATGTTGAGAAAAATGTTTGTGATAGTATTACTGGTACTCTGTTGAATATACTTGGTAAGACTAAATATGGCATCAAATCTAGAATGGACCTACACAAAATAGGTATAAGGAAAGTATTAAAAAAAGAATTTATCAAGGGTCATCGCACATATCTACCTCCTACTTATTACACCTTGTCTACACATGAGAAGAGAACTTTTTGTGAGTGATTGTGTAATGTTACAGTACCACAAGGATACTCAACC
Organism: Alisma plantago-aquatica; assembly: GCA_963693085.1. NCBI lineage: Eukaryota > Viridiplantae > Streptophyta > Magnoliopsida > Alismatales > Alismataceae > Alisma > Alisma plantago-aquatica. The sequence goes on along the minus strand of OY856413.1, from coordinate 77,098,101 downwards.
AATATTCATAGATTGGTATCAATGAAGGATTCAAATCTGATTGATTTTAAATCACATGGTTGTCACACTCTAATGCAACATATATTGCATGTGTCTATTCGATCTATCCTTCCTAATTATGTAACGTTTGCAATCACTAGACTTTGCTTCTTCTTCAACACTCTATGCAGCAAATTAATTGATTTTGAGATTCTAGATAAGTTGCAAAGAGAAGTGTCATTACCCTATGCCAACTTGAGCAATATTTTCCCCCTCTAGGTTTTGATATCATGACACATCTGGTTGTCCATTTAACTAGGGAAGTGAAAATGTTTGTCTAGTTTTCTTACAATGGATGTATCCTTTGAGTGGTACATGAGTGTTTTTATAGGTGATGTTTAGAACTGTTGTTGCCCAGAATTGAGTATCATTGAGGGCTATGTTGCTAGGGAGGTGATGGACTTTTGCAATTACCTTTTGAGTTGCAATGAAACTATTGTTAATACTATGAATCCTAACCTACATTCCGGTAAAGGTATTTTGGGACAAGGACAGATAAATATTAGTCGTGGGCAGTAGGAAAAAGCACACGTGTATGTTTTACACAATATTGACAATGTCCATATTTATATCAGTGAACACACCACCGAGCTCAAGACACGTTAACCCCAAACCAGTTCAATGTGGCTTGCTATGCATAATTGGACATTTATTAGGTGGTCTGAAGAGAGTATTCAATCAACTATTAGGTGGTATGAAGAGAAAGTATTCAATCAACTATCTCTTACACCAAATAATGTTATAGAAACTATCAAATGGATCGTGTATAAGCCAAAGATACACATTATATCTTACAAAGCGTTTGATATAAATGTATTTGCATACTACACAAAATGTTAAAGATGATAAAATTGCCATCCAAAATAGTGGGGCCACCCTTCAAGCGTCTTCGTTGTATTTTTTACAACCAAGTATAAGAGTCCAAGTGAAATAAAGATGTCTTATTATGGTGTCATTGAAGCATATGGGAAATTGACTAAAAAAAGTTTAGACTTTCCATTATTTAGGAGTAAATGGGTTGATAACAAGAAATGAGTTGTGACGAACTCTGTTTCACAATAGTGATTTTTGAGTGGAAAGGAGAGAAGGATGAACCCTTCATCATGGCATCACAAGAAAAACAAGTATTTAATATTGATAATCCTGCAAAAGAAAATTGGTCTATCATTCTTCATGGAAAAAGACAGTTCATATCATATTATATTGATGAAGAAGAGTACTATGACAAGTGTGATGACTCTAGTCCATTCTCTGTTGGCTTACCAAGTGTAAATGTTGAATATAACATTGATGACTACACACATGAATATCAAACAGAAGGCATATTACATGTATTATTTTATATGCTATTTGCATTATATAACATGTTTATTTGTTCATATTTGATATGACCTCTTAATATGTGATATGACTCTTTCATATGTGATCTGACTCCATATCTGATCTGATTTTTTTCATATGTTTACTTTTGATTTTATAGATGGCATCTAACCAAGAGCATGGTGATCCTAAGCGTTAAGACCATGAGAATGAGGATCTACTAGGCATCCTTACTAGGGTTTTGACGTTGCTGATAAATCAAAATGTAAGAAAGGGATAACTATGGTGAAAATTTCCACAAACAGGGAAAGGATAAAGGGCGTCATAAAATTTAATGAAGCATGAACGTCAATGACTAAAGAGTTTATTAGCTACTATGGGGTCCTTGCTAAAAACAAAGTGCCTCTCCATGTTGAGGGTTGGAGATAAGTGAGTACGGCCAGTAAAGACCTCATTTGGAAGGAGTTAGACGTGAGATAAATGCATTTACATTTTTATAGTCTTTTCCTATTTTGTCTTTTCACATTTCTAAATAGTAGTGAATGTTGAACCTTTTTAGGGTCGATATGAGCTTGATGAAAACCTACACTATAAGTTTGTTATGCCCCTCGTCGAGAAAAGGCATAGATATTGGCTGACAATCCTCACAAGAGACTACATTTTTGGAGACAAGGAGGATCAGGACCCCACTCTTAAATGGAAAAATATTGATAAATATTATTAGAAGAGTTTGTTGAGTAGAGAAACATAAATGTGTTCAAGGTATTGAATTAATTACACTTTTATGATTTCTTATCGCTACTAAACAATATTTTTTTGAATTAATCAGGCCATTCATGATGCTAAAAAATAAAGGCTTGACAAGAATGTGCACAACCATTGGTTGGTTTAGGTGGCTATATTAAACACCACCAGTTGAGATACCAAGAGCAAGGGCCTTCTACTTCTACTATTTATGTTGCCAAGTCTTCTAGTGCTTCTAGACGGTTCCCTCACTATATTGAGTAGATAGATGCGAGGAAAAACAAAGCTAGATAAATCCCCATGGTGGGAGGTGGGAAGACCACCTTCCCGGCAACAAGGGGGGAAAACTAGGGAAGCGGCGGGAGAGGAGCCACCCCCCCCCCCCCAAGTGAGGGAAGGGGTCTTGGAGAAGACGCCTAACCAAATGAGGGGTCTTGGAGAAGATGCCTGGCCAAACGAGGGAACACCCCTGAGTTAAGTTAGAACCGAGGAGGTGGCTTGAAAAACAGTAAATTTCTTGGTCTCATAATTAACCATGTTTTTACTAGATTATTAAGTTTTATTGATTAGTTGGTTTTTATGATGTATAGTTGGATCTAGGTGAGCAAACAAAGGAGGGAAAGTTCACTCTCAGGACACACATGATGAATTTATGGTTAATCTAGGGATGGAAGAGCACCCTGGACATGTTAGGACAACTAGAGCAGAGTATGGGATAAAATATTTTTGGTGTATCCCAAAAAAAGCACAAATCTTCTAAGAAAGGGGAAATGGACACAGAAGAGGTGCAAAGATTGATAGCTTTATCCTTGGTGGATTTTAATGCTTCTCATGCAGTACAAGATACTCCAAGAGTCATGGAACATGTATAGCATCACATGTCCATGGAGTGTATTAGTAGTAGTCCCTTGGACCCACGTGGCATGGCTAAGATAAGATCAAATAATCCCTCAAGTCTATATATGTGTGTCAATTTAAATTTTGTGTTCTATAATATTATAGGTAGCCAGAAAATGTCATCTTCCATAGATGTTCTATCATACAACATCGTAATAGATGTTAAGGCTTATTAACTCACTGGTAGGTTCATTGTATTCCCCTTCTCGTTGATCAAGTTTATGTGAGCTTCATACTTGTCATTCTAATAATGAGAGACGCACCTCTCCCATATGAGCACTCAGATGCCACCACATTCAGAGAGGTAAAAGGAAGTTTTATTGGGTGGCCCAAATGACTCATTTTATGTCTTGAGCTATGACAAATGTATATTGAAATTTACATAAATAATCAAAAGCTAATATGATAATACATGCATGTAACCCACAATAACTAAGAAGCTCCCTAGGATGATGAAGCCTCCGTCCCCCACTTTTTATTCCACATGAATTGTTAGCGTCCTTAGGCCCTAGCTGCAAAATTTTGACAAGATGGTTAGACAATATAGAGCAATAATCAGATTCCATGGTGGTGATTGACCTTTAAGAGGATACCGTTGGTATAGATGGCGACACTATTATAGCATTGATAGATGTTGTTCATCTATTTCAGTTCAATGGATGAACACATCAGTAATAGAACTTTGGATATTGTGAGTGTGAATACCCAATCATATGTGAATAATACATATTTTTAATTGTTTCCTATATATTAATTGATTATTGCATATATTTTTCAGTCATTTGTAATATGGGGTTGTTAATTTTGGAATATCAAATGTGGAATTTATAATGACATCAATGATTAGTGATGTACTTATAGATTTGAGTGGCATCAAAGATTACATCAGTAGAACGATGAAGGTTTTTGGTGCTTCCAGGACTGTGATCATAGCTCCCTTCAACATTGTGTAAGTTTTCGAATTGTTGTTTATACGTCTAACTTACAAATATAATTATTATGGAATTTAGTTTTTATTTTATTTGCCTTCTATTCATTGAGAAATAAGCATTGGAAGTTGTTAGTGATTGTTCTCGAGACTTGAACTGTGTTTTTTTATCCTTTAGGTGTAAAAATGACACTAAAGAGGGACACCCAATGAAATTGGTGATTCACGCATATTATAGTTTTCCTTACTAAAGATATTTGTTGATGTTTGCATCATATGATAGTTTAATAATGCAAATATATGCTATTTAACTTATAGGGGTGTGAAAGAATTTAAAAGCGACGTAGGGAAAGTACATAAGAAAAAGAAATTAGTATCTTGGAGGAATGTTGATGTAGTATTCTCATTCTCATGCATATATATTATCAACTCTTCTTATTTACATTTATTAATGTAATTGTAAATCTACAGTGCCTTGTATAAGATAATGATTGGGCATGCACATATTATGTGATGTTCTACATGTATATTGTGACATCCCTGACATGGGTTTAGGGATAACCATGTTTTATTAGCCTAAATAAGTTGCTTAGAACTTTAATATAAATCTCTAAAGTGTTTTGTTATCGGGTAACAAACTTATGTTTCAAATTTGGTCATGTTTGAATAATGTTTGAGCAATGTTCTCATGTTTTGGACCAAAATGCAATTTACCCAAGATGAGGGGTTATACTGCAATATGTCACATTTTAAACATGCCTCGTGTGCTTTATCATCATAAGAGAGAGAATTATGTAATGTGGTGTCTTGTGGAAATCCTAAATTACAAATTTGAATGTGTTTTAATAATGCTAGTGCCTTGTGTACCAATTTTGGTACAAGTTGTAATTTGCCCAAAATGTAGGGTTGATATGCAAATTACCACCTCTAGAGAGTCCCTACTACATCCTAGTATAATTTATAGGATAGATAAAAGAGGATACACCATGTTTGAATCATTTATAAGTGATGGTATTCTTGGTGATAGAAAGACCAAGAAAAGGGGTTGAATGTGAAACCCTAACTTGAGATGTATCGAGCTGTAGAGTCCATGTGGGAGCGCCTATCAGCCAAGGAGCCATAGAGGGGATCCCATATTGGTTTTTGGACTCTTTACCTTGTTCATGATGGTAAAAGCACCTCAAGGAGGTGATCCATGATGAGTTAGATGCTCCTTGCAAAAGTTGTATCAGTTTGCATAATTTGTGAGATAAAGATGAGATATCTTATCAAACAAGATAACTAATGGCCAAAATATCATCTCTATTTTATCTTGAATTGTTTTTCATGTCAATATAAATATAAGTTCATGAAATTACATGTGTCAACCATGCATGGACATGTGGCACCTAGTAGCTTAAAAAGATGACACCTCATATACACACTTTTTCATGAACCTCAAGTATATATACCCTTCCTTTCACCTATGAGTGAAATTTTCGAAATCTGTCACCCTCTTGCTCTTAGATATCGTGCATAGAGTATTGGTATCGTGCATAGGTGAAGTATTATCATGCATATAGCTTGGGAATCGGCCATAGCAAAGTGGTATCGACCAATTCAAGTGATATCGGTCAAGTGAGGGATACCGACCACAAAGAGGTGGTGTATCATGCATAGTGTTGAGGAGCTCAAGTCTTGGACCTTTGATAAGCTCATATTCAACCTTGGGAATGTGAAGCTTTGGAGCTTGGAGCTTTGAAGTTTCTCTTGAGGTGGGTTATATAACTTGAACTCAATCATGTTATTATTTACCAGCAATCTTGCCTTAGTTAAATGATTTATTTTCAAATAGAATTTTCTTGCATAATTGATGAACCCATGAGCTCTAGTAGTAACCTAAGATTGTTGTCCATGAACTAGAATAGTAAGAACAAGAGTCTATAGGTTGATGATTATGACAACGTCATGGTGCAACCCGATATTGGGTTGAAGCACCTCTAACCCGATATGGTGTTGAAGGATACACCTCTTACCTGATATGATGATTGAAACCTGAGATAGTGATGGTTATACACCTCTAAGATGATATGGTGATTAGCATAAACCTTATACATGATATGATGACACACACATACACCTCAAGGTCAATATATTGAGCACACATACACCTTATACCTGATATGGTGTTGAAACCCTAGATGGTGATGTGGAATCTGATATACCTGGGAACCCCACACCCCTACCGTTTTATGTAATGGGTTAATTGTGAAGGTTTCAACAAGTTTTCTAGCCTATCACTCAATACATGATAGGATTTGTTGCATGAAGTAATGAAAGAGTATGAGCATAAGGGTTTAACCCGATATGCTAACCTGATATGGTAACCCAATATGGTAACTTGATATGGTAACCCGATATGATTATATGAACTCAACCACTAGCACAATATGGTGATGAATCTATACCTCATGGGTAATATGAGTGACACATACACACACCTTGTGCACAATATGTGGTTAAGCACACACCTTATACCCGATATGGTGTTGCGTATATACCTTAAACTAATATGATGTTGAAACTCAACCTGGTATTGTGAAACCCGATATACAAACCCCTAAGGTTGAGTAATCTGATATGGATGCATGGTATGGTAATAAGGATACATCTCTATACTCATATGGAAGCATACCTACACCTCTATACCCGATATGGAGGAAGCTCCTCAATCTAATACACTTGATTGAGTGATACATGTAATACGTTATGTCAAATGATACTTTAAGACATGAAGGGTTTAATGCATTTTGATAAATATGGGCCAATGTACCTTGAGAGAAAGGATTGAGCCAACCTAATGGAGTATGATGAAATCAATATCCTAGCGAGGATGAAAGAGAAACTTATACTTCTTTAATATTCATGTAATGAGTATACATTGATACTCCTAATATATGTGGAGTCTGATTTAGGGTTGTAATTCTTGATGAATGTACTTGAAAATCCTACCCGGCTTAAAAAGGGAAACCTTAACCCTAATGAAGGGTAATGATATGATTTGAAACCACCATTGGTTAATAAAGGGAAACCCTAACCCTAATTATGTTGAAACCATGTTGGTATCATGAGATAATGAACATAGCTAAGCATGAGCTATGATGTTTCATAAAATACCAATTATCTAGGTCTTATGACCTAGAGATAATTGTTACCTAGTGAGAGGTAACAAGATGTTTAAAGGGCCTTGTGAGCCATGTGAATAATTGTTTCCTAGAGAGAGGTGACAAGATGTTTAATGGGCCTTGTGAGACAAGTGAATATTTGTTGCCTAGTGAGAGGTGACAAGATGTTTAATGGGCCTTGTGAGCCAAGTGAATAGTTGTTGCCTAGTGAGAGGTGAAAAGATGTTTATAAAAGTCTCATGTAAGAAATGCTAATGTTGAAAATAAACTAGGGAAATGGAAACCCAGTAACATCATCATAATAATAAATGGTTATAATAACAATGAAATCTTGGACATACACGCCTTATGCTTATAGCCAAATAAGGGCTATAATGTTTTGAATATGCTTAAATGAGATAAGAGGAATACTTGTATTACATATCAGGATTGGCAGAGTCTAATGCCTGGTTGTGATCTCAGGATTGGTATAATCTAATACCTGGCTGAACTCTATCAAGATTGGCAGAGTCCAATGTCTGGCTCTGATCTTAGGATTGGTACAATCCAATACCTAGCTGAACTCTATCAGGATTGACAGAGTCCAATGCCTGGGTGTGATCTCAGTATTGGTAAAATCCAAAACCTGGTTGAACTCTATCAGGATTGGTAGAGTCCAATGCCTGGCTATGATCTTAGGATTGATACAATCATATACATGGATGAACTCCATCAGGATTGGTAGAGTCCAATGCCTGGCTATGATCTCAGGATTGGTACAATCCAATACCTGGATGAACTCTATCAGGATTGGCAGAGTCCAATGCCTGGCTGTGATCTCAGGATTGGTACAATCCAATACCTGGTTGAACTCTTACAAGATCAATACCTGGTTAGCAAATTGGCTGAGGCCAACTGATAGAAATGAGAATGATTCATGGATATCATACCATGATAATATTATCACAGGATAAGCTTGAGATGTTGGCATAATATGATGAGTAAATGATACACATGTTCTTATTTCTTATAAAGTGAATAAATGATTTACTGTGCTATCATAGATAGGTACAATACTTTAAAATATGAGAAATGTTCTAATCTCCTTATCCACAGTGATTAACCTTGCTTAGTAATATAAAAAACCTCTGCTCAGTTTAATACTATTTACATGTGTTAATAACATTGTTGGCAGAGAGTTATATCTCTCGCTGGGACAATTGTCTCACCCCGTGGGATCCACAATTGTCTCGCATGAGGCGGTAGAGACTATTCAGTAGAGGAAGGACTACAACAGTAGGGACAGTAGTAACAGCTCAGGTTGAGTGTATTGTCTGTCGTTTCCTGTAGATAGAAGTCATATGTGTCGTCTCTGTACTCTCAAGTCCTTGTATTTAGTACGTGAAGGTTGTATGAACAATCTGAGATTTTAGCTTGTATGCCTCAAGATTTTTTGTTGCTTTAGTATATGTTTTGACAAAGCAAATGTTATATGTTATTCCTCGAGATGAGATGGTACAATGTGAACCCTAATGTATATAAAGTTTTGATTCTTTCATTAAGAAGTTTTCCAAGACATGGATCTCTTTGCAAAATGGTTTTAGTTTTTAGTGATTTTTGTTAATCCACTACTTATGATTATTCTACATAATTAGTAACAATTTGGTTGTCGGTTTGGTGGCGGTCGTTACATAGATGATTGTCACATGCGCAGAAGAGATCAAATGTATAGACAAGGTAATGTTATTAGTCTTGGATCATAATTAATGAATTAGTCTCATTTTATAATACAAGCGATCAAATCTAATTAGAATTGTGTCTCATTCTCTTTTTAGTTTTTTGACACTACTGAATCCTATACATTGGAGCAGTTGAATGACTTATCCAAATAGTGGGCAAACTTTTTAATCAGACATGTGAACTTGATAGATGAACGGGAGAGTTGACTGATATTTTTATAGTTCAAACTTTGATGTCAAATTCTTATTTGTTACATTTTTATACATTGTGGACTCAAACTTTGTGGCATATGATGTTGATATGCATTCATGCATATGTGTGTGAAAATTGAATGTTCAATGCATGAGAATATTGGTGTGCACTTGTGCATATGTATGAAATTGAATGTGTGGCTGAGAAATGACTCAATTGAGTTGTGAGTTCATGACTATGTGTGTGCATTTGAAGTGAAAAATGATAGAAAGTTGAGGTTTGTTGGCATGTTTGTGCCTAGTGTATCAAATGCATTGTGATATTTGTATATATATGTTTCTTTTTGCAGGTTATCTAACATCTTGTTAAGTTGTGATGCTTGTAGAGGCCTACAGTTCTGAGGAACGTTTCAATTCTGAAGAAATACAAGCAATAGATAGGCTAGCAATCAGACAGCAAGTTTGCAGACCTACAATATAAAAAACATAGATATTTCTTGTTGGTTATTTGTAAATAACTGATGACATACACATTCTATGTCAGTTACTTACAATAAACTAATGGAGTACACCTAAAATTTTCATTGTTCAATCATTGAAAAAACTGACATCATGGTATTAGGCATTGGTTATCTCTCAATAGTCAATCGATGAGGAATTGTCAAAGCCATAGTTTTTTTATAACCAAGGAAGAAAGGTCAAAGGAAACCAGAATTTCAACGCCCGCTGAGTATTACATTATCAGTTTTTCTATAATGTGGAGTTGACAATATATATTGTTGTCGTCGGTTGCTAAAATTGACGATGAATGCCTTGAGTTTTAGCATTGTCTGGCTAGTCGTCGATTGGTAACTGATTCCCTATGCCTAAAATGACCAGCACAATATCTCTATTTTGTAGTAGTGATGTCTATTAGCTTCCACAATAACATCCAGCTAGGGACATAACAAGAATGTATTTACTATTATGATTTGTATGTTCTTAGTGTTCAATTCATCAATATGAAAACATATGTCATCGTGTAACATCATTTTTTAGACATCTATCATGTTATACTATTATCTCATAATTGAAAAAACATATAGATGAAGATTTCCCTTATTATTAATCAAATTGTATACACGATATGTCATTATAATCACCATTTGATTGCCTCTCTAAGCATACATACCAACATAAACCTGCTGAGTCTAAAGTAGAGAAATAAATTTGCTGACTAGTTGAATTCACCTATGTGTTGGAATTGACTCAAATGGTACTAAGATGAATTCCTTGACATATAATCCTCAAGGTGGTCTCCTAAGGAATCTGAATAGGTAAGACCTAGGATGTTGACATAGGATGAAATGGAGGAAACATGCTATAAATCTGACAATAAATTATATTTTTCACCCTACAAACTGAATCTAGAATTGTTGTCCTAGAGAGTCTCCAATTTGAATATAGACCATCTGATCATCATCTAAAACTGGAATATCCATAGGTGATCTAGCTGCAACCCCTTCACTCTAGTTTTATCCTCAAGTATAGGGGATGGGTTGTCTTCATGTTCTACAACCATGTTGCCATAGATTGTCCATTCTTCTCCTTTATCACTAACAACCCCTACAAGGAGAATAGGGTAACTATTGGAACATGCAAATTTTTCTTGTCGTATTCATCAAAAAAATTCATATCCCCATGTCAAACAATTTTCATTAACATCCTTGAAGGAATAATTCTAGACCATAATAGGTGCATTATATTAATAAAAAATGACACATCTTGACTCCTGAGGTGTAACTCCAGTTTAGGATAGATGTCGAGTTGGTCCAGTCAAAAAAACCTTCAAGCTAATCTGAAAATGACTTAGAGGTTGTTTAGTCATATCGTAATTGATGAAAACTATCATGGTCAACCCTAAAGTTTGCGTATCATGATTTCTCCACTAGTTGATCAACTGGATCAACTAGATGAAATGAAGGTCTACCCTCTATATGTGATTCTCCACAAAATAACCCTAGTGACTCCAAATGATAGTCTAAATAAGATGGAATGATTTGTTCTTCATTGGGTATAATATGATAGTTGAAGTTTTCATTTCAGTATACTAGCACCTGTAGAATTGTTAGGACTAAACTAACAATATCTTGAAATTTTCTGCTTTTCTCAATTGCCTCACTTCTGATACCATAGAGTTGAGTTGACATCTCTTTAAGATGTATCATTTGTGTCATGTGAAATTGATGAGGCTCTTTGGTTTTGATATGCTGTGTGTTCATGAAGTTTAGTTCAACAATATGAAACGTGTTTCAAGTGTAGGCCTTGATCTTTATCGCCTCTTATAGCTGGAAATCATGTTTTTCAAGTATCACTTGAAGTTGATGTGTATTCTCTTTAAGGTGGGTCAACGAGGTAGAAAGGAGTGCATCAACACGTTTTCTTCCAAGGGCTCGTTTGTTCAGCTTTTGGTTCCATGAAGATAAGAGTTGGTTGGTGTTTTCTATCTTTGAGGTCATTCTTTTAGTGTACTCTTGTGTGGAAGAGTTGGTGTATGATGTAGACGCAATAGCCTCATGAGTATGTTCAGATCAAAAATATTATGAGGTGAATATAGGCCAACTAAATGAAGTGCATGACTCTCAATTATCTACCAATATTCTAGACTACATAAAAATTCAAGAGAGTAGGTGGACAATATGATATGCCTTGTTGTGGCTAGATCCATGGTTGTAGATCAAAAATAAAAAAAGAAAAGGTATATCACTATGTATGGACAAGTATGTGTGACAAGAAATAAAAACAATGCATGTATATACATGCTTAGTCTAAATAGAACAAAATCTTTGGGCATTAAAAGTGGAAAAACCACGTCCCAGACAATGGCGTGCCAAATGTTGACCTCCCTTGAGACTATGTCCCAATTGAACATGATCCCTTAAAGATCAGACTTTGGATTCGTAACCAAAAACTCTAGTGGACGTTCACAACATTATATAGGGTCAAAGCAAAGAGACGGGGTCAAACACAAGGATGTGGGGATGTTTAGTCACCTAATATTTGGATTTTACTTAGCTAAGAAAAATGGATGGTAGAAATATGCATAGAAATAAAGCTAAATGAGAAAACAAACAAAAAATAAAGAAAGCAAATTTCATCAAATCCTACTAATCATAAGAAGAGGTTCCATGCTATGAAACCATGAATTAGGCAATCAATGCACTTCATTTCCGAGTATAAAAAACCCTCAAATACCCTAGTAAGCAAATAACATCCCAACCCAGCATGTACCATGCTAGATACTCATGTTGGGGGGTCATTATAATCTCTCTTGCATAGTGTGACTAAAATATAGTCAATAGTCCAATACCTATCTTGAGAATCATGGATGGACACCATAATTGTCTCAGATTAGGAGTGGATAAATTACTAAGAATCCAAACCACAAGGATCCCGACCAAGGTTTGGTGAACGGGGTTTGTTTCCTAGTGTTGGGTCAAACTTGTCCTACCTTAGATTCTGAGAAGATCCTCCCTAGGACCTTTGTCCTCTTTTAGCTCGGTCTAGACTATCTTCTCTAATTATTTTTAGACTCATTGGTATTCTAGACTCTTTGGCCTCCTCCTTCTTCACTTTGATGTCAGACAACAACTTGTGTTGATTGATGGAGACAAATGCTACCCTAGTTGCACGAACTTCACTTAATTTGTCTAACAGTAAGATGAGTGAAGATGAAAAAGGATGGAAATAAGTGGAGAATGGAGGTGGCCGGTGGAAAGTAGTGTAGACCAAGTGAAATGGATAAAAATTGACAGAATGGATATAGAGTCAGATCATTATCCCCCACATGCCTTGGATCTCTAAGACAAAGATCTAGGAACCAATATGCAAGACCATTGGCATAGAGGTCAAAGAGGGGTATTTATAGTGGTAGGTAATTATATCAATAAGTGGGGGAAAACTTGGCCCTTACTGGAGGAATAGAGGTTTGGTTTGTTTGTATATTGTCCCACGTCTGAAGATTTGAGGCCTCAGATAAGATGATCTCAAAAGGAATGATTAGACAACTCACATCACTAAGGTTCACCTCCTTTTCAGGGAGCCCATCACTAAGAACTCTAAAGTGAAGCATGCTCATATTAGAGTAGTACTAGGATGGGTGACCAGTAGAAAAGGTGATCTTGGCTTGTGTGTGATTGAGGATAAAGTGCACAGTTAAGGTTAGTGGTGGTCTCTGAAGTCACTTGTCATTATTTGAACTCTACTATAGCCTTGGGTAGAGGACCCATGTGTTACAAATGGTATTAGAGTCATAACCCCTCCAATAGGTAGGGGCCACATGGCATCTGGCATGCTAGTCATGAGCCATGTGGTTCAGGCATGTTGGAAATGACTATCCATGGTGATGTAGCAACCCTCACACTAGTAGTCGTGATAGGGAGTTGGGTGTAAATGGATCATTCTGGTACGACACTAAAACAAGAATGATATAAGGCTTTAGAATTAATCCATGACAAGGACGTCATGAGTCTAAGTGGGGGATATTGTAATATCTCGAGATTTGAGACCTCAGATAAAATAATCATAGGAAGAATGATTGGACTACCCATATCACCAAGGTGCACCTCTTCTTCAGGGATCCAATCATTAAGAACTCTAAAGTTAAGTGTACTCAGCTTGGAGTAGTACTAGGATGGGTGACCAGTGGGAAAGTTGATCATGGCTTGTATGTGAGTGAGGACAAAGCGCACAATATAGGCTAGTTGTAGTTTGTGGGCCAGTCATCATTCTTCAAACCCTTAGAACCTTGGGTAGTGGGCTCAGGAGTTACATGCTAGATATATGAATATGTGAACAAGTTTGGTTTGGATGAACCAGGGTGTGGTTTATGGCATTAGTATGTCAAACATTTGTTTCCATCTACCATTGAACTGGTTGGTTGGTGTCATCAATTGTTACCATTGGTTGGCATCATTGACGGGTACCATCAGTAGGCATCGTCAATAGGTACCATCAGTGGCCACCATTAGGGACTTGAATAATTATGTCATTAGATGAACCATGGTTGATATCAATTGGAAGTTGGATGGTGAAAAATCCCTTGTCGGTTGAACGAAATGGGTTCTGGTTCTTCTGACAGTTGGATGGTAACAAACCCCACACTGGTTGGACAAAATCAGGTTTGGTTGTTTGATGGCTTGATGGTGAAGAGCCCCATGTTATTTAGACAAACCAACGTCCAATTCGTCTAAATATAGGATAGTGGTGAACCCAATGCTATCTGGATGAATCAGGGTCTGGTTTGTTTGAGGATTGTATGGTGACAAAACTGTAGCAAAATATGGCAACTGAGAAGGTGGCGGAAATAAAAATTTAACTGACATATTTCCCTTTAAATAGTAGATCGTTTCAACAACTATATAATGGAAAGGATGGTTACGAGGTTGTACCTGGTCCTGGAGCAAGTCAAGCAACAATCTCCTCATTGTATTGTGTGCCATTAATCAGTTCATTCAACACTTGAACCGGTCAGTTCACAATCCACTTAGCCAATTTTCAACCATTATTGTTTTAATTGAATACCTAACTCTTTAGTAATCAAGTTAAATTACATTCATTAATAAACTCCTATTCTAAGTATATCCTAAGTGTGTGTCCCTATAGGTTCCAAGTTACATTGACAATGAACGTCCATCACTAATCTATTACATCACAAGCAATGAGCGGTATCTAGAAAACACATCATTGTTATCTAAGTAATTTAGAAAGTTGGAGAACAACTTCAACCTACAATCTTAGATTGGTGTTACACTGTTTGTATAGTTCCTTTGCCATGGATATCTAGATTGAACTCGAGGTATGGAATAGTTATCTTCTTCAATGTTTAATCCAAGTTCTTTGAACTAGAGAAGAGTGTCTGAGATATATGTAAGCTCAATATCACATATTGACTCATATGAGCATGGACATGCATTTCTCAATATCTCTTATCAAGAAACCATGATATCATACTCCTATAGGAGGAAAAAATCTGATCTACATCACTCACAATAGTCCCCATGTGTCATTGTGCACCCAAGCATCACCTTTATGGCAACCCTTATTCAAAGTCATGGTGGATGATGTCAAAGTACATTGAACGACATGTGATGAGTGTAGTGATTTTAGGTCTAAGAATAAAAAAACATCACCATCAATATGAGAGATGATTCTGGCTACCAATCATGGTTTCCATGTATCACTCTCAAGGTGAATCTGTCTGATACATTGTTCTCTAACAAGTATTTATGTGTTTGGTTTGATATCACATATCATGACTTAACGTGATTTTGTCATCAACCAACACACACTATAGTCTTATGTGTTATTGTTGTCTATTAGCATTCCACAGTACCATTCAACTAGGGACGTAACAAGAATGTATATACTCTTGACATATGTATGATTTCATTCTTTAGGTCATTAACCTAAAGGCATACATCATTGAGCAATATCATTCCCTATACATTTATTATGTTATAACATCATTTCATAACTGGAAAAAATAGAACAAATTGATACATTGCCTTTATTATTAATCAAATCATTCACAAGATATGCCTTTACAATCATCATATGATTGGCTCTCTGGGATACATACGAAAAAAATCCCACTTGCACTTAGAGCCAATCACCCATGAATTTAATCCCAAGTGATCTAACATGACCATCATGCTTCTTCTACAAAAGTGCTTTTTAAGGGGTCAGTCACATTATTCTCATTTGGTACTCTACAAATCTTCACATCTCCTCGTCGCATGATCTCTCATATGAGATGGAACTACCTTTTTATATGCTTGGAATGTTGATATGATCTTGGTTCCTTAGCTTGTGAAATAGCTCCATTCTTGTCACAATATAGCTCAATTGCATCACAGATGCTTGGAACCACCCCAAGCTCAGAAAATGAACTTCTTGATCCAAAAAGCCGCCTTTGTTGCATTGGATGCATCAATATACTCAACCTCTATTGTAGAATCTGCGATTGTATTTTGCTTGGAACTCTTCCATCTCACAACTCCATTGTTGAGGCAAAACACATATCCAAATTGTGATCTATAGTTATCTTCATCAGTTTGGAAGCTTGAATCAATGTAACCTTTTACCAACAACTCTTCCTCTCCTCCGTATACAAGGAACTAATCCTTAGTTCTTCTCAAGTGCTTCATGATGTTCTTCATGGCTATCCAGTGAGTGTCACCTAGATCTGATTGATATCTGCTTGTCATACTCAAGGCATATGAGACATTGGGAGGAGTACATAACATTGTGTACACGATGGATCCTATTGCTTATGCATATGGAATCCTACTCAAGTGTTCCTTCTTGACAAGAATTGGGACATTGATCTCTAAAGATTGTAACACCATGAGACATGGGTAGGTTTCCTCTCTTTAAGTCCTCCATGTTCAACCTCTTCAACACTTTGTTAGTGTATGTGCTATGTGTTAGTCCAAGAATCCTTATAGATCTATCTCTATACATATTGATTCATAAGATATATGATTCTTCCCCTAAGTCCTTCATAGAGAAGGTATTTCCTATCCAGGCCTTTACCATCTGTAAAGTAGGGATGTCATTCCCCATCAATAGTATGTCATATACATACAATACAAGGAATATAATGATTCTCCCGCTAACCTTCTTGTAAACACAAGTTATATCTTCATTTTGAGTAAATCCAAACTCTTAGACTATTTTGTCAAAATGAAGACTCAAGCTCAGAGATGCTTGCTTCAATTCATATTTTCGACCTTTGTAGATTATAGACTTTATTTGCATCCTTTGGATTTATAAAACCCATATGTTGTGTCATGTACTCATCCTCAAGAAGATTCACATTAAGAAATGTGGTTTTAACATCCATATGTCAAATCTTATAGTCATGATAAGTTGCAATGGCGAACATGATCCTGATAGACTTAACCATGGAAACTAGAGGAAATGTTTTTTCATATTCAATACCTTTTACTTGTCTGAAACCCTTTGCAACCAATCTACCCTTATAGGTTTGCACTTTACCATCCATGTCAATCTTCTTCTTAAAGACCCACTTGCACCCTATGGGTTTTACCCCTTCATGTGATGCACAAAGGTCCATACCTCGTTGGTGTACGTGGATTCTGTCTCAGATCTCATGGCCTCAAGACATTTCTCAGACTTTGTTCTCTTAGTAGATTCTAGATAGGTTGTTGACTCATCATATATGACCAACTCACCACCTTCTTGAGTCATAAGATAACCAAATATTTTAGGCTCAGGGTGTGTCCTACTAGATCGAAGAGGTCCTTGTATTACATGAGGAAATTGAGATTGCACAACGGTTTGTGCATCTTCTTATTCCTCTTATACCTCTACAAGTTTAATGTTTTCTTGCTGGTCTTGAACCTCTATGAGCTCTACTTTCCTCCCATTGCTTCCTTTGAAAATAAATTCCTTTTCTAGGAATATAGTGTCTTTGTCAACAAACAATTTGATGTCAGATAGGAAATAATTACTATCTTTGGTTTCTTAAGGATATTAAAAAAAATAACATTTATCTAATTTGGGTTAAAGATTTTTGGGAAATTGTTTTTTCTCATAAGCTTCACAACCTCAAATCTCATAAAATACGCATTGGGATGCTTCTCATACCATATCTTATATGGTGTATTTTGAACCAATTTAGAGGGTACACAATTTAGTGTAAATCTAGAAGTTTCAAGAGCATAATCCCAGAAGGTAGTCAGAAGTTTAGCTAAACTCATCATTGATCACACCATATCAAGCAATGTGTAGTTCCTTCTTTCTGATACACCATTATGTTGAGGTATTCTAGGTGGAGTCCATTGTGATACAATACCATAGTATCTCAGAAGGTCCTTAAACTCTTGGCTTAAGTATTCTCCACTTCAATCAGAACAAGGTGCTTTAATACTTCTACCAAGTTGATTTTGTACTTCATTCATGAAATATTTGAAATTTTCAAGAGTTCATGACCTATGTTTCATCAGGTAAACATAACCATTCCTACTAAAGTCATCAGTAAAGGTAATAAAGTACAGATAACAACCTCTATAATTTGTTCTCAAAGGGTCACATACATCAATATGTATGAGTACTAATTAATGTTTTAAAAATCATACTGAGAAGCAACTTAAGAGGCCGCTTAATCCCCAATAGGTCCTATTCGCTTAAAAATCCCCTAAAGCGGTTGTGAAGTAGAATGAAGAAAAGTGGTCGCTTTTTGCCTGCTTAACCCACTTTTTGCCCACTTTTTTCCTACTTTTTGGCCGTTTTTCTCAAAAAATATTGTATGCATGTAACATGAAGTACATTAAATGGTTTGATTAGTATTGACTATTACATATAAAATTAACATACATTAAATGCTCTTTGAGATACCTAGTTCTAATATAGAATGCATAATTTGTATAGAAGTTGTAATAATAGGGTAATATGTAATTTATTCAAATAAATTATATGTAGCTATTATCTAATTTAGAATGTGTACATTGATTAAATGTATTGTTGTAATGTATGACTAATTGATTATGTACAAATTTAATAATGTGTTTGTAAGGTAGTTGGGATAAGTCTTATTATTTATTGTTTATCTATGTAAACATGTGATACAAAATTTTTGTTGTATCTTGTATATACACTTATTATTTAATATGTGTAGAAATATTCATCTATGACAAGTATATTGTTTACTATATCTATAGAGCTAGTATCATTGTTGTGTAGTCATGATATAAACTATTTGGGTCTTTTATATTGTCTTATACAATGTTTAGATATGTATTAATGTTTCAAAAATATAGTACGTATATACATATGTATGCAATTTGCATGAACGTTTATAAGAATTCGAAATCCACTTTTCTAAAAAGTGATCTCTTAATTTCCCCCTGGCAATTAATCATCTACAAGGTCTCGTCCACAAGCTTCTCGCTTCATTCTTTTTACCACATTGGTCCTAATAAATCACTAGCCCTCTCATTATTTCCAGTCAAACGGGTCTTAGTCATCATGCCCAACAAACAAGACTCACATGTGTCTATTGATTTGAAATCAAAAGAGTCTAGATAACCATCTTTATGGAGTCTAGATATGTGATTCTCGTTTATGTGCCATAGACAACAATGCCAAAGATATGTCTTGTTTGAGTTATTGAGTTTTAATCTTTTGGTATTTACATTATAAAGATTTATCTCTAGATCCAACAAATAAAGGCCATAACACATTGGGACACTGCCATAAAAGATATCATCTTTTGAAGTAGAACATTGATCATTCTTAATATGAAATTCATAAATCATTGTCCATACAAGATACACAAATGATGTTTCTATTTATGGAAGGTACATAATAGCAGTTCATTAACTCTATGAAAAGTGTTATGGGTCGATATAAATTATAGGTCCAACTACAGTGCATAAACTCTTGTTCCATTTGTGACTCACAGTTTGATCTCGCCCTTTCTTAAAGGCTTACTTCTTTTAGATTTTGCATATTCGAACATATGTGAGATACACATCATGTATCTAGTAATTATGATGAAGTAGACAAATATATCGCAATAACTTATATACTTGAAGTGGAGATATTTATCCCCATCTTCATCCTCTTGAATCCCTACAAGTACATGGGACATATTCCTCTTGTACTTTTCTTTCCTTATCTTGAGCGTTGAAGATCTAGATTTATGGTTGGATTCAGAACTCTTCATAGCCTTACTTTCATCTTTAGACTCATTTCTAGTGATCACCATCACGACTGTGTCCTTCATTCTTACTTAGGCATTAATCAGCATGCCAAGCAAATATGACAGTGGTATGGCCATGTCATTTAAGGGGTAACACTCAATAAAATGTTTATATGATTCAGATAATGATTCTAGAATCATATCTATCGCTAAATCTTATCTCTAAGAGAATATTAGTTCTTTGAGATGTTCCACATGTCCAATCATATTGAACACATGGGTCTCTATTGGATCCCCTTCTGTCATCTTACACTCAAAGACTGTCTTTGAGATATTGTACCTTTCTTGCTTTGTCTGATTATGATTCACATTCTTAAGATGTGTTACCGACTTAAGGATCCCCATGTCTTCACACTACTCATGCAACTCATAGTTCATGGAGCTTAGCATAAGGTGCTTTATGTCTCAAGCATCACTAACATGCTTCCAATACGCATCCACCTCAGCCATAGGTGCATCAGGAGCATGTATTCATGGCATTGGTGTATCTAGGACATAGAGCTTATGCTCATCACTGAGAACCCTTCTCAAAGTCCAAAATCAATCGTGAAAAATTGTCACGTTGAGTTTGTCTTTCCTAAAGACAGATTGCAACATTGATTTGTTTCTATATAAGAGAAAATTTGCATTTGTCAAAAAAAAATATTATTTGATTTTATTTGAAAAAATTGACAATATTCAATTAGACCTTTATTAATTATCTCTCTCACCATTTTGTTCAAATTTATATCCCTCACATATCAATTTGGAAGATTGTAACGTACAACCTTCTAGTGAGCCAAGATCCAAAACAATTGAGTTATTAACTGGAGAACGCTAGTGTCCATAATCAATCATTAAGGTAGGCAATATTTGCCAATTGCATCTTATACAATTCTTGGATAAATGGTATGTGCAACTCTATATCATTGTTATTTGCATGCTTTTAGGTGCTTAATCTTATTAAGATCACTTAGTTAAGTCTGACCCAAAAGCCAACACGATAGTCTTGCACCCTGCTCGACAGGCCCACACAACTACCATCACACTTCCACGAGATAGACAATGCACCCACTCTTAGTCGATCAAGATTTTCATGTATGTTGCTAACAGAAAGCATCTTATACTTAATATGTTATTGAGGGATTTTTATTTATAAATACATATACATATCCAATCACCACATACTATAGTATGTATCATATACTTGTTATGTCCCACAAGCATATATATGAAATTAAATCATAAGTGATGGCTATGGTCATTATATTGCTAATCCTTGAAACTACAAGGAATTACCACAACCTAAGGTATACATAGCATGCACCAACCTATTTCTGATGAATATCTATGCTTGAACCAGTCTCGTTTGATCGACTCAACCCTTGAACTGATTGGCTCACCTCCTGGTCAGTCAGTTGGTTTACCTAAATAGTCGTCTGGTCTCTGGTCTAACATCTTCTACACACTCCATTCGATCATTTGGGCCATCATCCAATCAGTTCAACTCCTCCTATCGTCTATAATCCACAGTCCTCTAGTTGATTGGCTCATCATCTGAAATGCATGGTTTGTATGATGTTGATTGTCTTCTTCATCATAATAATAATTAAAACTATCCTAATGCTATTTAACATATTAAAAAGTAGTAAGGAAACCCTGAGTTACATTTGAGGTGAGCATAGGAAGGAGAGAATAATACGTTTACATATGGAAGAGAAGATTGAAGCTCAGTATGAAAATTTAGTTATAAATAGGAATAAATAACCATACAACTCTGCACAGAGATCTGAGTTATTAGCCATAACCATTCTTCACATCCACCATAAAAAACAATTTTAGGATGACACATGTAAATTGCATATATATCATATCTTTTTTTTAAAATGGTGATTTATTTATCCCATCGCTAGGTTAGAACCT
Source organism: Alisma plantago-aquatica (assembly GCA_963693085.1). Classification (NCBI taxonomy): domain Eukaryota; kingdom Viridiplantae; phylum Streptophyta; class Magnoliopsida; order Alismatales; family Alismataceae; genus Alisma; species Alisma plantago-aquatica. The sequence continues at coordinate 77,076,429 of OY856413.1, read as the reverse complement.
TTGACCTCTCGGTTGTACAACTTCAGTTTTACCAACTTGGATGCCACATCTTTGGCAAATATATATCATACCATATATATCATATCATATATATCTTAGTTGGGATTGTATGTGGTAATTAATCATATATGCACATTATCATTTTAAGTATTCTCATCGTATACAATAAATAAAAGATGAAAAACTAGAATTTAATCATACAGATTAAATGCCAAGGATAGAAAATTGATGTGGCTATGATGCCATTGTAGGGAAATATGACGAAAGAGTAGGAAGCGAAATCAAAAATTTAACCGTCATATTCCCCTTTAAATAGTAGATCATGTCAAAAACTATTTAATAGGAAGGATGGTTACGGGGTAATATTTGGTCCTAGAGCAAGTCTGACGACAATCTCCTCTTTGTAGGGTGCACCTTTCTTCAAGTTGTACTTGGGCAATGTATGTGTCAGTCTCTTGGTTGTTCACCATAGACAACAGTTAACTTTGTCCTTTGAGCGGCAAACAACGACCTCCTTTCTTCTATAGTAGTCTACACAGACCACCAAGAACTCATGCTATTCTAGAATAACGGATAAGAAGGAGTTGTCCCTTTCTAATTGGAGTACTAGCACCAACTTGCTCTTCTACAATTGTTCTCCCTTGCTATCCCTTCCTTTATTGGGTAGTACTTTCTCAACTTCTCTCCATTACCACAACCGTAAAAGAGCTAAATGATGTGCCTAAGAATCCCCCAATACCCCTCTATTTATAGGAAGTTTGGCCAATTTGAGTGGGAGTCTAAGAGGATGGAATTTCATGAATTTCCACATTCTATGAGCGGCAAAATGGCCAGTTCACAGGTGAACCGATTAGTTGATATGTGAGCCAATCATTCAACTCTTGAATCGATCATTTCATCATATTTCCCAATCATAATTATATTGGCAATAAATATCCAATTAATGCAAAACATGATGTCAGCACTAATCCTTGATGCAATTGAGTTGATCCACGAACCAATCGGTTCACAACCTAAACATGTCACCTCACAGACTTGAGTCAATCGGTTCAGTTGTTGAACCGATCTTCTCATGGTTTTGATTGCCAATTTTGGTTCAAGTGACCTGACACTTGAATCGATCAGTTCAACACTTGAACTGATCAGTTCATAGTCATGTCAATCAACTTTCAACCATTGTTGTTTAAATTGAATACTTAACTCTTTAGCAATCATGTTAAACTATATTCATGAATAAACTCATATACCAATTGTATCATATGTGTGTGACACTATAGGTTCCAAGTTACATTGGAAGTGAATGTCCATAACTAATTTATGACATCACAAGCAATGAGTGGTGTCTAGAAACACATCATTGCTACCCAAGTAATTTGGAAAGTTGGAGAACAACTTCAACCTACTATTTGTGATTGATGTTATAGTGTTTGTATAGTTCCTTTGTCACTGATATCTAGATTGAACTCGAGGCATGTAATTGTCATCCTCTTCAATGTTCAATCCATGTTCCTTGAACTAGAGCAGACTGTCTGAGATATATGTAAGCTCTTTTTTTGCTCAAAAACGCTTGTTCCCTTTTCATATATTTTTGGAAAATTTACAAAGTCTATCATATAAAAGACTATGAAAATAGAAAATAAGAAAGAGAAGTAAAAAAACATTATATTCTATACAACCAATAAAGGTCAGCTTCAATATAACTCCAGCAAACATATGCCTCCCTTCTATTATTCTCAAAGAATCTATAGTTCCTCTCATGCCAAACATGATAAAAGACAACAAGGCATGTTATGCATAACTTCCTTTTGCTCAACAAAAGGTAACAATTATCCCAAGACCCTGGAGAGTTTGGAATCCAACTCTTCTCTTTGGCATACCTCCATGAGGTTTTAACATATAGGCAGTTCAAGAAAATATCTCTATTATCTTCATAGTTTGACTCATAAAGAAAGCATCTAAAAATAATTTTCATACAAAATCTTCTCAGCACATCTTGAGATGCAGATTTATCAAGGAAGATTCTCCATGCCAAGAAGCTAAAGGACCTTTGGATATTTTGTTTCCAGATGAACTTAACACAATGATAGCTGGAACCAGTCTCTCTAACAACATTCCAACATTGTTTCAGAGAGGGAGCCTCAACACCTTAAAAAAGCATACAATCATACTCATAGAAATCCAGCTTCATCTTAGAAATAAAAGCATTGAAATCTTTGAAGCTTCTTCTATACTCTCCAAACTCCAACTTTAGTTAACTATAAACTTCTCCAAACTTCCATACAAACCAACACCCAACTTGAGAATGTTATTGGGTTCTAGTATTTCAGTAAGGAGCTTACCACCAGGAACCCATGGACTTTTCCATAACTTGATTGAGCTGCCATTCCCAATCTTATAAGAAATATGGGGTATAATGATTGAACTGTATTTCAGGCATTGCTTCCACATCCATGATCCATTTGGATCATTTTGAATAGACCAAAAAGAGTCATTCTTAATACATTTCCCATTAATCCATCATATGCACAAATGCTCCTTCTTGCTAGCAATGTTCCAAACATTACGTATAATGCCAGCCTCATTCATATCTTTGATTCTTCTGATGCCTAACCCGCCTTCAATTTTGGGTTTGCAAATCTTGTTCCAACCTATAAAGTGAATCTTCTTCTCCATATCCACTCCCCCAAATAAATGTTTTGCAAATCCTTTCAATCTCATCCATCACAGAAATAGGGAGAGGGGAGGTGGAAGATCAAAAAAGATGAAGGTACATGAGAGTAGAAATAGTCAATTCGACTCTACCACCAAATGAAAGAGTCTCATGCTTCCAACCTTCAAATTTATTCTTGATCTTATCAATAAGTGGGGCACAATGAGATCTTCATAGATTGCCAAAAAAAAGAGGTAGGCTAAGATACCTCATAGGAAAAGAACCTATAGGAATATTCAAAATACTAGAAATAGAAACATTATTAGATCCCTAGCTATAGAAGATGTGATTCTTAGAAGGATTAATTTTAAGCACAGACATTTCTCCAAAGTTGTTTATAATAACTTTGACATCCACAACATTGAGTGCATTAGCTTCCAAACAGAACATCACGTCGTCAACAAAAAGGAGATGAGACACATGCATAGTATAGTTCCTAATAGGCTAAATGATACTCTTGTTAACAACATTGTTCATAATATTTGTAAGACCTTTCATAGCTAGGACAATGATATATGGGCATTAGGATCGCCTCGTCGAATGCCATTTGAAGGAAAGATAGCATTAGCAGGTTGTCCATTGATGACAACATGATAACTACTTGAAGTCATAATAGCATAGAGCCAGTTTATCCAACATCTCAGAAACCTCGTCTTTATCAGAACAACCATAATAAAATCCCACCGGACAACATCATAAGCTTTAACCAAGTCTATTTTTATACACATCTTGAACTTAAGACCAGTTTCTTAAAATCACTGATCAGTTCATTTGTAAGGAGGAGAGCATCAGAAATATGTCGACCTTTGATAAAAGCTACCTACTTTTTACTGATAAGACTATCAAGAAGAGGTTGCAACCTGTTAGCAAGTACCTTAGTAATAATTTTGAACAGAAAGTTGTAGAGAGCAATTAGTCTCGAATCTTTTTTGTTAGTTGCACCTTTGATTTTAGGATAAGATTTATTTAAAATTTATTCAGTTCTCTGATCATTTTTTCACTTTTGAAAAAATTCTGGACAACACTCGTGATATCAGGTCCAATAATACTCCAGGACTTCTTGAAGAAGTATCTTTTAAACCCATCAGGGCCAGGAGCCTTGTCCCCATCTACATCTTTGATGACTTTATCAATTTTCTCACTAGTGACAATAGCACTGAGAGTACTTGCTTGCTCATCAGTGAGAGTGGGAAAAATCCAGTCCTCATTCCATGTAATCGGGACCATGTTTCCTTGTTATATTGATTGAAAAGTTGATTATAGTACTCAAATATATGTGGACTAATAATCTTCTCATCATAACACAAAACATTATCAATCATAAGGGACTTGATGCTATTTCAGATAGCTTTAACTTTCACTAAGTTATAAAAGAAATTCATATTTCTGTCTCCAAGTTTCAACTAGTTAACTCTAGAAATTTGCTTGCCATAAGACTCCTCGGCTTCAGTAGCCACAATGGCAATTTTCCTTTTTTCACTAGCTATATCCCTCAACTTCTCATCATCAGGAGAGCAATAAGCATCCTTTTGGGCCTTTATGGCATCAAATATAGTAGTTTTGGCATTGTCACTCAGATTACCAATTTTTTCTTTGTTCCATTTGATAAGCTTTGTTTTAACATTCTTTAGTTTAGACATAACCCTATACATAGGATTACCTTTCACCTCAATTCCAAGCTTCCTCAACAACATCCATAAAGTCCTCCCGAAGGATCCACGCATTGATAAAATTGAAATATCTTTTTCTCTTCTAGTTTTACCACTGAATGAGACAACAAGTTGTCTATGACCACTGGTAATGGTGTTAATAACTTCCCCCAGAATTCCTTGTAAGCAGAATAGAAATCAATATTATAAAAATGTATGTATATTGTAGAAAGAATAATCTCTTGCCCCTTTCATCTATTGTCCCAGGTGAACATGGAGCCTTTCATGTCTAGCTCAATAAGGCTTACATATGAAATGACATCATTAAATTCTCTCATGGCGGTAAAAGGATAAAAAACTTTACCTTTTCTCTTCTCAGAAAAATGGATAGCATAAAATCTCCAACCAAAATTCACGCATCATTACCAGGACAAATTCTTCTAAGATCATTCCACAAAAATCTCCATTTTCTCTCCTCGTTCTGCCCATAGATAGCACTAACATAGAAACGAGTGCTTTTATAGCATATCAAGCAATGGATGAATTGATCACTCTTTTCCACCTTTTCCAATTCCACAATAGTTTGGTCCCAAAGGTCAATGATCCTTCCAAGGGGATGAGAAGTATGATTAGAATTCCACATTTTATTCGACCAGATGTTTTTCATGACTTTGCACATCTTCTTATACATGATCATCATTTCTATAATAACATTAATATGATAACATGTCTTAACAAGTCTATCCTTTATTTTCTCCCAACGTCCAAGTCTATTTAAGCCTCAGACATCCCAGGAGAACATGTCCAGACAACCATCCATTTAGAATAATATTGATTGGAGCCCTTCTAGTCGTAGTATATGAAACAAACTCATCCCCTATTTCATTGAGTTTGTCAAACATGTTATTTGCCACATTCGTTGTTTTTGGAGAGCTTCTCTTAGCATAAGGGTTGACTTTGGAAGCAAGCCTTGGATGAGAAGACCGATTTTTGTATATCACCATGTGAAACCCATCATCATTGCATGGGGTGACCATTTGATTTTCTCATTGACAATGTATTACATATGAATAGGCACACTCCATCTACCTCTAGCATTCTTAACAACAGATTGGTCTACATTATTCCTGCCTCCTCCTAGAACAGAGTAAAATTTGTTTGGTCTTCCTTGTGAGAGTCAACAACTGGCATTAGTAATAGGAATTCTCATAATAGAAGGACCACGGTAGGTCACAGTTGGTGTATTGGGAACATCAATAATATCAATATTATCACTAAAGATATGAGAAAATATAGAAGCAAAGGTATCATTAGAGAGATTTACTTCATTGTGTGATTTCTCAATCGGGACCCAAACCTTCTTTCCTTCCTTATCATTCTTCTTGAAACTACAGATCTCTATCTCATGCCCGAAATAGTTACAAACCTTGCAAATCTTAGGATCCATTCATATTGTTCATGGATGGCGTCCCTATCGCCTCAGTCAGTTCTCATAATAATCTCCTTGGGAGGAACAGACTCCATCAAAATCAAAATCTGAATACGAGCATAATCCAACCTTCTCATCATTTTAGTAGCATAGTCAGAGCAGATTGGCTTACCAATATAACTCCCGAGGAGTCCAAGGATTTTCACCATCCCAGAATTCAAGTGGAAGACCTAGAAATTTTACCCAAACTCATATGTCTGTAAGCCTTTCCTTCTCTAGCGGCTCCCGATCTTCCACTTCTTTATAATAAGAGATTACCTCCCACAAACTAGGGTCCTCCTTCTACTATTGTCTTCAAAACATCCAGACTATCGAATTTTACAATGTAGAAGCTCTTGTTTCAGGGAATTACCTCAAATCCCTCTTTATGTTTGCAGACAATTTTGAAATGGCGCACAAGGGTCGGCCAATGGGGTTTCAGATCAGCGATGTATCCTGAAGCAACATTCTCCCATTTTTTTAGCAACTTCGACAACTTTCAATCTCTTGTACAACAGTTCACTGTTAACAATCCCTATCGACAAGAATTGTATCTTCGTGATCTCGGCTCTCCTTTGATAGCTCAATAGGTCTGACCATTTCTTGGGAGCATCCGCAGTAGCGATCCCTTTCACCTGCTTACTGGCATTAGGAATCCTTGACCATTGGGAACTAGGGATCGGATTTGGAGGACGTTGACTGCCTTTGCCATGGATTGCTTCTCCCATCGCCCCACCCATCACCTTCACCAATTTAAAACCTCCCACCATCTCAAACATATGTTATATTATAGAACTATTTGTTCTGCATACAATATACATATTGTAACATCCCATTTAAGCTCAATATTACATATGTAATCTCAATATCACATATTTATTCACATGAGAATGGTCATGCATTTCTCAATCTCGCTTATCAAGTGGCTAGTATATCATACTCTTGTAGGACGAACAAATCTCATCTAAATCACACATAATTACCCCATGTGTCATAGTTCATTTGAGCATCACCTTTGTGGAAACCCTTATTGTAAGTCAAATTGGATGAATTCAAAGTACATCGAACGACATGTGATGAATGTGGTGATTTCAGGTGTAAGAACCACAAACACCGCCATCACTATGAGAGATGATTCTGACTACCAATCATGGTTTCCATGTATCACTCTCAAGGTGGCTCTGTCTAATACATCTTTCTCTAACAAGTATTTATGTGTTTGGTTTGATATCACATATCAAGACTTAATAACATAATGTCATCAACCAGCACACTCTAGTTTTATGTGTTATTGTTGTCTATTACCCTTTCACAATACCATCCGACTGGGGACATAATAAGAATGTATATACTCTTGACATTTGTATGATCTCATTGTTCAGCTCATCAACCTAAAGACATATGTCATTGAGTAATATTATTTTCTAGACATTTATTATGTTACATCATTATCTCATAACTGAATAAAACATAACAAATTGGAAGATTGCCTTTATTATTAATCAAATCATTTACAAGATATGCCTTTACAATCATCATAAGATTGGCTCACTGGGCATACATACCAAAAAAAATCACATACCTAAACGACTCAGAGTCATTTTTGCTCCATCGGTTATGGACTTGAATGCAGAGGTCGATGAAGAGGTTTCATCGTGGGAAACCATTGGTGAAGGTCATCGATCATTGTTTCATCAATTGATGCTCCATTATTCAATGTTCGTCGATTGATGTATGATGAAGGGGATTAGTGAAGTTTTTGTGCAAACAAAGGTCAGTTCAACAAACCAGGGTCAGTCTTGTGTAATCAAATTGGTGAAATTAGGTTGATGAATATGGTGGATGTTGGTTCTATCTTTGATTGAAATCAAGTCGAGTCAAATTCACAGGGCAAGACTATCAGTTCAATTTGAATATTTTCAATCTTCATCCTAGGAATTGAGGAAGTTGATGTCTTCTAATTAGTGTCTACAAGTTTTAAAATTGGCTAGTTGAGTAACTACATCTTAAAATATGGGTAAGTTACAAAAAATCTAAACATCTAGAGATATTTGGGCATATCAAGGCTATTATATGCATGCAGCTATAATTAACTTCTTAGCATTAACGTCTAATTTTGGGTTTCATCAAAGCTTTAAGATCAGAATTAGGTCTACCTCTCTTACAAACAATCTGCATTTACTTAGTTGAAGTAAGCAAGTGTAAGATTAAGAAAAATATACGAGCGTTGTAAGGCACTATCTTAACTATATAGCATGTGAGAGCATGAGATGCATTTAGAAGTCTCTAAATGATTCATATATGTAGTTGAGTGTGCATACTTTGTAGTAGATTTAACTAGGAAATGATATAGTAATTTCTAGGGGAGTAGGTGAAACCCTAACATATCTACTTTCACTTTATTTCATCCAAAAATGGTTATTTCTGCATCTGTGAGAAAGTGATTATCTTATTCTATTAGTTTGAAATTTTCTTAGGAATTTCAATGGACGATTATCCATTGTGTTTTCAAGAAATATCATTGGCTATAATTTTTTTGGGGAATACTTGTGATGATATTTCATATGAATATTGATAAACATCATTGGTTGGAATATTCCTAGGAAATTCTAGCTGAATCTTTTCAAACAAATGCACAATTAATATGATTGGGTGAAATAATTCTGGAGAATTAAAATTATAGTTTGAATCGTCCTTAGTGTATTTCCAACACACAACAAAAAGTAGAAGGCCAATTCCATCCAACTATATTATAGTTAGTGAGAAAAACAAATGACCAACTTAAAATTAAATGTATAATGTGAAAGGACATCATCATCATTATCACATCAATAAATTTATTTTCAACTTATACAAGACATTGCATACGATGAATACCTTCTCATAAATGATCCAAAAAAAATCTTTAATAATCTTTAGTCAACTTGATCTTTGTTGTGTGCCTTGATGAACATGTTAGGAAGAGAACCACTCATGAAGAGAAGTCGGAACCCCAACAAGGACGGATGACTACTCTCACATAATTGAAAACTTAAAAACCTAACCAGCCAGATGACAACTCCAAGAAAAGTCACAGATAGCCAAAGAGAGTGACAGGAACCGAGAATAGGAGTAGGAGTAGGGTACAAAGTCAAAATCTCCTCCCCTAAGCATAGGACAACATTAGAATAACTAGGATACGGACAAGAACCGCCACTCTTGCCAATGTCATCTAGTTATGCTACATGTTCCATAGCTAAAAGTTGTTTGTTTCTGAGAAATACACTGGTATAATGGACAAATTAATCTCCCTATTATAGACTTTTAAAGTTGTTGTAATGTTCATCTCCTTTGATATAATAGGGAATTGAGTTTCACTCTAATGAAATTTAAATTTGTTCACTCTCCATTCCAGTAATCAGTTTCCACATCCAAACAGTTTTTATAAGAAATCACAGATGAGAAAATTGATGTGATCATTCCTATTTAATCTGGCGTCAAAACAGCAATATAAATGTTTTTTTAGAAATACACTAGTATAATGGTGAAGTTAAACCCCCTGGCATGGCCTTTGAAATCCGTTCTAATGCCTGTCTCATTAAATATTAGAGGAATCAGATTCTCTATGGTGAAACTTAAATATACAATAATTACTTAACTTTACCCTCCATAGCCACATTTATCACTGATCTGTCTATACATTGTATATAGCTGAAGTGGATCTAATTTCAATTTGTTTTACAGCGTAAGCATAGTTACCACGTTCGTAGGACAACTTCAGTATTGACAATTCATCTAGCTGAAAGCTGAGTTACAGAAACCGTCGCATGAGATCCCTTAGATGTGGTCACAGAATATGTGGTGTCTGTGTCATCTTGAGTCCTGCGGGTTGCATCAATAAAGATTGGACGAGTGGGTCGTATCTGTGGTCTAGATTTGCTTAGCAGCATCATAACAACTTCAGACATGGCTGGCCTAGCAGAAACTATTGACTGGGTGCATAGTAATGCTATCTCGATAATCTTAATAAGTTCATCAGCATCGTGCTCTTCTTTGTATAAGGCTTCATCAACCAACTCCAGAAGCAACTCATCTTCATATAGTTTCCATGCCTAATGTGACAAAACAATAATTAAAAAGATGAAGTGCTATAACTGATTAGATGCAATGTCGTGTATACTTTACATGCCCCAGAACAATTTGGGGTTGTGATATTCATGTATTGTTAGACAACACAAATGATAGCTCTCCTCACTTGTAGCAGGAAATCATGCTCAAAGATTGCAGAAGTAAAACTATAGAGAAAGCCAAAAACATGTCCATTGGTTACAATTTATTATATGAATGTGTTAGATAGTCAATATGTTGGATCACTAAAATGGTGATTTTCTTTTCTGCTACTATTGTAGCATGCATGCATTCCCTTTCTTAGCATTGCCGACCTTGCTTTAAGGTCATGTGTAACATCCAAGTTTTGTTGCTTCACTGTAAGCTGCAAATTTCCAGGCTACTGCTTGCTATGTGTATGCTAAAAGAAGGAACTTGGGCATGCTTAGAAACTACACATGAACCATAGGGATTCTTCTGCCAAATTGAGAAAACTAAACGGAAATCCTTCACTCAGGGATTTCAATGCGTATATTGCTCTGTTGAGATTTAATGTCTAATAATTTAGCATTGGAAATAGTTTCACTGAATTGGTCGCCATAGTGCTGTTTCAAATTTTCAATTGTTTTTGCCATTGGTAGCAAGAAGGAACACTGGAGTTGGTTGCTTCTGTCAGCACAACAGGAACACTTGATGCGAGATGCAGAAATAGCTACCAATAAAGGATTATATTTCGCTCTTGATATTCACTGTCTGGTAAATTTAGCATTGGAAATAGTTTCAGTGAATTAATCGTTAGAGTATTGTTTCAATTGTTCTGCCATCGGTAGCAAGAAGAAACACTAGAGTTGGTTGCTTCTGTCAGCACAACAGGAGCACTTGATGCCAGATGCAGAAATAGCTACAAATAATGGATCAAATGAACTCTTTGTCTCACGTAATTTACAAATCATTACAATGTTCTAGTAAAAAAAATGGACTTGCTACTAATCCACGACGAGATCACCAAGATATGTTTATATTAGCCAACCACACCAGGAAATACCATCAAAATATTTGTTTTACACATAATTGGTAAGGCAGCTAGGCACCCAAATCCTGGGGACCTTGGCACGCCTAGGAACCTAATATCTTTATTTAAAAAACAGTTATTTTACTTCCTATCTACATGTAGCTCATTCATTTTATTAGTGCTTCCTTGCATGCAAACATTTCTTTTATGGACACACACACATACTATATATATATATATATATATATATATATATATATATATAGAGAGAGAGAGAGAGAGAGAGAGAGTCAGGTTAGAATACACTCGAGCGCATCTGGAGCGGAATACACTCAAGTAGTTTTTCATGATACAATATTTTTTTTGAAAATCTAATCCATTGATCTTCTTAAACATCTTGTGAACAACTCATACGCAAAATTTGAGCACATTTGGATTTATATAGCTCGTGTTATGAAGACCGCAAAAATTATGCATTTCAAATTAGTTTCGCGCGTCGATTTTGTTGCCCTTGGATGAGTGACTTACACTCATCCAAATGGGCTCAAAATTTGTATGTAGCCTAGTTATAGTATGACGGTGAAGATCAATGGTTTACATTTTGCAAAAAATAGTCTTGATATGCAAACACACTTGAGTGTATTCGTGCGATCCGTACAGTTGAGTGTATTCTAGCCTGACTATATATATATATATATATATATATATATATATATATATATGTATGTATGTACACACACACACACATATATATATGCATATATATATATATATATATATATTGCCCTTGCAAAATGTAAACCGTTGATCTTGACCGTCATACTATAATTAGGCTACATACAAATTTTGAGCCCATTTGGATGAGTGTAAGTCACTCATCCAAGGGCAACAAAATCGACGCGCGAAACTAATTTGAAATGCATAATTTTTGCGGTCTTCATAACATGAGCTATATATATATATATATATATATATATATATATATATATATATATATATATATATATATATATATATATATATATATAGTTGGGTACATGCATATATTATGTGGCTGATTCCAAAATTTATGCACTTGGTCATGCACAGAATGTAACCTAAGTATAATTTTGATTTTAATACCAATATCTAGGATCCCTATAATAGGCAAGATGGGTTATAATATAGGTACGATAGTAGTTATTAGATCAATTAACAGCTACACATATTTAGAAGGCTATATATATTTTGTATCAAATGTGGGCATTTGGGGTTCCAATGGCATAAAAAGTGTCACCTAATATAAAAAAATTGATCCCTTACATAGGCAATGAGTACTAACAAATATAATCAAGTCATCAACATAGAAGTTTAATTCAAGGAATAGACAAGTATTTCTTGAAACTTGGGTAATAATCCCTAATAATAATGACATAGATAGTGCCCAATATGGATGCAAATATTTAGTGTGGACATTGAGAGCCTATAAACGTAAATAGATAATCATTAATACTTGTCACATAAAATATGCAACGCAAAAAATAACTTGTAGTACAGCCGTACAGGTCATGGAAGTGCCCCTTTTGGGTACCATGATTCCTAGGCGGCCTCCTAGATGCACCTCTTAATAAGTATGGTTTTACATAATATCAAGAACCACAAATGTAGAGTGCAGTGGCTTCATCATCTTCCTTATGTTCTTTGCCTTTGAACAATAAGATATTTTCTTCAATACCTTTCGTGGTTTAGATAATTACTACCTATCTATTATTGCCTAACCCTTAAGCTCACATCTACAAACTACCTTCTATGGGAAACCCAAATTTTTTCATTGTTATTCAACTTTGATCAGCAAGGTTGTATTGGCAGTACAATAGTGTGTCATACATGTGATTCTAATGGAGATGGCTCATTGTGTGCTTACACCAAGCCAAATATTTCTTAAATCAACTGGTTGTTTCTAAGCCCGTTGGTACTCCTACTTTCAATTGTCATAGTATTTAAAAACATTGATTATGTGTATGAATGACAATAGTACGAATATAATGTGGTGATTGCAAAACCACATTTGTGGCATGGCCAAAAGTTGCAAACCATAACTACATAATATCCATCCCCAACTCCGTTCAAAGTGACAATCATAGCCTATTCTTCCACTCACAAGACTCAATAAATGACACTCTTGTTAGGAATTGAGTTGGTAAAGTGACGATGCTTCCCAAAACTGAAGGCAAAAAATTTAATGTGGAAAACTCTTCCCAATTCGAGAAGAGAACAACCAAAAAGCAATATTGTCCAACAAACATTATGTAATCAATATTACGACTCACGTCATCCATATTTAATTACTCCTAAATCGGGATAGATCTCCCAGTCAAAAACAAAGGCCACAAAGAAGAGAATCACATGTAATGTGCAGAAAATATCTTACTTAGATTGTTCTCCTCACAAAACCACTTATTTTGTTGGGGATCAGACACATATTTGTGTCTTTTTTTGTTGCCGTTGTAACCATCGACCGGACTATCTTTGCTTGTAACGAGGAGCCTACCTCGTTGTTGTCTGTGCTACTCGTTCTAGCTGGCTCCTCTAACAAGAACTTTGGTGTGTCGTTACTAACAAGAAGCTCTCTCTGCTTGAGAGATCATATGCATGTTCTCTACTGACCGTAGAGACCATTGTCGTTGTCACAACACCACCAATTTGTCACCTAGTGATGAACAACCACCACCAATTTGTCACCTAGTGATGAACCTCCTCTGCTGATTGGACAAATCACCCTTGTTTTTGATGCACCATTAATGTGTTGTCAGCTAAGAGATGTGTGTCCTCAACTGATTGGATAGGCTGGACCTTCTTTGAGTTTTCAGGTCTGCCTAGTTGAGCCTTACATATTTCTTCCCCTCTGTTTCAAATTTAGTATGTACTCGGAGATGAACAAATATTTAAGTTTGGGGTGGAGGGTAGGTGGTATGTATCTCACTCCATCCAGACATTTCTTTAGTTTTTACTTTTTAAATTTAGTATCATATCATTGCATGACATGCATAACATTTAGTTATTTACTTTAAAAAAATAAGAGTTATCTTGTCGGCTTAGATTTAAAATCATGTTTGCATCCATATAATTTTCATCATTTGACTCCCATACTCGAAGCACATTGTCACTAGTGACCAATTTTGAAACTAATCAATTGCTGAAAATCAGCCTATGTAACCTAGGAATCCAAACATCATGTTTTTCTAAAAAAGATGACATATATCTGAGGAATTGAGAGGGATCAAACACATTGTTCTTCTAACTGACTGGTGAAACAGGTTCATAGAATCATCACTTTTCCCTTACCATTTCACTATTTGAGCAAAATTGAACTAGGGTAATCACATGGTGCACTGAATTGTAAATCAAATTGCATTTTGATCCGACCCTCTTCTACCATTTTTCATCTTCTTACCTTCCATCTGTGCAAAAAAAAAGTCACACAAAGTGTGAAACCCTATCTTCAGGGAGTAGTGCACCATCCTCCCTTCTCTATCTGTTTTTTCCATGTCCCTCTCTTTGTAATAGGGGTGAACCACCATAAATAAAAAAAGGTCAATGTGCACAATAAGCAAAGATTGTAAATCATTCAAGACAAAAACAAAGAAGAAGAAAAATACAATCTCAAGTCGAATAGAAGAGAAATTTGCATATTCTTTCCACATTCCCTGTCTCTTTATCTCAAACCTAGAGACACAAAGAATATCTCATTTTGATATCATTGTGCGCACCCCAATGTCATATCATATTCCTACTTGTTATTCTGGGGATAATGTGAGAAAATGTTTTTTAAAAACAAAATCAGAAATGAAGACATTGATAGGTGTGCTCTATGGTCTCAAGAAGTTGGGCAGATTGGCCGTATCAGTGGTATAAAATATGCATGATGTGAAGGTAATTGCATGGGTTGAGAGTACTCATTTGGCGACTATTTTAGACTTTGAGTTACTCGAGGACAACCAATGCTTAAGTTTGAGGTTATTTGAAGAATGTGTATTCATCCTAGTTATTCGCCACATTTATAGTCTATTTTTTATCTAGATCTCTTAATTTTCTTTTAAAAAAACTTCATTTAGTCTTATTTAGAGCTTATGCTAATTTGTTAGGGTTTTTATACTTTTCTCGACTTTACAGGTTTGGAGTTTTATCTGTCCATACCAATGTGGCATAGGGGATGTGGCTACCCTTTGCAAGCGGGAGTTAGGTACAGGGCAGCGCCCTAGGTTCAAAAGGCAAATTTATTAGCATTTTAGGCTCAAGACCACGATAGACCACCGCAATCGACTGCCACTAATTAGTGTCTTCCAATTGAGCTCCAACTAACCGATCTCCACTTATCGAGCTCTACTAATCGGCCTGCTAATGGTCGAGCTCTATCAATTTGCCTTCTAATGATCGAGCTCCACTGGTCGATGTCTTTCTATCGAGATTTAGATGACGATCAAGGTCCACTGATCGATCACCATCAATTGACCTTCCAATTGATATCCACTAATTGAGATCACCTCGATCAACCATTCAATGATCTACCTCCCTATTGAGCTCCAATGATTGATCACCTTGATTAACTGTATGTCAATCAACAATTACCAATCAATCTTTGTTTGATTGACCTCAATTGATCCACCTTCATGCCCAACCACAACCCACAACCTTTGGTCTTCTCCATGTCGATACATTTATTGCAAGTGTCGCATCAAATTCCTTAGAGGTTGCTGGTTTTCCCCTTGCCTCCTATAAATAGAAGGCTATTTCCTCTACTTGAGGGAGGGAGACATCGGGAGGTTGCATAACTCTATCAACAAAATCATCCATATGTTACAAGGTCTGATCGACCACCCTCAAAAGAGAGAGTTCGATCAACTTACGCTTCATCTCGATCGATTGATCTCGAAAGAGTGAGATCAATCAACCTCCGCTACTCTGTAGTTTGATCGACCTCCCTTATGAGAGATATGTTGATCAATCGACCTCCCTCCACATTGAGATATGTCCTCAACTGAGGCAGCTCGATCAACCTCCACTCAACACCTTTCAACCATCATCAGCTCGATCGATCACCTCTACATATGCAAATTGATCGATCATCCTTCATCAGCAATCGACCTCTACTGCATCATCTAGTTGACAGTTGTGGTGTTGTGATGTTGCACTCCTCTCAAAACATCCTTAAGCAAGAAGACAAGTGTATGCACATGATGGTTGCTCATCCATTTTCTTTTGTGACTATGGCATTTTGTTCACTATCCAGTGTATATCTTGTTGTTGCCACGAGGAGCGAGTAGTTTCTTACGTTACGATGTGGGGAGTAGTCCCATGACCTGCTTTTGCTTTCTACTATATTCAAATTTGTATGAACCTTATTGCATTTATATTAATCATTTTATGCTTGTATACTTGTCTGATCAGTTGCCTTGTATAGTTATCATGATTTTGGGTATAGACAACTTTGAACCCAAAATCTAGGATGTCAATTGGTTCTTGTTAAATCCGTGTTGAGAACATCAAATAGGTATTTTTAGAGGTGACGGGTATAGAATCTCTAGGTTACATAATAGTGAACATGGAGTAATATTTATTTGGTTTTAATATTGACAGTGAGAGGGTGATTTACTTAGCCTCGATGTTATTTATTTATGCTTGTTTGTGATGGAGTAAGATAGAGAACATAGGTAGTGGTGGTGAAACTCGCTCACCATCAATAGATCTTAACTTTAATTCAATATTTTTAGTCTTGGCACTTAGTATAATCAACAATCAACCACCGTCTATGTTAAATACTCTTCCTAAGTTAGATTAAGTCGGTCAATCAGTTCTTAAAAATATTTCCCTTTGAGTTCGATCCTAAATTATACAATGATAAGACCCATCTTCTTGTGGGTGGGATTGTCACGCTATTGTTTTGATAAAACTTAGGGATTTCATATCCCAAGCGAAATTGCATGTGCAACACAATCATGCATCAAGTACTTGTTCTAGTTGGCTCCTCTAACTAGAACTCTTACGTGTTGTTTCTAGCCAGAAGCTCTCTTCATTCTGAGAGAGAAGATGCACATCCTCTACTAATTGGATAGATTGTCGTTGTTATAGCACAAACAATGTGTCACCAACTGATGTGTGTCCTGTGTTGATGATACAGATCGTTGCCTTTTCCCATGCACCATCAATGTGTTGTTGGATAATATATGTGTCCTCCATTATTGGACAAACCGTCATTGTTGCCGATGGACCCACCATGTCACTAATAGATGCACATTTATCTATCGA
Source organism: Alisma plantago-aquatica (assembly GCA_963693085.1). Classification (NCBI taxonomy): domain Eukaryota; kingdom Viridiplantae; phylum Streptophyta; class Magnoliopsida; order Alismatales; family Alismataceae; genus Alisma; species Alisma plantago-aquatica. The sequence goes on along the minus strand of OY856413.1, from coordinate 77,059,219 downwards.
TCGGTCAACCCGTCATCTTGTTGATGTACCCATTGTGCCACCAATTTTCAACTGCTACTTTGTCTCAACATAAATTTGTTGGCCCTATTTTATCCATAAAAGAGTGTCACTCTCGATACACCCAATATGCCACTGATCTTCAACTACTACTTCATCTCAAGGAAGAGTCATTTTCTCTCATTTATCCACAAGAGAGCTCCACTAATTGTTCTTGTTCTCTAGCTCTTAAGGCACCAACAATAAAGTAATTGGTGGGATCACATCAACAGGTGGAGTGATCCCAATGACCTTCCCCAGGGCCTCTATTTATAGACTTGCATGCCACGTGGTTGCAACGAGAAATAATAGACAAAAGTCCTATTTCAACTCCAAACAACATTTCGTGTTGCATATAGGGAGTCGTCATCTTTTCTCTTGAATAAACTCCTATTAGGGTTGGTTACACACATGAAGAACTCTTATCAAATCGTAGGACATGGCGGAACCTTCCTATTCCAACAACTCTTTGACACCACGAACCTTGCCACTCCATCTATTGCAATGAATCGTGAGAACCCCTCAAGTTTTATCGGTCGAGGTTGTGAGCAAAAAGTTTCTATGTTGCCAACCATGTCATTTATGTGGGTCATTGGACAATCCCTTCTGCTACACATTATGATGCCAACCTTTAGGCACATCTAGCATATAATCCACTAATGCAAACTCCATATCATGTTCCACAATTGCTTCTAAGGCTCGAACATTCCTTGACAAGGCATGCTTACTAAATATAGGCACAAAGCAACAACATATGATAAGGGGACTTCCCACCATGCCCCTAGCAATGTTAAAAGGGGTGCCACTACCTTCTTGGTCGCTACCCTAGCAATGACCAGGGAGGGTCTGTTGACTCCTCTATCAATTTCTAGTCTGAGTGATGACGTGGGGGCAACTGCCACCTCTCCCCTAACTGGTTAATGCCACTAAAGAGGCATAACTTCCTCATGCATCTTCTTGCGTGTTGTGGCCACTAAAGAAGACTAAGGGGGAACCACCTCCTCTAATTCTTGAGAGAGATGCCACATCTTTCTACCATTGTTCGTCAACCTAAGAGGAGCTTTTCCTATATCCACCACTTCTAGATGGGACCTCTTTAGCCCCATTCACAATCTACAAAGGACTACTACAACCTAGGTCCTAGTTGGTTGCTTTGATTATCTTCTTTTACTCCCAAATCACTTCCTCTAATGGATGGGTGAGTAATTTCTTTCAATAAGGGCTATATTTTTTATTGTAACTCCAAAAATAATGTGCATTAAATCCAATATTAGCATATTCCATCATGGCTGAAGATAAAGTTCAAATGATGTATAACGATTCTTATCCTGTTATTGTGATCAAACTCAAAAATCACAATCATTTATTATGGTTTAATTCTATCTATACCATCATCGAGTCCCAAGACAAATTGTAGTTCATCAAAAATCTTCTCGAGATACCCCATAATAAAAGCAAGCAAGGTTTTTAAACCTGACTTGGAGATTGACCCAGCCAAGCTCCCGGGTCTCCAATCCCTGGTTCAACTGCCAGGTCGACCCGGTTGACATGATTATGTCACATGATATATATACATATATATACACACACCCTATATATATTATATGCATAAACACATATACATACATAGGCTCACACACACATATATGTATGTATATATATATATATATATATATATTAATAATAGAAGATTAAAAATATGGAGCAAATTTGTATAGAAATAAATAAGAAAAATAATGGTTTACATCACCCAACAATGATGACAAGAATCAAGTGCAATTTGTATTATATTAATAAATGATGTTGGGTCTTTTTGGACCCAAAAAAGGCATATATGTGGAAGACTTTAGGGAGTTTTCACCCGCCTGGGTTCAGCAAGACCTATGATCGGATCATCAGGTGGTCAATTCAACGGTCAACCGACCTGGTCTCCAATTTTCCTTTTTTTTGCCCAAAAGGGGGTTTGGAGGCTACCCAACCCGCCGGGCTTACCGGATGGAGGTTCAACTAATTGAACTAGGGTTGGTCGAGTCTAATAACTCTAATAGAAAGGAAATAGTCTGGTGAAGAGTTGACTATGTAACAATACTAAGCCCTACATCTTCTCTAAATCTATGTTTTAGCTTCCTGCTAACAAGGTTCGAGTTGTTCTCAAATGTACGCAGGAAAGAACGCACCATGCCTATAAAACATTTGGATAAAATGTTTTGTGAACACTAAGGCGACAAGCCCCCTGATGAATATTAGGACTCTATTTTGAGTTATTCATGCCCATTCACTTTCTTTCAACATGCCTCTGCTGACACCCTAACAAAAGAAAGTGTCGGGCTCATGACTTCCTAAATCCTTGACAAAGTGCATCCTGATATGCTCCTATTTGTAGTGTTATCCTATATGTCTTAACAAGTATATCCTTTATTTTCTCCCAACGTCCAAGTCTATTTAAGCCTCAGACATCCCAGGAGAACATGTCCAGACAACCATCCATTTAGAATAATATTGATTGGAGCCCTTCCAGTTGTAGTATCTGAAACAAACTCATCCCCTATTTCATTGAGTTTGTCAAACATGTTATTTGCCACAGTCGTTGTTTTTGGAGAGCTTCTCTTAGCATAAGGGTTGACTTTGGAAGCAAGCCTTGGATGAGAAGACCAGTTTTTGTATCTCACCATGTGAAACCCATCATCACTGCATGGGGTGACCATTTGATTTTCTCATCGACAATGTATTACATATGAATAGGCACACTCCATCTACCTCCAGCATTCTTAACAACATATTGGTCTACATTCTTCCTGCCTCCTCCTAGAACAGAGTAAAATTTGTTTGGTCTTCCTTGTGAGAGTCAACAACTGGCATTAGTAATAGGAATGCTCATAATAGAAGGACCACGGTAGGTCACAGTTGGTGTATTGGGAACATCAATAATATCAATATTATCACTGAAGATATGAGAAAATATAGAAGCAAAGGTATCATTAGAGAGATTTACTTCATTGTGTGATTTCTCAATCGGGACCCAAACCTTCTTTCCTTCCTTATCATTCTTCTTGAAACTACAGATCTCTATCTCATGCCCGAAATAGTTACAAACCTTGCAAATCTTAGGATCCATTCATATTGTTCATGGATGACGTCCCTATCACCTCAGTCAGTTCTCATAATAATCTCCTTGGGAAGAACAGACTCCATCAAAATCAAAATCTGAATACGAGCATAATCCAACCTTCTCATCATTTTAGTAGCATAGTCAGAGCAGATTGGCTTACCAATATAACTCCCGAGGAGTCCAAGGATTTCACCATCCCAAAATTTAAGCGGAAGACCTGGAAATTTTACCCAAAATCATATGTCTGTAATCCTTTCCTTCTCTAGCGGCTCCCGATCTTCCACTTCTTTATAATAAGGGATTACCTCCCACAAACTAGGGTCCTCCTACTATTGTCTTCAAAACATCCAGACTATCGAATTTTACAATGTAGAAGCTCTTGTTTCAAGGAATTACCTCAAATCCCTCTTTATGTTTGCAGACGATTTCAAAATGGCGCACAAGGGTCGGCCAATGGGGTTTCAAATCAGCGATGTATCTTGAAGCAACATTCTCCCATTTTTTAGCAACTTCGACAACTTTCAATCTCTTGTACAACAGTTCACTGTTAACAATCTCTGTCGACAAGAATTGTATCTTTGTGATCTCCGGTCTCCTTTGATCGCTCAATAGGTCCGACCATTTCTTGGGAGCATCCGCAGTAGCGATCCCTTTCACCTGCTTACTGGCATTAGGAAGCCTTGACCATTGGGAACTAGGGATCGGATTTGGAGGACGTTGACTGTCTTTGCCATGGATTGCTTCTCCCATCGCCCCACCCATCACCTTCACCAATTTAAAACCTCTTGCCATCTCCAACATATGTTATATTATAGAACTATTTGTTCTGCATACAATATACATATTGTAACATCCCATTTAAGCTCAATATTACATATGTAATCTCAATATCACATATTTATTCACATGAGAATGGTCATGCATTTCTCAATCTCGCTTATCAAGTGGCTAGTATATCATACTCTTGTAGGACGAACAAATCTCATCTAAATCACACATAATTATCCCATGTGTCATAGTTCATTTGAGCATCACCTTTATGGAAACCCTTATTGTAAGTCAAATTGGATGAAGTCAAAGTACATCGAACGACATGTGATGAATGCGGTGATTTCAGGTGTAAGAACCACAAACACCGCCATCACTATGAGAGATGATTATGACTACCAATCATGGTTTCCATGTATCACTCTCAAGGTGGATCTGTCTAATACATCTTTCTCTAACAAGTATTTATGTGTTTGGTTTAATATCACATATCAGGACTTAATAACATAATGTCATCAACCAACACACTCTAATTTTATGTGTTATTGTTGTCTATTACCCTTTCACAATACCATCCGACTGGGGACATAATAAGAATGTATATACTCTTGACATTTGTATGATCTCATTGTTCAGCTCATCAACCTAAAGACATATGCCATTGAGTAATATTATTTTCTATACATTTATTATGTTATATCATTATCTCATAACTGAATAAAACATAACAAATTGGAAGATTGCCTTTATTATTAATCAAATCATTTACAAGATATGCCTTTACAATCATCATAAGATTGGCTCACTGGGCATACATACCAAAAAAAAAACACGTACCTAAACGACTCAAAGTCATTTTTGCTCCATCGGTTATGGACATGAATGCAGAGGTCGATGAAGTGGTTTCATCGTAGGAAACCATTGGTGAAGGTCATCGATCATTGTTTCATCAATTGATGCTCCATTATTCAATATTCATCGATTGATGTATGATGAAGGGGATTAGTGAAGTCTTTGTGCAAACAAAGGTCAGTTCAACAAACCAGGGTCAGTCTTGTGTAATCAACTTGGTGAAATTAGGTTGATGAATATGGTGGATGTTGGTTCTATCTTTGATTGAAATCAGGTCGAGTCAAATTCACAGGGCAAGACTATCAGTTCATTTTGAATATTTTCAATCTTCATCCTAGGAATTGAGGAAGTTGATGTCTTCTAATTAGTGTCTACAAGTTTCAAAATTGGCTAGTTGAGCAACTACATCTTAAAATATGGGTAAGTTACAAAAAATCTAAACATCTAGAGATATTCGGGCATATCAAGGCTATTATATGCATGCAGCTACAATTAACTTCTTAGCATTAACGTCTAATTTTGGGTTTCATCAAAGCTTTAAGATCAGAATTAGGTCTACCTCTCTTACAAACAATCTACATTTACTTAGTTGAAGTAAGCAAGTGTAAGATTAAGAAAAATATATGAGCGTTGTAAGGCACTATCTTAACTATATAGCATGTGAGAGCATGAGATGCATTTAGAAGTCTCTAAATGATTCATATATGTAGTTGAGTGTGCACACTTGGTAGTAGATTTGACTAGGAGATGATATAGTAATTTCTAGGGGAGTAGGTGAAACCCTAACATATCTACTTTCACTTTATTTCATCCAAAAATGGCTATTTCTACATCTGTGAGAAAGTGATTATCTTATTCTATTTGTTTGAAATTTTCTTAGGAATTTCAATGGACGATTATCCATTGTGTTTTCAAGAAATATCATTGACTATAATTTTTTTGGGGAATACTTGTGATGATATTTCATATGAATATTGATAAACATCATTGGTTGAAATATTCCTAGGAAATTCTAGCCGAATCTTTTCAAACAAATGCACAATTAATATGATTGGGTGAAATAATTCTGGAGAATTAAAATTATAGTTTGAATCGTCCTTAGTGTATTTCCAACACACAACAAAAAGTAGAAGGCCAATTCCATCCAACTATATTATAGTTAGTGAGAAAAACAAATGAACAACTTAATATTTAAATGTATAATGTGAAAGGACATCATCATCATTATCACATCAATAAATTTATTTTCAACTTATACAAGACATTGCATACGATGAATACCTTCTCATAAATGATCCAAAAAAAATCTTTAATAATCTTTAGTCAACTTGATCTTTGTTGTGTGCCTTGATGAACATGTTAGGAAGAGAACCTCTCATGAAGAGAAGTCGGAACCCCAACAAGGACGGATGACTACTCTCACATAATTGAAAACTTAAAAACCTAACCAGCCAGATGACAACTCCAAGAAAAGTCACAGATAGCCAAAGAGAGTGACAGGAACCGAGAATAGGAGTAGGAGTAGGGTACAAAGTCAAGATCTCCTCCCCTAAGCATAGGACAACATTAGAATAACTAGGATACGGACAAGAACCGCCACTCTTGCCAATGTCATCTAGTTATGCTACATGTTCCATAGCTAAAAGTTGTTTGTTTCTGAGAAATACACTGGTATAATGGACAAATTAATCTCCCTATTATAGACTTTTAAAGTTGTTGTAATGTTCATCTCCTTTGATATAATAGGGAATTGAGTTTCACTCTAATGAAATTTAAATTTGTTCACTCTCCATTCCAGTAATCAGTATCCACATCCAAACAGTTTTTATAAGAAATCACAGATGAGAAAATTGATGTGATCATTCCTATTTAATCCGGCGTCAAAACAGCAATATAAATGTTTTTTTAGAAATACACTAGTATAATGGTGAAGTTAAACCCCCTGGCATGGCCTTTGAAATCCGTTCTAATGCCTGTCTCATTAAATATTAGAGGAATCAGATTCTCTATGGTGAAACTTAAATATACAATAATTACTTAACTTTACCCTCCATAGCAACATTTATCACTGATCTGTCTATACATTGTATATAGCTGAAGTGGATCTAATTTCAATTTGTTTTACAGCGTAAGCATAGTTACCACTTTCGTAGGACAGCTTCAGTATTGACAATTCATCTAGCTGAAAGCTGAGTTACAGAAACCGTCGCATGAGATCCCTTAGATGTGGTCACAGAATATGTGGTGTCTGTGTCATCTTGAGTCCTGCGGGTTGCATCAATAAAGATTGGACGAGTGGGTCGTATCTGTGGTCTAGATTTGCTTAGCAGCATCATAACAACTTCAGACATGGCTGGCCTAGCAGAAACTATTGACTGGGTGCATAGTAATGCTATCTCGATAATCTTAATAAGTTCATCAGCATCGTGCTCTTCTTTGTATAAGGCTTCATCAACCAACTCCAGAAGCAACTCATCTTCATATAGTTTCCATGCCTAATGTGACAAAACAATAATTAAAAAGACGAAGTGCTATAACTGATTAGATGCAATGTCGTGTATACTTTACATGCCCCAGAACAATTTGGGGTTGTGATATTCATGTATTGTTAGACAACACAAATGATAGCTCTCCTCACTTGTAGCAGGAAATCATGCTCAAAGATTGCAGAAGTAAAACTATAGAGAAAGCCAAAAACATGTCCATTGGTTACAATTTATTATATGAATGTGTTAGATAGTCAATATGTTGGATCACTAAAACGGTGATTTTCTTTTCTGCTACTATTGTAGCATGCATGCATTCCCTTTCTTAGCATTGCCGACCTTGCTTTAAGGTCATGTGTAACATTCAAGTTTTGTTGCTTCAGTGTAAGCTGCAAATTTCCAGGTTGCTGCTTGCTATGTGCATGTTAAAATAAGGAACTTGGGCATGCTTAGAAACTACACATGAACCATAGGGATTCTTCTGCCAAATTGAGAAAGCTAAACAGAAATCCTTCACTCAGGGATTTCAATGCGTATATTGCTCTGTTGAGATTTGATGTCTAATAATTTAGCATTGGAAATAGTTTCACTGAATTGGTCGCCATAGTGCTGTTTCAAATTTTCAATAGTTTTTGCCATCGGTAGCAAGAAGGAACACTGGAGTTGGTTGCTTCTGTCAGCACAACAGGAACACTTGATACGAGATGCAGAAATAGCTACCAATAAAGGATTATATTGCGCTCTTGATATTCACTGTCTGGTAAATTTAGCATTGGAAATAGTTTCAGTGAATTAATCGTTAGAGTATTGTTTCAATTGTTCTGCCATCGGTAGCAAGAAGAAACACTAGAGTTGGTTGCTTCTGTCAGCACAACAGGAGCGCTTGATGCCAGATGCAGAAATAGCTACAAATAATGGATCAAATGAACTCTTTGTCTCACGTAATTTACAAATCATTACAATGTTCTAGTAAAAAAAATGGACTTGCTACTAATCCACGACGAGATCACCAAGATATGTTTATATTAGCCAACCACACCAGGAAATACCATCAAAATATTTGTTTTACACATAATTGGTAAGGCAGCTAGGCACCCAAATCCTGGGGACCTTGGCACGCCTAGGCACCTAATATCTTTATTTAAAAAACAGTTATTTTACTTCCTATCTACATGTATCTCATTCATTTTATTAGTGCTTCCTTGCATGCAAACATTTTTTTATGGACACACACACACATACTATATATATATATAGAGAGAGAGAGAGAGAGAGAGTCAGGTTAGAATACACCCGAGTGTATCTGGAGCGGAATACACTCAAGTAGTTTTTCATGATGCAATATTTTTTTTAAAAATCTAATCCGTTGATCTTCTTAAACATCTTGTGAACAACTCATACGCAAAATTTGAGCACATTTGGATTTATATAGCTCGTGTTATGAAGACCGCAAAAATTATGCATTTCAAATTAGTTTCGCACGTCGATTTTGTTGCCCTTGGATGAGTGACTTACACTCATCCAAATGGGCTCAAAATTTGTATGTAGCCTAGTTATAGTATGACGGTGAAGATCAACGGTTTACATTTTGCAAAAAATAGTCTTGATATGCAAACACATTTGAGTGTATTCGTGCGATCCGTACACTCAAGTGTATTCTAGCCTGACTATATATATATATATATATATATATATATATATATATGTACACACACACACACACATATATATATATATATATATGCATATATATACATATATATATATATATATATATATATATATATATATATATAGTTGGGTACATGCATATATTATGTGGCTGATTCCAAAATTTATGCACTTGGTCATGCACAGAATGTAACCTAAGTATAATTTTGATTTTAATACCAATATCTAGGATCCCTATAATAGGCAAGATGGGTTATAATATAGGTACAATAGTAGTTATTAGTTCAATTTACAGCCACACATATTTAGAAGGCTATATATATTTTGTATCAAATGTGGGCATTTGGGGTTCTAATGGCATAAAAAGTGTCACCTAATATAAAAAATTTGATCTCTTACATAGGCAATGAGTACTAACAAATATAATCAAGTCATCAACATAGAAGTTTAATTCAAGGAATAGACAAGTATTTCTTGAAACTTGGGTAATAATCCCTAATAATAATGACATAGATAGTGCCCAATATGGATGCAAATATTTAGTGTGGACATTGAGAGCCTATAAACGTAAATAGATAATCATTAATACTTGTCACATAAAATATGCAACGCAAAAAATAACTTGTAGTACAGCCGTATAGGTCATGGAAGTGCCCCTTTTGGGTATCGTGATTCCTAGGCGGCCTCCTAGATGCACCTCTTAATAAGTATGGTTTTACATAATATCAAGAACCACAAATGTAGAGTGCAGTGGCTTCATCATCTTCCTTATGTTCTTTGCCTCTGAACAATAAGATATTTTCTTCAATACCTTTCGTGGTTTAGATAATTACTACCTATCTATTATTGCCTAACCCTTAAGCTCACATCTACAAACTACCTTCTATGGGAAACCCAAATTTTTTCATTGTTATTCAACTTTGATCAGCAAGGTTGTATTGGCAGTACAATAGTGTGTCATACATGTGATTCTAATGGAGATGGCTCATTGCATGCTTACACCAAGCCAAATACTCCATCCAATGTCATCACACCTTCCGCACCACCAAGCATTCCAACCTAAGAAGCACAGATACGGATACGTATCGGATACGGGTACGGGTATGGGTACGGGTACGCGGATACGACAATTTTCAAAAATATAGGATACAGGTACGTCATGGATACGGCAATTTTTTTAATATTTTTAAAATAACCAATATATTTATTTTAAAAATAGATGAAGACAATCAAAAATCACAATATTTCTAAAGAAAATGGAAACCAATACAATAATATCAAACAATGATTTAAAAAGGGGTCTTTCATTCATATTAATGTGAGACAAGTTACAAAAAGACATCATAATATCATATTCTAAACCTTTCACATTTTATGAATCATGTAATGTTGTATTGTAAAGTGAGTTGCGTCATCTGTGATACCAAACTATCTTCTCTCATGTATAGCTAACTACTATGAAGCACATATATAGATACAGAATGGATACGGGTACGGGTGCGGTACGGGGATACGACAATTTTTGAAAATATAAGATACGGGTACAACATGGATACAACAGTTTTTTTATGTTTCTTTTGAAATTTTAACAGAAAATACCAATTTCATTCTCAAATCACAATACAATAGGGGGAGTCTAGAGCTGGAAGTCACATGGTTTTGGGATTTTGAGGGATCACGCGAGTGGGGTGCTCTCTTGGCTGCTAAATGGGTTGGTTGTATCCTGGATGCATTGAGGTCATTTCCTGCTAATAAAAAAAGGTATACGACTTAAGAAGTATTTGGTATGTATTAGAGAGTATCTAGGGAGTATTAGTATCAAATATATATTCAATACTGGTAGGACACCTATTTTGGAGTATCGGTGCTTCATAGGGGGAGACATAAGGATGGGGATGAAATGATTATTTTCAAAGGAGATGAAATAGATATTGTCTAGATAGAAATCCAGAAAAAATCACAATGGATTTAGTCACAAAAACAAGAGGCATGTTAACCCAACGATACTAAATTGAAGCCTTTCATAGAACATGGAGGACAGCAACGTGCATAAAACTTGCACCTTAGCAAGGAAAGCATCCGGAAGTACCATGTAAAGGTGAATGAATTGGTTTGCAATAAAGAACAAACAAAAATCCAGATTACATATTGAAGTTCTTTAAAAAGTGAAATCCCAAAAAACATAGGAGGTAGAAACAATAAAGAGAAGAAGGAAGATTGGCATTTAGCAAGAGGAATGATGACTAACCTTGAACTCCTTCAAGGAAGCAACTATGACAGCCTTGCTGCAAGCTAATACTTAGCAGAGAGGGTTGAGACATGAGCTGGTGTCAAATGCTAATCAAGCAATGTCATGCCCAAAATTTTTTTTCTAGTTTTTATTGACTGGATACGGCAGGATACGGATTAGGAGTATCCGATACGTATCTAGGAGTATCCACGGAGTATTGGTATCCAATACGTATCGGATACGAGTACAACACTTGTTTTGGAGTATCCGTGCTTCATAGATTCCAACCTTTCCTCACATTTGTCTGTACATGAAGCAGATGGATACCCATGCGCAAACTCCACCATAGGCATCACAGTCTGAGACACCCTAATTGTAGTAGATATTGCACCATTTCCCTCCCATTTTTACATGCATGTTGTCTTTCAAAACTCACCAAATCTGCCAAAGTTGTTTCCATTGCCTTGAATGGAATCAAGCTTCCTCAAAGCTGTTATGAAGCTCTTAAAGATCACAATTGGAGAGCAACAACGATCGAAGAAATGCTTCTCTGAGGTCCAACAACACTTGGTCCCTTGTTCTTTCCCCCAATGGAACACAATGTGCTCAACAACATATGGGTCTTTGTAGTTAATTATTATTATAATGACATTGTCAAGCGACTCAAGTCATGGTTGGTGGCTAAATTTTCACTCAGGCCTTTAGTGTTGACTTCTTCAAGAATTCTTCCATGTCACCTGCATTGCTTTAGATCACATTCTTCTCTCTTCTTGCATATTGCACTGGCCCTATACCAACTTAACATATGGAATGCCTCCCTACACGGTGATCAAGGAAAAGAAGTCCACATGCAACAACAGATTTGTTGTTAAGGGGGAGGCTTCCACTAATGCATGTAAATTGCAGCAAACCATAAACAATTATTGTGAGCATGGTTTAGACCACTGTCTTAAAAGGGTTCCCGGAAAAAGGTCGCTATACAAATGCCCCCTCATGCCTTAACAAAGAAATCATCATTACAAGCTAGAAATGATTGGGCAGGCGATGCAAAGGACCAATGATCAAGTTTAGACTTCTTCATATCTCTAGGAGATCATATTGTTAGTTCAAGGAGAAAGAAGAAATCTCTAGTTGCTCAGCCCAACACGGAAGCTGAGTACCAGGCTATGGCCCATGCATGCTGTGTTGCGACATCTAGTGGGTGCTTTTGATTCATCATGAAGTTGGGATTTCAATCAAGACTACTACAATACTATATTTTGACAATCGATCTGCAACTCTTATAGAAAACAATCCCATTATCCATGAGCATATCATACACATAGAAATGGATTGTCAATTTTGTCAAGATTTTGTCATGGCAAGAAAATTTGTCATGCCTCATGCGAATACAAGGGATCAAACAGCTAACATCTTCATTGAGCCTCTTCTTCCCTCTCTTTCCTTCAATATGTGTAACAAGTTGTGATTAGATGATATGTACTCTCAATCTTGAGGGGGATTGTTAGATAATATATGCTATTGGGCCTAGATCGGCCACCTAGTATAGCTTTTCTTGCTATGTACTTGTGGAACACTTTAACATGCATTTCTCCTATATAAGGAGCAAAAATGTATTCTATATATAATCAGTGACATGGTTTTCTCTTATGATTTATCACAGAGTTAATAATACTCTTCCCATTTCTTAAGCCTGATAGTCCACCTTATCTTCTACGACATGTCCTCTCTTATGTTCTACCACTTGCTTTGAAGATTTAGTAGATCGAATACTGTCCCCTTTCTGAAAATCAAAACATTTTTATGATAAAAGTTAAGTTTTTGTTAATCTAACACCTATTACTAATATGATTTGTGTATATCTACCAAAAGCATCAACTATGTAGATCCTCAGAATTTTGGTCAACTTATATTGTTGATCATGATTTTTTTAATAGATAATAAAGTTTATCACTAAAAATGTAATACAAATGAGTGAACCTTTCAGGTAAAATGGCACTGACAGATGTAATATTTTAAATATTTAAATGACAAATACATGGTATCTTATATATCTAGCATAATTAGAATCTTTTTTCTGTAATATGGTAGTTTGATCATATGCTAGCCAATAAATATGAAGCAATATTGTCTCATGCAATAGTATTCTGGTGTATAATCCCTTTGTGCTGACATCGACGTGTATATGAAAAACTAAATGCTAGGAAAAACGAAAAACCCCTAACATTAATGTTTGTGGAAAAATAGTGAAATGCTTGGCAGGAAAACAGAATGACTAATACAATACTTTTGACAAAATAGTCAGAGGCGGTGGAATATTCAGATTAAAAAAGTACCTTATAGAAGTGCCAAAGCCTTACAGATCGTATCATCAAAAAAATTAAGGTTGGGTCAAGATAAATGAGCTACAAAACTAAATTTTATACAGTGGCAACGTTTCTTAGTTTTTTCAGAGACACGTTAGTTGAATTTTGATAGCAACATGTCACTTAACAAGAAAAAGAGTGAAACATATACACACATGTATTACTTGAATATACACCTCTAAAGTAAATAATTTGATAATACTTGTATGGCTCAAATGATGTTTATGTTATAGTAAGAAGAAGAGGACTTACCCATTCTAGCAGGTATTGTGTTACTGGTTGAAGGTTAATATCATTTGATTTTCTGCCACTAATTATTTCAAGGACAACAACACCATAGCTGTATGTATCAACTTTCTCGGATAGTTGCCCATGAATTGCATATTCTGGTGCTGTATAACCCCTGTTAACATTGCATTTCATACCATGTCAAAATGTTGATTAAAATATTGTATAATGGAATGGTTCTAAATAATGGTGTTTACCCACATGTAAACTGGTTTGAGCACTTACAAAGCATTAATAAATTGTGTATTCGCCATAGAAATACATCATGTGAAAAAGATACAGATAACTGAAATATGGCTTCAACGCACCAATAGTAGCTAGCTACACTCTGTGAATATCCATCACTCTAAAGTTAAAAGTGACGCCTGGAGTGGAGGCAGAGAAAGAAGCCGGATGCCTGTTTAGCACTTAACAGGGACATAAGCGTTATTGGATGCTATTCTATTTGGGTGCAAAATATGTAAGATGGGGAGCCTCGATCTTGGGGTAGTGGAGATAGAAAACTGGGTGAAAGGAGCTGTTACTCTACCGTGGAGAATACAGGGTAGAGATGAGATGATAAGGATAGCGTGGATGCAAAGAGGGAAAGATTTAATTGGCAAACTGGGAAGGCAGGGGAGGCTACCAGCCTGCTTGCTTGTCAAACAAGGAACATAAGGGACTTACATTATTAGAGGAAGGGAATACTCCATATTTGTCAAGGTTGAGGAATTTTCATGCATAGGGTTCAAAAAGATTGGATTTACTAAGTAGACACACAAAACTTGTATTCTTTTTAAGATTTTACCTTTGTGTGTGGGATCAAGGAAAAGCCCTCGTTACTCGAAAAAAATTAAAATCTAAAATGTCAGTCTAGTTGTATAAATAATACCAAGAGTAAACCACACTAACCATACAATGATTTAGATATACTACAAGACAAATTTAACTTGAACTTACAGTGTTCCAGCAAATCTGGTAGTTAGATGAGTCCTATCCTCCGGAAGGAGTCTTGCCAATCCAAAATCTGCAATCTTAGGCTGAAACTCATCATCTAACAGTATATTGCTAGATTTAATGTCACGGTGTATAATGCAGACATGAAATTCTTCATGCAGATAGGCAAGCCCTCTGGCCATGCCAAGAATTATGTTAAATCTTTGTTTCCAGTTAAGAGTTCCTTGCCGTTCACCTAAGCCAGTACCACCAACATGACCGTTAGAGAAAGGTACAATTTCAAGTGTGAAATAGGAATGAAGCAAGTGCTGCGAAAATTTCAAATATTAAGCATACATAGTAGAGTGTTATAAATATAGCAGTTACGCAAAAGTAATATGGAAATAATGGAAAAAGCCTGCCACTACAATCTTAATTCATCATGATGAACACATAATTAGAATTCATTGTTATAATTCTTCTCATTTTCCTGGGAGGGGTTCTCATATATAAAGAAATTACGAAGTATGAAATAATATCAAAATAGACTTACTCACATAGTACAAGTAACACGGAATCTGAGAACAACAATGTACTTAAATTAATCCTTCTGAAAGAAAAACATGTATGGATAAAGCAAATAAACTGTAAATGGTGAGCAACTTTAGGTTGCACTCTAGGGTGGGCAAAGGTTGCAAAAGCCACAACCAATTTGGTATACCACAATTTAGGAAGTAATGAAAGTTAGTAAATGACATTCTTATGATTTTGATGGTTGTGAAAATAATAAATTTGTCGTGTCTATTTGATAACCATGCATTGTTTAAAAGCCTGACAACCCACACACATGATAGAAGTAGACTAGAAACAAACAACAAAAAAGGTAAATATAAATATCTCAACTCTCTTCCTCAAGCTAAGTTTAAATATCTTGCATACCCAGCTTGGAGTAAGGAATTGAGAGGCTCGGTGAACACATCAGCCTAGTCTTGAGTCCTCAATTGTAGAATAAAAACTTTCTTGGACATCATTGAGTGTCGTAGAAAGTGACAATCAACCTCAGTATGTTTTGTCCAGTTGAAAGACTCGGGTGTGAAAATTAACATATGGACATATTCACCATATGGTGCGTCTAAGGGTGGAACAACCCATGAAAAAGTTATTCTAAATTTGATGCTTGGGATAGGTATATATAGTAAAAAATGCAAAGGTGTTTATACGTTCACTCACATTCCTACCACAATTATACCACAATGTTCCCATACATGGCTAGATTAAGTATAGGAAGTTACTTCAATGGAGTGATTGTCCACTCAAGTCTTGACTTGATCTCACCTCCCTACATTTTGTGGGTGGGTGGGGGGGGTCTCTAGCCTTGCAAACACTGCACGCATCCTTGTGCCACTCTTTGCACAAAACACCCTTTTCCTCTCATTGCTCCTTGCCTTGGGAGTTCCATGCCAGGATTGTTCTCCCTCGAGCCTATCCAAATAGGTAGTTTCCTACTGCATCATATATCATTTTACTTATCATTGACATGTAGGTGATGTAGCTCCTAGATTCCCATCAAGCTTTGGCCAGCTAGGATGTGAGCACCACAAAAAGTTAGTCGACACCATATGAGTCTCGTGCCCCTCTTTCCTTTGCATTTACTCCCTACCTAGTAGGTGATGTATTTGCAAATATGTACATCTTTGCAAGAGGTCTAGATCTCAACTACAAAGCCCTCTCATGTGATTTAACACTGTCAAAGAAGATTGTATGGTTTCCCGTCTAAGAGGATCATGTTTGTTAACTAAGTGGCACAATTTCGAGAGATCAACCATGTGAAGTGGGTTTTCAATTTGATCATCTGAATTCAAATGCATGATATGATGATACATACTCGTATTGTTCATGTATGTTGAATTTCCCTTTTCACTGATTTTTGAGGATTAAGTAGCATGTATAAAACTTAAGGAAGTATACATGAGGTTGTTCTCACCCAACCTCTCAACAACCTCCAAGTCGTATGGATGTCATTTTAGATGATCATATGCCATTCATTCTTGATCTTCAGAACCAAGGTTTTCAGACCCAACTTGAAGGTCAACCCTACAAAGCTCCAGGGTCACGGGTCTCTGGTTCAACCACCAGGCCGACCTAGTTGACCTGGGGACGTCATCATCACGCCATATACATAATATTATTATATACATGTGTGCATATGCATGTATGCTACAATAAAATGTATTTTCATACATATATTACTATATAAGTGTGTATATATGCACATAAATTATTATATGAAACCATGAGATGATGAATTATGAAACATCAAACATACAAAACCAAGTATCTATTCATAAAGAAGAAAACAATTTGTCTTGCAATACGTAAAACAAGTGATAAAATAAAATTCAGTGAATATATCAATGTATGGAATAGTTGGGGTTGCATGAAAGGATATTAAAATCAGTCAAATGGTCATTTAGGGAAAGAAAAATAAACTAACAAAACCCGTTCAAGTTTTTGACCCGAGGGTTGGGTCATCGGGTCAGTGGTTGAATCGGTCGGGTCATTGGGTCAACTCCGGATCTTGGCCAAAAATGGGTTTTAGTCCCACCCGACCTGCTAAACTTGTCGGGTGGAAGTCCAACCGATTCAACCGACCGAGTCGGGTCGGGTTTCAAAACTATGTTCAGAACTACTACTTTATTCTTCGATGTGTTGCTATGTGATCATCAAATAACATATTGTTTTGATTACTAGATAGAGTTGAGTCTTTTACAACAGTGGAAGATGGTGTAAGATGAAAATAAACTATTCTATGCATAGGTGTTGTTTCTGCTATTTTATGTTTTTGAGTTTATTAGGCCTTGTGGCCTAATCCCACATTGGCTACGACCTTATTTGGTTTAGGGGTAGACTTACGTGGGCTTTGTGTGACTCTTTACTAGGGAACTTGATTATCGAAATAGTTGAGATAATTTATTGCTCAAATCATTTAGAAAAATTCATTAGTTTAGAATTTAGTCAACTAAACTCCCTAACAGAACTAGTTTATATGTTGATTTAATTTAGTTAAATGTACCCGAGTCTGATGGCCCATTAAGGTTTTTTTTTGTCACACGACTCTAATTACACCATATTCTATATATAATACGGTTTTCCCAAGTAATAATCAATGCCTCATGAAGGGACCCGGGTTCGAAACCCAGCGGCCGCCTCCAAAATGATACCCGTCGTGCAGGCTGGTCAACTGTGCACTTTAACCGGTTCCCGAGTGGGCGGGGCACCCGGGGCCCGAGAGTTTTATGTTGTCTGGGGGGTCACAAAAGTGGCGCTTCTACGGGGGCGGTTCTCTCGATAATAAAAAAAAAAGTAATTATCAATTCACGTCCTATTTTACTCTGATAGCATTGATTATGTAGATCCTACTCATATGAATCAGGAGGGAGAAGCATGTAATACGACTTAACAAGGATTCTAAGATGGAACAGTTACAAACTCCAAGAAAACTAATAATTTTTTACAAACTTATCGTCTAACATTTGGACAATAGATACCATAAGAATAAATTTGTTAGAAATTAAAAAATCTAGAATTTGAGAGATCTAAAATCAGATTCAAATTCGACTTGACCTACATTTGAATGCTCAAAACTTCAAACGCACCAATAAGTTAAAGGTAAAAGATTATATATAACAAACATAGTACGTCAAATGTCAATTTTACAACATACATGGTTTAATAGTGATATTCGTGAAGGCAACACGGATTTGATGTTTTTGTAGCCATACAGAATATTGAAGGTTCACAAAAACGAAGATGGACATGTTCTCTCATCAGCATGTCTGTTCCAAATTCCAATCTCACTTGAGTTTGAATTCATTTATGATGACATTAAGGTAAAAGATAATATAGCAAAAAATAATTCCAGAAGGTAAGAAACATTAGATAATCTTATAGGAGTCAGATTAGAGGGATACCAAATAGAAGTTTGTCGAGGCTGTTGTTTGGCATGTACTCATACACAAGCAGCAGATTGGGGCCTTTGCTAGAGCAACCGAGCAGGCGAATAAGATTCCGGTGATGAACATTACTTATGAGCTTCACCTCGCTCTGGAAGTCCAACTTGACTCTGGTGGATTCGCCAATTGCGAGTTTCTTAACTGCAACAACCTTCCCATTTTTCAAAACGCCCTGCACAAAAGTGACGATGACATTTTATTAAGGTTATAGCCGCAGACATATTAGTGAAACTAAAAGGTGCAGCGCTCCAGCCATGTTTGTGATTTACTAATCAAACGGCCAAATTTGTATTCTAAAATGATGTAAACTGGAACAGAGATCTTGCAGCCACAGTTGTAAACTTGTAGTAGGAAATGACTCTTTAACGGACTGAGATTAGGGAGTGAGAGGTGGAGTTAAGCCAGAGAAGCGACTACGATTAGTTCTGGATTTCTCCAAGCATTTCTTCATTTTTGGCCGGTGATTCTTTTTGCTAATGAGACTAAGGTGTTATTTCTTTCATAAATATACAAGTGCGGATTCTAATAGCGTTTAACAAACCACACATTTAATCATGCAGTAACGATTTTATTAAAAAATGAAGATAATGGTCCTCATGTTTACTAGCAAGAAAAAAGTAGTTATTCCAATCATACCATTAGACAATAGCCGCTATATGGCATGTCAACAAATTCTCAACTACTGTATTTCTCTTACGAGTGGATATCGTAAATTCCAATAGGCAAAATAAACTAAGCTCTGATGGGTGCATCACGGAAAAGTTATTGAAGCAAGCCTAACTTCACATCCGTATACCTTGTACACATCGCCAAAACCACCTTCTCCCAGTTTGTTTTCCTCACTGAAATTCCTAGTTGCAGCTTTAAGATCTCGGTATCGGAAACTCTTTGGGCCCTGCAGCTCAGTAGCTCCCAGCAAATCTCCTGACAAAATAAATCTTCTAAAGTATGAACAGCTGACATTTCAAAGATTCTCACAAGTCGATTGAAAGGTTTCAAGACGTAAGACATAAAAAAGTAGATATTCAGCACAAAGGAAAACAGAACCTAACAATTTGAAAAATCTATAAAAGTCCTTCTGAATTGGTCACGACTTAATTTCATCTTACGACCCTTTAGACAAAAGGTTCCCATTAATTCATAGGACGGTTTCAGTTGGGAACTTTGAGTTTTGCTAAATTTTATGACTGAGAACTCTGAGTTATGCTCACTTGAATTAGATATAATACTCGTTTTTTGGATCCCCTACTGATATGTTCAAGTTGGGAATATTATAAAAGAAAGAATTCCGTAGGAGTACCCACATCTACGGTAACTACAAAACCAATCATTTGTTAGTGATCTGAACTGTAAAAAGTCTAAGTGAACAGATACAGAGCTCTGTTTGAATTACCGAATGCTTGTTTATGCAACTGTTAATTTAAATAATACTTTATTCCAGGAGCTCCAGTTAGTAACTCAGTCTAAGAAATCAGAGGTCTGAGTTGCTGACTTACGAAAAAGTCACATCATAACTTTGTAATTATAAAATATAAAAAGAATTTCAGACTTTCTAACGCTTTTCGCACTACTAAGAGTCAAGATTAAACTAATAAAGAGCCCTAATATGTTCATTTAAAGCAGCTCCAGAATCAGATCGATTACCTCGTCTGCGCGTCGAGCTACTCCTCCTATAGATGACGAAGAATGCAAGGAGACCGACAAGAAGCAGCACACACACCGATCCAACTACTGCGATGACGATGGTCTTCTTCTTGCCGCTGTTGGTGGTGCCAGAACCTGTGATTCATTCCCTGACATGCTTGTTACAAGTGGGTAGACGGCCGTCACAGCCGACACCTGGAGAGCAAGAAACAGGACAGGCACGTACGTACCGGACACGAGCAAAGGCACGAGATCAGTGGTCTTGTTGGCTGGGAAGAACGAGCGGGTGGAGTACCTCATGAAGCACCCAGCGTCTACCGCCCTGGCATCAGGGGCAGGCGGACACCCTTTGATCCCGTCGTACGCGACTTTCAGGCAATCAGAGCATCCCGTTACTGTGGCCGTCCTCACACACTGCGCCACCCCGAACACCCCACCGGAGGATGATGCGGCGAAGAACCCTGGTATCTTGGGCACCGCGGTGTACAGGTTCGTTAGAAGCGTGTCTATGGCAGCAGCAGCTGCCGTGGAAGGTGGCGAAGACGAGGAGGGCGCCTTGGTGGCGGTTGAGGCGTCGTAGCACTTGCCCTCGTGTCCGGGCAGTGTGGCGGGCGAAGCGGAGAAGTCGTTGCTCTCATACCTTAGGAAGCACCCGTCGAAGATGATCCGGGCGCCGTTCGCGGTGCAGTTGGCACGGAGCTGTTTGGCTGCGGTGTCGAAGCAGGCGAGGCAGTTGGAAGGGGAGAGATAGTCGCGGCACTGGAAGATGGCGTAGACGGGGTCGGAGCCGCGGAGGGACTTGGCCGTAGCGAATCCCGATGAGGAGGAAGAAGAGGAGATGTTGGAGCGAAGGGAGGCGAAGGTGGTGTTGAGGTTGGCGAAGAAGTTGGGAAGGTTGCTTGCGTTGTACTGGCTGCAGCCCTCGTTGAGCAGGAACGTCTGTGGGTCGGCTGCGGCGGCCAGTGGGAGGAGGATGCCGAGGACGAGTAGGAGGAGCTCGGGTACGAGGTTGTGGAGGCTGGCCGGCTGCTCTGGGGTCGCTGCCATGACAGGATGGATGCTTCCGTATCCACGCAACACCGGACAGGTTCAATCGCCTGCGTCAGAGCAGTACCGTAGCTGACAGGATGTTTTGCGTCTACACTGCTCATGATCCTGCCCCCCGCCAGTATATACTAATTTCGTAACATGGCATGAGTTGTCGCTGTTCGATGAGAGCGTGGGTTTGGTGCAAAAAGAAAATTCCCTGCCGCACCGCATGAATGCCGCCGGCCCTTGGTGCTCGGTTGACCTGATCACTTGAATCACGGGAGTGCGCAAGCTAAGCTATCGATGGAACGTGGTGACAGAAACTCAGAAAGGGACGCCGAATCCGATAAGGGAGGTGGAGGGAGGTTAGTATAAACCTCATGTGTTCAAGACAAAATTATTCGTGCCATTGTTTTTCTTCCTCCTCTTAGTAAACATAGAAAAACATGGCGAGCGTGATGTGCATTCTATGAATTTATAAATTTAACGTGATTTCTTTTTCTTCCATTTGGTAGAAATACAACGCATACGTTTTCACCCTAATAACGGCCTAACTCATCTTATGCCTTCCGCTGCCCTTAGGGCTCTTTTTAACTTCACCTAGTTTCACTATAAATAAGAAGAGAAAGGAAAAGATACCTTCAACCACATACATACACACCGTTGAATGCATTCGGCAGATTGATACTTTTCTTTTTGTTTAAGTTAGAAGTGTTGATCCATGTTGTATCAAGGAGAGGTTGGTAGAACAAAATTGGATTGCCCTTTGGATCTAAATTGATCCCAAGTAGACCGACATTGACATGCAACTCAACAAGATTGGACCTTGATCAATTTGTTTGACTTATAAGACTGCCGATGGGAAGACTACCCAAGCAAGTTCATTTGGGTCTTTGACCAACTTTTTTATCAATATATCTCTTAAAAATTGAGTTGTAGCTCATTAGTTACCTACTCCGTCCAATCCAAATCCTGGTTTGCACCCTAGTGGCTATATTTTGGTGATGTGAAGAGGATTTCTCAAAAGGAGGAAGAATCTTGACTCTATTCTAAATTTGTGGGTTATGGAAGTTAGTTTAAGGTTAGTTTATTTTTGTTGTTCCTATGAAACTATGTACCATATCACCTAATCTTTGTCCTTTTCTCTTATCTCATACTCTTACTCTTTTGCTCTATTGTTGCTCCTAAGTGATAAACAAGAGTCATGTTCTTGACATTTGTTGTCTTGATCTTAATATATTCAATTGAAGCCTAAAGTTGGTATTCTCTAGTATTTTATTAGCAATAGGTAATATTAGGTGAGTCGGTAATTCGACTCTTTAGTTAATCACACTATATAATCAAATTTGTTAAATTTTTGAAGTTCCTTCTCAACCACAATAAATTTTAGAAGTTATTGTTCTTCATACGTCTAGACATTACACTTGCAAACTAATTTGTGTAATGATGACACATGTTATTAAATAAATATATAAATGAGTATGTAAGACCATGACCTGCCTCAACTCCTTAAAACATGCTTTGATAACTTAAGTATGTGTTTGGATACTTTGATTATACGTTGGTTGCATATGTTCTTAGTTGTTCATGTTTTTCTCTTGAGGGTTTATGTGCAAATTCTTCATTCTTGGAGATTCTTCTTGCAATTTCCACATAACATGTTTGTCTTCTCTTTCCCACTAGTTGATCTTGTTTTGGCAGGATGTGATCATCAAATCATGTTTCCTACCTTTCCATCACTTTAGCATTGATGGGGATACCCTGCCTTCTTATCGGTTGAAGACCAATGGAGGTGACCTGCCATGTGTACCTTCTTTGTTTTCATCAAATGATGGAGTTGTAGGATGATGATCGATGCAACCTACTTGTCGACAACACTTATATAGGTCATCCATCTATGAGTCGTGGTGGTTACTAGACACTTAGACTCATCGGTTGTAGATAATGAGATGGTGGGTGGATCGTTGACCCTTCATTGGTTGGAAACCAATGGGGAAGGCTTGCTGCATGTGCGCTGATGTTTCATCAGTTGAGAACCAATGGAAACGGGCTTCTATGGTTCAAACCAATGAGGAGCCCTATTGGTAAGAGTTTGTGTTGGTATGTATGCCCAGAGAGCCAATCATATGATGATTGTAATTTCATATCTTGTAAACATTTGAGTAATGATAAAAGAAATATTCACATTTAATATGTTTTATTCAGTTATGAGATAATAGTGTTACATATCAAGTTTCTAAATAATGATGTTACTCACACTACTACAGAAATAGCTTATAACGTCACTTTTAAAGGTGTCAGTTGTAATAATACACCGACACCTAAACAATAAAGTGTCGGTTTATAAAATAAACCGACATCAATCTGTGAAGGGTGACCAGACACGGGTATTGCTTTTATTCAGTGTCAGTTACTTAATAACACACCGACGCCGAAAATTAACCGCCAAATCCAAAAATTTCCATCGAAAAAATTACCTCCAAAAATTTAACATATGGCGTCGGTCATTACCTAAAAAACCGACGATGAAAGGTTATTCGCGAAACAGAAATTGGGCACATTTTGATCGTCGATTTTACATCAATGACCGACACTTATGGTTTTCCCGCGCTCTTCGCGGGAAATTTTTCACACCCTTTGAGCGTCAGATTTGCAAAACAACCGACGACTATGGTTATTAATCAAGAACTAATTTTTAATCGGCGTATGTAGATAGACGTCGATTTATTTCTAGTTAAAACTGACGATTATCATTTGGAACAGGTGTTGGTTTGTGTTGTTAACCGACACTGTTAGTTTTATGTGTCGGTTGAGTTTAATAACCGACAGCGAATGTTAACTTAATATCGCGCGAGCGAGCCCGACTCTTTCCCTTTCTCTCTATGATTGCAATCGGCTATTAGGGTCTGGCGATTCCGGCGTTCTCCTTTCTCTCCGTTGCCGATCTCCTTGCTCGTCGATGCCGTTCTACTGCTACTGCCATCGCCGCCGTTCGTGGAGCTCGCCGCCTCCGTGGAGCTTGTCGCCGCCGTGAAGCGCCGCCATGGAGCTTGCCGTTTGTGGAGCTCGTCGCCGTTCGTGGAGCCATCGTCGTCGTTGGTCCTCTCCTCCAGCCGGTCCTCCTCTCGCCAGTGCTAGCAGTCCTACTGCCGGAGCCAAAGCCTAGCCACTGTGCTAGCAGTCCTACTGTCGGAGCCAAAGCCAGTGTCAGTAGCCAGTGCCAACAGCAGCAGTCAGAACCAGAGCTTGTCAGTATCGTCACCACTACCACTGCTAGAGGTAAAGCCTCCAATTGACTAGGTTTGCATCCTTAATTCATCCTTGGCTTAACCTATTTTTTTAATATGTGTTGTTAATGTGTGTTGACCTTAGCTTAACCTATTTTTTAAACAAGTAGATGTCAATGATAATTTAGTTAACCAATCACTATGATTGATCCTAATTCAGTTCAGTATTGTTTTACATTCATACATGGTCGTGCTAAAATTTATAGTGTGCATTTCTAATTTTAGGTTTGACTTTTTTTATGTTACTAGCGGATAGGACCAGGCTCCTGTTCATTTTCTGATTCACTTCAAAATGATTAGAATGTGCCTGGGTACTTATTATAAGTATGTTCTTTTATCCTTTTAAAAAGTATTTCAAACATAGTGTCATGTACTCATAAAACTAAATATAAGTGTTGATTAAACAAATAGATAATGAGTGTCACCTCATTTTATGAAATACTAAGATACATCAAATTATAGAAAATACTAGTCTGAAAATTTATAACATCATTAATTATATGTACTTACACGTGTTCTGAAAATATATAACATCGTTATATGTACTTACGTACACTTTGTTAATACTAATATTATGCAGTCTCTGTCCACCCACAACAGTCACTATGAACCGGGCCTCTATGTCAATGTTAACGTTCCCTATTGAAGAACAATTGGACATCATCCTAGATGATCATTCCTTAAACCAATTGGCCATACCCAAACATTGGCGTTTTCTAAAAGTAAGACACTACATGCCTGGTGAAGTGACCCTAAAGTTTGGCAATTATTCAACTTGTTATCGAGGTTGAGTATGATTTGGCGGAAAATCTTGTATCAAAATCTGGTTGGCGTGATTGGATTGGAAATATGTATGTGGGCCATAGTGACAAGCTTTTTCTCCGTCCAGTTGGCCATAATACCATTAACGTTTGGATAACCAACATAAACTGTGAGACCCCCGATCATCTACGGCGGTATGAGCACACGGTGGAGGATATCAGCTTGAGTTCGGACGAATCTGATTATGAGGCCCCTGTCAGTTCAGATTTGTCTAAATACAATGAGGAGGTTTGCGACACAGCACAATCATCAAAAAGGCCACGGTAGGTCCAATTAACAAATATAATTGTCAAGACAAAAAATTTGTGTTTACACTTTTTGTCTGAAAGCAATCAATACTCATAGCTGCTTTCTTTTCTGAACTTCAGGAGAAGATCACCACAATGATAAGTCCTCGAAGTTACTGATGTGGGACCATGTTGGTGTAGTATTTAGTTGTCTATCTATCTAGACTTGTCTGTATTAATAGTTATTTTAATTATGTGCATGTTTAGGGGTACACCAACCCCTTTGTTTAGTTACTGTTTAGGGGTACACCAACCCCTGTGTGTGGATGTAAAAAGAGATTAATGAATGGAACTGAAAGTTGCTACATGAATGCTTCTAACTGAATTGATGATTGGCTTGGTTATTGAATGTTACAAATTACTGATAAATTTCATTATAAATGTTCTTTTATCCTTATTATAACTATGTTAACAAATAATCCCTATAAACATGTAATGTTTATTTATTAGAATTGATGATTGGCTTGGTTATTAATAATATATGACAAAAATAAAATGCTTAATTTTAACATATGATTGTCTAGTATTTTTCCAATGATCACTTCCATTACGGTTCAGGAGCTTGCCGGCCTTCTGCCTACCTGTTCGGCTTCCACGTGCACCCATCTGTCTCGCCTCTCTCCCTGCTCCAGAGCAAGACGCCCGACTGGGCTCAAACAGAGGTAAACATCCCCAAAAACCCTCTGTCTCGCCCTCTGATTTGTATTTACTTAAATACTGATTTGTATTTACTTATCTACTCATTCATCTAATGATTTTTTATTCATCACATTATTTAAATTTAGGGCTTTATATTTAAATGCATCTAAACATTCATAAGCTATTAATGTTAATTAATTTA
Source organism: Alisma plantago-aquatica (assembly GCA_963693085.1). Taxonomy (NCBI): domain Eukaryota; kingdom Viridiplantae; phylum Streptophyta; class Magnoliopsida; order Alismatales; family Alismataceae; genus Alisma; species Alisma plantago-aquatica. The sequence goes on along the minus strand of OY856413.1, from coordinate 77,032,575 downwards.
GGAAGCATTTATATGTTGTTATGGCTATCCACAAATGTTTTTATAAGAAATTGTGTGTTGAATGGGGTTGTGAACAAGGAATTGGTGTTGTGTTTGTTGGCCTAGAAACCCGTCTAAGATTTACTCATTAGGAGTAAATCTTGGATAGTCCCCGGTTTGGAACTGTTCTTGAAAACCTAATCTCACTTAGGATGTAAGTGTATAATGTGTATTGGGTTTTCAAGAAAATTTCAGCAACATTTCCCCGTTTATTCTCTAAGTACATATGTACTTGGAGAACAGCGGGGAAATGCTGCCGAAATTTTCTTGAAAACCCAATACACATTATACACTTACTAGTGAGATTAGGTGTTCAAGAATGGGATAGGTGGTATACATTTAAGAATGACATCACATGTATAAACCCTAAAGTTTTAACCATAAACTCTAATCTATTTACCCTAGACCCTAATCTTGTTGTAATATATACTTATTTTCTCTTTGATCATAGAATGGATAGATCATGGATGTCCATTCACAATCGCTGCACCCCAAAGTTTATTTCTGGTCTTGATCAGTATGTTAGATTTGTCGAGGAATATAGGAAACAACCTGGAGATAGGTTCTACTGTCCATGTAGGCATTGCGGTAACAACTTGAAAGTCAGTACTGGTGATAAAATCAGAAGTCATGTCATATGCAACGGGATTGTACAAGGCTATACAGAATGGCACTGGCATGGAGAGATTTTAAACCTGAAACCAGTGGATGTCGATAGCAGTGCTTGTGTGGAAGAAGAAATTACCTCCGATGACATAGATGTGAATGAACCAGTTCCAGTAGACATCGTTGATGTGATGCTGGGTAGTTGTGGGGTAGAGCACACTGATCCACCTCCCATGTTTAGAAACATTGTGCTTGGTGATGAGATACCATTATACACAGGTTGTAAGTTTACGAAGCTTAGCGCTTTGTTGTGAAAAAAACACTAGAGGGGGGTGAATAGAGTTTTAAATATATTTTAACAATTATTTCACTCAAACAATCAATCACAAGAATATTGGACAAGGGGACAAGGATTTAGAGTGGTTCCAACTTTAGCAAATACTAAAGTTGTCAGTCCACTACCCGGTTGCTTACCCAACCGGGATTTGGAAAGAATTTAATTTTATTACTTCGCAAGGACTTTACATAAAATTACAATTCTCTCCCTAAACCCTTCAAGCAGCCTTCACCTAGAAGTAATCGCACCAACCTTCAAGCAGCCTTCACCTAGAAGTAATTACACCAACCTTGAAGTAGCCTTCCTCCTGAAGTAGCTTCCCGTTGTAATAGCCTTCTTGAAGTAGCTTCCCGTTGCGATAGACTTCTTGAAGTAGCTTGAAGTCCACCTTCTCCTCCAAGAAGAACCTTCTCCAATCCGCAGCCTCCAACCCTAGGAGTAGCAAGGAGAATACAAAGAATAAAAGGAACAAGAAGGAAAATAGAAATTACAACTTATCCTTTGAAGCACAAGGCTTGATTTGCCTATATCAAGCGTATTGATCTCCTAACCAATGAGTGTAGAAGTGTAAGTGCTTTGGAAAGGAGATGCTAGCTTATAGGACACGAAATTAGAGCAATGGGAATGAATAGCCAATGATGGAATTGCTCTATTTGCTCAAAACAGATTGCCAATGAGTATTCAAGCTCAAGTGTAGAACAAGTATATCTTAGTTATCTTTAGGTGTCCTAAGGCATGTCCTATTTATAGGAATGACCTACAAGTGCTTAAGGACGTTCTAGACACTTTCTAGGGGGTTCTAAGTGCTTAACTAGCCGTTAGGTATAAGTTAGGTGCATTAGTAACGGCTAGTTACTTTATTCTGTAGTTGCTGTCAGAGTCCATCTCAGTCGACAAATTGTCGACCGAGATACCTACTCGGTCGAAGTTTTGTCGACCGACAGGCTCTCTGGATCAACGTTCATTTGCAACTGCCAACGACCTTGTCAGCTGTGTCTAACGGCTACTTGGGTCTTTCTCGGTCGAGAAGTTTGTCGACCGAGAGTGTCTCGGTCGAGGAGTTTGTCGACCGAGATTGACCCTGTTTCAATCTTTCAATTAAGGCACTAAGTGTGTGTATGAGTGTGCATATGTGACACTTTTTGAAGGGGATGACCTATCTAAGTGTGGTGATTGGATAGGGAAGATCTAACGCTTGATTTACATGAAGTCTAAGTACTTGTACATTATATATTTGTACAAGTTTACAATTGATTACATTTCATGACATTTATAATCATTCAAGCATATAGATTCCCTAGAACTTTGTCATCCACCTCATTCTTGCAACACTCAAGTAGCACGTTAGATCAACAAGAATGAAATGTTTGTCATCATCGAAACAAAGGGATTTATCATAATGTCCAATTTATCCAACAATCTCCCCCTTTTTGAAGATGACAAACATTTCCTAAATATGAAATAAGGAAATATAAAGCATGTGAGTTTCATACCTGAAGATTACCTTTTGTAGCCGTTCTTGTTTTTCAAGTGAGTGCTGGCCATCAAGATGAAACTCATTTATATTTTTGATTTTATATTCTTTCTCCCCCTTTGTCATTTCAAAAAGATATCCAGGTTGAATATTGTATATTTCTTCTCCCCCTAAATTTTATACTATGCTCCCCCTTAAATAGACATTCTATTAGGAACATGGATTTAATATCATTTTTGTCTAATTTAGCCACAATTTGTTTCTCAATCATTTGCAAAGGATGTTAAGCCTAGAAATGATATGAGATTCCTTTAAGCTTATGATGAATGTATATTGATTTCTCATTTATCAAGGGATGTTAAGTCCTAGTCAAATGAGAATCCTTTAATCTTAGAGTACATAAAAGTGTCTCTAAATACAGGGGATGTTAAGCCCTGATTTGTCTAGAGAGTTCCTTTAAGTACAAGATATATCATTTTTATGAAATTCATAGATTTCTTCATAACCAAGAGTAAAAATACTAAGGTCCTAACAAGCTTCAAATGATGTTTACAATGTTTTTGTAAGCTTCTTAATCAAATAATCAAATTTGTTTGTATGTGCTCCCCCTTAATCTTACCATTAAGGCAATTTAAAGCTTCTAAGGTCACAGATGATTTTAAATTTTGATTTTGACTTTTATCAAAAATATACTAAGATTAAGTATAATGAAATGATGTCCAAATAAGCATTTTGTCAAAAATTATTTTAGGTTGTCCTTGACTACGACCATAGCGCCCCTTGGTCAAATTTTATTTCAACCAAGAGGCAAAAATTGCAGATTTCCAATTTAAGCACTCATATGTGAAGTACTTGATTAGATATCAATTTTGAAGCATGTTAAGTGATACTCAATATGAAAACATCCTCTTAAAAATGAAAGCACGATTAATATCTCAAGTCTTTTAAAGATGCCAATTGAGAAATTTTTATCTTATGTGTTGCAAGCATTTCTAAGAGACATATCATCATTGAATTATTTTGCTTGCTTATGTATCATCAAGGATCCATGCATACAATTATCATTATCTATGTGTGTTAACACAGCATCATCTTTATAAGCTGAATAGTGAAAGCATATCCATGATGTAATGATAGAACAACAAAAGAATATAATGATAATTCCATGATTGTAATCACATGATTTCTATATGGATAGACCAGAAAATACTTTAGGAAAAATCATGTGAATAATGATAAAATAGAAATTTCCTTTTTATTAAACTAAGCATAATATCAGTTTTAACTCAAATCATTTAGAGAATAAACCAAATTAATCTCATATAAGTTTTCAGGGATGATTTCCAAAATATATACTGTCATTAATCACAAATAGATAGCAATTTGATCAATTTACAAAAAGAATTCAGCAATTTTACAGCAGACTGGAAATCAGTGACATGCTCGGTCGAAAATTTCTCGACCGAGGTTCACTCGGTCGACAGATTCTCGACCGACAAAGTTTCTGGAATATTTTTAGAACTGTTAATTTATTCCAAGCAAAATAAGATTATGCAAGTTAGAGCTCGATTGTGTTGAGATATGACATTTGTATATCAAAAATCAGTTTAGGTCAAATCTCAACTAGTTAATTTTAAGCTACTAAGTCTTAGGAATCCAAGCTAGATCATCATTCTTTTTCTTATATGGGCATGAAAATGAATAATGTCCAAGACGCATGCAATAATGACAACTAATAGAGTCAACTTCATTTCTCTTTCTAGGAATTGTGTTCCTAGGTACAAACATAATCTTAGTCTTGGATGCTTTAATTCTTTTGGGTTTATTTCTCCTTGGATCATATCCTAATCCTCTTCTTCCATTATAACTAGAGGAAATTTTCAGAATATTTTCAAGCATGTCATTTCCTCTTAACTCATTTACATTTCTTTGTAACTTAGCAATATCATCCATCTTCTTGTTTATATCTTTCTTTGCTTGATCTAAATCAGATACTAGAGAGTTTCTTTCTTTGACAATCTCATCATAATCTAAATGTGAACATAGAACAGGTTGTTTCTGAAGATCATTCACTTGTGTTTGCAAGTTTAACTTTTCTAAGGAAAGAAGATTGCAATTAGCTTCTACCGATTTTAACTTAAGATCATAATCTTCATTTTCCTTTTTGAGATTTTCATTTTCGGATACAAGAGCAAGAAGTTTAACATTTAAATCATCATTTACCTTATTTGATTTCTTAAGTTTCTTCTTGCACTCAATATATTTCTCATGAGTATCTTGAAGACTAGCAATTAGATCTTCTTTTGGTAGATCATAAAGACTTACCTCTTCTTCGTCTTCATTTGTTGTAGCAATGAGGCATTCTACTTCTTCTTTTCCATCATCACTATCATCACTTGAATCATCCCATGCAGCTTTATATGCTCTTTCTTTCTTTTTGTGAGATGATTTCTTCCCTTTCTTGAGTTTTGGACAATCACCTTTCATGTGTCCCTTTTTGCCACATTCAAAGCATCTGGAAGAAGAAACACTAGAATTTTTATTAGTTTTAAAACTTTTATATTGCTTACCATTTACAATGAGAGTTTCTTCTTCACTATCATCTTCACTTGTGTCATGAGTGTCCTTGGTTGATGCTTTGAATGCAATGTCCTTCTTTTTGCCTTGTTGACGTTCACGTTCTCTTCTTTCTTCCTCTTCTAAAGTTGCCTCATGAGCTTCTAGATTGCCAATGAGTTGCTCCATTTTCAGTTTAGTGAGATCATTAGCTTCTTCAATGGCTGTCACTTTGGGCTTGTATTTGGGAGGAAGTGATCGAAGTACCTTTGACACTTGATCTTCTTCAAGAAAAAATTTTCCTAAGTCATTCAAACCATTAACAATAGAAGAGAATTTTGCAAACATTTCACTAATGGATTCATTCGGATCCATACGAAAGTGTTCAAACTTCTGTTTAAGCATACTAATCTTAGAATTCTTAACTTGAACCGTACCTTCATAGGTTATGGACAATCTATGCCATATTTCATAGGCTGTTTCACAATTTGATATTCTATTAAATTCTCCTACTGAAATTGAACAATAAAGAATACTTACAGCCTTTGCATTCATTTGAGCCGATTTTACCGTGTTAGCATCCCACTCTGCATATTGCATTTGAGGAAGCTCGTATGGGGTTGACACCATCCTCCATAAGTCCCAACTGATGCCTTAGAAGTAGAACTGCATCCTTCTCTTCCAATATGTGTAGTTTGTTCCATCAAACACTGGAGGCCAAGCAACAAATGTCCCTTCAAGATTAAGGTTGTTGAGCACCCCGTCACCCATTCTTCAAGACCTTGTTAGGGTTCCTTGAAGCCTGCTCTGATACCAATTGAAAAAAACACTAGAGGGGGGTGAATAGAGTTTTAAATATATTTTAACAATTATTTCACTCAAACAATCAATCACAAGAATATTGGACAAGGGGACAAGGATTTAGAGTGGTTCCAACTTTAGCAAATACTAAAGTTGTCAGTCCACTACCCGGTTGCTTACCCAACCGGGATTTGGAAAGAATTTAATTTTATTACCTCGCAAGGACTTTACATAAAATTACAACTCTCTCCCTAAACCCTTCAAGCAGCCTTCACCTAGAAGTAATCGCACCAACCTTGAAGCAGCCTTCACCTAGAAGTAATTGCACCAACCTTGAAGCAGCCTTCCTCATGAAGTAGCTTCCCGTTGCAATAGCCTTCTTGAAGTAGCTTCCCGTTGCGATAGCCTTCTTGAAGTAGCTTGAAGTCCACCTTCTCCTCCGAGAAGAACCTTCTCCAATCCGCAGCCTCCAACCCTAGGAGTAGCAAGGAGAATACAAAGAATAAAAGGAACAAGAAGGAAAATAGAAATTACAACTTATCCTTTGAAGCACAAGGCTTGATTTGCCTATATCAAGCGTATTGATCTCCTAACCAATGAGTGTAGAAGTGTAAGTGTTGTGGAAAGGAGATGCTAGCTTATAGGACACGAAATTAGAGCAATGGGAATGAATAGCCAATGATGGAATTGCTCTATTTGCTCAAAACAGATTGCCAATGAGTATTCAAGCTCAAGTGTAGCACAAGTATATCTTAGTTATCTTTAGGTGTCCTAAGGCATGTCCTATTTATAGGAATGACCTACAAGTGCTTAAGGACGTTCTAGACACTTTCTAGGGGGTTCTAAGTGCTTAACTAGCCGTTAGGTATAAGTTAGGTGCATTAGTAACAGCTAGTTACTTTATTCTGTAGTTGCTGTCAGAGTCCATCTCGGTCGACAAATTGTCGACCGAGATACCTACTCGGTCGAAGTTTTGTCGACCGACAGGCTCTCTAGATCAACGTTCATTTGCAACTGCCAACTACCTTGTCAGCTGTGTCTAACGGCTACTTGGGTCTTTCTCGGTCGAGAAGTTTGTCGACCGAGAGTGTCTCGGTCGAGGAGTTTGTCGACCGAGATTGACCCTGTTTCAATCTTTCAATTAAGGCACTAAGTGTGTGTATGAGTGTGCATATGTGACACTTTTTGAAGGGGATGACCTATCTAAGTGTGGTGATTGGATAGGGAAGATCTAACGCTTGATTTACATGAAGTCTAAGTACTTGTACATTATATATTTGTACAAGTTTACAATTGATTACATTTCATGACATTTATAATCATTCAAGCATATAGATTCCCTAGAACTTTGTCATCCACCTCATTCCTGCAACACTCAAGTAGCACGTTAGATCAACAAGAATGAAATGTTTGTCATCATCAAAACAAAGGGATCGTCACCTTAGTCCCACTATGTATATGTACTAAGCTATAGTGTTGTATGTAATTTCGGCACTGCTGTTATTATGCACTATATATGTGTTAGTTTGTCATGTTGTTATATGAATCTGAAACACTTGTCCGTGCTACACTCTATGTATTGTATCTGTATCATGCTTCCCTTCATTGTGGCTTCTTTTGATGTTTAATGGCTCTTTGAATATATGATTTTGTTGACAATGATGACAATGTGAATGAATTTTTATGAATTGTGTGTGAAAATCATCAATACATGAATGTTTCTACATGTGTCTGAATGTGAAAAGAGATAAAATAAATGGAACTACAGGTTGCTACTGGTTTCTACATGCGTGTGATGAAAAAAAATATGAATTAAATGTTCTTATACATGAGTGTGAATCACATATATATAATATTGTCCATCATGTTAATTTTGCAGGTTTGTGGCATGTTGTTGGCTGATATCAATGGATGTCGTAAAACCTGCAATTCATAACTGAACTATAGGTTTCTCATACTGCGACCAGCCACAGCAGGTCTGCAGACTCACAGAAAAAAACATCGGCTTTGAACAAAACTGACGATATATGGTTACAATGTCGGTTTCCATACTAGTAACCGACATCGATTTCCCTAATGAGGTCAGGCACCACGGCCGTGCTGGCCAGCATGGTCGTGGCAGTGGACCAGACATAAAACAGACATCGGATATTTATATAAAATCAACAACATAGGATAACAGTGTCGATTTCACTACTAATAACTGACGTCGATTTCCCTAGAGGCCAGACAACACGGCCGTGCTGGTCAGCACGGCCGTGGCAGCGGGTGAGATGGCGTCAGTTATCACTAAGAAACCGACGCTGATAGTGCCCTAGATGGCGCCCTTTCTATGGCGTGAAGGTATGTGGCGTCGGTTTCGAACCTAATAACCGACGCCTATACCCCCTACCGGCGCGTTTTTGGTGGCGCGCGAAGGGTTTTGGCATCGGTTTGAAAACCGACGCATAACGGTTGGGCTTTTAGCGGCACCCACATAGGTGTCGCTTAAAAACCGACACTAAAGGCCTTAAAAAACCGACACTAAAGGCATGTTATGTACTAGTGTCAATGACATATGTCTTCAGGTTGAGGACTTGAACAATGAGATCATACATATGTTAAGAGTATATACATTCTTATTATATCCCTAGTCGGATGTTATTGTGTAAGGTTGATAGACAACAATAACACATAAGACTAAAGTGTGTGTTGGTTGATGACAGAATCTCATTAAGTAATGATATGTGATATCAAACCAAACACAGATATGCTTGTTAGAGAATAATGTATCAAAATACCCACCTTAAGAGTGATTCATGGAAACCATTGCATGGTAGTTAGAATCATCTCTCATAGTGATGGTCGTGATTGTGGTTCTTAGACCTGAACTCACTATACTCATCACATGTTGTTCAATGTACTCTGAGATCATCCACCATGACCTTGAATAAGGGTTGTTGTAACGAACCCGCCTCCTGGTAACCCCCAATTAAGGGAGACCAAAAGGTCAGAGTCGCTATCCCAATAACTCAGGATCTATGGTTTGACATTTAATCAAAAATAATTATCAAATTCTACTAAAACTAAACTGGGAAGCTGGAAGAAAATAAATATTTTGCATACCTTGTAAAATTTTAGATCTAGACTTCTATCCACAAAAAAATTCTATATAACTAATCCTCCTTGAATTGATTAATTATATCTTCATAATATTTCAATTTACTATTTGTCCTTTTCCATAATTGTACCTAAAATGCCGACAAACAAAATGTCAGTCAATATATTTCCATGCTGGTATGTGGGGGACAATCACAATTTCACAAATAGTTTCTAACAACCTAATTATCACAAATAAGTTATTAACAATCCAAATTACGCTTTTAATATGACTTCTCAACCGCTTTTGCCCTAAACCCTGGATTACTCTCTCTTAGGGTTTTGTCCTTGCAAGGGGCATAAGGCAACCTTCTCCATCATGAGCTTGGTTCCTGGGGTCACCTCTCGAGGTGCCCAATGGTCTTCCCTCAGGGGCTTGACCAACTCAGGCCTTCCCTCTGGGGCTTGGTCTTGCAACATACATCAGGGTGGCATGTAGGTTGGAGAAACACATTCATATTTAATTGTGATACTCATAGGGACTTTATAGGATTATAGAATTAAATATCCAATAGTTTAGGATGCAATCACTCAATAAAAACATCTGGGAAACATACTTAAACTAAAGGCAATTATTCATAAGTAACCACATACTTGTCCAGTCAAATCAACAAGCTAATAGTAATCCAAGAAAGTATCCAGGCAAGCGATTCAATCCACACACACAAGCAAGAACCTTGAAAAGTACATGTAATCTAATTACTATTCACTTTCTCAGATTCCACTCATATGAACTCGCTTCCTAGGTTTTCCTACTTCCTTTTAGGGTTTCATTAGGGTTCATCTTCATTATTGACACTATAAACCCTAAAACAACAAAACTAATTACAAACACTAACTAGCTTGTTATATTCTTCCTAACAGGTTTAGGATCAACTCATAATTACACTATTCCATGGAATCTCAAATTAATCATGTTAATCACCCTTTTACCTTAAATTGGGGTTTCTATGTGCATTATCATAGGTACATGTGTAAAACCCTAAAATAAGCAATTATTGTCCAATATCAGATTCAAACCTTACTTTATTTCTCAACAAGTTATTAATACTTGAATTAACCCATTAAGAATCTTAAATTTGATCTCTAATCCTTATTAGGGTTCTTAACCTAAGTTTAATGCATTATATGATCATCTTAAGGTACTTTTAGAATTAGAAACTTATTCATGATTTAATAATATTTTTATTGGACTCCTTACATTTTTTTGATCAAAATTCATATATTATACGTTTTCATCAAAGCTACCAATATTTTACTATGATTTTTTGCAAAATAGTTACCTTTGGGCCAAGTCCCTCAAACTCGTCTGACTCTTCTCCTACCAGAGGGAGTGGCTGCTTCGCTGAGGACCATCGCGCTGCTGATGGAGGTTCCAAGCCTAAAGAACGATTCCCCGGTGTGCTATCTTTCAGGCAAAATAGGGCCAACGGAGAGTTCCTGGAACTCATCCAAGTTGGCTCACATCTTTCTCCCCATCGCAAAGAGGGCAGAGCCCCTTTTATAGGCATGACTTACACATACGTAGCCATGGAGTCTGACTCCATTGGGACTTTTGGGGAAAAACATCATACCTTCCAAAACCCCCAAAACCACGGTGGATTCAAATCGGAATTCCCTCCCAAATCGATTGGGATACCTTCCGAGAACTCTCATGTAGAGGCCATCGAGGAAATCGATCTCGAAAACTCACTTCACTATTCCTATTTTCCTATTTCTAATAGAAGAGCGTGAAGAACAGCCATCGTTGGATCCTAAATCCAACGGCCCTCATCCAAGCACCAAGAACACTATTTTCAGATTAATTGGATAAATGTGTCATTTAATACTTATCTTTAGGATAATTTGCAAAATCCATAACTCTCAATCCGTACATCCTTTTTCAACCAAATTTTAGGGGGAAGTCCATAATGACTTTAACTACTTATGTGCCAATTTTGAGACTCAAACTCGAAAGTATGACAGACGTTTCTTCATAAGCAAGTTATCACTTATTAAGGCATATTTTAAGCATATTTTTTCTCTCTTATTCTTTTATATTCCTTATTTGGATTACTTTTCCCCATTGAAACCTTGTGAATTCAAAATCTCATTCCTAATGATTCCATTATCCATATTTCCACATATTTCTTATATTTTCGTCATTATCTCAACTTTCCTTCTTAATAATGCTTTATTTGATTTTATCTCTTTCTTCTCCTATTATCTTTGCAACTTGTACTCCTTGGACCCCAAGAAATACTAAAGATACGAAATCCCTCCTTGAAAGATAAGTCTTATCCTTCTAGATGCTTCCACATCTTTCTTTTCTCATTATCGTAGTTATTCTTTTACTAATTGATTCCTTTTCCTTTTCATTTCCTTTTTCTTGTTATTGGGCCCAATAGCCAACAAGGCCCACAAAATCAAACACACAAGGCCATTTATTAAAGGAATCTATTCAAACATTCAATTTACATAATCATACCTTTATTCGGGGAAATTGCATTTCCACCAAAAAGAACCCGAAAATTGGGGTTGTAACATCCTTCCCCTCTTATAGGAATTTTTCTCTCAAAATTCCACCAAACATAAAAACAATCAGGATAAAACTTTCCCCAGTCCATCATTGGCTCCCATGTAGCTTCAACCTCTCCATGGTGCTTCCCAAAGAACCTTCATCATCTTTTATTATTACATCCAAGTTCTCTCTCACATTGGTATCTCATATCCTCGTAGGTGACTCAGGATATTTCAGCCTCCTTAGAAGCTCACATGGTTCATGGCTCAATACATGGTTCGAGTACATCACATAGCACTCTAGATCAGACTCATGGAACACATCTTACATCATGTTATCCTGAGGATTAAGGCTAAACATAAGCATCTCCACCAATCCATCTCAACTAGACCCATGTATCGGGGACACAGCTTCCTCAGTTATAGCTCAGAGGGGTCAGGTTTTCATAACACATGTTCTTCCACAGTGAACTGTATGTCATCCTGCTTTGCATCAGCTCATGACTCATGTCACCCCCAGGCTTCCTTAGCCATCACACGATCAAAGTGACTTCATCTGCACACCCTGTGGTCTCTCTGACCTTCATAAGGTCCTTTCACCAACATCATCCTAATGAAGCGGTGACCGACACTGCCTCCCTTATAGAGATTCTTACATCTCGATACTGGCTATGGTGGTTATCATCACAAACTCTCATAGGATAAGAACTGTCTCCACGTATCACCCTAAACAAGCACACACACTCTCATCAGACCCTCTAGTCTGGATCATATATACTCTCTTGACTGTCTATATCAGTCGGGGTGATATGATGTGCTAAACTTCAAACTAGTAACAAGTTCTTCATGTACCTACTTCCACCGCATGGAAGTGAACTTGAGGTCATGCTCTATATATTGAACTCAGATTGTGGGGTAGTTTAACTATCTCTCTCTCTCATATATAGTTCAACTAGATCTGTCACAACGACATAGCTCTCTCTTAAGTGAGGGATTAGATCCACTCAGTAAGGTGGTCTACCATTAACCCATATTGCATTTGGACCTCTCTTGGTTCAGGAGAGTCTCACCACAACGCCTATGGTGAACTACTCCTATTCCCTCTTGGGGACTCTTCACTATCTACGGTCATGACCTGGAGGTGATGCGTCATGGTCGCAACCATGGTGAGGAAGCATTGCGGTCATGGCTATGTGTTGAAGGTGTTAGGGTTATGACCACATGTAGGTGAATGGTCAAGACAACTTTTGGTCGAGATGTTTTGATATAACCCTAACCCTAGTGTTGTGGGTGAGACATGATCTAAGGGTTGGTCATGACATGGACCATGGTGGGAGGTCACGACCTGTGTGGCTAAGTGGTAAGTGGTTGTGAATCACATATGAATGCTTATTGATAATGATTTATGAATAACACATAAGCCATACACAGTTCTATTTGGAACTCTATCCAATCAACCTTAATGATGTCTCCTACTACTCATACACTCCAAGATGATGTAGGGTGATGGTCTTAGGGTGGATAGACGTACCTAGTCTTGTAATCTCTAATCGGTTAAAAGGAAACCCTAACCCTAATAGTGAACAATGAGCTTTCTTGTTACTTTATTATAAAATGATTATGATGTTATGTGGATTATCTACCTCTTTCTTATAAATTTCTAACCATGCATGTATTATAAGAATGATAATCATAGATAGTGAATGCTATGGTGACTATGACATAATATAGGTTAAATGGTCCTTGAAAGGCATGATTGAGGCACTTCTGATATAGGAATGATGTGAATGGTCCTATGACATGGTAGTGATAATGTGGCCTGATATGAGATAATTTGAGGGATTGATATACCATGGTATGTGTCTTTGTTGATGATGTAGTGGAGAACAATAATACAAGCATCATGTGGTGATAGTGTGACAAGTTCACACCCGATATGTTTATATATTCTTGAAATATGTTATGCCCTTATCTTTGTAGAATTTTTTATGAGTTTATATGTTGTAGCTTGATTGAAGCTAAAAGACACTCAATTGACTTTACCAATAAAGTGAAACCTAATCATGTAGCTATGCCTTGTGCCATAGATCCATCTCAGTGTCAGTATTTGTTGGACGATGAAACAGGCTTTCCCTTAGAGGAAGTCTGGAGTCATATACTGTTGAGTATATGCATTCATAGGATTAGCTGCATGCCATACCCTGGTAGGATTGTCGCTACAGGCCGTAGCTAAGTGATATGTTGCTTATGTGGTTTCACAGGATTAGATGTGGGCCATACCCTGGCGGGAGTGCGACTGTGGGTCGTAGCTCAGTTCACTAGCACCATGACTTGTACTAAGGTGGGATAGGTTGTTATATGGACGACCAAGCATTAGCCGATCCCTCAGATGACTATATGTCATTTTCACTCTTGTACTGACCAGGAGGTTGTTGGTGAGGTTGTGGCAGTCTCTTCCATGGACCTTGTATGGCACCGATTTTGACTTAGTAGTGGTTGGTTGGATTTGGGTGGTACGACTCAAATCATCAATGCATTAATAAAAGATGTATTACAACCATGTAGTGTATCTGTTTTGGAACAAATAAAAATAACATTGGATGAGCCTTGCCTTGTTTCTAATACTATTCATTCCATAACAGTCATACATGTTCTTCATGTTCCTTTAAAAAGCATAGAATGTTTTACTACTTAGTTATAGATACTTGAACTACTTAAACAATGTTAATTTCTTTGCATATATCATTTAGCTGAATTTGTCTATCTATTAATAGTATAATATCATCTTTTAGTTATCTATGCTTTTAATAGATGTTGGAAGAGAGTTATAACTCCTACTGGGACATTTGGTCTCACCTCATGGGTTCCACAACCTTTTAGGTGGATGTGTTTGCAGAGATAGAGTTTGCATTGTTGAGGCAGATATCCAGAGGTGTGTAGTTGTTGGACCATCGATATGCAACTAGAGTCTAGTAATAGAGTCCTATGTATCATCCCTGTACTCTCAGGTTCTTGGGGGTGTTTTATATACGTCGTACATCAGTTTGAGTTTTTGAGTCTATACAATTATGGTGTAGACATGATTTGTGTACATGGACATGTTATCACATGTAATAGATTGTGGCTAGTTAGCCAGTGAACAATGCTATGTAACTCCTTTTGATATGAATGAAATACAAGTGGCTTTAGTTAATGGATTTTGACATGATGAGTTCCAATTGATGCATGGTTATGAAATTGGTTTTAATTTCCTGTGTTTTTCGGTAATCCTCTTGCTAAGTGTTAATTCCGTGTTTGGTTTTGATTAATCTCGCTTGGTGTGGCAAAGGGAGTCACATTTGGTGGCATGAGAGCTCTAGGTTCGCTGAGTCTATAGGGACACTAGGACTAGGACAAGGATGGTGCCTAAGTTGAGAACATGACATAAAACATGCTCAATACTACCTATTCTTAGTACTTGAATGCCCTAGCCATGCATACAACTATTATGAAAAAGGTGAGTATGGAACTCTTAAGTTGCTTTATTTCCAATTACTCTGATCAAGTAGTCATTTTAAATAACTAAAAGAGCATTATTAAATAGAATCATGGTAATTATACCTTTATTGTTCTCTAAAGAAGGACAGAACTACATCATGCCTTATCAAAACGTGAATGACTGATAATCATAAGGGAAGAATATGACACTGTAAAAACTGAATTTGAACACAAATAAGCTATAAGAGATCCTTGAAGAAGTAATTCCAAAGAAGTTCCAAATGTAAAAGATGGATAAATCTATGTTAATAAGGTAAGTCATGGTGTTAAACCCACATAAGATGAACAGAATTCCTAAGATAAGGATGACAAAGGTAACACATGAGAACGATAATGAACTAATAAAGTGAAATCTGAGCTAACCTCAGACCAACCTATGTGAATGAGGAACTTTCAAAATGAAAAACTTCATCATATATATGAAAGAGATAAAGAAGGATGATATATACCTAATGAAAGAAATATGAAATATGACGGTTTACCCCTTAAAAAGGAGTTGAAAAATGTATTAAAACAAGAAAACATACATAGGGATGATGAAAAATAACCAGAAATGAAGCAATAAGACGCTTTAAGCTTGATGCTTCCTATGCTGATAGAAAGGAATCCAAGTTGACAAAGGGGAAATGACATATAATAATAAGTTGTAACTCTTTATGATTACGAAGAAAGTTGGTAAACCCTTCCTTGTTGGTTGGACTGTTGATACAGTCACCAGTAGAATCAATGATGAGTTAACAGATCAGAGTGGCACAATGGAGGTGTGGTGGGACTTTAACCTACATGTTCAGTGACATCACCATGGTGTAGAGGAAGTGACATAGGAACTTGAGTAAGAGATGAGAAGTAAGTACCCCTCTCTTTTATCTTAGGATTTTGGGGGCGAAATCCCTATTAGGCGTTTATGGCTCAGAAGGACCCTGGCCTAAGTTTTGGCGTAACCCTATTTGATTTGGCTTGATTATATGCCTGGAATATTTCTTGAATCTTTTGATATGTAATTAGGGCTTGTTATGTGTTTAATTTTCAAGTTTGAGCTTGTTTGGAGGCTGTTTGTGCTTTCTATGCTAGTTTTGGTGTGCATTGCAATTAACCCAATATAGGGGGTTTATGTGAAATTTACTACCTATGGAGTGTTCTCTATCTTTCTTGACATCATTTAGAGGAAATAGAAAGAGTATGGCACCTTTATTGATCCTTGGTTGAGGAGCATCACCCTAGGTGGTGATTAGGGTTGATGTGGGTGGTGAGTACCTTGACCATGTGTCAGTTGGTTGTGTTGTCACGACCAAGGCTGGTTTTGGAGGGTGTAATGGTCAAGACATTTCCTACAGGTGTTTGGGTTGAGACCGAAGAGTTCTAGGGTAGTCTTGGGTCAAGATGGATGACCTAGGGTTTTTGGATGTGTCTTGTCTCAACCTAGTGGTGATGTTGGTTGATGGTGTCGTGACCATGGGAGGTGCACCCTAGGATGGCCACGACCACGACCATGGGAGATGACATGGTGGTTGAAACACTACCTAGAGTGTATCACCATGTCTTACATGTCATGATTAATTTGTATCATGTGGATACATGTTGATCTTTTGCAAGGACAAGTGTTCAATGGGTCCCTTGGTGTGTTGACACCTCACCCATTGCTCTCTCTCTCTTTAATCCTTCATCTATGAAACCCCTTATCTTTCCTTTTTTTGCATCCCTTTAGACCATATTTCTTCTTCCTCCATCTTTTCTTGTCTTGGAGATTGGTGGATCAAGGAGGTTTATCCTTGGAGTTTGGGGGAATCAATCTCCTCTTGCATGTGACGGTGGTGTGAATCTGAGCTCATCTTCCATCCTTAGGTGAGTGTTTGTCTTCTAAGTTTATGTTTCTTTTGATCTCCTACCCCCATATTCCTCTCTTTTCTTGTCCCTATACCATGTTTCTTCCATGGTGGTCGTTTTGAGAGAGAAATCCCTCATCACAAGGGTCATAGACCATGTCTTGATAAGGTAGACCCAAGTGTGAAGGGGATTTCTCCTCTCTTTCTTCCTTTCCTCTTTGGTTCGATCAAGAGCTTCTTTGCTTCTTTCCTAGAACTAGCTTTGACCTTGGTGTATTCTCATTCTTGAGGTGCACTTTTAGCCGAGTGTTGAGCTTTAGTGAAGCTTCTTCAACCCTTGGATCGTGTGTTTGGAGCTCTTGGTTGTGATAATCTTAAGGCGTGTTTTATAAGTTTATACCTTTCTCTATTATTAGCACTCTTAATTTTATTTGCATGTTGCTATTTCTCTCTCTAAAACGTTCCCTGATCATGTTAGTAGATAATGATGATGTCTATATCTGGTTAGTGAGAAAATCTTGTTTAATTTGATAAGAATTAGAAACCCTAATTGTATACCTGATTTTTTATAACTATGAGATAATGGTGGTTTTTCTTGATCTCTGGGCTATAATCTTGAGCATGTTCTTTAGGGTTCGTGTACCTTGATACATTAGGGTGTTTTAGGTTCTTTTTTGAGTAATATAGCCATGGTTTTCCCACCCTGCATGTAGTGCTATCATGGAGTTCTCTTGGTGCAAGTTTAGGGTTCTTAGTGACCAATTTTGAGTGGAGTTCTTGTACTTGAGGATGGTGGTCTTCCTTGTTATAATGCATTTTTTTAATCCCTAGATATGATGATTAATTAGATAGATGATGTTATCATGAATTTATGGTTCAAGACTTTGTAGTATTCTAATGTAGATTACACTTTTTCTTAAAGCCTAAATTCATGTGTTCAATTGGTTACATGTTGATTAGGGAGGTCTTGATGCATGCAGCTAAACTTTGGTTTTATCACCATGACTTAAGATTGGTCCTTATGAATACCTTGGAGTTTTGGATGATTTCCTCATGTTTTACGGTTCGGTTTTCCCTTCTTTAATGGTGTTTCTAGATGATCACCTTAGTGCTCATTTTAGGGTTTGATGGCCTTGGATACATGAGTTTTAAGCTCGATAATGCTTGGTGTTTTGCCGTTTGACCTTGTCACAATCGAGATATAGGTGTCCTTGGTGTTTTGGGTCAAAACATACACTCATGTGTAGTGTTGGGATCGAGACATCCATGCTTTGTGTTTGATTTGGGTCATGACACATTGATAAGTTATAGCTGTAACACTGGTTCACAATTCTTTGGTTGAAATGCCAAACTCTATTTTTTATTACAATACCGTGTCTTGGTTTGGTCGTGATTCTCCATTGTGAAATTGTCACGACATGTTATTCTTGTTTCTACTACAACTTCGTGTTATGGAGATGGTCATGATTCTACTTTAGGACTTGGGTCGCGACATTGCTGGGTGGTTGATGGTCGAGACACCATGTTGTTGGCTAGTCATGATGCCTAGTTATGAACATTGGTCACAACGCCTAGCTGGGGTGTGTTGCGGTTGCAACCAGGAGGTGATGTATCATGGTCGCGACCACAGTGAGGAAATGTTGCGGTTGTGACTCTGTGTTGAAGGTGTTAGGGTTATGACCACATGTAGGTGAATGGTCGAGACAACTTCTAGTTGATGTGTTTGGATAAACCCTAACCCCAGTGTCACGAGAACGACATGATGTAAGGGTTGGTCATGACATGGACCATGGTGGGAGGTTGCAACCTCTGTGTCTAAGTGGTAAGTGGTTGTGATGCACATATGAATGCTTAATGATAATCATATATGAATAACACATAAGACATACATAGTGTTGTTTGAAACTCTATCTAATCAACCTTAATGACGTCTCCTACTTCTAATACACTCCAAGATGATGGAGGGTGATGGTCCTAGGGTGGATAGACATACCTAGTCTTGTAATCTCTAATCGGTTAAAAGGAAACCCTAACCCTAATAATGAACAATGAGCTTGCTTGTTACTTTATTATAAAATGATTATGATGTTGTGTGGATTATATACCTCTTTCTTATAAATGTCTAACCATGCATGTATTATAAGAATGATAATCATAGCGAGTGAATGATATGGTGACTATGACATAATATAGGTTAAATGAGCCTTGAGAGGCATGATTGATGCACTTATGACATAGGAATGATTTGAATGGTCCTATGACCTGGCAGTGACAATGTGGACTGATATGAGATAAGTTGAGGGATTGATATACCATGGTATATGGCTTTGTTGATGATGTGGTGATGAACAATAATACAAGCATCGTTTGGTGATAGTGTGACAAGTTCACACCCAATACGATTATATATTTTAGAAATCTATTATGCCCTTATCTTTGTAGAATTTGTTATGACTTTATACGCTAAAAATTGATTGATGCTAAAAGACACTCAATTAACTTAACTAATCAAGTGGAACCTAATCATGTAGTTTTGCCCTGTGCCATAGATCCATCTCAGTGTTGCCCTGTATGGATTCATATAGTGTTGAGTATATACATTCACAGGATTGGTTGCGGGCCATACCCTAGCAGGAGTGCAGCTACAGGTCATAGCTTAGTGATATGTTAATGATGCGATTTCACAGGATCGACTTCATGCCATACCCTTGTGGGAGTGCGACTGCGGGTCGTAGCTCAGTTCACTGGCAATGTGATCTACACCAAGGTGGCTAGGTTGTTATATGGACAACCATGCATGAGACGACCCCTCAGATGACTATATGTCACTTTCACTCTTGTATTGACCAAGAGGTTGTTGGTGAGGTCGTGGATTCTGACTCTTCCATGGGCCTTGTATGATGTTGATTTTGACTTAGTAGTGGTCGGTTGGATTTGGGTGGTATGACTTATATCCTCAGGGCATTAATAGAATATGTAATACAAACATGTAATGTATTTGTTTAGGAACAAATACGTATAACATTGGATGAGACTTGACTTATTTTTATACTGCTTATTCCATAACAATCATACATGTTCTTCATATTCCTTTAAAAATCATAGAATGTTCTATTTCTTAGTTGTAGATACTTGAATTGCTTAAATAATGTTAATTGCTCTGCTTATATCATTTAGTGAAATTTGCCTATCTGTTAATAATATAATCTCCTATTTTAGTTATATGTGCTTTTAATAGATGTTGGTAGAGAGTTATAACTCTTGCTGGAATGTTTAGTCTCACCCTGTGGGTTCCTCTATCTTTTAGGTGGACGTGTTTGCGGCGATAGAGATCACGTTGTAGAAGCAAATATCCTGAGGTGTGTAGCTGTTGGACCATAGATATGCAGCTAGCGTATAGTAATAGAGTCCTATATGTCGTCCATATACTCTCAGGTTCTTGGGGTGTTTTATAGACGTGGTACATCGGTTTGAGTTTTTGAGTCTATATGATGATGGTGCAGAGATGATTTGTGTACATGAGCAGTTATCACTTGTAATAGATAGTGTCTAGTTAGGCAGTAAACAATGATATGTAACTCCTTTTGATATGAATGAAATACAACTGGCTTTAGTTTATGGCTTCAGACATGATGAGTTCGGCTTGATGCATGGTTATGAAATCGATTTTAATTTCCTATGTTTTTCGGTAATCTGCTTGCTTAGTATTAATTCCATGTTTAGTTTTGATTGATCTCACTTGGTGTGATAATGGGTGTCACAATGTTTATTTGTAATTTCTTTTAGATAATAACAACTTATTTTCCCAATTCATGTTAATTGTTTCGATAGTATTTGTAACATCCTCTAAAGATAATATAAGACGGGAAATTTATATTCTCTCACTACTTGTTACTATTGACATTTTACATCTAATTATTTGGTACATATGAGTGCAATGTTGTTATTTACATTTGTATTGATTAATGTGATTCTAAAATAAAATTCGAATGTTATTACTTTTATGATAATATATTCATATATTTAACATGCATGTATAGAAATTGTTTCCCTTTGTGCTACACCAAAATTTTATTTATAAAGACTTCACATAAATTATATGCATATAATCCATACAAGTTGGTTTAGATTGTTCATTTAATATACTAGATTTTTTAGTAACAAATTTACTATTTTTGGCCTTTTCTTTCATTTTATTAAGTAATTTGAGGCATCTAGGACAGTCAAAAGATTTGAAACTTGGCCTACAAGCAAACTAAAATGTGAGGACTGTGATTTTGTCATTAATTTTTCATTTTGGGAATGTTTACCATTTTATCTAATATTTTGGACTTTAAGTTATATTCTCTCTCCATAATAAAACTATTATAAATAAGATCATTCAACTAATGTGAAAATTTTACATATATTCTAATTTTAGTGTGTGAAATTTGAATTTGGGATTTATTTCTACTTTTAAAATCATTAAATGTATTATTTAACATTTTGGATCAAAACTCATATTTTCTTTTCTAGATAAAATTATGATAGTCATAATTTTTCAAATAATGTAAAACTCGACATCCAAGGTAATTGGATCTAAGGAACACATGTTTACCATTATATTTAATTTTTGAAATTTACTTTTGTGAGTTATATCACCATTATGGTTTATGCAAATGATGAATGCATATTCATCATGAAATTCAATAGCCATCTTGAGCTCAATTCGACTCAATACATCTTATTTCTTTTCCTAAATATCACAATATGCAAAATTTCTTAATTTGTGTAATTATCAAGATTATTAACTGAGTTTATTCTGATTTTATGCAGGACATGAAAAGGTTGAACCATCAGCTGGCACCTACCTCCATTCAACCCTAATCCACCTTCAACATTATCATCACCACCACTTGCTTCACTCCACCTTTATCTCCATCAACCATCATCCAAATCAAACCCTAACAAGTGGGGCCCACCTTTATCAACCCTAGATCCACCTTCACTCAAGATCATCTCACCCTTGGTCTTGACCAAATGGTCTTGACCTAATAGTTTCATCCATTCAATTTCAACCTTACGGTCTTAGCCATTCATCCATACAGTCTTAGACCACGAGCAAATTCACACCATCGGATCACAGATCGAAGGCCCCCATCCATCCCACCTTTCGATCTAAGCTATCCTTTGCCTAAACAGTTTCATACTTTTTCCCTTCCATACGGTCTCAAGGCCATATGGGCAGCCTCACCTTAAGACCGTTTGGCCAGCATCCACCCTTGAGACCATTTGGGCATCTTGACCTGCAGCAAGCCATGAGGACCTGACCTCCTGCCTCCCTTCCTCTCCTTCTACCTGGTAACCCTAACCTCAGATGGCACCTGCAGCACCTGCTTGCTCCACCTTCTTTCTCTGACACTTGCCTGCCTCACCGCCCATCTGCAACAACCACAATGGATGCCACCATCACTTCGACGCCCTACACCGCCCTCTGCCCTCCAAACGGGCCCAAAGACCACAAGGCTGTGAATGGTCTTGTAGACCATTCAGGAGCAAACTGATGGCTGCAAACCATTTAGCGGCACACTCTACCAAGGCAGTGATCGGTTCCCAGACTGATCGGAAGCCATCGTTCACTTAAAACCGTTAGGCCAGTCATTCACCGAGACTGTTTGGATGATGAGAGCAGGACCGCATGGAAGCCAAGTCCGATAGAAACAAACCGTTAGAAGGCCACAGATTCAAGACCGATCAGAGGTGGGAACTCAAAACTATTTGGGTAGCCATTTGAAGACTGTTCGGACTATCATGACCGCTTGAACGTAGGGAGTCGAAGACCGATCAAAATCGTTTACACGAGACCGTATGGGCAGTTCCTCCTCAAGACCATTTGGCTGTTGGCTTAAGTCTGTTCAGACTATCAAGACCGACTGGAGAAGGGAAGCGAGATCGTGAAGATCCTAAAGACCGGTTGGTGCACAAACTGTGAAGAACGATAGACACCTAGAGCATTTGGATGAGAAGAGAATGGTCTTGCAAAACCGTTTGGATGTCTAAGCACTTCAAACCATTTTGATGAGGGCACAAGATCGTATGGTCATATATACAAGACCATTTGGAGGAAAGCTAACACAAGATCATTTGGTCATCTAAACGGTCTCCAAACCATTTAAGAAAATTTGTAAAAATTGCAACAGGGCCCAGATCGCGAGACCACAGCTAGTGCCTATAAATAGGACCAGCAAGGTCCTCATTTGTGGCAGCAGATCTGGGACATCGACAGGCTACCTGAACATAGGTCCGATTCAGATCATCACACATATCCACCTGTTGCTCCTGCTACGATCAAGGGGACCAAGAAGAGAAGGAAGGAGGAGTGAGAAAGACTGCCCTGTCTATCTTGGTGTCCCTCGTTCCTCGTCCAGATCTGCTCCGACAAAACGTAGAATACCACATCATCTTCACCGAGCTGCGACTACCTTCTGCATCATGCTCATGGTAGAATCTTTCTTCTCTCTTATTCTTCTTGTTTCTCGCATCATGAGCGAGTAGTTCCTTTTTGCTGGGGTGCGGGGACTAGCCCCGCTACCCATGCAAACATGTCTTTTCATTAAACACTCCAAGGAAATGTATATAACTTTCCAATTCATTGTTCATCGTTAATGTTTGTAGATTTGTTACATGCTTACTTCCATCATATTTTTCCCTATGTTGTGAGAACTTCTCTACATAGGGGTAGAATGTCGATTAATGAGGTTAACTCCCAAACTAGAAATAGAATGGGATTCCTTAAGGTCGTAAGTGTTTGATTTGTGAGGGGATGGGCCATCTAGCCTACAGTGACGCTTCTGTGGCCTAAACATCCCTCAGGTAGGGCCATAGCCTTAGTTGGATTTTGTATCTTCTTTGTTAATCATCGATGTATTCTTGTAGATTAATCATTCTCTTGCTTGTCGATCAATGTGGTTGACTCCCAGACTAGAAATAGAATGGGATTCCTTGAGGTCGTAAGTGTATGATCCATGAGGGGACGATCCATCTAGCCTATAGTGATGCTTCTGTGAGCCTAATGCCTGTATAGGGGGCCCACAACCTTAGTTGGATTTTGTATCTTTGGAGCCGTAAGAGAGTGATCCGGATGGTGATGAGACATCTTATACCTAATGTGACGTTTACGCAAACCTAATGCCCGATGGGGGTTTTTTGCAGCAGCTCCATTTGGATAGTTACATCTTGCCTGGATATTTGATGTTTGGGTGTGTTTGTATGCGTAGTGGCGGTGAAACCAAGTACATCCCAGTGATTCCATATCATTAATCTAGATCTGACATTAATTTTGCTCTTTACTTTCTTGCAATTAGTTTAATTAACCTCAAATCAAACAATCGTTCTAAATATTAATCTTACTTGAGCTAGATTTGACTAATGGCAATCCTTAAAAATGTTGTCTCTTGGGATTCGATCCTCAACTAAACTGTGATAAGACCCGTCTGCTTGCGGGTGGTATTATTGCACAAGGTTTTGGTAAAAGCTCAGGGATATCAACCCTGAGTGAATTTGTTAGTGCGATAATAAACCACATCAAATTCTGGCATCGTTGCCGGGGACAACAGAATCAGTTAATCAAATCTAGTTCTTTTAAGGCTAATCTAGGTTTTTGTTTTCTTTTTTGATACGATTGATCATTCACTTGAATTTAGTTTCTCTCCGTCAACCTTACTTTTGAAAACTATTTTCATCTCAGGTACCCTCAAAGGACTAGTGCATGCACCGTCTGAACAGTCTCGGACTCACCGCTAGCTTTCACCCTGAGATAGACAGAACTTTTCATCGTCAGAACAGAGAAAACCAAGCAAGAATGGCTCAAGAGGAGGAAATAGCCCGAAGGATAGCTCAAGCCCTTAATGCACAAAGAAAGGCTCATGCAAGAAGCCAGAGTTGTAATTGAAACAGAGATCCGAGCAGCTCAAGAAGCAACACAAGCAGCAGAACTACAGAAGGACCTTAGAGAGTTCTCAATCTCTAAAGCCGCTGACGTTCATCACCCAGTTCAACCTCCTCCCATCAATGCTCCCAAATTTGATATATGAGCACATTGGATTACCTTGCTTCAAAACAACCCATTCTATAGTAAACAAGGAGAAGATAGTCAAGAACATCTTCAGAGGTTTATTGATCTATGTGCCATGACAAAGCAAAATGGAGTGTCCGACGATGCCATTAGACTCCATATTTTCAAGTATTTGCTTGCTGATCGAGCTATGAGTTGGTACAACTCCTTGCAATGTGATCCCATCACTACATGGGAGCAACTGCAAAATATGTTTCTAGAATTTTTTTACCCTCCTTCTCTCACATATCAAATAACATTGTTCACTCAAGTCTCTGGAGAAACCCTTGCTGAAGCATGGGAAAGATATAAAGACCTTCTATGCAAGTGTCCATACCATGGAATCCCTATGAATCAACTTATTGAAATCTTCTACAGAGGTGTGGATGATGATATCAAGAGGTTTTTAGACTCCTCATCCGGAGGAAACTTCATGCGTCAGAGTTATGACAGCACATGGAGGGTTGTCACCCTTGGAGTTGAAAATCAAGATAATTGGGGTAGGTCTGTAGGCAAAGGAGTGTTGAAGGTAGCTATGGCTGAAGTTATTCCTGAATACAAGTCTATCGTTGAGACCTCAAACTCTTAGTTTCCAAGAAAGACCATATTAAATCATCCCTTGCTGCATTTGGAAGAGGACATTCACCCCCTCAACAACAAGAACAGGTCAAGTCAGCTTCACTATTCTGTAAAGCATGTAAAGGTACCAATAATTCCACTTTAGAATGGAATGTTGTATATGATGTGGTTCTAAGAAATTCTTATGGACAAGGAGATAATGGTCAAATGGAAAAATGCAATGCTGTCAACACCATCCCTGGTCAAGGATATTACAACCCGAAGCAGAATAGGAACCATCCTGGTTTTCAATAAGAGAATCCTTCAGGAGCAAAAAACTCACGACAACTTGGTTCTAACAATCAACAATGAGGCCCACCATGATTCTAGTATAACTAACAACAAAATTTCAGGAATCTAGGGAACTAGAGAGGTAACTTTCAGAACATGAACTATAATAATTATCAGAACAACTCTCAGTTCGAGAATCCCAACCAGTTCCCCTATCAACCACAAGGACAACAAGCCAATCCCATCCCTCATGATGACAAGCTGTCAGCAATCAAGAAGATGTTGCAGTCACAACATGCAATGATAGCTAACCAGCAAGCCCATTAGAAGGCTATTGAATCTCAACTAGCTCAACATGCATCTAGCATGAAGCCACCTGCTAAAACCTTTGCTGGCCAACTAGAAAACAATCCTAAGCACCCAGAGCAACTAAAGGCTATCACTACCAGGTCTGGAAAAGACTATTCACATCCCCCTGTCAAGACACCTGTGGTTATTACAGACGAGGACGACTCTATAATTGAACAAGACTCTACCACACCTAAGTCTCAACCAAAAGAAACAACAACTGTTGATAAGACAAATGAGCAAAGTTTTGAGAAACCAACTGATGCATAACCAGAAACACCAGAGCTAGAAGTACCAGTGTACAAGCCTCGTATACCTTTCCCAGCTCGTTTAAGGCAAACCAAGCTTGATACTCACTTAAATAAGTTAAAGGAAGCCGTGAAAAAGCTTCATGTTTATATACCCTTTCTAGATGCGCTAGCTGAGATACTAGCCTGGAAAAAACACTTGAAGTCACTTCTCACCAAGAGATATATAAATGAGGAATATGAGACACTCAAGTTAGCAACAACTACTTCAGACATCATCCAGAGTAAGATGCCCAAGAAGCAGAAAGTTCCAGGATCTTTTGGTATTTCTTTCCATATCGGTGATTCTTCATGTAAGAAAGGATTAGCAGATATTGGTGCTAGCATTTCCATCATGCCACTTAGCCTCTACAAAAGGCTAGGATTTGCTGAACTGCTCCCAACTAGCATGACAATACAACTTGCAGATAACACTGTGACTCTACCCTTAGGAATCATTGAGGATGTCCCTGTCAAGGTTGACAAAGATTCTTATGTCCCTTGTGACTTTGTCATCATGGACATAAAGGAAGACACTAGATACACTCTCATCTTTGGACGTCTGTTCCTCACCACCGCAAGAGCTCTAATTGATGTTGAAGCAGAAACCTTGCTGCTCAGATTAGGAAAAGAAACCCTTAAGTTTAAAGTTTTTGAAAGTATATGAAGACCAAGTATGCAAGAAGAAGTCTACTTGATTGAGTGCATAGAGAAGATGACACTGCTTACACAAGAGGATTATGAACTAGACGATCCTTCAGAAGTGTCTCTAACAATCCCATCTGCTGATGATTCCATTGATGAACAAATAAAAGATTGCGATCTCCAACTCAACATTGCCAAAGAAGATCCTGAAGCTAAATTTGAGGTACTCAAAGCTGTGGATATTATTGAAGACTCATGTGAGAAACCACAAGCTCCTGAAATGAAGCCCTTACCCGAAGGATTAAAATACATGTTTTTAGATGAACTAAAGATCTCCCTAGTCATTATAAATTCAGATCTAACAACAGAGCAAGAAGATAAACTCTTGATGGAATTAAAAGAAAGAAGAAAAACAATAGGGTATAAGATGAGTGATCTCACTGGGGTCAGTCAAGCATTTTGCATGCACAAAATCCCAATGATGGAAGATCACAAGCTAAAAATTGAACACCAGAGGAAGCTTAATCCGAATATGAAAGAGGTTGTCTGCCTTGAAGTTATAAAGTTGCTCAAGACAAGAATTATCTATCCGATCTCCGATTCACCATGGGTAAGTCCTGTGCATGTTGTCTCGAAGAAAGGTGGGACTATGGTGATATAAAATGAAGATAATGAACTCATCCCCACTCAAACATTCATAGGGTGGAGGATGTGTATTGATTATAGAAAGTTGAACAAGGCGACTCGAAAGGATAATTTCCCAATGCCTTTTCTTGACCAAGTCCTAGAAAGGTTGGCTCACCAAGAGTAATTATGTTATCTTGACGGTTACTCTAGATTCTATCAAATTCCTATACATCCAGATGACCAAGAGAAAACAACCTTTACTTTCCCATTTGGAACATACGCTTTTAGAAGAATGTCGTTCGGTCTTTGTAATGCTCCTACTACTTTCCAATGCTGTATGGCAGCCATATTTGCTGGACTCACTGAAACCATTATGGAAATTTTCATGGATGATTTCTCCGTATATGGGGATTCGTACGACTCATGCCTGAAGCACCTCTCCTTGGTCCTCAAACGGTGTGAAGAAGCACATCTTGTGCGAAATTGGGAGAAATGTCACTTTATGGAAAAAGAAGGCTTTATCCTTGGACATAGGGTCAGTAACCAAGGAATTGAAGTGGATAAGGCAAAGATCGAAGTGATCTCCAAACTCTCTATCCCAACCAATGTAAGAGAGGTTCGCGTATTCCTGGGTCATGCAGGCTTTTACATAAGGTTTATCAAAGATTTCTCCAAGATAACCAAGACTATGACCTACTTGTTACTAAAGGATGTTGATTTCCATTTTGATGAGGAATGCATCAAAAGTTTCAACAACCTAAAGCATGCTCTTACAACAACGCCCATCATCCGAGCTCCAGATTGGGATCACCCATTTGAATTATGTGTGATGCCAGTGATTACGCTGTGGGTGCCATTTTAGGCCAATGTATAGAGAAGAAATACTACGTGATCTACTATGCATCGAAGACCCTCGACGAGGCTTAGAGGAATTATGTAACTACCGAGAAAGAACTTCTTGCAATCATGTATGCCTTTGACAAGTTCAAATCCTACCTAATGGGTTCAAAAGTCATTGTCTACATAGATCATGCAGCTATTCGTTACCTCCTAGTGAAGAAAGATGCTAAACCCAGGTTAATTAGATGGATTCTCCTATTGCAAGAATTGGATCTAGAGATAAGAGAAAAAAAAGGGTACAAATAACGTTGTAGAAGACCACCTAAGTCACATACACACTCGGGAAACTGAGAAGATCCCGATCAACGATTCTTTTATAGATGACCAACTAATGAAAGTTTCAAAAGCTACCCCTTGGTACTTGGACTATGTGAACTATCTCGCCGCTGGTGTTATTCATCCTGAATTCACTGAGAATGCACTGAAGAAATTCATGCACGATATGAAACAGTATCACTGGGATGAGCCGTACCTGTTCAAACTCTGTGATGACGGTCTCTACAGACATTGTATCACTGAGGAAGAAGCCCAACTTATTTTAGAACAATGTCATTCAGGACTAGTTGGAGGCCATAAGAGTGCTAAGAAAACTGCTATAAAAGTTTTGCAGTGTGGTTTCTTTTGGCTAACTATATCCAAAGAAGCCTACAACTTTGTTCTATCATGTGACAAATGTCAAAGAACAAGTAACATTATGAAGAGAGATGAAATGTCACTTAATCTGTGGCAAGAAGTTGGAATTTTTGATGTTTGGGGTGTGGACTACATGGGTCCATTCCCATCCTCACATGGATTTTCTTACATCCTAGTCACGGTTAATTACGTTTTGTAACAGGTTGAAGCCATACCAACCGTCACAAACGATTCCAAACCTGTCATTAAGATGTTCAAAGACATTATTTCCCCCCATTTTAGAGTACCACGATCTGTGATTTCCGAAAGAGGTTCTCATTTCCTAGAAAGAAGCTTTGAAGCATTATTGAATAAATATGGGGTAACCCACAAGGTGGCCTCGCCCTACCATCCACAAACAAGTGGACAGGTAGAGGTTTCTAACTGACAACTAAAGGCTAATTTGGAAAAGACAGTAGGCCACAATTGAAAAGATTGGTTAGTGAAAATCAATGACGCATTATGGGCCTACCGAACCACTTTTAAAACTCCCCTTGGAACTACACCATTTTGATTATTATATGGAAAGTCTTGCCTATTGAACTCGAACACAAAGCATGGTGGGCAATCAAACAACTGAATTTTGATATGAAAAAAGCTGGCCAAGCCAGGATTCTGCAACTTCAAGAGTTTGATGAACTCAGGATGACAACTTATGAGAATGTACGAATCTACAAAGAACGCACGAAGCTTTGGAACGATGGTCATCAGAAAATAAAGGACATACAAGTGGGAGACCAAGTTCTATTGTTCAACTCAAGACTGAAGTTATTCCCAAGAAAACTCCATTCTCTCTGGTCTGGACCTTACATTGTCAAGAGCATCTCCCCACACGGTGCTTTCTGTAACATCCCTGACCTGGGTTATGAACTAACCCCAGGTGTTTTGCCTAAATATGTAATTAAACCCTGGTGATTATCTTTTTACATGTAATTAAGTTCCTAAGGAACATACATTTTCATTTCTGTCCTTTTAAAACAATGTTGTAGAATTATTTGGTAATGCATGGGCCTATGTGCAAATTACCCAGTTAAAGGGTGTAACTTGCAAATTTCACAAGTTAAGATGTTCCTATGATGATGAGACATCATATGAGTAAATATGATGAGGTAAGATGGATTTCCCAAGCTTGTGCATCAAGATACAGCTTGTGGAATGATCCTTGTGCTTAAAAACCCTAATTTGGATTAAAGTGCAAATTACCCAAATGTGGGGTGCAACTTATAAAATACACCATCTTGAACATATTTTATGACTTTTGACATCCTTTAAACTAATAATGATGAAGGGGGAACTTCCTTTGAATAATCATATAATAAGGAACACCTTTGTAATTAAATCATCAAGATGTAAGTAAGGAGACCCTTATGTACATATGTACCTTAGTGATAAGTTGACCTTCCTTGCCTTTAGTTCTTGGTTTTAGAAGGAGTTTTACCTTGGAAAAGAAGAGGAGGGACGTGCCTAAAAGAGAGGAAGGACCTAGTTGTGAAAAGGAGGAGTAAGTTGTCCTTATGATGAAAATAACCCCAAAGGTACTTATACCCTTTCCTTTGCAATCAAAGGCAACATTTTCCTTTCACTCTTCACTTATCTCTTGCTGTGGCCGACTAAGGAAGGAGATCAGGAGCTCAAGGAAATGACAAACCTGTTCTAAGGTAAGAGAACACCACCTTCTAGCTTGGATTCATGGAGGAAATCATGTTAAAAGAATGGATTGCTAGTTTTCTCACTTAGCTTTCTCGTTCTAGCCATCTTTTCCCAACCTTTCTTTGGAGAAAAACCCTTGGCCGACCTGTTGAGCTCAAGACACCATTAAAGACTTGAAGCTTGGAAGATTGGAGCTCAAGGAATGACCTTAAGGCGGGTTTTATAACTCTAACCCTTAGCTTTGTTATGCATATCTTTGTTCTTGTCTTCTATGATTAGTTCTTCTTCTACCTCCCTTCTTCCTTGCTCTTTTGCAAGCAAAACGGTGGAGGAACCGACCTGAACAGAGGTTGAGGATGATGGGCGTGGATTCCTATGTCACTTTATGAAACGACCTTGGACCCTTTTGGTCCAAACGAGTGCAACTCGTTTAAGGTCAAACGGGTTCAACCCGTTTGATCTCAAACGATCCTGCAAGATCATTTGGATCAAAATGACCCCAAGACCGTTTCATAGGGTTGACCAAGCGTGGACCGTTTGGGTTTTCTGTTCACAATTATGTAGGCTAATGACCCACCAAATTTGAGGGGTTAACTCCAAAGGAATCATAGGTTGAAGGCCAATCAATTAGGAAATATAATTGAATTAAGTACTGATTTTTCCAAACTAATTAACTTGAACTTTTGGGCAAACGGGTTCCAACCCATTTGAGTGAGTTGACCAAGCATTGACCGTTTGGGATACCTGTTCATAATATGTTTAATTTCATTCCTACAAAGAATTGTAATCTAATTCCTAACCAATTGAGAGTTGAAGGCACTTCAACATCTTAACCCTAATCGGGTTAAAATTGCTGAATTAAAATATAGATCTTGTTGAGTTTTGGGTTGAAGGACCCAAATGGGTTCAAACCCGTTTGGGGTTCACCCAAACGGTTTCACACTCGTTTAGTGACACCCCAAGACCGTTTGGAGGTCTAGGGTTAAGGAAAATTGATCAATTGAAGGTCCAATTACAATAAGTTGATGAATTAATAAAATTGCTGATTTTAGACCTATTTAGGGTTCAACCCTTATCCAACCGACTTGGTTTTTGGTCAAACTTTGGGCAAACTGTCTCAAGACCGTTTGGAGGACATCCAAACGATCTCAAGACCGTTTGGGCCAAGTTTTGGCCCAATTGGAGTTCAATTGATGGGTTCAACTACACTTTGTTTCACATTGTTGAAAATTGGTGATTAGCCGATTGGAAACCCTAATTGAGTTAGACTTAATCCTAATTAGCTTTCAATTGAGGGTCAAATTGGAGTCCAATTGATTGAGTCTCATCCTAATTGACTCAATTTGTAAGTGGTTAACATGGCCTTGGCCAATTAAAGGCTTCAACATAGGAAACCCTATTCAATCATAACCTATGTGTCACCTTTTATGTTTATGCGGTTTGAAACCAAGTTGGTCCACACTCGTTTGAGTCCAAACGATTCCACACTCATTTGAGTCCAAATGAGTTCACACTCGTTTGAGTCCAAATGAGTTCACACTCGTTTGAGTCCAAACGAGTCCACACTCGTTTGACCTCAAACGGGTCCACACCCGTTTAGACTTAAGTGGGTCCACACTCGTTTAAGGCTCAAATGGGTTCTAGGTTGTTTGAGGTTAAACGAGTTCTAGGTCATCTAAGAATCAAATGGGTTGAAGGTTGTAGGTCAAACCCTAAACCAATTAGAGGTTTTCAAGGTTGATTATACTTAATCACTTGAAGGTGTAAATGGTCCAATGATGATCTTATTTAAACCATAATGGTAACTCAAGATATTAAGGGACCAAGTGATTAATGAATTGACCCATGATGATGATCAATGGGTAATTTACCAAAATGCCCCTAAGAGGTTCATTTGAGTGATACCTTGTTTTAATCAAACCCTAATCACATGATAGTGATGAGTTGACTTGTGTTAATCAATGAGGACTTAACCCAACCTAATCTAGAGTGGTGTAATCACTATCTACTAGTTAGAGGAGAGAGAAAGTACTAATTATAATGGAAACTCAAGTAAAATACCTTCAATATACATGAATGTGCAAGTTTAGGTATGATCCACTTATGTGAGATCATGGAAACCCTAATTATGATAATTGATGAATCTTAATCTTATCTGAGGTCTTTAATGATGATGTTTCTCATACTTGAGGATGTTATGAGATCATTTCACCATAAGGTGAATAGTAAACCCTAATTCTAGGGTGATGACATGTAATGTGAATAGTAAACCCTAATTGATGAAAACCAGGGAAACCTAGCTCTTGTATGAGTAGGGAGATACAACTTCTTTAAATAAGTTATTTATTGTTATCAGTTGATTTAACCATGCAGGTTCCTTTATGAGGATGATCATATCCAGGTATGGATGATGATACTATATTCATTGAAAGCATGTTGTTAGCTTTATGAATAGTGATATATCCTGATGCCTTGTTAATAGCATCTTACGAGATTGATAGGCTGTAAGAGCGATGAATACCATCAAGGTCATGCTTTAAGAGATGACTTGTGATGAGAATATTGAGAAATGACAATTGATGAGAGTTAGGCTGGTTACATTTAGTATTCTTCCTCCATAGCTGCTATGCTAATGATTAATGTTTGAAAACATGTATGATGATAAAAGAATACTGAAATGTACCTAACTAATCAAGTATAATCATACCATGTAGAGCCCTGATCATAGATCCATCATTGTCAGGAGTTAAATGATGGTGAAATAGGTTTTCCTAAGGGAATTCCTGGAGCACATACTTTTGAATATGTGGCGTAATATGGATGTGAATTTCCTTACATCCTAGTATAGGAATTGATGAAGATGTATCTTTATTCTATCAATCCTTCACTATGTGTTTATGGTGGGGTGATGTAACACTAATCTCCCGAGGAAATCTTTTATACCGCATCGATGAGAGATAAAACAAGAAATCTTTCGATGGCAAAGAGAGTACAGAATGCCACTGTGACTCTAATAGCGAAGTACCAGAATACCCTGGTAAGCTATTGTAACAGAGACACTAGATGTCATGCATGTTGATCCTCATACTGACTGAGGAAGATGAGGTCATAAGAATCTGGCTCTTTTGATGACCTATGTATGATACCGATGCGACTTAATAGTGATCGGTTGGAGTATGAGCGGTATACCTCATCTCTGCAGGGCATAATGATGTTTGTAAAACATAATCAACCGCATAGCATATCTGCTTAGGTTGAACCACGAAATACATTGGTTGATGATACATTACTTAGTATACATGTTTTTCATATTCCTTAAATGTTGTTGTTCTAATTAATAACAATCTGTTGC
Source organism: Alisma plantago-aquatica (assembly GCA_963693085.1). NCBI lineage: Eukaryota > Viridiplantae > Streptophyta > Magnoliopsida > Alismatales > Alismataceae > Alisma > Alisma plantago-aquatica. The sequence goes on along the minus strand of OY856413.1, from coordinate 76,998,343 downwards.
TAATTACCTTAGAGCTTTTATTGCCTATGTTATTCTTGGTTTCTATAATAGAGCTTCTGGCGGAGAGTTATAACTCTCGCTGGGACAATTATTTAAAATTGTCTCACCCCATAGATTTCAACTTTTTAGGTGGTCGTCGAGGACGAAGGAATCAATCTTCAGGTGACCAATATCAGCAGTAGCAGCATCAGCAGCAGCAGTATCAGGAGCAGTAGTAAATCTCAGGTGGAGATTCACACTGCTGAGTTGTATAGTTAGATAATCAATCCTATGTGGTCTCTGTACTCTCAGGTCCTTGGAGCCTTTTGGTTTGAGATTTTGGTTTTGATTTCTTGAGATTTTGTATCATGTTGTATATAATTACTCAAGAAGTAATTATCTGAGATGTAAACAGTTTACCTCCTTTTATGAAAGAAGTTTTTATAGATTCAATCTCTTATCTCAAAAAGTTTTAATTTCCTGTGATTTTTGTCTTCCGCTGTTAATCGAATCGCTTCCGCTAAGTTTATATCATGGTTTTGGAGATCAGAGCCCACAATTAAGTGGTATCAGAGCCCTAGGTTCGCTGAGTCTACAGAGACATAGGACTTAGGATGTCGAGTCTATCCTTAGTATTTCTTTCTTATCTAATAGAGTCTTCTGCTCCTCAGGAGAAGAAGATAATTAAGGATGTCTGAACAACACGAGGAGTATGTGGTAGAAAGTAGTGTTGCTGCACCCCAAGGAGGTGTAAGGAACCCGGAGATAGAACAACCTATACCTGAGCCACCCAGAGAACCACCTCAGTTTGACCCAGCTGACATGGGAAACCCAGCTGTTCAAACTATGTTCGGGCAGTTTATGACTGCTATGACACACATCACTGACAGGATGCCCATGCCTGCACCTAGGGCACCTGCCCAACCTGAAGGACAAGGTATCGGTAAGACGTTCGAGCGACTTTGTCATGTCGGAGCAACTGAATACTTTGGAACAGCTGATCCTGCAGATGCCGATCTGTGGTTAACCGAGTTGGAGAAAGCTTTTAGAATCCTCAACATCCCAGAAGCTCAGAAGGTTAGACATGCTGTCTATCTTCTCAAGGGAAGTGCTGGTCACTGGTGGACCATGGAAGAACAGAAGAGGCCTCGAGTGGAGATCTCGTGGGAAGATTTTCGTCGGGAATTTATCAATAGATATTTTCCAAAGACCTTCCTAGATGAGAAGATCTCTCAGTTTGAGAGATTGAGGCAAGGCATGATGAACATTAGCGAGTATGAAGCTAAGTTCATGGAGTTATTGCAGTTTTATCCGCACATGGCTGCCACAGAAGAAGAAAGAATCAGAAGGTTCGAGAAGGGTTTAAACGCTAACTTGACTACTCCCGTGTCTGCCCTAGAGAATCGGGAGAGGTTTTCTACCTTCGTTGAGTCAGTCCGAAGGATAGAGAAATTTGTAGTCGAGAAGAGACAAACCCATAAAAGATATCCACAGTTCCAGGGTTCTTCATCTAGAGACTTTAAGAAACCTAGATTCTCTGCACCTACACCTCCACCACCCAGAACTAGTGCTCAGACACAGTGGACACCGAGTAGAGGCAGGGGACGAAGCCTACCACTACAAGAGACTCACAGTTCAACATCAATGTCAGTTACAGGACCACCCAGACCACAACAACTGGAGAGGAGCTGTTACAACTGTGGAAAGGTGGGACATTTGATGAAGGACTGCCGATCTAGGCCTGTCAGTGTGACACAACCTCCGAGACAGAGTCAACAGGGATCACAGAGAAGGCAATCTCAAGGAGCAACTCGAGGACGTGGACAAGCGTCTCAAGCTGGATCATCAACACCACCTCAACACCAGGCGACAACAAGGTTCTATGCTATGAACCCACCAGATGCAGTGGTCAATCCACGGGTAGTGGCAGGTCAGATGGAACTTTTATATTCTGATATGTCTAAATCCTGCGTTGTATCTGTTTTGATTGACTCGGGTGCTACACACTCCTTTGTCACTCGGAGAGTGATTCGTAACTGCAATATGGCAATTAGTCATAGAGCAGATAGCTTGTTTTTGGAGACTCTGTTGAGTGGGTCTGCCATTTTGCAGGAGGTATGCTCTCCCTGCATCCTCTTCTTTTCTGATCATCGCATTCAAGTGGACCTTATACCACTTGATATGCAAGGATTTGATATAATCCTCGGGATGGATACCTTAGAAAGGTATCGAGTTGTCTTGGATTGTGAATCCAAACAGGCTGTGTTTGCTGATGATAGCAGCACATGGATCTTTCAAGGAGAGAGAAAGATTCTGCCCACCTGTCTTGTATCAGCTATGGTTGCTAACAAGCTGATGAGGCAGGGATGTTATGCATTCCTGGCACATGTAGTAGATGTTACCAAAGAAGGTCCCAACCCTGCTGAAGTTCCTATAGTCAGGGAATTCAAGGACGTGTTTCCTGAAGAACTTCCAGGTATACCACCACCTCAGGAAATTGATTTTGAAATCAATTTGATCCCAGATACACAACCTATAGCCCAGACACCGTATAGGATGGCGCCTCCTGAGATGGCAGAACTCAAGAAGCAGCTTCAAGAGTTGCTTGAGAAGGGTTTCATCCAACCGAGCACTTCACCGTGGGGTGCTCCAGTTTTGTTTGTTAAAAAGAAAGATGGGTCAATGTGGTTGTGCATTGATTATAGACAACTCAATAAAGTAACAATAAAGAATAAGTACTCGTTGCCGAGGATTGATGATCTTTTTACCAGTTGCGTGGTGCAACAGTCTTCTCAAAGATAGACCTGAGGTCTGGATATCATCAACTCCGTATTAAGGATAGTGACATATCCAAGTCTACCTTTAGGACACGATATGGTCACTATGAGTTCACGGTTATGTCGTTTGGACTAACCAATGCACCGGCTGCATTCATGGAACTCATGAATAGAGTTTTTCGACCTTTCCTCGATCAGTGTGTTGTTGTCTTCATAGATGACATTCTGATTTATAGTAAGGATGCTCAGCAGCATGAACAACATCTTCGTCAAGCTCTAACTCTGCTAAGAAAACATAAGCTATATGCTAAGTTTAGCAAGTGTGAGTTCTGGTTGCCGGAAGTATCTTTTCTTGGACATGTGATATCTGCCTCGGGTATTTGTGTTGACCCTACAAAGGTAGAATCTGTTCTACAGTGGGAACAACCGAAGACACCAACGGAGATTCGAAGTTTCTTGGGATTAGCTGGTTATTATCGAAGGTTTATTACGAATTTCAGTTCTATAGCCTTACCCTTAACCAAGTTAACCCGGAAAGATGTTCCTTTTACCTGGAGTGATAAGTGTCAACAGTCTTTTCAGCTGTTAAAGGAGAGGTTGACAAGTGCACCTGTGCTTGTGTTACCTCAGCAAGGAAAAGGATACATAGTTTTCTGTGATGCCTCCAAGAATGGCCTCGGATGCGTGTTGATGCAGGATAAGCAAGTGATTTCTTTTGCTTCACGACAGCTTAAGAAACATGAAGAGAATTATCTGACACACGATCTGGAGTTAGCTGCTGTGGTTCATGCCCTGAATATCTGGAGACATTATCTCTACAGAGAGACATTCCAGATTTTCACAGATCACAAAAATCTTAAGTATATCTTCTCTCAGCATGAGCTTAACATGAGGCAACGTCGCTGGATGGAATTAATCAAGGACTACGATTGTACAATTGATTACCATCCAGGAAAGGCCAATGTGGTTACAAATGCCTTGAGTAGGAAATCAACAACATCAACCATGGATAGAGCACAATTAAACTCTTTAGTATGCCCTAGGAGAGATATGCTTATCTCCTTAAGGCAAGACAATGTACAGATGAAGGTGTCATGGATTGCCAGTTTGTTGGCTGAGATGCATATCAAACCCACCCTAAGAGAACAGATTAGGGAGGCACAACAAGTTGATGTTGCAGTTCAGCAGATCAAATCTGAGTATGGTGATGAGAAGCGAGAAGGTTTTCATGACTCAGATGATCATGTAGCATGTTATCATGGGAGGATGATAGTGCCAGATATGGATAACTTGAGGAAGTTAGTTCTAGAAGAAGCTCATTCTTCGATGTATGCTATGCATCCAGGGAGCACCAAGATGTATCAAAATTTGAAAGATTTGTATTGGTGGCTTGGAATGAAGAAGGATGTTGCAGATTTTGTGATGAGGTGTCTTGTGTGTCAGCAAGTTAAAGTTGAACACCAAAAGCCTGCAGGAACAATGCAACCTTTACCCATACCACAGTGGAAGTGGGACCATGTGACCATGGACTTTGTTGTTGGCCTACCCAGGACAAGCAAAGGACATGATTCCATTTGGGTAGTTGTTGATAGGTTGACTAAGACAGCGCATTTCTTACCTGTCAAAACAACCTTTTCTACTGAAAGGTTATCACAGTTGTATGTTCAAGAGATAGTGCGTTTGCACGGAGTTCCTGTCACCATAGTTTCTGACAGAGGTCCCCAGTTTACAAGTCGCTTTTGGGAAAAACTACACAGAGCCTTAGGCACCAAGCTAAGGTTTAGTACGGATTTTCATCCACACACTGATGGACAGTCGGAAAGAACCATACAGACCTTGGAAGACCTGTTGAGAGCATGTGTTCTCCAGTTTACCGAAAGTTGGGATCTACACCTAAGCTTGATAGAGTTTGCCTATAACAATAGCTATCAGCATAGTATTGATATGACACCTTATGAAGCCTTGTATGGCAGACGTTGTAGATCACTCTTATGCTGGTATGAGACTGGTGAACATCAGTTGTTAGGTCATGATCTTGTGCAGCAAACTACAGAGAAGATCAAAGTTATACAACAACAGCTTAAGACTGCACAGGATAGACAGAAGTCATATGCCGATAAGCATCGTAGACCGTTAGAATTCCAGGTTGGAGACAGAGTGTACCTCAAGGTCTCGCCTTGGAAAGGAGTCCTTCGCTTTGGAAGGAAAGGGTAGTTAGCACCTAGATTTATGGGACCTTATCCAATCATTGACGGGTTGGAAAGGTAGCCTATAGACTAGAGTTACCACCAGAGTTGCAGAGGCTACACCCTGTGTTTCACATTTCTATGTTAAGGAAATGTCATCCTGATACCGAGTCAGTTCTACAACCTATGGAAGTAGAATTGAATGATGATGTAACTTATGAGGAAGGACCAGTGTCAATCCTTGAAAACATAATTAAAAAGTTAAAAAAGAAAGATATAAACCTTGTGAAAGTCCTCTGGAACCACCGTGGTGTTGAAGAAGCCACTTGGGAACTAGAGGATGAGATGAGAAGGAAGTACCCTGCTCTCTTCTCCTAATACGTTTTGTAGATTTCGGGGACGAAATCCTTGTAAGGGGAGGATAATTTGTAACATCCCTGACCTGGGTTATGAACTAACCCCAGGTGTTTTGCCTAAATATGTAATTAAACCCTGGTGACTATCTTTTGACATGTAATTAAGTTCCTAAGGAACATACATTTTCATTTTTGTCCTTTTAAAACAATGTTGTAGAATTATTTGGTAATGCAGGGGCCTATGTGTAAATTACCCAGTTAAAGGGTGTAACTTGCAAATTTCACAAGTTAAGATGTTCCTCTGATGATGAGACATCATATGAGTAAATATGATGAGGTAATATGGATTTCCCAAGCTCGGGCATCAAGATACAGCTTGTGGAATGATCCTTGTGCTTAAAAACCCTAATTTGGATTAAAGTGCAAATTACCCAAATGTGGGGTGCAACTTATAAAATACACCATCTTGAACATCTTTTATGACTTTTGACATACTTTAAACTAATAATGATGAAGGGGGAACTTCCTTTGAATAATCATATAATAAGGAACACCTTTGTAATTAAATCATCAAGATGTAAGTAAGGAGACCCTTATGTACATATGTACCTTAGTGATAAGTTGACCTTCCTTGCCTTTAGTTCTTGGTTTTAGAAGGAGTTTTACCTTGGAAAAGAAGAGGAGGGACGTTACTAAAAGAGAGGAAGGACCTAGTTGTGAAAAGGAGGAGTAAGTTGTCCTTATGATGAAAATAACCCCAAAGGTACTTATACCCTTTCCTTTGCAATCAAATGCAACGTTTTCCTTTCACTCTTCACTTATCTCTTGCTGTGGCCGACTAAGGAAGGAGATCAGGAGCTCAAGGAAATGACCAACCTGTTCTAAGGTAAGAGAACACCACCTTCTAGCTTGGATTCATGGAGGAAATCATGTTAAAAGAATGGATTGCTAGTTTTCTCACTTAGCTTTCTCGTTCTAGCCATCTTTTCCCAACCTTTCTTTGGAGAAAAACCCTTGGCCGACCTGTGGAGCTCAAGACACAATTAAAGACTTGAAGCTTGGAAGCTTGGAGCTCAAGGAACGACCTTAAGGCGGGTTTTATAACTCTAACCCTTAGCTTTGTTATGCATATCTTTGTTCTTGTCTTCTATGATTAGTTCTTCTTCTACCTCCCTTCTTCCTTGCTCTTTTGCAAGCAAAACGGTGGAGGAACCGACCTGAACAGAGGTTGAGGATGATGGGCGTGGATTCCTATGTCACTTTATGAAACGACCTTGGACCCTTTTGGTCCAAATGAGTGCAACTCGTTTAAGGTCAAACGGGTTCAACCCGTTTGATCTCAAACGATCCTGCAAGATCGTTTGGATCAAAACGACCCCAAGCCCATTTCATAGGGTTGACCAAGCGTGGACCGTTTGGGTTTTCTGTTCACAATTATGTAGGATAATGACCCACCAAATTTGAGGGGTTAACTCCAAAGGAATCATAGGTTGAAGGCCAATCAATTAGGAAATAGAATTGAATTAAGTACTGATTTTTCCAAACTAATTAACTTGAACTTTTGGGCAAACGGGTTCCAACCCGTTTGAGTGAGTTGACCAAGCATTGACCGTTTGGGATACCTGTTCATAATATGTTTAATTTCATTCCTACAAAGAATTGTAATCTAATTCCTAACCAATTGAGAGTTGAAGGCACTTCAACACCTTAACCCTAATCGGGTTAAAATTGCTGAATTAAAATATAGATCTTGTTGAGTTTTGGGTTGAAGGACCCAAACGGGTTCAAACCCGTTTGGGGTTCACCCAAACGGTTTCACACTCGTTTAGTGACACCCCAAGACCATTTTGAGGTCTAGGGTTAAGGAAAATTGATCAATTGAAGGTCCAATTACAATAAGTTGATGAATTAATAAAATTGCTGATTTTAGACCTATTTAGGGTTCAACCCTTATCCAACCGACTTGGTTTTTGGTCAAACTTTGGGCAAACTATCTCAAGACCGTTTGGAGGACATACAAACGATATCAAGACCGTTTGGGCCAAGTTTTGGCCCAATTGGAGTTCAATTGATGGGTTCAACTACACTTTGTTTCACATTGTTGAAAATTGGTGATTAGCCGATTGGAAACCCTAATTGAGTTAGACTTAATCCTAATTAGCTTTCAATTGAGGGTCAAATTGGAGTCCAATTGATTGAGGCTCATCCTAATTGACTCAATTTGTAAGTGGTTAACATGTCCTTGGCCAATTAAAGGCTTCAACATAGGAAACCCTATTCAATCATAACCTATGTGTCACCTTTTATGTTTATGCGGTTTGAAACCAAGTTGGTCCACAATCGTTTGAGTCCAAACGAGTCCACACTCGTTTGAGTCCAAACGAGTTCACACTTGTTTGAGTCCAAACGAGTCCACACTCGTTTGACCTCAAACGGGTCCACACCCGTTTAGACTTAAGTGGGTCCACACTCGTTTAAGGCTCAAATGGGTTCTAGGTCGTTTGAGGTTAAACGAGTTCTAGGTCATCTAAGAATCAAATGGGTTGAAGGTTGAAGGTCAAACCCTAAACCAGTTAGAGATTTTCAAGGTTGATTATAGGTGTAAATGGTCCAATGATGATCGTATTTAAACCATAATGGTAACTCAAGATATTAAGGGACCAAGTGATTAATGAATTGACCCATGATGATGATCAATGGGTAATTTACCAAAATGCCCCTAAGAGGTTCATTTGAGTGATACCTTGTTTTAATCAAACCCTAATCACATGATAGTGATGAGTTGACTTGTGTTAATCAATGAGGACTTAACCCAACCTAATCTAGAGTGGTGTAATCACTATCTACTAGTTAGAGGAGAGAGAAAGTACTAATTATAATGGAAACTCAAGTAAAATACCTTCAATATACATGAATGTGCAAGTTTAGGTATGATCCACTTATGTGAGATCATGGAAACCCTAATTATGATATTTGATGAATCTTAATCTTATCTGAGGTCTTTAATGATGATGTTTCTCATACTTGAGGATGTTATGAGATCATTTCACCATAAGGTGAATAGTAAACCCTAATTCTAGGGTGATGACATGTAATGTGAATAGTAAACCCTAATTGATGAAAACCAGGGAAACCTAGCTCTTGTATGAGTAGGGAGATACAACTTCTTTAAATAAGTTATTTACTATTATCAGTTGATTTAACCATGCAGGTTCCTTTATGAGGATGATCATATCCAGGTATGGATGATGATACTATATTCATTGAAAGCATGTTGTTAGCTTTATGAATAGTGATATATCCTCATGCCTTGTTAATAGCATCTTATGAGATTGATAGGCTGTGAGAGCCATGAATACCATCAAGGTCATGCTTTAAGAGATGACCTGTGATGAGAATATTGAGAAATGACAATTGATGACAGTTAGGCTAGTTACATTTAGTATTCTTCCTTCATAGCTGCTATGCTAATGATTAATGTTTGAAAACATGTATGATGATAAAAGAATACTGAAATGTACCTAACTAATCAAGTATAATCATACCATGTAGAGCCCTGATCATAGATCCATCATTGTCAGGAGTTAAATGATGGTGAAACAAGTTTTCCTAAGGGAATTCCTGGAGCACATACTTTTGAATATGTGGGGTAATATGGATGTGAATTTCCTTACATCCTAGTATAGGAATTGATGAATATGTATCTTTATTCTATCAACCCTTCACTATGTGTTTATGCCGGGGGTGATGTAACACTAATCTCCCGAGGAAATCTTTTATACCACATCGATGAGAGATAAAACAAGAAATCTTTCGATGGTGAAGAGAGTACAGAATGCCACTGTGACTCTAATAGCGAAGTACCAGAATACCCTGGTAAGCTATTGTAACAGATACACTAGATGTCCTGCATGTTGATCCTCATACTGACTGAGGAAGATGAGGTCATAAGAATCCGGCTCTTTTGATGACCTATGTATGATACCGATGTGACTTAATAGTGATCGGTTGGAGTATGAGCGGTATATCTCATCTCCGCAGGGCATAATGATGTTTGTAAAACATAATCAACCACGTAGCACATCTGCTTAGGTTGAACCACGAAATACATTGGTTGATGATACATTACTTAGTATACATGTTTTTCATATTCCTCAAATGTTGTTGTTCTAATTAATAACAATCTGCTGCTGATTACCTTAGAGCTTTTATTGCCTATGTTATTCTTGGTTGCTATAATAAAGCTTCTGGCGGAGAGTTATAACTCTCGCTGGGACAATTATTTAAAATTGTCTCACCCCATTGATTTCAACTTTTTAGGTTGTCGTCGAGGACGAAGGAATCAATCTTCAGGTGACTAATATCAGCAGTAGCAGCATCAGCAGCAGCAGTATCAGGAGCAGCAGTAAATCTCAGGTGGAGATTCACACTGCTGAGTTGTATAGTTAGATAATCAATCCTATGTGGTCTCTGTACTCTCAGGTCCTTGGAGCCTTTTGGTTTGAGATTTTGGTTTTGAGTTCTTGAGATTTTGTATCGTGTTGTATATAATTACTCAAGAAGTAATTATCTGAGATGTAAACAATTTACCTCCTTTTATGAAAGAAGTTTTTATAGATTCAAGCTCTTATCTCAAAAAGTTTTAATTTCCCATGATTTTTGTCTTCCGCTGTTAATCGAATCGCTTCCGCTAAGTTTATATTGTGGTTTTGGAGATCAGAGCCCACAATTAAGTGGTATCAGAGCCCTAGGTTCGCTGAGTCTACAGAGACATAGGACTTAGGATGTCGAGTCTATCCTTAGTATTTCTTTCTTATCTAATAGAGTCTTCTGCTCCTCAGGAGAAGAAGATAATTAAGGATGTCTGAACAACACGAGGAGTACGTGGCAGAAAGTAGTGTTGCTGCACCCCAAGGAGGTGCAAGGAACCCGGAGATAGAACAACCTGTACCTGAGCCACCCAGAGAACCACCTCAGTTTGACCCAGCTGACATGGGAAACCCAGCTGTTCAAACTATGTTCGGGCAGTTTATGACTGCTATGACACACATCACCGATAGGATGCCCATGCCTTCACCTAGGGCACCTGCCCAACCTGAAGGACAAGGTATCGATAAGACGTTCGAGCGACTTCGTCGTGTCAGAGCAACTGAATACTTTGGAACAGCTGATCCTGCAGATGTCGATCTGTGGTTAACCGAGTTGGAGAAAGCTTTTAGAATCCTCAACATCCTAGAAGCTCAGAAGGTTAGACATGTTGTCTATATTCTCAAGGGAAGTGCTGGTCACTGGTGGACCATGGAAGAACAGAAGAGGCCTGGAGTGGAGATCTCGTGGGAAGATTTTCGTCGGGAATTTATCAATAGATATTTTCCAAAGACCTTCCTAGATGAGAAGATCTCTCAGTTTGAGAGATTGAGGCAAGGCATGATGAACATTAGCGAGTATGAAGCTAAGTTCATGGAGTTATTGCGGTTTTGTCCGCACATGGCTGCCACAGAAGAAGAAAGAATCAGAAGGTTCGAGAAGGGTTTAAACGCTAACTTGACTACTCCCGTGTCTGCCCTAGAGAATCGGGAGAGGTTTGCTACCTTCATTGAGTCAGTCCGAAGGATAGAGAAATTCGTAGTCGAGAAGAGACAAACCCATAAAAGATATCCGCAGTTCCAGGGTTCTTCATCTAGAGACTTTAAGAAACCTAGATTCTCTGCACCTACACCTCCACCACCCAGAACTAGTGCTCAGACACAGTGGACACCGAGTAGAGGCAGGGGACGAAGCCTACCACTACAAGAGACTCACAGTTCAACATCAATGTCAGTTACAGGACTACCCAGACCACAACAACTAGAGAGGAGTTGTTACAACTGTGGAAAGGTGGGACATTTGATGAAGGACTGCCGATCTAGGCCTGTGAGTGTGACACAACCTCCGAGACAGAGTCAACAGGGATCACAGAGAAGGCAATCTCAAGGAGCAACTCAAGGACCTGGTCAAGCGTCTCAAGCTGGATCATCAATACCACCTCAACACCAGGCGATAGCAAGGTTCTATGCTATGAACCCACCAGATGCAGTGGTCAATCCACGGGTAGTGGCAGGTCAGATGGAACTTTTATATTCTGATATGTCTAAATCCTACGTTTTATCTGTTTTGATTGACCCGGGTGCTACGCACTCCTTTGTCACTCGGAGAGTGATTCGTAACTGCAATATGACAATTACTCATAGAGCAGATAGCTTGTTTTTGGAGACTCTGTTGAGTGGGTCTGCCATTTTGCAGGAGGTATGCTCTCCCTGCATCCTCTTCTTTTCTGATCATCACATTCAAGTGGACCTTATACCACTTGATATGCAAGGATTTGATATAATCCTCGGGATGGATACCTTAGAAAGGTATCGAGTTGTCTTGGATTGTGAATCCAAACAGGCTGTGTTTGCTGATGATAGCAGCACATGGATCTTTCAAGGAGAGAGAAAGATTCTTCCCACCTGTCTTGTATCAGCTATGGTTGCTAACAAGCTGATGAGGCAAGGATTTTATGCATTCCTGGCACATGTAGTAGATGTTACCAAAGAAGGTCCCAACCCTGCTGAAGTTCCTATAGTCAGGGAATTCAAGGACGTGTTTCCTAAAGAACTTCCAGGTATACCACCGCCTCGGGAAATTGATTTTGAAATCAATTTGATCCCAGATACACAACCTATAGCCCAGACACCGTATAGGATGGCGCCTGCTGAGATGGCAGAACTTAAGAAGCAGCTTCAAGAGTTGCATGAGAAGGGTTTCATCCAACCGAGCACTTCACCGTGGGGTGCTCCGGTTTTGTTTGTTAAAAAGAAAGATGGGTCAATGTGGTTGTGCATTGATTATAGACAACTCAATAAAGTAACAATAAAGAATAAGTACCCATTGCCGAGGATTGATGATCTTTTTGACCAGTTGTGTGGTGCAACAGTCTTCTCAAAGATAGACCTGAGGTCTGGATATCATCAACTCCGTATTAAGGATAGTGACATATCCAAGTCTGCCTTTAGGACACGATATGGTCACTATGAGTTCACGGTTATGTCGTTTGGACTAACCAATGCACCGACTGCATTCATGGAACACATGAATAGAGTTTTTCGACCTTTCCTCGATCAGTGTGTTGTTGTCTTCATAGATGACATTCTGATTTATAGTAAGGATGCTCAGCAGCATGAACAACATCTTTGTCAAACTCTAACTCTACTAAGAAAACACAAGCTATATGCTAAGTTTAGCAAGTGTGAGTTCTGGTTGCCGGAAGTATCTTTTCTTGGACATGTGATATCTGCCTCGGGTATTTGTGTTGACCCTACAAAGGTAGAATCTGTTCTACAGTGGGAACAACCGAAGACACCAACGGAGATTCGAAGTTTCTTGGGATTAGCTAGTTTTTATCGAAGGTTTATTACGAATTTCAGTTCTATAGCCTTACCCTTAACCAAGTTAACCCGGAAAGATGTTCCTTTTACCTGGAGTGATAAGTGTCAACAGTCTTTTCAGCTGTTAAAGGAGAGGTTGACAAGTGCACCTGTGCTTGTGTTACCTGAGCAAGGAAAAGGATACATAGTTTTCTGTGATGCCTCCAAGAATGGACTCGGATGCGTGTTGATGCAGGATAAGCAAGTGATTTCTTTTGCTTCACGACAGCTTAAGAAACACGAAGAGAATTATCCGACACACGATCTGCAGTTAGCTGCTGTGGTTCATGCCCTGAAGATCTGGAGACATTATCTCTACGGAGAGACATTCTAGATTTTCACAGATCACAAAAATCTTAAGTATATCTTCTCTCAGCATGAGCTTAACATGAGGCAACGTCGCTGGATGGAATTAATCAAGGACTACGATTGTACAATTGATTACCATCCAGGAAAGGCCAATGTGGTTGCAGATGCCTTGAGTAGGAAATCAGCAACATCAACCATGGATAGAGCACAATTAAACTCTTTAGTATGCCCTAGGAGAGATATGCTTATCTGCTTAAGGCAAGACAATGTACAGATGAAGGTGTCATGGATTGCCGGGTTGTTGGCTGAGATGCATATCAAACCCACCCTAAGAGAACAGATTAGGGAGGCACAGCAAGTTGATGTTGCAGTTTAGCAGATCAAATCTGAGTATGGTAATGAGAAGCGAGAAGGTTTTCATGACTCAGATGATCATGTAGCATGTTATCATGGGAGGATGATAGTGCCGGATATGGATAACTTGAGGAAGTTAGTTCTGGAAGAAGCTCATTCTTCGATGTATGCTATGCATCCAGGGAGCACCAAGATGTATCAAAATTTGAAAGATTTGTATTGGTGGCCTGGAATGAAGAAGGATGTTGTAGAGTTTGTGATGAGGTGTCTTGTGTGTCAGCAAGTTAAAGCTAAACACCAAAAGCCTGCAGGAACAATGCAACCTTTACCCATACCACAGTGGAAGTGGGACCATGTGACCATGGACTTTATTGTTGGCCTACCCAGGACAAGCAAAGGACATGATTTCATTTGGGTAGTTGTTGATAGGTTGACTAAGACATCGCATTTCTTACCTATCAAAACAACTTTTTCTACTGAAAGGTTATCACAGTTGTATGTTCAAGAGATAGTGCGTTTGCACGGAGTTCCTGTCACCATAGTTTCTGACAGAGGTCCCCAGTTTACAAGTCGCTTTTGGGAACAACTACACAGATCCTTAGGCACCAAGCTAAGGTTTAGTACGGTTTTCATCCACAGACTGATGGACAGTAGGAAAGAACCATACAGACCTTGGAAGACCTGTTGAGAGCATGTGTTCTCCAGTTTACCAGACGTTGGGATCTACACCTAAGCTTGATAGAGTTTGCCTACAAAATAGCTATCAGCATAGTATTGATATGGCACCTTATGAAGCCTTGTATGGCAGATGTTGTAGATCACCCTTATGCTGGTATGAGACTGGTGAACATCAGTTGTTAGGTCCTGATCTTGTGCAGCAAACTACAGAGAAGATCAAAGTTATACAACAACAGCTTAAGACTGCATAGGATAGACAGAAGTCGTATGCCGATAAGCGTGGTAGACCGTTAGAATTCCAGGTTGGAGACAGAGTGTACCTCAAGGTCTCGCCTTGGAAAGGAGTCCTTCACTTTGGAAGGAAAGGGAAGTTAGCACCTAGATTTATGGGACCTTATCCAATCATTGAACGGGTTGGAAAGGTAGCCTATAGACTAGAGTTACCACCAGAGTTGTAGAGGCTACACCCTGTGTTTCACATTTCTATGTTAAGGAAATGTCATCCTGATACCGAGTCAGTTCTACAACCTATGGAAGTAGAATTGAATGATGATGTAACTTATGAGGAAGGACCAATGTCAATCCTTGACAACAGAATTAAAAAGTTAAAAAAGAAAGATATAAACCTTGTGAAAGTCCTATGGAACCACCATGGTGTTGAAGAAGCCACTTGGGAACTAGAGGATGAGATGAGAAGGAAGTACCCTGCTCTCTTCTCCTAATACGTTTTGTCGATTTCGGGGACGAAATCCTTGTAAGGGGAGGATAATTTGTAACATCCCTGACCTGGGTTATGAACTAACCCCAGGTGTTTTTCCTAAATATGTAATTAAACCCTGGTGATTATCTTTTGACATGTAATTAAGTTACTAAGGAACATACATTTTCATTTATGTCCTTTTAAAACAATGTTGTAGAATTATTTGGTAATGCAGGGGCCTATGTGAAAATTACCCAGTTAAAGGGTGTAACTTGCAAATTTCACAAGTTAAGATGTTCCTCTGATGATGAGACATCATATGAGTAAATATGATGAGGTAAGATGGATTTCCCAAGCTTGGGCATCAAGATACAACTTGTGGAATGATCCTTGTGCTTAAAAACCCTAATTTGGATTAAAGTGCAAATTACCCAAATGTGGGGTGCAACTTATAAAATACACCATCTTGAACATATTTTATGACTTTTGACATCCTTTAAACTAATAATGATGAAGGGGGAACTTCCTTTGAATAATCATATAATAAGGAACACCTTTGTAATTAAATCATCAAGATGTAAGTAAGGAGACCCTTATGTACATATGTACCTTAGTGATAAGTTGACCTTCCTTGCCTCTAGTTATTGGTTTTAGAAGGAGTTTTACCTTGGAAAAGAAGAGGAGGGACGTGCCTAAAAGAGAGGAAGGACCTAGTTGTGAAAAGGAGGAGTAAGTTGTCCTTATGATGAAAATAACCCCAAAGGTACTTATACCCTTTCCTTTGCAATCAAAGGCAACGTTTTCCTTTCACTCTTCACTAATCTCTTGTTGTGGCCGACTAAGGAAGGAGATCAGGAGCTCAAGGAAATGACCAACCTGTTCTAAGGTAAGAGAACACCACCTTCTAGCTTGGATTCATGGAGGAAATCATGTTAAAAGAATGGATTGCTAGTTTTCTCACTTAGCTTTCTCGTTCTAGCCATCTTTTCCCAACCTTTCTTTGGAGAAAAACCCTTGGCCGACCTGTGGAGCTCAAGACACCATTAAAGACTTGAATCTTGGAAGCTTGGAGCTCAAGGAACGACCTTAAGGCGGGTTTTATAACTCTAACCCTTAGCTTTGTTATGCATATCTTTGTTCTTGTCTTCTATGATTAGTTCTTCTTCTACCTCCCTTCTTCCTTGCTCTTTTGCAAGCAAAACGGTGGAGGAACCGACCTGAACAGAGGTTGAGGATGATGGGCGTGGATTCCTATGTCACTTTATGAAACGACCTTGGACCCTTTTGGTCCAAACGAGTGCAACTCGTTTAAGGTCAAACGGGTTCAACCCGTTTGATCTCAAACGATCCTGCAAGATCATTTGGATCAAAATGACCCCAAGACCGTTTCATAGGGTTGACCAAGCGTGGACCGTTTGGGTTTTCTGTTCAAAATTATGTAGGCTAATGACCCACCAAATTTTAGGGGTTAACTCTAAAGGAATCATAGGTTGAAGGCCAATCAATTAGGAAATATAATTGAATTAAGTACTAATTTTTCCAAACTAATTAACTTGAACTTTTGGGCAAACGGGTTCCAACCCATTTGAGTGAGTTGACCAAGCATTGACCGTTTGGGATACCTGTTCATAATATGTTGAATTTCATTCCTACAAAGAATTGTAATCTAATTCCTAACCAATTGAGAGTTGAAGGCACTTCAATACCTTAACCCTAATCGGGTTAAAATTGCTGAATTAAAATATAGATCTTGTTGAGGTTTGGGTTGAAGGACCCAAACGGGTTCAAACCCGTTTGGGGTTCACCCAAACGGTTTCACACTCGTTTAGTGACACCCCAAGACCATTTGGAGGTCTAGGGTTAAGGAAAATTGATCAATTGAAGGTCCAATTACAATAAGTTGATGAATTAATAAAATTGCTGATTTTAGACCTATTTAGGGTTCAACCCTTATCCAACCGACTTGGTTTTTGGTCAAACTTTGGGAAAACTATCTCAAGACCGTTTGGAGGACATCCAAACGATCTCAAGACCGTTTGGGCCAAGTTTTGGCCCAATTGGAGTTCAATTGATGGGTTCAACTACACTTTGTTTTACATTGTTGAAAATTGGTGATTAGCCGATTGGAAACCCTAATTGAGTTAGACTTAATCCTAATTAGCTTTCAATTGAGGGTCAAATTGGAGTCCAATTGATTGAGGCTCATCCTAATTGACTCAATTTGTAAGTGGTTAACATGGCCTTGGCCAATTAAAGGCTTCAACATAGGAAACCCTATTCAATCATAACCTATGTGTCACCTTTTATGTTTATGCGGTTTGAAACCAAGTTGGTCCACAATCGTTTGAGTCCAAACGAGTCCACACTCATTTGAGTCCAAACGAGTTCACACTCGTTTGAGTCCAAACGAGTCCACACTCGTTTGACCTCAAACGGGTCCACACCCGTTTAGACTTAAGTGGGTCCACACTCGTTTAAGGCTCAAATGGGTTCTAGGTCGTTTGAGGTTAAACGAGTTCTAGGTCATCTAAGAATCAAATGGGTTGAAGGTTGAAGGTCAAACCCTAAACCAGTTAGAGATTTTCAAGGTTGATTATAGGTGTAAATGGTCCAATGATGATCTTATTTAAACCATAATGGTAACTCAAGATATTAAGGGACCAAGTGATTAATGAATTGACCCATGATGATGATCAATGGGTAATTTACCAAAATGCCCCTAAGAGGTTCATTTGAGTGATACCTTGTTTTAATCAAACCCTAATCACATGATAGTGATGAGTTGACTTGTGTTAATCAATGAGGACTTAACCCAACCTAATCTAGAGTGGTGTAATCACTATCTACTAGTTAGAGGAGAGAGAAAGTACTAATTATAATGGAAACTCAAGTAAAATACCTTCAATATACATGAATGTGCAAGTTTAGGTATGATCCACTTATGTGAGATCATGGAAACCCTAATTATGATAATTGATGAATCTTAATCTTATCTGAGGTCTTTAATGATGATGTTTCTCATACTTGAGGATGTTATGAGATCATTTCACCATAAGGTGAATAGTAAACCCTAATTCTAGGGTGATGACATGTAATGTGAATAGTAAACCCCAATTGATGAAAACCAGGGAAACCTAGCTCTTGTATGAGTAGGGAGATACAACTTCTTTAAATAAGTTATTTACTATTATCAGTTGATTTAACCATGCAGGTTCCTTTATGAGGATGATCATATCCAGGTATGGATGATGATACTATATTCATTGAAAGCATGTTGTTAGCTTTATGAATAGTGATATATCCTCATGCCTTGTTAATAGCATCTTATGAGATTGATAGGCTGTGAGAGCCATGAATACCATCAAGGTCATGCTTTAAGAGATGACCTATGATGAGAATATTGAGAAATGACAATTGATGAGAGTTAGGCTGGTTACATTTAGTATTCTTCCTTCATAGCTGCTATGCTAATGATTAATGTTTGAAAACATGTATGATGATAAAAGAATACTGAAATGTACCTAACTAATCAAGTATAATCATACCATGTAGAGCCCTGATCAAAGATCCATCATTGTCAGGAGTTAAATGATGGTGAAACAGGTTTTCCTAAGGGAATTCCTGGAGCACATACTTTTAAATATGTGGGGTAATATGGATGTGAATTTCCTTACATCCTAGTATAGGAATTGATGAATATGTATCTTTATTCTATCAACCCTTCACTATGTGTTTATGCCGGGGTGATGTAACACTAATCTCTCGAGGAAATCTTTTATACCGCATCGATGAGAGATAAAACAAGAAATCTTTCGATGGCGAAGAGAGTACAGAATGCCACTGTGACTCTAATAGCGAAGTACCAGAATACCCTGGTAAGCTATTGTAACAGAGACACTAGATGTCCTGCATGTTGATCCTCATACTGACTGAGGAAGATGAGGTCATAAGAATCTGGCTCTTTTGATGACCTATGTATGATACCGATGTGGCTTAATAGTGATCGGTTGGAGTATGAGCGGTATATCTCATCTCTGCAGGGCATACTGATGTTTGTAAAACATAATCAACCACGTAGCACATCTGCTTAGGTTGAACCATGAAATACATTGGTTGATGATACATTACTTAGTATACATGTTTTTCATATTCCTCAAATGTTGTTGTTCTAATTAATAACAATCTGCTACTGATTACCTTAGAGCTTTTATTGCCTATGTTATTCTTGGTTGCTATAATAAAGCTTCTGGCGGAGAGTTATAACTCTCGCTGGGACAATTATTTAAAATTGTCTCACCCCATAGATTTCAACTTTTTAGGTGGTCGTCGAGGACGAAGGAATCAATCTTCAGGTGACCAATATCAGCAGTAGCAGCATCAGCAGCAGCAGTATCAGGAGCAGCAGTAAATCTCAGGTGGAGATTCACACTGCTGAGTTGTATAGTTAGATAATCAATCCTATGTGGTCTCTGTACTCTCAGGTCCTTGGAGCCTTTTGGTTTGAGATTTTGGTTTTGAGTTCTTGAGATTTTGTATCATGTTGTATATAATTACTCAAGAAGTAATTATCTGAGATGTAAACAATTTACCTCCTTTTATGAAAGAAGTTTTTATAGATTCAAGCTCTTATCTAAAAAAGTTTTAATATCCCATGATTTTTGTCTTCCGCTGTTAATCGAATCGCTTCCGCTAAGTTTATATTGTGGTTTTGGAGATCAGAGCCCACAATTAAGTGGTATCAGAGCCCTAGGTTCGCTGAGTCTACAGAGACATAGGACTTAGGATGTCGAGTCTATCCTTAGTATTTCTTTCTTATCTAATAGAGTCTTCTGCTCCTCAGGAGAAGAAGATAATTAAGGATGTCTGAACAACACGAGGAGTACGTGGCAGAAAGTAGTGTTGCTGCACCCCAAGGAGGTGCAAGGAACCCGGAGATAGAACAACCTGTACCTGAGCCACCCAGAGAACCACCTCAGTTTGACCCAGCTGACATGGGAAACCCAACTGTTCAAACTATGTTCGGGCAGTTTATGACTGCTATGACACACATCACCGATAGGATGCCCATGCCTTCACCTAGGGCACCTGCCCAACCTGAAGGACAAGGTATCGATAAGACGTTCGAGCGACTTCGTCGTGTCGGAGCAACTGAATACTTTGGAACAGCTGATCCTGTAGATGCCGATCTGTGGTTAACCGAGTTGGAGAAAGCTTTTAGAATCCTCAACATCCCAGAAGCTCAGAAGGTTAGACATGTTGTCTATCTTCTCAAGGGAAGTGCTGGTCACTGGTGGACCATGGAAGAACTTAAGAGGCCTGGAGTGGAGATCTCGTGGGAAGATTTTCGTCGGGAATTTATCAATAGATATTTTCCAAAGACCTTCCTAGACGAGAAGATCTCTCAATTTGAGAGATTGAGGCAAGGCATGATGAACATTAGCGAGTATGAAGCTAAGTTCATGGAGTTATTGTGGTTTTGTCCGCACATGGCTGCCACAGAAGAAGAAAGAATCAGAAGGTTCGAGAAGGGTTTAAACACTGACTTGACTACTCCTGTGTCTGCCCTAGAGAATCGGGATAGGTTTGCTACCTTCATTGAGTCAGTCCGAAGGATAGAGAAATTCGTAGTCAAGAAGAGACAAACCCATAAAAGATATCCGCAGTTCCAGGGTTCTTCATCTAGAGACTTTAAGAAACCTAGATTCTCTGCACCTACACCTCCACCACCCAGAACTAGTGCTCAGACACAGTGGACACCGAGTAGAGGCAGGGGACGAAGCCTACCACTACAAGAGACTCACAGTTCAACATCAATGTCAGTTACAGGACTACCCAGAGCACAACAACTGGAGAGGAGTTGTTACAACTGTGGAAAGGTGGGACATTTGATGAAGGACTGCCGATCTAGGCCTGTGAGTGTGACACAACCTCCGAGACAGAGTCAACAGGGATCACAGAGAAGGCAATCTCAAGGAGCAACTCGAGGACCTGGACAAGCGTCTCAAGCTGGATCATCAACACCACCTCAACATTAGGCGATAGCAAGGTTCTATGCTATGAACCCACCAGATGCAGTGGTCAATCCACGGGTAGTGGCAGGTCAGATGGAACTTTTATATTCTGATATGTCTAAATCCTACGTTTTATCTGTTTTGATTGACCCGGGTGCTACGCACTCCTTTGTCACTCGGAGAGTGATTCGTAACTGCAATATGACAATTACTCATAGAGCAGATAGCTTATTTTTGGAGACTCTGTTGAGTGGGTCTGCCATTTTGCAGGAGGTATGCTCTCCCTGCATCCTCTTCTTTTCTGATCATCACATTCAAGTGGACCTTATACCACTTGATATGCAAGGATTTGATATAATCCTCGGGATGGATACCTTAGAAAGGTATCGAGTTGTCTTGGATTGTGAATCCAAACAGGCTGTGTTTGCTGATGATAGCAGCACATGGATCTTTCAAGGAGAGAGAAAGATTCTTCCCACCTGTCTTGTATCAGCTATGGTTGCTAACAAGCTGATGAGGCAAGGATTTTATGCATTCCTGGCACATGTAGTAGATGTTACCAAAGAAGGTCCCAACCCTGCTGAAGTTCCTATAGTCAGGGAATTCAAGGACGTGTTTCCTAAAGAACTTCCAGGTATACCACCGCCTCGGGAAATTGATTTTGAAATCAATTTGATCCCAGATACACAACCTATAGCCCAGACACCGTATAGGATGGCGCCTGCTGAGATGGCAGAACTCAAGAAGCAGCTTCAAGAGTTGCATGAGAAGGGTTTCATCCAACCGAGCACTTCACCGTGGGGTGCTCCGGTTTTGTTTGTTAAAAAGAAAGATGGGTCAATGTGGTTGTGCATTGATTATAGACAACTCAATAAAGTAACAATAAAGAATAAGTACCCATTGCCGAGGATTGATGATCTTTTTGACCAGTTGTGTGGTGCAACAGTCTTCTCAAAGATAGACCTGAGGTCTGGATATCATCAACTCCGTATTAAGGATAGTGACATATCCAAGTCTGCCTTTAGGACACGATATGGTCACTATGAGTTCACGGTTATGTCGTTTGGACTAACCAATGCACCGACTGCATTCATGGAACACATGAATAGAGTTTTTCGACCTTTCCTCGATCAGTGTGTTGTTGTCTTCATAGATGACATTCTGATTTATAGTAAGGATGCTCAGCAGCATGAACAACATCTTCGTCAAGCTCTAACTCTACTAAGAAAACACAAGCTATATGCTAAGTTTAGCAAGTGTGAGTTCTGGTTGCCGGAAGTATCTTTTCTTGGACATGTGATATCTGCCTCGGGTATTTGTGTTGACCCTACAAAGGTAGAATCTGTTCTACAGTGGGAACAACCGAAGACACCAACGGAGATTCGAAGTTTCTTGGGATTAGCTGGTTATTATCGAAGGTTTATTACGAATTTCAGTTCTATAGCCTTACCCTTAACCAAGTTAACCCGGAAAGATGTTCCTTTTACCTGGAGTGATAAGTGTCAACAGTCTTTTCAGCTGTTAAAGGAGAGGTTGACAAGTTCACCTGTGCTTGTGTTACCTGAGCAAGGAAAAGGATACATAGTTTTCTATGATGCCTCCAAGAATGGACTCGGATGCGTGTTGATGCAGGATAAGCAAGTGATTTCTTTTGCTTCACGACAGCTTAAGAAACACGAAGAGAATTATCCGACACACGATCTGGAGTTAGCTGCTGTGGTTCATGCCCTGAAGATCTGGAGACATTATCTCTACGGAGAGACATTCCAGATTTTCACAGATCACAAAAATCTTAAGTATATCTTCTCTCAGCATGAGCTTAACATGAGGCAACGTCGCTGGATGGAATTAATCAAGGACTACGATTGTACAATTGATTACCATCCAGGAAAGGCCATTATGGTTGCAGATGCCTTGAGTAGGAAATCAGCAACATCAACCATGGATAGAGCACAATTAAACTCTTTAGTATGCCCTAGGAGAGATATGCTTATCTGCTTAAGGCAAGACAATGTACAGATGAAGGTGTCATGGATTGCCGGGTTGTTGGCTGAGATGCATATCAAACCCACCCTAAGAGAACAGATTAGGGAGGCACAGCAAGTTGATGTTGCAGTTTAGCAGATCAAATCTGAGTATGGTAATGAGAAGCGAGAAGGTTTTCATGACTCAGATGATCATGTAGCATGTTATCATGGGAGGATGATAGTGCCGGATATGGATAACTTGAGGAAGTTAGTTCTGGAAGAAGCTCATTCTTTGATGTATGCTATGCATCCAGGGAGCACCAAGATGTATCAAAATTTGAAAGATTTGTATTGGTGGCCTGGAATGAAGAAGGATGTTGTAGAGTTTGTGATGAGGTGTCTTGTGTGTCAGCAAGTTAAAGCTAAACACCAAAAGCCTGCAGGAACAATGCAACCTTTACCCATACCACAGTGGAAGTGGGACCATGTGACCATGGACTTTATTGTTGGCCTACCCAGGACAAGCAAAGGACATGATTCCATTTGGGTAGTTGTTGATAGGTTGACTAAGACATCGCATTTCTTACCTGTCCAAACAACTTTTTCTACTGAAAGGTTATCACAGTTGTATGTTCAAGAGATAGTGCGTTTGCACGGAGTTCCTGTCACCATAGTTTCTGACAGAGGTCCCCAGTTTACAAGTCACTTTTGGGAACAACTACACAGAGCCTTAGGCACCAAGCTAAGGTTTAGTACGGTTTTCATCCACAGACTGATGGACAGTCGGAAAGAACCATACAGACCTTGGAAGACCTGTTGAGAGCATGTGTTCTCCAGTTTACCGGAAGTTGGGATCTACACCTAAGCTTGATAGAGTTTGCCTACAACAATAGCTATCAGCATAGTATTGATATGGCACCTTATGAAGCCTTGTATGGCAGATGTTGTAGATCACCCTTATGCTGGTATGAGACTGGTGAACATCAGTTGTTAGGTCCTGATCTTGTGCAGCAAACTACAGAGAAGATCAAAGTTATACAACAACAGCTTAAGACTGCACAGGATAGACAGAAGTCGTATGCCGATACGCGTCGTAGACCGTTAGAATTCCAGGTTGGAGATAGAGTGTACCTCAGGGTCTCGCCTTGGAAAGGAGTCCTTCACTTTGGAAGGAAAGGGAAGTTAGCACCTAGATTTATGGGACCTTATCCAATCATTGAACGGGTTGGAAAGGTAGCCTATAGAGTAGAGTTACCACCAGAGTTGTAGAGGCTACACCCTGTGTTTCACATTTCTATGTTAAGGAAATGTCATCCTGATACCGAGTCAGTTCTACAACCTATGGAAGTAGAATTGAATGATGATGTAACTTATGAGGAAGGACCAGTGTCAATCCTTGACAACAGAATTAAAAAGTTAAAAAAGAAAGATATAAACCTTGTGAAAGTCCTATGGAACCACCATGGTGTTGAAGAAGCCACTTGGGAACTAGAGGATGAGATGAGAAGGAAGTACCCTGCTCTCTTCTCCTAATACGTTTTGTCGATTTCGGGGACGAAATCCTTGTAAGGGGAGGATAATTTGTAACATCCCTGACCTGGGTTATGAACTAACCCCAGGTGTTTTGCCTAAATATGTAATTAAACCCTGGTGATTATCTTTTGACATGTAATTAAGTTACTAAGGAACATACATTTTCATTTATGTCCTTTTAAAACAATGTTGTAGAATTATTTGGTAATGCAGGGGCCTATGTGCAAATTACCCAGTTAAAGGGTGTAAATTGCAAATTTCACAAGTTAAGATGTTCCTCTGATGATGAGACATCATATGAGTAAATATGATGAGGTAAGATGGATTTCCCAAGCTTGGGCATCAAGATACAACTTGTGGAATGATCCTTGTGCTTAAAAACCCTAATTTGGATTAAAGTGCAAATTACCCAAATGTGGGGTGCAACTTATAAAATACACCATCTTGAACATATTTTATGACTTTTGACATCCTTTAAACTAATAATGATGAAGGGGGAACTTCCTTTGAATAATCATATAATAAGGAACACCTTTGTAATTAAATCATCAAGATGTAAGTAAGGAGACCCTTATGTACATATGTACCTTAGTGATAAGTTGACCTTCCTTGCCTTTAGTTCTTGGTTTTAGAAGGAGTTTTACCTTGGAAAAGAAGAGGAGGGACGTGCCTAAAAGAGAGGAAGGACCTAGTTGTGAAAAGGAGGAGTAAGTTGTCCTTATGATGAAAATAACCCCAAAGGTACTTATACCCTTTCCTTTGCAATCAAAGGCAACGTTTTCCTTTCACTCTTCACTAATCTCTTGCTGTGGCCGACTAAGGAAGGAGATCAGGAGCTCAAGGAAATGACCAACCTGTTCTAAGGTAAGAGAACACCACCTTCTAGCTTGGATTCATGGAGGAAATCATGTTAAAAGAATGGATTGCTAGTTTTCTCACTTAGCTTTCTCGTTCTAGCCATATTTTCCCAACCTTTCTTTGGAGAAAAACCCTTGGCCGACCTGTGGAGCTCAAGACACCATTAAAGACTTGAAGCTTGGAAGCTTGGAGCTCAAGGAACGACCTTAAGGCGGGTTTTATAACTCTAACCCTTAGCTTTGTTATGCATATCTTTGTTCTTGTCTTCTATGATTAGTTCTTCTTCTACCTCCCTTCTTCCTTGCTCTTTTGCAAGCAAAACGATGGAGGAACCGACCTGAACAGATGTTGAGGATGATGGGCGTGGATTCCTATGTCACTTTATGAAACGACCTTGGACCCTTTTGGTCCAAACGAGTGCAACTCGTTTAAGGTCAAACGGGTTCAACCCGTTTGATCTCAAACGATCCTGCAAGATCATTTGGATCAAAATGACCCCAAGACCGTTTCATAGGGTTGACCAAGCGTGGACCGTTTGGGTTTTCTGTTCACAATTATGTAGGCTAATGACCCACCAAATTTGAGGGGTTAACTCCAAAGGAATCATAGGTTGAAGGCCAATCAATTAGGAAATATAATTGAATTAAGTACTGATTTTTCCAAACTAATTAACTTGAACTTTTGGGCAAACGGGTTCCAACCCGTTTGAGTGAGTTGACCAAGCATTGACCGTTTGGGATACCTGTTCATAATATGTTGAATTTCATTCCTAAAAAGAATTGTAATCTAATTCCTAACCAATTGAGAGTTGAAGGCACTTCAACACCTTAACCCTAATCGGGTTAAAATTGCTGAATTAAAATATAGATCTTGTTGAGTTTTGGGTTGAAGGACCCAAACGGGTTCAAACCCGTTTGGGGTTCACCCAAACGGTTTCACACTCGTTTAGTGACACCCCAAGACCGTTTGGAGGTCTAGGGTTAAGGAAAATTGATCAATTGAAGGTCCAATTACAATAAGTTGATGAATTAATAAAATTGCTGATTTTAGACCTATTTAGGGTTCAACCCTTATCCAACCGACTTGGTTTTTGGTCAAACTTTGGGCAAACTGTCTCAAGACCGTTTGGAGGACATCCAAACGATCTCAAGACCGTTTGGGCCAAGTTTTGGCCCAATTGGAGTTCAATTGATGGGTTCAACTACACTTTGTTTCACATTGTTGAAAATTGGTGATTAGCCGATTGGAAACCCTAATTGAGTTACACTTAATCCTAATTAGCTTTCAATTGAGGTTCAAATTGGAGTCCAATTGATTGAGGCTCATCCTAATTGACTCAATTTGTAAGTGGTTAACATGGCCTTGGCCAATTAAAGGCTTCAACATAGGAAACCCTATTCAATCATAACCTATGTGTCACCTTTTATGTTTATGCGGTTTGAAACCAAGTTGGTCCACACTCGTTTGAGTCCAAACGATTCCACACTCGTTTGAGTCCAAATGAGTTCACACTCATTTGAGTCCAAATGAGTTCACACTCGTTTGAGTCCAAACGAGTCCACACTCGTTTGACCTCAAACGGGTCCACACTCGTTTGACCTCAAACGGGTCCACACCCGTTTAGACTTAAGTGGGTCCACACTCGTTTAAGGCTCAAATGGGTTCTAGGTCGTTTGAGGTTAAACAAGTTCTAGGTCATCTAAGAATCAAATGGGTTGAAGGTTGTAGGTCAAACCCTAAACCAATTAGAGGTTTTCAAGGTTGATTATACTTAATCACTTGAAGGTGTAAATGGTCCAATGATGATCTTATTTAAACCATAATGGTAACTCAAGATATTAAGGGACCAAGTGATTAATGAATTGACCCATGATGATGATCAATGGGTAATTTACCAAAATGCCCCTAAGAGGTTCATTTGAGTGATACCTTGTTTTAATCAAACCCTAATCACATGATAGTGATGAGTTGACTTGTGTTAATCAATGAGGACTTAACCCAACCTAATCTAGAGTGGTGTAATCACTATCTACTAGTTAGAGGAGAGAGAAAGTACTAATTATAATGGAAACTCAAGTAAAATACCTTCAATATACATGAATGTGCAAGTTTAGGTATGATCCACTTATGTGAGATCATGGAAACCCTAATTATGATAATTGATGAATCTTAATCTTATCTGAGGTCTTTAATGATGATGTTTCTCATACATGAGGATGTTATGAGATCATTTCACCATAAGGTGAATAGTAAACCCTAATTCTAGGGTGATGACATGTAATGTGAATAGTAAACCCTAATTGATGAAAACCAGGGAAACCTAGCTCTTGTATGAGTAGGGAGATACAACTTCTTTAAATAAGTTATTTACTGTTATCAGTTGGTTTAACCATGCATGTTCCTTTATGAGGATGATCATATCCATGTATGGATGATGATACTATATTCATTGAAAGCATGTTGTTAGCTTTATGAATAGTGATATATCCTGATGCCTTGTTAATAGCATCTTACGAGATTGATAGGATGTGAGAGCCATGAATACCATCAAGGTCATGCTTTAAGAGATGACTTGTGATGAGAATATTGAGAAATGACAATTGATGAGAGTTAGGCTGGTTACATTTAGTATTCTTCCTCCATAGATGCTATGCTAATGATTAATGTTTGAAAACATGTATGATGATAAAAGAATACTGAAATGTACCTAACTAATCAAGTATAATCATACCATGTAGAGCCCTGATCATAGATCCATCATTTTCAAGAGTTAAATGATGGTGAAACATGTTTTCCTAAGGGAATTCCTGGAGCACATACTTTTGAATATGTGGGGTAATATGGATGTGAATTTCCTTACATCCTAGTATAGCAATTGATGAAGATGTATCTTTATTCTATCAATCCTTCACTATGTGTTTATGTCGGGGTGATGTAACACTAATCTCCCGAGGAAATCTTTTATACCGCATCGATGAGAGATAAAACAAGAAATCTTTCGATGGCGAAGAGAGTACAGAATGCCACTGTGACTCTAATAGCGAAGTACCAGAATACCCTGGTAAGCTATTGTAACAGAGACACTAGATGTCATGCATGTTGATCCTCATACTGACTGAGGAAGATGAGGTCATAAGAATCCGGCTCTTTTGATGACCTATGTATGATACCGATGCGACTTAATAGTGATCGGTTGGAGTATGAGCGGTATACCTCATCTCCGCAGGGCATAATGATGTTTGTAAAACATAATCAACCGCATAGCATATCTGCTTAGGTTGAACCACGAAATACATTGGTTGATGATACATTACTTAGTATACATGTTTTTCATATTCCTTAAATGTTGTTGTTCTAATTAATAACAATCTGCTGCTGATTACCTTAGAGCTTTTATTGCCTATGTTATTCTTGGTTGCTATAATAGAGCTTCTGGCGGAGAGTTATAACTCTCGCTGGGACAATTATTTAAAATTGTCTCACCCCGTAGATTTCAACTTTTTAGGTGGTCGTCGAGGACGAAGGAATCAATCTTCAGGTGACCAATATCAGCAGTAGCAGCATCAGCAGCAGCAGTATCAGGAGTAGTAGTAAATCTCAGGTGGAGATTCAGACTGCTGAGTTGTATAGTTAGATAATCAGTCCTATGTGGTCTCTGTACTCTCAGGTCCTTGGAGCCTTTTGGTTTGAGATTTTGGTTTTGAGTTCTTGAGATTTTGTATCATGTTGTATATAATTACTCAAGAAGTAATTATCTGAGATGTAAACAGTTTACCTCCTTTTATGAAAGAAGTTTTTATAGATTCAAGCTCTTATCTCGAAAAGTTTTAATTTCCTGTGATTTTTGTCTTCCGATGTTAATCGAATCGTTTCCGCTAAGTTTATATCGTGGTTTTGGAGATCAGAGCCCACACTTTCTCTTTATGGAGTGAAAATTCAGGCGAATTTGTGGCAAATGGTCAACATCTGAAGAGATATTTCACCTCATCCGACACAGGCACCATAGCAATGTTGGAGCTTTCCAATCCAACATATCCACCATAAAATTGAAGGGTTCAGTCGAGCCATCGACATAAAACAAAGGCGCTCATCGGGAGGCAACCCAATAAATAAATTTGTTTTTACTTTTAATTAGAATTTTCCTTAATTTTGTTTTTAAATTTTAGACAAATTTGCACTAAATAAAAACATCGCATCACAAGATGCTATCTTAAGTTCTGATTAGTGTTCATTTTTAAAATTTTCAGATGGAGGACGCACGCTGATTGGAATGCAACCACATTTGGTGGTCCAAACGGCATGAATTTTCCCCTCCATCTCAGACTTAGAAATTTGCTCAGGATGAGCAAATTTCTAAGTTCGGGGTGGAGGGTGGGTGGTATGTATTTCACTTTCCACCTACACCCATCCATTTAAGACTTAAGATTTCACCATTGCATTTCGACCAAAATTTTCAAAATTTTTAAAGTTTTTCAAAGAAATTGAACATATACTTGATGAAGTTTTAATAATTTATGTTTCATTAAAAGCCATTACCTTTCTAGCTATGCATTTTGAATCATTATACCCACCTTATTGGAAGTAGATCCTTAAAAGGACCACTTTTTGAAACAAGCCTTTTGATCGAAATCATCTTGTGAAGCTTATGATTCCTAACATCATGATACTTATACAAAAATGACAAGTGTCTGTCGAACTAATAAGGATCAAACACGTCGTGCTTCCTAACTGACTAGTGGAACAATAACATGGAATCTCCACTAGATCCTCATCAAGTCATTATTTGAGCGGAGTAGGATAAAGAGAATAACCCGGTGCACTGAATTGTAAATCAAGTTGCATTCTGATCTGAACTCTCTTCTACACTTCTTCTATCATCTTCGTACCCCTCCATCCATAAAAAAGAAACAAAAATAGCCAAAATAATACAAAACCCTAAGTTTAGGGTGGCACACCACTTCCCTCTATATCTGCTTCTTCCATACCCCTTGCAAATTAATAGGGGTGTACCACCAAGAAAAGATGCCAAAGAGCACACAAATAAATGCAATCTCGAGTCAAATAGAGGAGAGATTCGCACAAAAAAATGCAATAAATGAAATTGCAAATCATATAATAAAAATCTCAAGTCGAATAGAGGAGAGATTTATTTCTTCCTTCCATACCACCCTTCACTCCCTTTTCTACGTAATGGCACAATGAATGACTCCACTATCCTGAAAAACACCAGTGTCAGATCAGATGCATACTTGTGGTTCTGTGAGTATCTCTAGATTCTTACAAAACTCTTTGACATGCTTGTTGTTGGAAAAAGTGAAGAGGAAGTGATATTGGAATACAAACTGAGGAACAAAGATACTGTATGATCTGTTCAGTGGTCTCAGGAGGTTGAGATACTTAGACATAATGAGTAGAAAGAAAACAATCGTGACGTGAAGATGAGGCAACCAAACGAGTTGAAAGTATTCATTTGACAACTGTTTTAGATTTTGTGTTACTCGAGGATGAGCAACGTTTAATCTCGGGGTGTTTTGACGAATGCATATTCATCATGAAGTTCAATAGCCATCTTGAGCTCAATTTGACTCAATACATCCAATTTCTTCTCCTAAATATCACAATATGCAAAATTTCTTAATTTGTGTAATTATCAAGATTATTAACTGAGTTTATTCTGATTTTATGCAGGACATGATAAGGTTGAACCATCAGCTGGATCCTACCTCCATTCAACCCTAATCCACCTTCAACATTATCAACACCACCGCTTGCTTCACTCCACCTTTATCTCCATCAACCATCATCCAAATCAAACCCTAATACGTGGGGCCCACCTTTCTCAACCCTAGATCCACCTTCACTCAAGATCATCTCACCCTTGGTCTTGACCAAACGATCTTGGCCTAACGGTTTCATCCATTCAATTCTGAACTTACAATCTTAGCCATTCATTCATACGGTCTTAGACCGCGAGCAAATACACACCATCAGATCATAGATCGACGGCCCCCATCCATCCCACCACTCGATCTTAGCCATCCTTTGCCTAAACGGTTTCATACCTTTTCCCTTCCATACGGTCTCAAGACCATATGGGCAGCCTCACCTTAAGACCGTTTGGCCAACATCCACCCTCGAGACCGTTTGGGCATCTTGACCTGTAGCAAGCTATGAGGACCTGACCTCCTACCTCCCTTCCTCTCCTTCTGCCTGGTAACCCTAACGTCATACGGCACCTGCAACACCTGCTTGCTCCACCTTCTTTCTCCGACAACTGCCTACCTCGCCGCCCATCTGCAACAACCACAACGGATGCCACCATCACTTTGACACCCTGCATTGCCCTCTGCCCTCCAAACGGGCCCAAAGACTGCAAGGCTGTGAACGATCTTGCAGACCGTTTGGGAGCAAAATGATGGCTACAGACCGTTTAGCAACACACTCTACCAAGGCAGCGATCGGTTCCCAGACTGATCGGAAGCCATCGTTTGCTTAAAAATGTTTGGCCAGTCACCCACCGAGACTGTTTGGATGATGAGAGAAGGACCACGTGGAAGCCAAGTCCGATAGCAGTAGACCGTTAGAAGGCCACAGATTCAAGACCGATCGGAGGTGGGAACTTAAAATTGTTTGGGCAGCCATCTGAAGACCGTTCGGACTATCGTGACCGCTTGAACGTAGGGAGTCGAAGACCAATCAAAATTGTTTACATGAGACCGTATGGGCAGTTCCTCCTCAAGACCGTTTGACCGCTGGCTTAAGTCCGTTCGGACTATCAAGATCGATTGGAGAAGGGAAGCGAGATTGTGAAGATCCTAAAGACTGGTTGGCGCACAAATTGTGAAGAATGATAGACACCCAGACCGTTTGGACAAGAAGAGAATGGTCTTACAAAACCATTTGGATGTCTAAACACTTCAAACTGTTTTGATGAGGGCACCAGACCATATGGTCATATATACAAGACCATTTGGAGGAAAGCTAACACAAGATCGTTTGGTCATCTAAATGGTCTCCAAACCATTTAAGCAAATTTGTAAAAATTGCAACTGGGCCCAGATCGTGAGACCACAACCAATGCCTATAAATAGGACCAACATGGTCCTCATTTGTGGCAGTGGATCTAGGACGCCGATAGGCTTCCTGAACACAAGTCTGACCCAGATCATCACACATATCCACCTATTGCTCCTACTGTGATTGAGGGGACTGAGAAGAGAAGGAAGGAGTAGTGAGAAAGACTGTCCGGTCTCTCTTGGCATCCCTCGTTCCTCATCCAGATCTGCTCCGACACGACGTAGAAGACCACATCATCTTCACCGAGTGGCGACTACCTTCTACATCATGCTCATGGTGGAATCTTTCTTCTCTCTTATTCTTCTTGTTTCTCACATCATGAACGAGTAGTTCCTTTTCGCTAGGGTGCAAGGACTAGCCCCGCTGCCCATGCAAACATGTATTTTCAATAAACACTCCAAGGCAATGTATATAACTTTCCAATTCGTTGTTAATCGTTAATGTTTGTAGATTGGTTACCTACTTGCTTTTATCATGTTTTTTCCTATTTTGTGAGAACTTCTTTACATAGGGGTAGAATGTAGATTAATGAGGTTGACTCCCAAACTAGAAATAGAATGGGATTCCTTAAGGTCGTAAGTGTATGATCGATGAGGGGACGAGCCATCTAGCCTACGGTGACGCTTCTGTGGCCTAAACATCCCTCAGGGAGGGCCACAACCTTAGTTGGATTTCATATCTTCTTTGTTAATCATCGATGTTTGCTTGTAGATTAATCATCCTCTTGCTTGTCGATCAACAAGGTTGACTCCCAAACTAGAAATAGAATGGGATTCTTTGAGGTCGTAAGTGTATGATCCGTGAGGGGACGAGCCATCTAGCCTACGGTGACGCTTCTGTGCGCCTAACGCCTGTATAGGGGGCCCACGGCCTAAGTTGGATTTTGTATCTTCAGAGTCGTAAGTGAGTGATCTGGATGGTGACGAGACATCTGATGCCTAAGGTGACATTTACACAAACCTAACGCCTGTATGAGGGTTTTTTACAACAGCTCCATTTGGATAGTTACATCTTGCCTGGATATTTGATGTTTAGGTGTGTTTGTATGCATAGTGGCGGTGAATACTGGTACATCCCAGTGATTCCATATCATTAATCTAGATCCAACATTAATTCTGCTATTTAATTTCTTGCAATTAGTTTAATTAACCTCAAATCAACCAATTGTTCTAAAAATTAGTCTTACTTGAGCTAGATTCGACTGACGGCGATCCTTAAAAACATTGTCTCTTAGGATTCGATCCTTAACTATACTACAATAAGACCCCTCTGCTTGCGGGTGGTATTATTGCACAAGGTTTTGGTAAAAGCTCAGGGATATCAACCCTGAGTGAATTTGTTAGTGTGATAATAAACCACGTCAACAAATTATCTACATATTTTTTGAGAAATCTTTAAATTAGAGCCCCTTTAATTTCACAATGTCTCCAAAAGTTATACACATTTAACATATTTAATCCATTAATTTCATATTTATTAAAAATAATAGAACATTATTGATATTTATAGACATGGAATTACCAATTATTACTCCAAAGCGTATTATACATTTTTGTTTAGCCATAATGTGAGTATTAGTTATCAAAGGAAATGCATCTTACATATTAGCACATATTTAAGTTATAATGTAAATGTGTGAGGTTGTTTAATTTTATCCTTGTTTGGTCAAATCTAGAAAACTGATCTTACCATCTCTCTAGTTATGGAATAGGGAAAGATTCTACGTTTTGGTTTGTTACACACTCTCAATAATGACGTCAACCTTTTTTTGAGGAGAATCTAGGAGATTATATATTCATCTCACTCTCCTCTTATGAGCCAACATTAGAACTAATAGCAAAGTTAATCAACCTACCCGGTGCTAATCCACTATAATATAAGTCATTTGTGAGTTGTGCACTCACTGCATACCCAAAAGGAGAGTTTCTGTACTCCTGTACTCCAAGTGTTTAGTTTAACGGTGCAGCTTAGCCAAGCTATCTACAACCAAATTTTGGTTCATGCTAATAAGACTGATCCTTACATCCTAATCCTTAGCTAAATCTAGTGAATGCACTCTCTCCAACATGCTAGAGATGGATGTCATTCACCTTCATCCTCGATTACCTTCACAAATGTACTACAATATATCTCGATCTCGACCTTGATCCACCCTTTCTTATGACATTTAACTAGAGTAGCTAGATCATTGCCAATTTTGATTCTATCACAATCAAGATCTTTGGTTTGATTCTATAGCCTCCTAGGCAGTGGTTTTTTTTTATCTCTAGAAACTATATCATTGGTTGCACAAGTTCTGTGAACTATATAATCCATGTTTACTTTAACCCACCTCACTATCACAACCAACACTTCCTAGAAGACTTCTCATGACTAAAGATCCTATCCTTCCCATGACTTCACTAGTTGTTGCATGTTGCTCTGGATCTTAACACAAAGCTAAGTCATAGACCAACTTTTCCTTTCAAACACGACTATAATTCTACATAGCCAATTTTGCTAGTTGGAGACCATGAACACACATTAATGTCCATCCCCTTGATTCAAGTTCTGCCTTAACCGGAAAGACAAAGGAAGCTGAAAGAAATTTAACCTTGAGGACCATACCTAGGCTCCTCCACACTCCTGGAACTACATTGCAGTCTCTTAATGCATGTATTGTGGTTTCCTCCTCAACCCCACACCCGCTACAAGTTCCATCATCAGAGAAATGACACTAATTTATCCTAGCATTGGCCATGATTAATTATGAACAATCAACTAGAGGAATAGTTTGAGGTTGGCTATCAGCGAAAAGTTCCATACTATCTTCCAAGGACCACTCTTCTTCATGGTGTTTGTTTTCCTCAACAATTTGTGTGTGGTCACAATAGATATATCTCCATACATGGTCGGATCCCATGCCCATTTATCTACTCCTCCCTTTGTCATAGGTTGCTGAGAGACATTCCCTACCATATCCTACGGTAGATACTTAGGAACTACTGTGTCCAATTCACCTTCCATGTTGATGATGCTTGCTACCCAAAGGTATATTAACTCCTCTTCTAGTGTAGTATGGTCTTCACTATTAAGATCCTTATATCCAAGGATTGATGCTTTATGTCAGCATCATTTAGCACCACTCTAAAATAGTGATACTCAAGGATTTAACCATTATCTGATAATGATCTTTGTAAGTCCATGGATTGTTGTCTAGGTTTCCCCCGACATGAGACATAATTATTTGTTACCCCCTCATACCTGCATGCCTACCTACCAATCTTTATCTTCCTAGATATATGTATAATTAGAGCCCTATGCCATTCCCCCATGGCCACAATCCCCATTCTATCATGACATGGTCCCAAGCTACAAGTGATAGTGGTTTCTCTAACCAACCACCACCATTGATGAATCACCTCATCAACCTATCAATCTACTACATAGACTCACTGGTGGGATGTAGTTTTGCATCATGTATGTAGGAACTACTGAAAGGATTGATCACTCTATATGCACCATACCAGACAACAATTGAATGTGTGATGCTTAGATCAAGATTTTGCTTTCCATCCTTGATACCACTAATAATTAGGTTTCCTTATTGATCTTGGAGTGTGTAATTGGTACACAATATATCTTCCTATGTCATTCATAACTCCAAAACCATCTCCTCATTCTCCTATCTGCTCCATTTAAGTAGAAGATGCATGTCTTTTCCTCTGAGATTTTTTTACTTGAGGCTCTCTCAAAGGACTTGAAACACTTCATGACGTGTTTCATTTGTTTTACATCACCCTTGCAAATAGACTAATGTCATCAATAGAGGCTACATGCCAGATTTGTGGATCACTCTATGTTAACTCGAACATAGTACATTTCTTCTCCTTGACCATATCCTCAATTTGTTGGCTCAGATGTCCAATAAAAGGAAAAATATATATGGGTTGAGGGGGAGACTATTGAGACCTCTCTTTTGATCATCATAAATGTCAACCATTAGAGAGAAACCCTAAATCTAAACCCTAATTAAGAAACCAAACACCACATTCTTAATAAACACAATTTAAACAAAATAAGAGAAACATAGAAAATTCTTTTTCTTTTTACTTTATATAAAACCTTGTAAATCAGTGTCACATAAAGGACATCATATTTTGTTATGAAAGTATCATTCAACTCTAGATAAAAAAAATATAATTTCTCATACACAATTCAATTTACATCTATATGTACATAAGAATGAACTCGGTATACTACTCATCACGAGAAAGAGAGAGAGAGAGTTTAGGGATGTTCTAATCTATATTATTCTATTTACATATATTTTGTCTCGATCTCTCTACTATATGACTTTATACCCGAAAGAAGTTGAAACAGCCTCATGAGACTCGTAAAGAGCCCCAATGAATGGATACCTCCCACTTAAACTATCTACATGCATCAACATTAGATTAAGTATATTGAACTTATAAGAAACTTGGAGGTGCTACTAAGTTTTGAAAATAACTCTAGTATTCAATAGATCCACTTTAGGACTCAAATAAGGTGCTCACTTAGGCCAATTCCAACTTTAAAACATATATAAGAACATATCTATGAACAAATGAGTAGATGATAGTTACTTTAGAATGGCAATCTAATTGTAGGAGTAACAAGTCAAGATCTAAACAATTAGAATCAAGACTTCACAATAACATCATCTTTATGACACCTCACTAGTCGGACCAGGAACACATCTTGTAGTCTTAAATCTGAAGTATACATAAGACATATCTACCAAATAGGATAAACCAATTGTCAACATTTAAGATCATATTTCATACTAGGTAGATGAAAATAAGACAAATGATTATCTTTATATATGAATGACTAATTTTGATGAAAGAAACATATTAAAAAACTATATATTTATCAAGTATCCATAAAAGTTGTGTAACAAATATCAACTCATATTCTACATGGCTTATCATATTTTATTCTTTTTCTCTAAAACTACTTGGCTTGTAAATCACCAAGTAAAATTTGCCACACCTGATTATTACATCAACGACCGACCATCACTATATTTGGGTTTAGCCAAAAACCCTAAGATATCAACAAAAAATCCTATTCCACCATACAGTTTCCTAAAGAGGCTCATATCCTCATCTTGGGTCATGAGATAGGAAAAACCAAAACAATATATTACATATCAGAACATTTCCCATGTTTTATAGTTTACATATCATCATAGTCTATTCCTCATGAACATATACTTTCACATAAAATGTTTAGGAGCAAAATCACACTATATGACTTACTCCTAAATCCTAATGGTCTAACCTTTAATGTCTCAATCCACACTAAAAAATCCTTCATTTTGTGATTACTACAGGGATATCCTTTTCATTTTCCAGTATGGACCTTAGAAGAAACTCAGGGTATTAAGGGCACCTAACTAGATGTGTTATCATTTCACTTTGTTATTAATCTTTTTTACAAATCTTAAAGAAAATTTAAATAAAGATTTATCATATGTGTATATTCCCACAAAACTAGAAAAACATGAATTTTATTAAACTTATTAAGAATAGCAATGATTCAAACAAGAAGCACAAAAATATGTAATATGCAATAAATATGTCTCTTTTCATTTCCACACCATTCATATAATTCATCATCAGTAGACTATAAACCTAAGACATCATCTTATCATCCACCATTTTCCATAAACAAGAATTCTCAAATATAATCATTGCATGTTAATCTATTCCCACCACATTTCTTATCACTTCATTCCATATCACATTTTCATCAAATGTCCACAGAGACATTAGAACTAGAAACAATATAAGCATATAGACATCATGTATCATTCATCATGCTCTGAGAAGGTTTATCATCTCACATTACTTATTCCATCCAATTTATATAGATATAATAAATCTCTAAGCATAAACATGCATGGCACACTTATTACTCCTCTCTTACTATATACCATTATTTAGTTAAGGTTACTATTCAACACATACGTGATCTCATTTTAAATCCTTTAGAATAGACCATTCTCAGAATAGAAGTATTTTGTAGGCAAATACAATCTAAACGTGTAGTCTTATTATCAATTCACATCCTTGAATAAAATCTATAAAATTGAATTAAACTATATTTATGTACATTCCTTAATCCCATATTTTAGAATACTATTCATTATATCACATTGCTCACCATGTTAGGGTTACCATTTGGTTCTCAGATCCAACTATCATTTTTCTTCATTTTTCCTTCATTTCATAATTATTAGTAATACCATCTTTTATATGATGTTCACTACATTCTTGGAATAAGTTCGTCTAAATTTACTTAATAAGGTTTCTCTCTAATTGATATACTTCATAGTATTTTTTAGTGTATTACATTAGGTCAACAAAAATATATTTAAAGTAAATGTATGAAACTTTTCCTCGTACTCATTTCATTAATATTTTGTTCATTACTTATCAATAGTGTTCATTTCATAATTGTCCATTTCTTCTATTGGATTTAGCTAATGTACCTTGTTATTCGACTTCTAAGGCATTTTGGTAACTAAACACAATAACCCTATTCCCTATAGAACTCTCAATTTAGGACGTACCATGGGTTAGAGTTGCATTTTCTTACTCCTCAATCTTTAGTCATCTTCTCGATTCATAATTATGTGACTTCCATAAACAACTTGCATTCATGTAAGGTTTACTCATTAGTCCAAAAATTATGCTAGAATGGATTCATTAGGATTAGATCATCATAATAATATTTATCACCTAAACTTGAAGTAATAGTACCTACAACTGAGCTTTCATCACATTTGAAAGATTATAAACAAGTTCAAGATTTATTCTCATACAAGTCTTAATACTAAATTTCTATGATTTTCAAGAAGTAGTCTTAAATCCATACATATAAAATTCGTTATGCACCTTATTGTTTAGTAATTTCATTAGGGTGTACATGGGTTCATTAAGGCTATTAATGACACATTGAAACCCTAGTTTCCATTTCCACACAATAATTCATCAATTACATGTATGCAACGATTCATTGGCTCAATTGAGCAAATGTCTGTAATTCATATCCTCATACTAGTCCTAGTCTACAACCCATATTTAACTCTATAAAAGATATAAAAATACAGTTGCTAACTCATTCTAATTATGTTCAAACATAAATTTATATATATCAACTCAATTTCCAAGCATAACATTCATTAGGTTGACTTTAGGCAAATACATGTATAACCTTGCATAGTTATCTATCTGTAGAACTTTTCATATATCTTCAATCAATATACCATGATATATGCAAATATAAATCAATGAAAAACAATCAAAACTAGGGGAAATCATTTCCCTAAAATCTTCCCAAATTATTACCCAATCACATACAAGTTCAAGCAAGGATCTCAACTATTTTAGTCAAATGGAATACAACTTTCATGATGATTACAAAGCCTAATAAGGAGGTAAACACTCAACTCAGGTTTTGAGCACCCTATAAACATTTCAAATAATTTAAATTATTATAAATTCAACTAAATCATGAGGATTGAATCCATTTCTTGCTCTTTTCAACTCGAAAACACTAGAAAAGGATAATAGAAGAGAAAGAAAGAGAAAATAGGTGATTTGATATCATTTTTTATTGAAGTTAGAGGATAGATGAATTTTAGACATAGGAGAGATGATTCCCATGATAACCTATCTAGCTTTTATGAACTTACATAAATTCACAAGCTTTAGGAAGTAGAAACCCTAAATCAACATATCCAACAATTTCTCCTTCAACATCGTAATTATCCCGCTCCCTCTCTAAAGAACTAATAGGATGTTAGGTCGATAATATTGATCAATTATGGTGCTTGGAACATTTACAAACATGTCCAAAATCTATTTTTATCCTTCTTTTCTGTTTATGCAGACAGGTTGGTCGGCGGAGTTGTTACTGATAAGAAACTCGACCGACACAACATGATGTGTCACTAATATACGATCCAATAATCCTTAGAATCTAATAGGATATCGAAAATTAACATCATATATTTTAAAATTCACCTCATTTGGATGTACCAATAGAAAGATAAAAATCAAATGCTAGACTACTATTTTTCAACCTGAATGCATGGTAGGCTGAGTTTGTTCGGGGGAAACTCTGCCAAATAGGAGGCCAGAAAACATTCAAAATTTTTGATATTTTTTAATAACATTTATATTTGTGTGATCAAAACTATATCCAAATTTCAAAGAAATTATATTTATAGATAAATACTAAAAAATGTTACTGTACCACTTTATTTATCACATTATGTGTAACATCCCTATCCTGGGTTATGCCATAACCCTGGAAGTTTTTCTTAAGTAAGTTATTTATAAACTTGTTTTAATCTTTACAAAAGTAATTCAGATTCAAGGAGAGCTTAATTTTCAAGTTTGAGCTTATTTGCAAAATATTTGTGCATTATATGATAGTTTGGTTGTAAATTGCAATTTACCCAAACCGTAGGGTTGATATGCAAATTACCACCTCTAGAGTGTCCCTACTCTCTCTTAGCATCATATAGAGGAGAGATAAAGAAAGAGGCACCATGTTTGAATCATATTTGAGTGATGGTATTCTTGGTGATGAAAAGACTAAGAAGAGTTATATAGTTGAAACCCTAAAATGAGTTGTATTGAGTTGTAGAACTTATATGGGAGTGCCTATCGTCCAAGAAGCCATAGAGGCGGTCCCATATAATTTTTTCAACTATTAGTAAAGGCCATGATGAGTTGAGAACCTCAAGAAGGTGATGGATATCGGTTTACAACTTTCCTTGGAAAAGTTGTATCAGTTTGTGAATAAAGTGATGTTGGGTTGAAATATCTTGTTCAACAAGATAACTAATGGCCAAAATATTATCCATAGATTATCCCCAAGAGTTTTGCATGTCAAGATAAATATGTGTGCATGCATGGACACGTGCCAACCCATGCATGGACATGTGTCACCTAGTAGTTTAAGGTGATGACACCTCTTATACACTCTCTCTAATGAGCATCAATGATATATACCACTCCTTTCACCTACTAGTGAAACTTTTCGAATCCTAAAACTCTCTTTAACTTATATATCATGCATAGTAGTTGAGTAGCAGGGAGGAGCTCGAGCCTCAATCTGAAGGTGAAGCCACGGTCACCTTCAACCTTGGTTGAAGCATGATTCTCGGTTTGTGATTCTTCCTTTCTTTTCTTCTTCACCAAGTTCTTATCTATGGTGATTCTTTTCATATAGAGGGGTTGTGAACAAGTCTTGGATCTTAGATAAGTTTAGCTTCAAACTTGGGAATGTGAATCTTTGGAGCTTGGAGCTTTGAAGTTGTTCTTGAGGTGGGTTATATAACTTGAACCCAATCATGTTATTATTCCCCTTCAATCTTGCTATACTTGTTGATCTACTTTCAATTTCTATTTTTCTTGAATAATTGATGAATCTATTAGTTCTAATAGTTTCATAGGAATGTTGTCCATGAACTAGAGAAGTAAGGGACGAAAATCCAGAGCTTGATGATGATTACATCATCCTGGAACAAACCGATATCAGGTTGAAGAACCTCAAACCCGATATGGTAATGAAACCCAATATGGTGATATGAAATTTGTTATACCTTGGAACCCCACACCCCTATCATTTTTTACATCTGGGTTGGTTGAAAAAAAGACTAACCAGTTGTCTAGGCTGTCACTCAACACATGGTAGGTTGATAATTTGAAGTTTTGAAAAGGTATGAGCATAAGGGCCTAACCCGATATGCAAAACCCTACACTTGAGTAACCCGATATAAGTGACACACACACACCTCTTGGACGATATGGTGATAAGAACACACCTCTTGGATGATATGGTTATAAGAACACACCTCTAGAATGATATGGTGATAAGCACACACCTCTTGGATGATATGGTAGTAAGGACACACCTCTTGGATGATATGGTGGTAAGCACACACCTCTCGAATGATATGGTGATAAGCACACATCTCTTGGATGATATGGTGGTAAGCACACACCACTAGAATGATATGGTGACAAGCACACACCTCCTGGACTATATGGTGATAAGAACACACCTCTTGGACGATATGGTGATGAGCACACACCTCTTGGACGATATGGTGGTAAGCACACACATCTTGGACGATATGGTGGTAAGCACACACCTCTTGGGTGATATGGTGGTAAGCACACACCTCTTGGATGATATGGTGGTAAGCGCATACCTCTTGGATGATATGGTAGTAAGCATACCCCTCTAGCCCGATATGGTGGAAGCACCTCAAAACCAATATGGAGGTAAACACCTCAAATCCGATTTACTTGATTGAGTAACACATGAAGTGTGTTATGTCAAATGATACATTGAGATGTAAAGAGTTTAATGCATTTTGATAAGTGTAGGCCAATGTACCTTGAGAAAAGGGTTGAGCCAACTTAATAAAGTATGATGTATTCAATATCTTAGTGAGGATGAGAGAGAAACTCATACATTGTGTGATAATCATTTAATGATAAATGATGAGAATAAACAAGTATGATTGAATACTTATGATATGAATGTATGCTCCTAATATGCGTGGACATATGAATTAAGGTTTTGATTCTTGATAATATGAACTTGAAACCCTAATCGGCGAAAAAGGGAAATCCTAACCCTAATAATGGGAAGGTTGTATTTCTCTTGTATTGCATGGTGATGATATGCACTTGATATTTTTTTATCATGAAATACTAACCATGCTGGTATCATGAGATGATGAGAATAGCCAGATATGAGCTATGATGTTTCGTATGATATAGATTAAATGGGCCTTGTGAGCCATGTGAAATACTTGTGCAACAAGTACAATGTATACATGGGTTTGAGGACCTAGAGGTAATAGTTACCTGATAAGAGGTGACAATGTTCAGTGATGAACTCAGGGTTTGAATACCCAGATCTAGCAATCATGATGATGATAATGTAAAGGGATGAGAATCCCCAATAATGTGATAAGGGACTGAGATCCTGAGTGTTATGCATTCAATGTATTCTAAAGATTATGAAAGTACTTGATAAATGCATTGCACCTTTCTTTGTAGCATCTATTATAATCCATGCTTGTAACTTGGTTGATGCTAAGAGATACTGTAATGCACCTAATTAATCAAGTGGAATCTTATCATGTAGTTGACCTGGCCATAGATCCATTCAGTGTCAGAATTTTCTGAATGGTGAAATGAGTTTAACTCAGAGAGCATATTTTTGAATATGTGAGGGTAATGGGTGAAAATATCCTTACATCCAAATAGGGATTACTGTGTGATCTCCCTAGTCATAATAAGAGTATGGCTATATTCCATAACTCAATATTTATATTCTGGGGTTGCTACGTGATCTCCTTGAAGAGAGTGCATGTTGTGGCTGTAACTCTATAGCGAAGATGCCTCTATACCCTGGCAAGCTAATTGCAGTTTGACAAGTGATGTCACTTCCAGTGGTCTCGTACTGACCGAGACATGTGAGGTCTTGGAAGCCGGCTCTTCCTTTGACCTTGTATAGTACTGATGCTTTACATAGCCATGGTCGATTGGAGCATGAGCGGTATACCTCATCTCCTCAGGGCATAAGTGTGATTTTAAATACGTAATCAGTCGTGTAGTGTATTTGATTAAGGATTGAATACATAAACATTGGTTGATGTTACACTACTTTTATACATCTTAAATGGATAGATGTTATATGTGTTTATCATATTCCTTATAATGTAAATAGTTGATTTATTTCTCTAACATAGATATCTGCGTTGCTTGAAAAGATGATGTTGCTCTATTCTACTTATAAAAAGTGATTAATCTTGATTATTAATATAAAAGATCATCTGCTCAGTTTTATACTATTTACCTATGATAATAATATTGTTGGTAGAGAGTTATATCTCTCGCTGGGACTTTTGTCTCACCCCGTTGGTCCCAACATTTTTAGGTGGATGCGGATGAGGAGGTAGAGACCGTATTATAGAGGGAGGACAACATCAATAGGGAAAGTAGTAACAACTCAGGTTGAGTGTGCTGTCTGTCGTGTCTTGTAGATAGAAGTCCTATGTATCGTCTCTATACTCTTAGGTCCTTGGGAGTTAGTACGTAATAGTTTTATAAATGATCTGAGATTTTGGCTTGTATGCCTAGAGGTTTTATGTTGCTTATGTATATGTTTGGCTAAAGCAACTGGTATATGATATCATCGAGATGAGATAACACAATGTGTGTACAATGTGAAGCATGATGTATATATTGCTTTGGTTCTTTCTTTAAGAGTTTCTTGGCAATGGATCTCTTTGCAATATGGTTTTAATTTTCAATATTTTCGTTAATCCATTGCTAATGGTTATTCTGCATAATTATAGTGCGATTTGGTTGTCAGTTTGATAGCGGTCATCACAAGTTTTAGAATATGAGCCTAAGGTTCGTTGAGTCTA
Organism: Alisma plantago-aquatica; assembly: GCA_963693085.1. Taxonomy (NCBI): domain Eukaryota; kingdom Viridiplantae; phylum Streptophyta; class Magnoliopsida; order Alismatales; family Alismataceae; genus Alisma; species Alisma plantago-aquatica. The sequence goes on along the minus strand of OY856413.1, from coordinate 76,953,617 downwards.
CAAAGACATATGATTAAGGTTGTTGAGTCTATTCTAGTGTCCTCTAGTTTATCTTATAGCGACTATTGATCATATAAGAGAAGAAGTAAAGCTAAAAGATGGCTGGAGCACATAAAGAATATGCTGCTGAGAGCAGTATTGCTACACTAGGAGGAGGTGCAAGGGATCAGACAAGAGAGGAATCAGTGCCTGAGAATCCCCATCTTGATGAAGCCATGCTAGAAAACCCAACCTTTCATGCTCTTTTTGGGCAGTTCATGACCACAATAATGCATATGGCAGATTGGATGCTAGCACCAACACCTAGGGCACCAGTTCCCAATGAGGGACATGGGTCTGGTAAGACCTTTGAGCGGTTATGCCGGGAAGGAGCTACCAAATATGTTGATACATCTGACCCAGCAGACGCAGATTTATGGCTCATTGGCCTAGAAAAAGCCTTTGGAATCCTTAGCATCCCAGAAACTAAAAAAGTTAGGCATGCTATGTACCTGTTAAAAGGAAGCATTGGCCATTTGTGGGCCCTTTAAGAAGAGAAAAGACTGGGTGTTGAGGGCAGATGATAGGAGTTCTGACGTGAGTTTGTCTGTAGATACTTTCCCAAGAATTATCTGGATGAGAAAATCTCATAGTTTGAGCGTATTAAGCATAGACTGATGAAGATTTGTGAGTATGAAGCTAAGTTCATGGGGATTCTACGGTTTTATCCACACATGGATACTACAGAGAAGGAGAGGATTTGACATTTTGAGAAGGGTCTGAACATTGAGTTATCCACAACTGTAACCACTCTAGATAATAGAGAGAGGTTTGCCACCTTTGTGGAGTCAGTTAGGCAGATAGAGAGGTATGTGACTAAGAAACATGAGGCTAACAATAGGAAAGGTCCTGCCCAGTTCCAGGGACAGAGGTCTGGAAGTTTCAAGGAACTAAGGTTTCCTACACCATTAGTACCACAGAAGTTCAATGCACAAACGCAATGGACATTAAGAAAGGGTAGAGGTCGTAGTTTTTTGCCAAGTGGAGCCCATAGTACGCATCAATGTCAGTAACAGGACCATCTAGACCACAGCAGGACAAAAAGTGCTTCAAGTATGGGCAGATAGGACATATGATAAGGGATTGTCCAGTCAGAGACATGGAGGTAACCCAACCACCAAGGAAGAGTCAACAAGGCTCTTAGAGGCAACATTTTAGTAGTGGCACACAAGGACATGGACAGACGTCCCAAGAAGGTTCATTTGCACCAAACAACAGAGTACAGAGTCAGCAACTGGCAACGACGAGATTTATGCAATGAATCAGCCAAAGGTAGTAGTCAATCCATGAGTCGTGATAGGTCAGATGGAATTGTTTCATTCTAATATGTCTTCATCCTACTTCATATATGTTTTGATTGATCTGGGTGCTACACATTCCTTTATCACTCGAGAAGTGATTCATGACTACAATATGATTTCCAGTCATAGAGCAGTTAATGTATTATCAAAAACTGCGTTAGTCAGATCTGTAGTGTTGCGGGAGGTATGTTCTCCCTGTATTCTTTCTTTTTCAGAACACAACATTTAGGTGGATCTTATGCCACTTGAGATGCATGGGTTTGATGTAATTATTGGGATGGATACCCTAGAAAAGTATAAGGTTGTCTTGGATTGTGGTTCCAAGCAAGCTATGTTCGCAGACAGTGATAAGACATGGGTCTTTCATGGGGATAGAAAGATTCTTCCAACCTATCTAGTGTCAATAATGGTAGCCAAGAGACTGATGTGACAAGGATGTGAAGCATTCTTGGCCCATGTGGTAGACACCAAAGTAGAAAGTCCTAGTCTTACCAAAGTTCCTATTGTCAGGGAATTCAAGGAAGTGTTTCTTGAAGAATTTCCAGATATTCCTCCACCTCAAGAGATTTATTTCGAGATTAGTCTAATTCTGGGTACGCAACCCATAGCCCAAACACCTTATAGGATGACGCCTGCTGAGATGGTAGAACTCAAGAAATAGTTACAGGAGTTACTTGAGAAAGGTTTTATTCAACCGAGTACTTCTCCATGGGGTGATCAAGTTCTTTTTTTAAAAAGAAGAATGGGTCTATGAGATTATGCATAGACTATGGACAGCTTAACAAGGTGACCATAATGAACAAATATCATTTGCCAAGGATAGATGATGTATTTGACCAGTTGCATGGTGCAACAATGTGCTCTAAGATAGATCTAAGGTCAGGATATCATCAATCACGTATCAAGGAGAGTGACATACCTAAGTCAGCCTTTAGGACAAGGTACAGTCATTATGAGTTTGTAGTTATGTCATTTGGACTAACTAATCCACCAACTGCATTCATGGAGCTGATGAAAAGAATCTTCCAACCATTCCTTGATCAGTTCATAGTGGCCTTTATAGACGACATTCTGATATATAGTAGAGATGGTCAACAACATGAACAACACCTTCGTCAAGCCTTGACTTTGTTGATACAACACAAGCTATATGCTAAGTTTAGCAAGTGTGAGTTCTGGTTGTCAAAAGCGTCTTTCCTAGGACACATCATATCTACTTCAGGAATTCGTGTTGAACCATAAAAAGTGGATTACTTTTTAAAGTGGGAACAACCCAAGACACCAACTGAGATTCACAGTTTCTTAGGTTTGGCAGGTTACTACAGAAGGTTTATTAATGACTTCAGTTTTGTAGCATTACCCCTAACTAGGTTGACTAGGAAGGAGGGTCCTTTTGTCCAGAATGACAAGTGTCAGCATTCTTTCCAATTGTTGAAAGAAAGGTTGACTAGTGCACCTGTGTTGGTTTTACCTGAGCAGGGAAAGGGATACATTATTTTCTATGATGCCTTTAAGAATGGTCTAGGATGTGTGCTGATGTAGAGTGATCATGTAGTTTCTTTTGCTTCATGACAACTTAAGAAACATGAGGAGAATTATCTGACGCATGATGTAGAGTTAGCTGTAGTGGTCCACATGTTGAAGATTTGGAGGCATTATCTTTATGGAGAAACGTGTTAGACTTTCACAGACCATAAAAACTTAAAGTACATCTTCTCACAGGATGAGTTGAACATGAGACAATGTTGCTGGATGGAATTAATCAAGGACTGCGATTGTACAATTGATTATCATCCAAGAAAATCTAATGTAGTGGAAGATGCACTAAGTAGAAAATCTTCATCTCCACCCATAAATAAAGCACAGTCGAAGTCTTTCATGTGGTTTAAATGAGACATGTTTGTCTCTTTGAGACAAATAAATGTACAGTTAAAGTATCTTTATTAGCAGGATTGCTGGCCGAGATGCATGTGAAACCTACTCTGAGACAACAAATTAAAGAGGCACAACATGCTAATACTATCATTCATCAGATCAGGTCAGAGTATGGTAGTGAGAAATGAGATAATTTCCATGAGTCAGAGGGTGAGGTAGTCGGTTACCATTGTAGGATGGTAGTACCTGATGCCAATGACTTAAGAAAGATAGTTATGGAGGAAGCTCATTCATCCATGTATGCGATGCATCCAGGGAGTATTAAAATGTATCATAACTTAAAAGATATGTATTGGTGGCCTGGTATGAAGAAGGATGTAGCTAAGTTTGTTATGCGCTGTCCAGTATGTCAACAAGTTAAAGTAGAACACCAGAAGCATACATGAACATTGCAACCCTTACCTATACCGCAGTGGAAATGGGATCACATGACAAAGGACTTTGTGGTTGGTCTACCTAGAATAACCAAAAGTCATGATTCCATTTGGGTGATAGTTGATAGGTTGACTAAGTCAGCACATTTTCTTCATGTGAAAACAACCTATACTGCTAAAAACCTTACACAAATCTACATAGATGAGGTAGTGTGGTTACACAGAGTTCTAGCCAAAATTGTGTCTGATAGAGGTCCCCAATTTACAAGTCATTTTTGGGAACGAATACATAAAGCCTTGGGTACGCAGTTAAAGTTTAGCACATCTTTTCACCCTTACATAGATGGACAATCTGAAAGGAGACTTTGGAGGACTTGCTTAGGGCATGTGTTCTTCATTTTGTAGGAAGTTGGGACTTACCCTTGAGCTTAATAGAGTTTGCCTACAACAATAGTTATCAGACAAGTATTGATATGGAACCATATGAAGCATTATATGGTAGAATTTGTAGATCTCCATTATGCTGGTATGAGACAGGAGAATACCAATTTCTGGGTCCTAAAGTAGTGCAACAAACAACTAAAAAGATTAAAGTAATACAACAACAGTTGAAGGCTGCACATGATAGATAGAAGTCCTATGCTGATAAATGTTGTAGACATTTAGAAATTCCAAGTTGGAGACAGGGTGTATCTCAAGGTCTCTCCTTGGAAAGGTGTTCTGAGATTTGGGAAGAAGGGTAAGTGAGCTCCTAGATTTATGGGACTTTAACCAATGACAACACGGATTTGAAAAGTAGCCTATAGGTTGGAGTTTCCACTTGAGCTACATAGACTACATCCAATGTTTCATATACTATGCTGAGAAAGTGTCATACTGATACAGAGTTGGTGTTGCAACCTATAGAGGTAGAATTGAATGAAGATATATCCTATGTGGAAGGTCCAATGATGATTCTTGATAGAAGAATCAAGAAGTTGAAAAAGAAAGATATAGTTCTTGTGAAAGTTCTCTGGAATCACCATGGCATTGAAGAAGCCACAAGGGAGCTGGAGGAATAAATAAGGAGGAAGTACCCTTCTCTTTTCTCTAGAGATTTCAGCGACGAAATCCCTATTAGTGGTTGATAATTATAGCATCCCTAACCTGGGTTATGCCATAAATTTTGGAAGTTTTGCTTAAGTAAGTTATTTATAAACTTTTTTTAATCTTTTGAAAAGTAATTAAGACTCAAGGATAGTTTAATTTTCAAGTTTGAACTTATTTGCAAACTGTTTGTGCATTATATGATAGTTTGGGTGTAAATTGCAATTTACCCAAAATGTAGGGTTGATATGAAAATTACCACCTCTAGAGTGTCCCTACTCTCTCTTAGAATCATATAGAGGAGAGAGAAAGAAATAGGAACCATGTTTGAATCATATTTGAGTGATGGTATTCTTGGTGATGAAAAAACCAAGAAGAGTTGTATAGTTGAAACCCTAAAATGAGTTGTAGAGCTTATATGGGAGTGCTTATCAGCCAAGAAACCATAGAGGAGGTCCCATATCGTTTTTACAACTCTTGGAAAAGGCCATGACGAGATAAGCACCTCAATAAGGTGATGGATATCATTTTACAACTTTCCTTGGAAAAGTTGTATCAATTTGTGAATAAAGTGATGTTGGGGTGAAATATCTTGTTCAACATGATAACTAATGGTCGAAATATTATCCCTAGATTATCCATAAGAGTTTTTCATGTCAATATAAATATGTGTGCATGCATGGACAAATGTCAACCCATGCATGGACATGTGTCACCTAGTAGTTTAAGGTGATGACACCTCTTATACACTCTCTCTCATGAGCCTCAATTATATATACCACTCCTTTCACCTACTAGTGAAACTTTTCGAATCCTACAACTCTCGTTTTCTTAGATATCATGTATATTAGTTGAGGAGCAATGAGGAGCTCGATCCTCAAGCTTAAGGTGAAGCCATGGTCATCTTCAACCTTGGTTGAAGCATGATTCTCGGGTTATGATTCTTCCTTTCTTTTCTTCTTCACCAAGTTCTTATCTATGGTGATTCTTTGCATATAGAGGAGTTGTGAACAAGTCTTGGATCTTTGATAAGTTTAGCTTCAACCTTGAGAACGTGAATCTTTGGAGCTTGGAGCTTTGCCGTTGTTCTTGAGGTGGGTTATATAACTTGAACCCAATCATATTATTATTATTCACTCTCAATCTTGCTATACTTGTTGATCTACTTTCAATTTCGATTTTTCTTGAATAATTGATGAATCTATGAGTTCTAATAGTTTCATAGGACTGTTTTCCATGAACTAGAGTAGTAAGGGTTGAAAATCTAGAGCTTGATGATGATGACATTATCATGGCACAAATCGATATCAGGTTGAAGCACCTCTAACGCGATATAGTAATGAAACCCAATATGGTGATATGAAATCTGTTATACCTTGGAACCCCACACCCCTATCATTTTGTACATCTGGGTTGGTTGAAAATAAGACTAACCAGTTGTTTAGGCTGTCACTCAACACATGGTAGGTTGATACTTTGAAGGTTTGAAAAGGTATGAGCATAAGGGTCTAACTCGATATGCAAAACCCTACACTTGAGTAACCTGATATAAGTGACACACACACCATCTAGGACGATATGGTGATAAGCACTCACCTCTTGGATTATATGGTGATAAACACACACCTCTTGGATGATATGGTGGTAAGCACACACCTCAAGAATGATATGGTGATAAGAACACACCTCTTGGATGATATGGTGGTAAGCACCTCTTGGATGATATGGTGGTAAGCACACACCTCTTGGATGATATGGTGGTAAGCACACACCTCTAGAATGATATGGTGATAAGCACACACCTCTTAGATGATATGGTGATAAGCACACACCTCTTGGATGATATGGTGATAAACACACATCTCTTGGACGATATGGTGATGATCACACACCTCTTAGACGATATGGTGGTAAGCACACACATCTTGTATGACATGGTGGTAAGCACACACCTCTTGGATGATATGGTGGTAAGCACACACCTCTTGGATGATATGGTAGTAAGCATACACCTCTAGCCTGATATGGTGGAAGCACCTCAAAACCAATATGGAGGTAAGCACCTCAAATACGATATACTTGATTGAGTAACACATGAAGTGTGTTATGTCAAATGATACATTAAGATGTAAAGAGTTTAATGCATTCTGATAAGTGTAGGGAAATGTACCTTAAGAAAAGGATTGAGCCTACTTAATAAAGTATGATGTAATTAATATTCTAGTGAGGATGAGAGAGAAACTCATACTTTGTGTGATAATCATTTAATGATAAATGATGAGAATAAACAAGTATGATTGAATATTTATGATATCAATGTATGCTCCTAATATGTGTGGAGCTATGAATTAGGGTTTTGATTCTTGATAATATGAACTTGAAACCCTAATCAGCTAAAAACGGAAACCCTAACCCTAATAATAGGGAGGCTGTATTTATCTTGTATTGCATGGTGATGATATGTACTTGATATTATTTTTATCATGAAATACTAACCATGCATGTTTCATGAGATGATGAGCATAGCCAGGTATGAGCCATGATGTTTCATATGATACAGATTAAATGGGCCTTGTGAGCCTGGTGAAATATGTGTACAACAAGTATAATGTATACCTGGGTCTGAGGACTTAGAGGTAATAGTTACCTAATAAGAGGTGACAATGTTCTGTGATGAAATGAGGGTTTGAATACCCAGATCTAGCAATCATGATGATGATAATGTTAAGGGATGAGAATCCTCAGTAATGTGATAAGGGACTGAGATCCCGAGTGTTATGCATTCAATGTGTTCCAAAGATTATGAAAGTACTTGATAAATGCATTACACCTTTCTTTGTAGCATCTGTTATAATTCATGCTTTTAACTTGGTTGATGTTAAAAGATATTGTAATGCATCTAATTAATCAAGTGGAATCTTATCATGTAGTTGCCCTAGCCATAGATCCATTCAGTGTCAGAATTTGCTGAATGGTGAAACGACTTTAACTCAGAGAGCATAATTTTTGAATATGTGGGGGTAATGGATGAAAATATCCTTACATCCAAATAGGGATTTATGTGTGATCTCTCTCATCATCATAAGAGTATCGCTATATGTCATGAATCAATATTAATATACCAGGGATTGCTGTGTGATCTTCTTGAAGAGAGTGCATGCTGCGGCTATAACTCTATAACAAAGATGCCACTATACCCTGGCAAGCTAATTACAATTTGACACGTGATGTCACTGCCAGTGGTCTCGTACTGACCAAGAGATGTGAGGTCTTGGAAGCTGGCTCTTCCTTTGACCTTGTATGGTACTGATGCTTTACGTAATCATAGTCAGTTGGAGCATGAGCGGTATACCTCATCTCCTCAGTACATAAGTGTGATTATAAATATGTAATCAGCCGTGTAGCATATTTGATTAAGGATTGAATATGGAAACATTGGTTGTTGTTACACTACTTTTATACATCTTAAATGGATAGATGTTATATGTGTTCTTCGTATTCCTTATAAAGTAAATAGATGATTTATTGCTCTATCATAGATAGTTGCATTGCTTGAAAAGATGATATTGCTTGTTCTGCTTATAAACAGTGATTAATCTTGATTATTAATATAAAAGATCCTCTGCTCAGTCCATGTATGTTGAACCAACTTCTATGAGTATTTCCTAAAAAACTGATGCCATAATAATTGAACCCTTTGCCTCCTTATTTTGTTGTGATGGCTCAAACATCATGTTGAAATTTACCACCACAAGCCACTCCTTATTGATTGAGTTCCACAACCTTCGATGTGGTTTCCAAAAAAAAATCATCACCGTTGGGTTTAGAATTACATAGACTAATGTTAGGAGCTTCACTCCACCTAGATATGTAAATAATGTCTATGACATTCCAACACCTCCTCCCAACACTCTTCTAATTTCCACATCAACCATATCTCATAAAGAATCTATTGGCCTCCATGACATGGGATGAGGTGAATACAAGACTACTAATGGTTCTCTTGTCTTGAATAGCTAATATATGAGGCTCTAGAATAGCATAAACTTTAGATTTGTATCTTGATACAAGGTCTTTAAGGTTATCTTGGGATAGCTCATTTTTTTATTCCTGTAGTATTCCAAAAAATGATATTTGACATTAAGATATCTAATCGATAGAAGAGTGGAGCCAATTCTACAGCCCAGTCCCAGGAGTCTACCTTTAGTTCCTACTCTGACCTCCAGATTTGACTATGTGTCAGGGGTGATGTAGTCTTCATCCTCCCTTTACTCTCATCATTTCATACCCAATCATTCCATTCTGACTATGGTTTTCCTTATCATACAAGTGTACTTCAATAGTGACCTCCATAACCACATCTTGTTCACCTTGCTGCTCTCTGCCTATCACCATGCCCCCTCCAATTCTACTATCATATGGAAACCTTTTATTGAATAGTTAGATTCCCCTTTTGTATCATATTTAGGCTGACTTCTTCCCTCATCTTCTTAATGACATCCGTGAGGGTTCCCTCATTAAAACTACCTGGTGTCAGATTCTTGCACTTTTTTGTTCCTCTTCTCTTTCCTTTCACACTATGCTACTCCTTCATTGTTGTTATAGTGGTCCCTATAGACCCTACAACCTACACTTTAACCACCTCCTTGGCATTCAATGTCCAAAACATTTTTCTAATTGTGGTCTTAGTCATGTGTTGTTACTCTTTTTCTTCTCTTCTCATATGGAAATTCTTCCCATAGAAGGCCAACTACGTATTTTCCTCCTTGTCCCATTTCAATCCAACATCTTCACTTCTTTTCTCCTCCACTATCTCTTATGTGCATGTATTCCCCTCTTTGGATGGACAATCATTGATAGCATGCACAATCTTTCCATAGCCCATACATAGATTTGGAAGTGTTTGTATTCCACTTTATACTCATATCCATTAATGACAACTGTAGTCTTCACATGCATAATCATATCCACTTCAATGGAGAGATATGCGAATGTGCTTCATGAGTAGTCTAGAGTATAGTCATCCACCTTTACAGTCAGAAAATCACATTTGCAAGAAAGTTGGACAATTTAGTGGTTCACACTAACTTTTTATAGTTGAACCTCCCCACTAGATGTGACTGTTGGGGAATAGGGAAGGAAACAGAAACAATCTTTTTGTCCCTATTTCAACAAAGATGTATCTAGGAAAAGGGTGGAAAGAGGTATAACTGGTCCTGGAGCATGTCCAACAACAAGTCTTTCTTAGTGATGTTTACTCTTCACAAGATGTACAAGGACAACTGGAAATGATGGCATGCTCATGTAACACCACAGATGGTGGTGGTGGTTGTCCTCCTAGTGTGGCAACAAGGGACTCCACACCTCAACGTAGTCCATGCAGACCACCAGGGACTCCACATCACTTCTCAAATCCAACGAAAAAGAGTTGTCCCTTAGAACATCAACGTGCTAGCATTGACTTGCTCTTCCTTGTTATTTCTCCCTCAATGTCTCTCCCTTTTATGGGTCAGACTTGATCGGGCTCTAACATTAACACAACTATGAGAGGACAATGATTGTCAAAGCTTATTTTTGTATCTTTTGAAAGTCTTGACTACCCCTCTATTTATAGGATGGTCAGGGTTAGGGTTTACAAATCAACTGTGAGTGGAAGAGACAAATTTTCACAAATTTCTAACTACTACAAATCATGAATCAATCGATTCATATCTGAACTAATAAATTCACATTATGAACTGCTCGATTCACATGTGAATCAGTCTATTCAACACTTGAATCAACCAGTTCACTACATGTCCTACATGTAAACATATTGGCTTTCAATGTGACAATTAATGCACAACATGAGATCAACCTCAATCCTTGACCCAGTCTTATTAATCACTCAACCAACGATTAACAATCCAAACTGATCGACTCACATTCTGAACTGAGCAATTAATATTTTGATCTAGGCAGTTCACTTCTGACCGAATGATTCTTCCGATTCAGCCAATGTACAACCAATGTTGTTTAAATTGAATACCTAAAGACTTTAGTAATCAAGTTAACCCATATTCATGAGTAAACTCCTTTTCTAGGTGCATGCTATGTGTGTGGCTATATATGTCGTAAATTACATTGGCAGTGTATGTCTATAATCAATTTATGACATCACAAGAAATAAGTGGTATCTAGCAACACATCATTGCTACCTAAGTAATTGGAAAGTTGTAGAACAAATTCAACCTACAATCCGCAATCAATGTTATAGTGATCGTATAGTTCCTTTGTCTTTGATATCCAAATTAAACTCAAGCTATAGAATCGTCATCCTCTCAACATTGAATCCATGTTTCTTGAACTAAAGCATGTTGTTGAGATACACCTAAGCTCGATATCATATTTTGACTCACATGAGAATGGCCATGCACTTCTCAGTCTCACTTATCAAGTGGCTAGGAGATCAATCTCCAATAGGAGGGACAAATCCCATCTTCATCAGTCACAGTCAATCCCCATGTGTCACAACATACATGAGCACCACCTTTGTGGCTGCCCTTATTCAAGGTTACATTGGACGGTGTCAACAAACATTGAATGCATGTGATGAGTGTAGTCACTTTAGGTCTAAGAACCACAATCACCACTATCACTGTGAGAGAAGGTTTTGACTACCACTCAATGGTTTTGTATATCATTCTCAGAGTGGGTTTGTTCGATACATTATTCTCTAACAAGTACCAATGTGCTTGGCTTGATATCACATATCATGACTCATGAGATTCTATCATTAACCAACACACATTATAGTCTTATGTATTACTATTGTCTATTTTGCTTCCATAGTAAAATCCGATAAGGGATATACTAAAATTTATGTACTCTTATCATACATATGATCTCATTATCCCAGTCCTAAACCTGAAGACATACATCATGGAGTATCATCATTATTTAGACATTTATTATGTTACATCATTACCTCAAAATTGAATAAACAGATCAAATGGAATTACCTTTTATTATTATCAAATCAATTATATCATGCCACATTACAATCATCACATGATTGGCTCTCTAGGCATACATACCAACAGACTCCCACTTGCACTTAGAGCCAATCACTCATGAATGTTTTTCCAAGTGATCTAACATGTCCCTCATGCTTCTTCTGTGAAAGTTCTTTTTTCAATGGGTCAACAACATTACCTTCAATTGGTATTCTAAAAACCTTCACATCTCCTCGTTGTATAATGTCTTCTATGAGATTGAATTGTTGTAGTACGTTCTTGGAACACTGATGTGATCTGGGTTCCTTATCTGTTGGAATTACCTCCATTGTTGTCACAATACAAATCTATTTCATCACTAATGCTTGGAATCACCCCAAGTTCCTTGATAAACTTCTTGATCCAAACAACTTCCTTTGCTGCATTTGATGCAATGATATACTTGACCTTTGTTGTAAAACCAACAACTGTCTCTTGCTTGGGAATCTTACAACTCATATCTCCATTATTGAGGAAAAACACAAATCTTGAGAGAGATCTATGATCATCTTTTTCAATTTGAAAGCTTACATCGATCTCTTGCAAGTAAAGTTTCACCATTCGGGCTGTGCATAGTGACCACCACCCATTGTCACCATTTGGTGACATCGGTTGGCCCCCACGAAATATGTCTACACAAACCTTCTCTAATCATCCCCAAACTTTTTCACAACTATTTTATGAACATTCTAAGGCCAATGGAACAATCTCTTGCGAGAAAAGTCTCACCATGCTGTTTACCAAAAAAAAGTTTCACCATGTTGACCTCTCTCAGCAAATGGTGACAACAGGGGGCGGTCACTGTGTGTGGCTGACATGGTGAAGCTTTGATCGCAAGAGATTGTTCCATTTGCCTTAAAATGTTCATAAAAGAGTCATCAATGAGTTTGGGGATGATCTGAGAAGGTTTGTCTGGGCACATGTAGCGGGGGTCGGCCGTTGTGAGGAAATGGTGACAATGGGGGGTGGTCACTATGCACGGTCAACATGGTGAAACTTTTCTCATAAGAGTTTGCTGCATTGCCCTTAGAATGTTCATAAAAGAGTTGTGAACGAGTTTGGAGATGATCAGAGAAGGTTTGTAAGGACACTTTGCAGCGGGGGTTGACTGTTGTCAACAAATGATGAAAAAGGGGGTGGTCACCGTGCATGACTGGCATGGTGAATCTTTGCTCACAAGTGATTGTTCCATTGGCCTTAGAATGTTTATAAAAGAGTCATGAATGAGTTTGGGGATGATTAGAGAATGTTTTTCTGGACACTTGCCACAGGGGCGGCCACTGTCACTAAACGGTGACAATGGGGGTGGTCACCACACACAACCAACATGGTAAAACTTTGCTCATAAGAGATTGTTCGATTGGCCTTAGAAAGTTCATAATAGAGTCACAAATGAGTTTTGGGGTGATCCGATAATGTTTTTCTAGACACTTTGTGCAGGGGGTGGTCGCTGTCACTAAATGGTAACAACACAGGGCGGTCGCATAGTTGATATGGTGAAACTTTGCTCACAAGAGGTTGTTCCGTTGGCCTTAGAATGTTTATAAAACTTTGCTCGCAAGCGATTGTTCCCATGCCGGTCATGCTGGTTGACCCCTACCCCCCATCAGTGTAATCCCTTACACCCAACTCTTCCTCACCACCATAAATAAGAAATTGATCCTTAGTCCTTCTCAAGTACTTAAGGATGTTCTTTACGACAATCTAGTGACTCTTACTGGGATCTGACTAATATTCGCTCATCATGCTCAATGCATGTGAAACATTAGGACGAGTGCATAACATTGCATACATGATAGATCCAATTGTAGATGCATATGGAATCTTACTCAAGTGTTCCCATTCTTCACAAGAACAGGGACATTGGGCTTTAGAGAGGCTAATTCCATGTAACATGGGAAAATTCCCTCTCTTTGAGTCTTGCATGTTGAGCCTCTTCAACACTTTATCAATGTATGTACTCTGGCTTAGGCCAAGAATCCTTCTAGATCTATCTATATAGATCTTGATTCCTAAGCTATAGGATTCTTCACTGAAATCCTTCATAGAGAAGGTACTTCCCAGCTAGTTCTTTACCATATGTAAAGTAGGGATGTCATTCCCCATCAATAGTAAGTCATCTACATACAATATAAGGAATGAAATTGTGTTCTCATTAACCTTCTTGTACACACAAGGTTCATATTCATTTTGACTAAAGCCAAACTCTTTGATTGTCTTGTAAAATCAAAGATTCCAGCTCCTAGATGCTTGCTTCAATCCATAGATTGACCTTTGTAGCTTACATACTTTATTGGCTTCTTTTAGATTCATGAAACGCTTAAGGTGTCTTCTACACATCCTCAAGAAGATTCCCATTAAGGAAAGAAGTTTTAACATACATCTACCAAATCTCACAGTCATGATAAGATGCAATGACAAGCATGATCCTGATGAACTTAACCATGGAAATTGGTGAAAAGGTCTCATCATACACTACTTGAAAACATTCACATCAATGGCCTTTTAGAAACGCCACTGAAAAAAAATAAATGCCACTAAACATGTTTAGTGGCATTTTTTGACATTTAAAAAAATGCCTCTAGTACCAATGCCACTAGAAAGATAGTGGCATAATTTGTAAATGCCACTAAATGTTTGGCTTTAGTGGCTTCCAATAAATGCCATATAAATGTCCCAAAAATATCATTTGGCATTTATAAAAATTCTACTATCCATCAATTGGATTTTATACAAAAGCCACTATTTTGTATTATGTTTTTGTATGGAAATGTTCTTATTGAGTTTAATGGCGTATAAAAAAAGCCACTAACGACTACTAGTTCTGTATTGCTACATTTTCATAGCTTTTATTCGTTCAGTTTTCAATTCATTATCAGGATTTCTAAATGAATGTTAATTGTAGACGAACTCACTTTTCTGAAAGTATGAATATTTTTTATTTATAATCAATTGAGAATTACATGGGGAGGACATTTTACCTTGCCCCTTATATTGAATACAACACCAATGATATACTTTCATACAATATTTTCCTATTCAGTACAAGAACTTCTACATCATTGGATCTGTCTCTTCCCTAATATGACTATCTACTTTTTTGCATGCCGACTTCAGAGCTTGTTCAAGAAATATATTTACGTTCTGGTGGAATATCCACGTCTAATACTGCCCTCTCGAAAGACTAAAATTCCTTTCTCAATTTCTCGATGTCATTAACCAATTGGTCAATATGTTGCTGGTCTTCCCTAGAGTGCATCAATATGACTTTAAAATCTAAAGCATATTCACTTACCTATACATACATAAAAAATATAGTAAACACCATTGGAACTCTAAAGAGTCAGATATGAAGAAACTGTCAAATTGTATATATGATTTGGAGTGTTTTGAATGTAGTCATTATAACACCAACCTTTAATTGCTTCAGCTTGGAGATATGATCTGTTTCAAGGAACTTCCTTGGATTTGGTTCTGTTTGTGAGCCTCCATCTAAGTTTGGGATGCTATCAAACCTACAGACATTGTGAAAGGGATAAGAATCGATCAGCAACTATCAAAAAGGCAATGCAAATCTAATGAATGTCTGATAAGTTGTTGTTACCTCGTTAGATTCTTCAAATTGTATCCAAATGTCCTGAGTTGATTGACTGAAGGCCCCAGATCTTCCTATATATTACACAAAATAGGAAAAAACAATTTATTCACATGACTGTGCTATGCAGGATGGTATTTAGCAGTTTGAGGATAAGAACCTTGATCATTAAAATATGATGAACTAGAAGGCATATAAGCAGTTGAGATCTCTTATATTCCTATAACCTGAGAATTTTGATACACTCTAGATAATCTTCTTTCACTAATTGTAGTACCTACAGTGGGATTTCTTGGGCCGAGTTACAAAATTCAGACTTCAACAAACATGCATAAATTTAGAGGAATTCGGCTCACTAATAGCACAAACAACTATCTGGGGTCAATTTAGGAATAATAAGGAAAACAAAGTTCATATACAAAAACAACTTATTCAATGTATGTTCTCTTGCAACAAGACACCAGAGTTGTTCATAGGATATTAGCTTTATCTCTACCCAGTACCTACTTAATTATATCATGTCATGTAGAGAATTTCCAATACACACTCCCATGTTGCATAACTGATGAGTGTTTTAGTGTAACCCAACCTCATGGATTTTGAAGAACATGATTTAGTACTCTGCTCAAATATCAACAAATATCAGTGTAGTTTATAAGATATCATCAGAAAAAGTGGAACTTAAAGTACAATTCTACAACATAACCATCGATAAAAGTTGAAATCTTAAGATGAACATGCCATTTGCCACATAATTGAATTATGGAACTTAAAGAACTTGGACCCGACTACATAAAGAGAAACACATTGAAGCCACTGGAAGTTCAATTTTCTCCCCATCCAAAAAAATTAGGAAAAGGAGGAGTATACATGTGAATTTGATAATTATTACATAGCAAAAAAGTAAAAGTTCTCTACAGGTTGGTACCTGTGCACCATCTATCCATACAAAAGGAGATTGAATTCCTCTATTCTGATACACAATTTTTTTAAAGGCTAACAGAGACAAAAATTGGTGAATGGTAGCCCAAACTGGAGATCAGAGCCTATTCATCTCAGATCACCATTTCCCATTTAGGAAATATTTTGTTGGAAGATTATCCCCCAGTTGATTTTCAGAAGAATTAATCTGCCAAAGCCATTTTACTAGTAAGGTCGAATTGGGATCTTTTAGAAAAACCAACCCAACTCCTATGATTTGCCTGGGAAAATAAAATATCTTGGCATGCAATATTGCCAATATGATGAAGATCACTCTGCTAAAAAGAATCATTCTTCATCTTGTCAAATCTATATGCATGACATCAACTAAAAGCTTGAAAACAACCTGGGCATAAGTAGATAATTCATCAAGGACTGATCTAAACTAAAATTCAACTACCTCTGTAAAAATGACTCTTAAGCATTTGCATCTTGTCAGCCTGGAGTGGAATACTCATCAAAGAAGTCAATCCATAATGAAGAGTGAGGGAGGAAGTAGAGGAAACGTAATGAGAATGGGAAAGTTCCTTATCAAAAACTAATCATGTTTAGCATATTTAAATACTCTATTCCCATGGATCTGTATCTCAAGAAACTAATCTAAATATTGAATTTTGACTCAGAAACTTCCTTGACTTAGAAAAGAACGTGCATAAAGTTTGATTAAGTCAGTACTATATCATATAGAAAGAAAATAACATCATTTGCATTTAAGAGAAGCAAAGAAAGCACATCTTTAATTCAAACTCCCAAAGTAGGACACATTCTCTTTGATTTTGTTCCATACATTTAGATACTATCCTATGATAGAGTAAAGGATAGGAGGCAAATCCTCCCTATAAAGATCTACACAAGGACTACAATAACTCACTTCATTCATCATGTAATCATAGATAAGAATCTGGCTGCAGTAATCTGTATTTTTGGCACCAAGCCAATTGAATAGGTGAGACACAAAACTATCAGTCTCAAAGGTCTAAAAACAAGTAGATTTCCTTACAAGAAAGTAGTGACAACCGTGATTGGACCATACAGATGGTTCATATGGCAATCAACATCATCCAAGTCTAAATTTGACCATGTTCAGGTTGACTACATGGGTCTTTTACCAGTTCAGACTTGCATTGATTCAGCTAGCAATGCGATTATGTTTCTAGGATGCTTATTAATATCTTTATAAACTAGCAAGTTCTTTTCACTCTCATTACATCCTTACACCTCCGTCCAGTTCTTCAAAGAAGTAGAGAAAGTAGGATCTATACCGTACGGTGAATATTCATCTTTACTAAATAGATTCATTTCAGACAAATTAAGGATGAGGTTTGGAATCACTTCCCCTAAAGACCAACCCTACACTATATAAGTCACACTCTGACTCAAAATTATATGCAACCATCTCCAACACTTAATGCTACATCACCCTAGTAATGATTTGCCACTATATAAGTCTATCAATCATAGGCATTGCCTCAAGTCAAATAAAGGCAAAGAAAACCAATTTGCCAACTATTTGGGATATTCGCTCTCTATTTGCTCCCTTTTGTTGTTTCATCCGCCTACTCATGATTTAACATTGATATATGAGGTTTCTTCATCTTTGACGTTCTACTTCTCTTATTTAATGTTTGTGATTTGACATCAACTGATCCATATGAGCCATCATAACCATGGTAGAAATTATGTAGAGGACTATCACTGGCAATGCATACTAAGATTATGATATGCAAATTTAGGGAGCCTACAAAAGATCTATAAACTGAGATAAATCTTAAGCAATTAACCAATTCTAGCTTCAAACTAACCTGCATACATCTGGTAGTTGAGTTGGACCAAGAATATCAAGAGAAATTGTTTGAACAACCTACAACAGAAATCAAGCAAGGCCTCAACAGAATTGTTTGAACAACCTGCAACAGAAATCAATAAACACCCAGAAGCCAGGAATAATGCAAGAGCTGATCAAATGACCTGATGTCAAGCTAGTAGTGGAGTACTGCTTCAATCCCACCAAATCCTTAGCCCTCAGCAGAATTGGTAGTCCTCTTACAACCTACTTGTCCATCGCCTCATTGGTGTCAGAGTCTCGGAGATTCTCTTGGTCAGATTCCTAAAGCCCTAGATAATTTCTAACCATTACTTAGATGATTTCAATGCACACAACAAAGAATTCTAAAGTTGACTAACCCATGAGGACCATGACAGAGGTTGTCATCTACATGGATGAGGAGAATCAAGCCATGAGAGAATATCATCATACCTGATGCCTACTACTTGTCTGAACCATAGAAATTGAAATATGAGACTTCAAGTAGTTGAAAATTTTGAGCTAGACAAAATCAAATCCTTGTACATACTCGAGATGGGAGATATGATACAACAAAAGAAATTTCTACATCATCAATTGCGACTCTGAAGATTAAAATTGGCCTGTGTAATCAAGAAAATGGCAAACTTTAGCTTTAAAAGGATCATCCTACAGATATGCAACTTTAGGGAGCCTACAAACTAACCTGCATACATCAGGTAGTCAAGTTTAGTATCAAGCCTCATAAAAATGATTGATTGTCCATTCCAGATAGAAGATAAAAAAATATCACAACACCCAAGACATATCTATCACAGGAAGGCCTTCACCTGAAAAACACCAACAATATCCAAAAGAGCCACACAACCATCAGTTGGACCAAGAAGATGAGGAGCAATTGTTTGAACAACCTACATATTCTTTTATATGCAATGTATGAAGGAATAGATACAGACGAGCATACAAAATCTCCTATTTGCAAAAGATACTTTAGAGAGATATCAGATAATCCATCAAGCTTGGACATTAGTTCCGAATCTAATTAGAAAAAAACAAGAATCTCTCCAAGAAAAAAGAACCAAGGTTAAATCTGAGTAAATAGATAAAAATGATATATCGTTTCTTGGGATAAGAACTCCAATCTGACCATCTACCAGAGGAACAAAAGCCACAGAAGCTAAACAAAAAATTCGACCCAAACAAGTGGAAGCTGAAAAAGAAGTGAATTCCAAGATAGAAACTCCATGTACTTTTGTAAAATATTGCTCATATCCACTAAACACCCAGAAGCCAGGGAACCACAATAAAAACTGAAGCAATTGAATCATCTAACAGAGAAGCATAGAATGCCCTACAAGTATCAAACTGAAGCATCTAACAGAGAAATAACACACTTTCACTATAGATCTAGGTTTTTAAAACCTAACCCAGAAACTCAAACATTGCTCATATGTAAATCTCACAAACAAGATTCTCAAATATTGCTCATATCTAAAAACCACAAACCATTCATAGTGCACGTATTGTCCATAATACTAAGATTCTCCATAACAAAATTAAAAGTAGGTCAAAACAAACTAGGATTGTCATTTGTCAACATTGTCTATGACAATGGACATGAAACAACATTATTTGGATTGTCATGTACTAATAAAAAATTGGATTAAAGAAAAACAACTATGTCATCTCTTTAAATAGTATCCAAGAATGCAATTATCTTTATACTTGACGTGCTGTAGCAAATGGAAATGACTTTAGATACTACTTTTGGTTTCAATTATCTAATATTATAAGCAATACTTTATGCTCGCCGTGGCAATATATGTGTTTTCGGCCATGCTATGATGTTGCCAACAACATCATCAATAGATTGATATTACTCATAAGGTCTCACTAGAGGATCATTGTCCAACAAAGCAACCTATACAAAAACACCAACAAATGATGAGCCTAATATTGCACCTCCCACACTTTTCATGGGGTCAACCTCAGATACTCGACCGAATGCAATTCTAGCATCTGGATCTATGAAACTCAGCCGATACACATCTTAGAAACAAAATACAGTTTACATAACAAATTTATATAAATGTAAAATGAAGAGCAATTTACACAAATACAAATACTTGTCCCTTCTTAAATGATGAATGTATTATTTGGAGTGGAGTTTGCCTTGAAAAGTTTGTCTGCACAATTATTTTATTTTTGACATAAGACCAAAAAAGATAGCATGGAAAATAACAGATATTACACATCATGTAAAAAATGTATTCATACTTGGCCAGTGCCAACATGTTGTTCTTGACTTTTTCTTGATCTAGTTAAGGCAAGTAATTCCTCTAACTTATGGTTGAATTCATCCTTTTGTTCTTGAAGTTTTGCATCAAATTCCAACCATTGCTCTTCAAGCTTACCCTGAAAATGCTTCCTTTGCGCTTCTTCGGCATCTCGAGATTTACGGTTCTTGCCCCAGATATCAGAAGGTGATGGTCCAAACCCATAACCACGAACATATCCTGGTATCTCTTCTCCCATAGCATGCCTATAAATTTCATCTGAAGTAACATCGGGTTGTTTTCTTCACAACTCTTCTCCTGCCTCAGAAATTTTTTCCTACATACAATAAATCATAGGAGATGAATTTTATACCACACATATACCTCTTTCCAATTAGTATATGTAACATATCACTATAGGATATGATTTGTTGTACCAAAATTTTGGCGGATTCAACATCAACTATAATCCCATCTTTTTTACGACGAGTTTTCTCAAAAAACATTATGTGATCCACTTCTCCACTTGTTTCCTTCTCCATATTTATCAAACAAACAAGGTTATTGTAAACATCAAATAAAAGGATGTCATCAATTTGTCCAAATGCACACAAAAATTACTAATCTTACACCATATTTCAGACATGCAAATGATTTGGTTCTTGTTGTGTGGCTAAGATTTTGAAATTTTCTGCTTGTCTTGTTAGTTATAGGCTTCCTCTATGAAAATTTTTGTAGTATTGTGCATATTCATTATCTGTTAGGTAAATTAAGTATCAATGAATAGAAAAAGAAATATTACCTTTCCTTTATTACTCCTCCAATAATCCACAAGAAATTTCCAATGAGACTTGTCCACACGGGGAACAACTTGTTCAAGCTATTGTTCATACGAACTATCTTCTAGGAAGTAAATTCTCTATAATTCCCACTTGTGGTCCCTCCATTTCTTTCCTAATCTCTTCATTGTCCACTCCTTTAGATCTGAATCCATTGTGAATTTACTCTAATCACATAGAGGATATCAATTAAAACCTTCATTTAACCATTCAAAGATAAACTTTAATAATGTACCTTCACAAAATTCCATATAGAATATTTTTTGTTTGTTGGAAATTGTCTCCAGTCCTCATAGTTTAGTGGACAAAGATTGGGATCTCTTACAATAGTTGTCAGAAAACTTGATAAGTGACATTGGTTTTCACCTACTAGTTTCCCAAACTGATTTCTCTCAATGGGAATTGGATCATCGGGCTTTCTTTTCCAGACTTTCAAACATTTTGTTCAGCCACGTGCTCGATGTTTTTTACCTAAGCATTCAATCATAAAAGATAAAAAAATATAGAAAATTATATGTCATTAATGCAGCACTAGAAATGCAATGATATGAATAAAATGATTACCTAGCCCATCAGAAGGTGTTGTTGTAACATTCAATGACTCAACATGGTGATCAAAGATGTCATTTTGCTCCATGTTATTAGGAAATTCATTGTTGTTTTGGTTATTGGCAGCTCTATTCTCTACACTTCTTGAATGAATAGACACATAAGCATTGACATTAGGCACACATGATAGTTGTGAATTTCTTAGTCTTGTAACTTTATCACTCTTTGTTGTGCTGATTTTGGAACCTTGTTCCCATCTCCTTTTCAGTTTTGCATGTTTGAGAGGATTTGGAACCACCAACCATATTAGAGTCTTGGGGAGATGTGGCTGATTGGGTATTCTTTGCAGAGCTAGCAACAATTTTATTGAATTTCTTTGCTCTATCATTTTGAATTTTAGCTGGAAGGGAATTGAATTTTTTTTGGAGTGATTTGAGGACGACAGGTTCAAAGATTGCCAACAACCATGTTGAGTAATGCTAGGTAAATGAGTCGCCATACAAGAGTCATTGTTTTTGTTTTTATCATTCCTTGTGTCTATCTTGTTATGGGAGTTATTGTACTGTTCTCTCATCCTGAGTATATCAAATCACATATATTAGGAGACATTTTAAAAAATATTGAACAAAATATTACCAATTATGTAATAAATATTTAAAAACTAAGCACGGTTATTTAATCAAATATATCTCATATAATAAAAAGCACATATACTAAAGACAAAAACTACATCATAATAAACAACAAAAGAGATAAGGATAAATTTGATTAAGAAGAATGTCAGACCAGCAAAATGCATACACCTAGCTAGAGCACAATGTGAGACAGAAAATTAAAGAGATACATCGAGCCAAAAATGGCTTGTACAAGTGAAATAAGAATGACAAACTAAAAGAAACATATGCTGCTATTTTGTAATCTCCTCAAATAAAATTGTTGTCATCACCACTTTCATGTTCACTTTCATGATCATGCTGAACTTGGGATTGGCCTTTTTTAATTATTGAACTATCAACAGTAATTCCTTCCATATCCAATCTAACTATGTCACAATTAGCATCATCCTATTATGTCACTAATGGCCCATCTCTAGTTTCATCTTGCACATAAGCTTTGATATTATCAATACAAGATTGTTCTTCCATGTTGAACATATCTCGTGGGGCAATCTTTACAGCAAAATGCCAACCTTTTGCGGTGAGATCTTCTACATAAAATACTTGTCCAACTTGAGATGCCACTACAAACGGTTCTCCTATAGTCTGAAGTCATCTCAAATTAGCAAGAGTCAACCCATGTTCATCATACTTGATTCCCCTCTTTGAGTATATGTCCACCCAATCACACGTAAATAACGTCACGTTAAAGTGTTCATAATAATTGAGCACAATAACATCCTTCAAAAAATCATATTAGGCAACATCCCTAATAATTGGGTTGCATTCAGTCATTTTAGAATAACAATCAATGTTAGCTACCAGAAACACTCCACTATTCTGTGTTGTTCAGTTTGCATCTTTTACCTTGGTATGAAATCTATGACCATGGACAACATATCCCTTGTACTTAATGGACACTTCATGTGGACCTTGATAAAGAAACTTGATTTTATCATCCACCATCTCTTTTCTTGTGAGCATCTCAATCTAACAAAACAAAAGCTTTTTGGAGTTTATTCATGAAGCATTGCAAATTAAATTAGCCCGTATAAACTTACATGTTCTTTAAACCAATCATCAAATGAGTTACTATGTATTCTCTGAACCTCCTTTAAGGACTTCTGAGGATGTGTTTGCCTAATGATATCATAGTTCTTACTGAATAAAAATTATTGCAATTGGAATATGTTATAGAATTTTAGGGTTCAATTGCTCCACAATTGAACAATACATGCTTGTGGGCTTGTTGCATTGTATGTTCATCCAAGATACATGTATCCATTTTACGAACACCACGACCTACTGTTGAGAAAATAGACCAATCATCATTGTCAGGTGTTGGCTCATTTTCCAAATCTGCTTCATCAGTATCATTTCTATTTGGCCAATTTAATTTTGTTTCAACTCCATCCAAGTATCTTGAACAAAAAATTAGGCACTCTTTCGCGATATATCATTCTACTTTTGATCCTTCTGAATATCTTACATTATGAACATATCCTTTTAGAGTCATCAGATACCTGATAACAAAGTTGAGGAAAATATTATCACAAATTACATTCCAATAGGTAAAATCATCACGACGTATGAAAAGTTACCTTTCAATTGGATACATCCAACGATACTGAATAGGGTCGGCTATCTTAGCTTCATAAGCGAGATGGACTAATAGATGCACCATTATGTCAAAAAAACATGGAGGGAATATCTTCTCCATCTCACAAAGTGTCACAGCTATTGCATATTCCAATGCAACAAAATCATTTAGATGTATGACCTTAGTGCACAACCTTTGAAAATAGTGACAAAGATTAATAATACATGCCTTAGCATTCTTACTGGGAAAACACACAGTGACAGCTAATGGCAGAAGTTGTTGCATCATCACATGATAATCGTAACTTTTCATTGGTAGCATCTTCTGATCCTTTGGTTGTGCACATCTAGATATATTAGACACATACCCATCTGGAACTTTGAAAAATTGTAGGAGGTTGCAAAATAATATTTTTTCATCTTTTCTCATTGTATAGCAAGATGGAGGTAGGACGGTATATTTACCAACTTCTTTTAGATGAAGAAGAAATATACTTCACATATCCTCTGAATCCTTCCTTGTATTCAAGTTGTCCTTACTGTTGTCCTTCAAACCTAGCAATGTTCCAACAATACTCTCACATATATTCTTCTCAATGTGCATGACATTGAGATTGTGCCTTACAATGTTAGACTTCCAGTATGGTAGCTCAAAGAATATACTTTTCCTATCCCAATTGTGTGTTGAATCTTTACCTCTTGGCCTTTTCTTGCCAATTACAGTTCTTTCATCCTCCAATTGTGATAAGATTTGAGCTCCAGAAGGTGGTTTAGGTGCACTTCTAAATTCTTGCTCACCGTCAAATGCTTTTGCTTCTTTTCAAAATTTGTGGCTTCTTGGCAAAAACCTATGATGTCCTCTGTAGCAAACTTTATGGCCATGTGGCAACCAATGTGAGACGATATCTATATTACAATGAGGACATGATTTGTAGCCTTTAGTACTCCAACCAGAGAGATGGGCATATCCTAGAAAATCACTAATATTCCATAGTAAAGAAGCATGCATCAGAAAGAATTCCTTGTTCCAGCGTCATATGTATGTGCACCAGTATTCCATAGTTGTTTTAACTCATCAATCAACGGACGCAAGTACACATCTATGTTTTTTGGTGAAGTTGGTCCAGGAATGAGTAGGGTCAACACAAAATGGTTGCGTCATGCACAACCAAGGATGTAAATTATACGGAATAATCACTACAGGCCATGTAATGTAAGAAGTGCTCATTGTCCCAAAAGGATTAAATCTGTCAGTTGCAAGTCCCAATCAAATATTTCTAGCATCTACAACAAAGTCTGGATGCATAACATCAAATGTTTTCCATGTAGGTGAATGTACCGGGTGTCTTAACTTGTCATCTTTTTCATATTCTTCTGCATGCCACCTCATTAAGGAAGAGGTTTTTGATGACATGAACAAAAGCATTAGGCGTGGTATAAGTGGAAAGTGTCTGAGCACTTTGACAAGTATTCTCTTGGTTTGTTTTGCATGCTCATCGTCATCATCTGGGCTTCTAATTATTTTCCATATTGATGCTCCACATGTATCACAGATGTCTTTATCACTAGAATCCTTCCAAAACAATATGCAACCATTTGGACAAACATGAATCTTCACATAATCTAAGCCCAACTCCTTAATCGTCTTTTTTAGCTCATAAAAGGAATTAGGTAACTGTTCTCCTTCTAGTAGCATCTTCTTAAAGAATGTAAGAAGCATAGATGATGCTTTCAGATTGAATCCATTAAGACAAACCAGGTAATAGAATTCTAGGATGTAAGCAAGTTTGCTAAATTTCTTACACCCTAGATACAATTCTATCTCAGAATCCTTTAACAAGATATAAAATTTGTCAGCATTGAAATGTTTAATCACTAGCTGACTCTACTTCTTCCATATTTCTGTCTTCACTAAAACTCAGAAAAGCATCATGCAACATATCTTGTAAATTTTCAGCATTTAGGCAATCACCCTGATCAGTAGGAGCATCCATTTGAACATCGACATCTTCACCATGAAAAGCCCAAGAAATATAGCTTGGTAAGAAGCCATGCCATAATAGATGACTCAATGCAGTCTTTCTAGTGACTTGGTATACATTATCACACTTTATACAAGGGCATATGATCTTGTCTCCAATCACAAAATGTTCAAAAGCAAAATCCAAAAAATTGATACTCCACATAAGTATTTACTACTTGTTTGGTCATCCTCTACTATCTAAGACTTATCCATCTATAAAAATAGTAAAACATATAACATATATGAGTAAGTATGTCATATCAAAAAAGACTATACAATATGAGAAAATACTTGTGTAATCATGCAAATGAAGTTCATGTGAGGCTATCCCGCCTAGGCGCCTAGACAGCCAAGGCGGGCGCCCAGGCATTTTTGAAATACTTATTATAAGGATAAAATAGCATACTTATAATAAGGATAAAAGAATGTTTATAATGAAATTTATCACTATTTTGTAACATAATGCAACATATGATAAGCTAGTAGCTTGATATAATTTTTTATCCTTGACACCAAAAATAATTACCAAGATCCATATATGTATCTTTGTGGATGATACTACTCATTTGGCATGATGGTGTCTGGAGGATTGGATATGTATATTTCTTTTTGTTCTTGGGTTTCCAAGGTGTCATTAGATATAGCTTCAACCACTAATATATATCATTTGGCATGCTGGTATCTAAAGGATTGGATATGTATATTTCTTTTTGTTGTTGGGTTTACAAGGTGTCATTAGATATAACTGTAACCATTAATATATATCTATAGTAAAGACACAATAGTCAGAGCCACTCTACACTTCATCAAATGCAAAACCATATTCCCTACTAATTACATCAAAGCCTTCTACGTCATCTCTGGAACACATGAAATTTGACTCTGGGAACCCAAGTGATATGTGTTTTTAGTGTTTTTTAGACTAAAACTTGATGATAGTATTTGTAGTAACCCTGGGCTTGCTATTGCTGTTGGAAATGTGATTGTTGCAACATTTGTAGATGGTTTAACTTCTAGTTCTTCATCAATTTTTTTGATGGATACTAGAGGCTTTCCATTATCTTCGTCATAAATAACAACTGAAGTAATATGGTTTCAGGAATGACTCAAATAGCAACATAAGATCGAGTTTTCTATTAGTTGCAAATAACATCCAATGTATGCTCTGACTTCTAGGTTCAGGCTGAAAGATGAATAATCACCAATTTTTGTTTGAGGTGTGATCCAAGTTTTTTTCTTTGACTAATAGGTTAGGGCTGAAAGCTATAAAAGTAAAATGTTTTGTATAGGGTGTAAAATGTAGTTTTTGATTTGACGACTAGGTTCTAGTTGAAAGCTATAAAAGCACAATGTTTCGTTTTTAGTGTGATTCTAATTTATGCTTTATAATAAGGTTAAGGCTGAAAGCTATTAGAGTACAATGTTTTGTTGCTGTGTGATTCTAGTTTTTCTTTTGTAAAATCTCAGGTATACACGGTCCATTAATTCTGAAAGGCACCCACTCTACTTGCATGTAAAGTTTACATAGAAAGATATTCAAGCCATATGCTTTTGTGGGGGGAGGGGGATTGAGGGTGTTAGGTTCTCATTTTTAATGTGGTCACTGATTCCATTTGCTTTTATTGGCCTTATAAGTTACCGTGTGAATTTCCTTTTGGGTGGGGGTGGATTGTCTTGTGGTATTCATTGTGGTATCAGTTTTTTAAAACTGGCAGAATGTTCAGAAATAGTTTTGTTTTGTGGTTATTCACTGTAGGTTTTTTTTGTAAAGGTATTGAAAGATATCCCCTAGAGGATAGAACCTAGCTAGAAATAGAACTTGCAGGCTGTAAGTGATTTATGTAGCACAAGATACTTATGAAAGATATCCCAATGATCGAGACAAGTACAATGCCAATTCTTCATATTCCTCACCGAAAACCCCTGTAAACATCCTAACATCTGGACCACTTCTCAGGTAGCTAATGGATGATTGTTAGCCCAAGAAATCAAGTTGGAGAATAGCTTAAGGGGAGACTACCGTTCACAACTAAAAATGAATTTGTTTCTATTCTCCAGGTTGTGAGACATACATTAATGATCTTTACAATAACACTAGTCTCAAACTTGTTCAAAATCCATTTCCAGCAGTTCCATACTGGATCTAGGAACATCACTAGGTAGTGAGCCCATGTTAATAGCCTACCAAAGGCCTTCAGTAGTGGTAAAGTTAAAGAAAACGTGGAGGGAATCCTCTTTGCAAAATCACACAACTGTGAAGACACAAAGATTATTGCATTACTGTTTAATGGTAGAAATGAACAAGATCAAACCCAACAATATAGTGAAGGATACATTTATTGTATGCATCTGAAGAGAACTAGTAGATATTTCAATTTTACAAAATGAGGAGGAGGTACTTCTCAGTTCATAGAGAAAATAGTTGATGAAATTCAAAGTCTATTAGACCAAGTTCATAGAATTCAAATAGTTGATAGACCATTCAAAGTCTTTTGGAAATGCACGAGACAAAACCATAGGAAAGAAGGAAACTAGAGGAGAATGTTAGAGTATTTAGAAAGGAATGGGGTGAGGCAAAGAAGGAACTAGGAGATTTGATACAACCTCATCTTTTGTACATTGCATGATGAATGAAGTAATATGTAGAAGAAACAAACTTAAGAATAGCTCCATCATAGTTGTTTACTAGAAAATCCCCATACGAGACCTTTACTCCCAAAGGAAATTGTAGGGGTTGAATAAATGAAATGAATTGCAATGATGTCCCACCTTACTAACCAGATCCTCTATCCTCCCATAAGGAAATCTCATCACAAATGAGTATAGATTTTCCTATGTTCATCTTGGCATTCAAATAAGTTTGAGACTCATGAACAAGTCTTTCTCAACAATTCAACACGTCATGGCCCTACATCTAGAACTAGAATATCAAGGGACTGATTTATAACTAAAGACATTAGTTTACTAACTAAGGCTAGTGATCAAACGAAGTTTTATTTTCAATGATGGAGTGTGAAGGTAGGTATAATAAAAAAGGTAACCATTCTTATAAAGTTGATTACATATTGTCCCCAAACGTTGCCTATCAGCAAAGTGGGGGAGAGAAATAAAATATCATAACTAAGTACTAATAAAATGTAGTGACAATTACCAAGTCTGTATCTCACCTCAACTTCAGATATTTAAATTTATCAGACTGTAGAAACATTTCAAAGATTTTGTTGTCCCTTATCTAGATTTAAGGAAAGATATACATGCTTGGTTTTGTTCAATAGGTGGCTTTAACTGAGTTAGATCTCGCATCTCAAAAGAAGAAAAAATCAATGTAATCTGAACCTTGTAGTCATTTAGTTGTGCCTTAACAACATCTCCCAGACTTCAAGAAATGATATACAAAGTCACTTTTTTTAAATAAGTAAGCTTTAACCGATTTTGAGCTTATACCACTGCAAGAAGTAACTATGGAATCTATACACCCATGACTTCAAAGATCATAGATCAAACATCCATTTCTATGAGAAAGGGAGATAGACACAACCAAAAGTTGCATACATCTTTGTAGAAGTTGTTGATCCTCACATTGCCTTTCATGGTACTAGAAGTTCATGGAGAGAAGAAGCCAAAATTAGATATATGATATTGAATTGGAAGCCTGAACCAGTTTAGACCAAATTGCCACCGTGCGATAAAAATATGGCATAGTTGGTTTTGGAAGGTAAGAATCCACTTAGGCAGACAATGATTGGTTGACAATTCAATAATGAAGATGAAGTTCAGTGATAATGATCTGGAGTGTTTTGTTCTAGATGCTAAGAAGCAACCTAGGCAGACAATGACTGATTTCAAATTTGGTAATGAAAATGAAGTTCAACTTAAAGTTGATTTGGCTTCTTGGCCTCACAGAGCCTGCAATATGCCTACACATTACTATTTTTGGTGCCTCTATAGTGACCCTAGAAAGAGCTTTCAGGCCACTACACAAGTGAAGCTATAGTTGAAGCTTGAAGAGGTACTATTACAATCCTTCCACTATAATTCAAGAGTAACCTCAAAAACCCATAGGAGTCCTTTCTCTCTTTACCCCTTCATATCCTACTCACATGCCTACTCGCAGGTAGGTTTCATGGATTGTAGACTATGCAATCAAATCACCATATTCATATGATATAGGGTCAATATAATTAGAAATAATCAAGGCTTTGAAAAATGACTAAGGTCCTGTCTGGTTGTGCATAGTTGGAAAGAGAGCTATGGAAATCAAAACATCAAAACAAAAATAGGAAATGAAAATGGTTTGTAATTGGTTTGGTTGGATGCGGTTTGAGTTTGTAGTTGTACTGTCAATACTTGTTGTAGCCGGTCGTCTTATGCGAGCATTGCAGTTTGTAATAGGAGTAGGCATGTGTGACTCATAAATAAAGTAACAGGGAAGACTAGCAGCTGGTAGTTGACTGTGATCGTTGTTGAGAAAACAAACTATGCCCAAAATGGGCATAATTCATTTACATGATTTCCTATTCAATTGAAAACATAGTTGGATTTCATTTTCCCACTATGAGTTGCAACTAGGTAATACCAAATGCTAGTGGTTGGAAAATTGGCAAATTTGGAACTATATGTGTTGATTGTAGTAGAACTAAATGAGCCCTATTAGGATGACGCACACATCCGGTCTACACATGATCTGACGGTGAACCAATGTTTCAGAATTGAATGAAGTACCTTGATCGTGGCTAGCAAGTCGTCATGCTCGCGCTCCTGTCCAAGCCTCCTTCCTCTACATAGTCACTGACAGCGGTTTGCACAGTCGCCGACAGCAGTCTGCACAGCCGTCGGCCCTCTGTCGAGCTCCTCTATAGGGTACCATATGGTTTAGGGCGATAATCGGCTGGACTCCGATTGTCCCAGGCTGGCATAGAATCAGGGAAGGCGTCCCAGGCTGGCGTAGAATCAGGAAGACTAATAGGGAAAAGTTAGACAATAGACGATAACGCTAAGGCCAAGTGGGAACTGAAATTTTCTAGTTGACTACCCACTACCAAATTGGCAATTTTAAATTGCCACAAATCGTATGTATAAATGCCTTTAAAATTTACTCTTTTTGAGAAACTTTATAGTAGGGGGTTTAGAGGCATTTTAAATAAAAATGATTGTAAATTAAATAGATAGTGGCCTTTTTTTATAAAAGATACTAGAATAAATGCCACTAATGGGCATTTTTTCTATAGTGATAGTCAACACCTTCAACTTGTTTGAAACTCATTTCAACCAATCTTCCCTTATAGCTCTTTACATTACCATCCATGTCGATCTTCTTCTTAAAGACCCACTCACACCATATGGGTTTGACCCCTTCAGGCGGATCCACCAAGGTCCATACCTTGTTGGTGTACATGGATTCCATCTCAGATCTCATGGCCTCAAGCCATTATTTAGACTTTGGTCCCTAGATAGCCTCTAGGTAGGTTGTTAGCTCATTATCTATTGAGTCACAAGATAACCAAATATTTCAGGATCGAGGCATGTCCTACAATATCTATGAGGGTCTTGTGTTACATGAGGAACTTCAGATTCCACAACAGTTCATGAGTCTCCTTGATCCTTTTGTACCTCTATAGGTTCAATGTTTTCTTGTTAATCTGGAACATCTTTGAGTTCTACTTTCCTCCCACTAATTCCTTTAGAAATAAATTATTTTTCTAGGAACACACCATCCCTAGACACAAACACTTTGTTGATAGATGGGTTATACAAGTAGAATCACTTGGTTTTTTGGGATATCCAACAAAATAAAATTTATATGATCTAGGTCCAAGCTTTTCAAGAAACATTTGCTTAACATAACCTTCACAACCCCAAATCCTCATGAAAGACATTTTGGGATGCTTCCCAATCCAGATCTCATATGGTGTCTTTTGAACTGATTTAGATGGTATGTTATTAAGTGTAGACACTACAATTTGCAGAGAATGTCCCCAGAAAGAAATTGGAAGATCAACTGTAAGGACCCTGACCTCCATTTAGGGCTTATCCTATTTATTTGCTTAACCCTAATGCTTAGTTGCTTGCTAATCACCTTTGGTGGTGATTAGGGTTTGTTGGTGCTTTGTTGAGAGCTGGAGGTGCTACTTGCAATTAACCCAAGTCTAGGGTTTGTGGGCAAGTTTGCCACCTTGTGAGGTGTTCCTCCCTCTCCTTGCTTCCTCTAGTGTTGAGAGGAAGGTTTGGGCTCATTGCTTGAGTTCCTATGGGCTTGGTTGAGCTTGTTGGGCTTTGTAGTGCCTTGTCTTTGCTTCTTTGGACCTTGTATCGGGTAGGTGAGCCTTGTGTCGTCTTAGGTGTGTCGGCCATGGTGGTGTCGGCCTGAGTTGTGTCTCCCAGGGTGTGGTGTCAGGCATGGTGTGGAGGTGTGTCGCCCATGGACCCTTTGACCCTCTTTGACCTCATTTGTGTCACCACTAGTGGACACTTGGAGCTTGATGCTTGCATGTGGCAATGGCCTTGGACATGTGTTTAGGGCATGCTAGAGTGGTGGCATTGCCCATGGACAAGTGTCCCTAGGTGGGCGACACCTTGCCTTATCTTACCTTGGTTTCTCCTCCATCCTATTCTATATATGTGCTTCCTTTCTCTTTCTAAGGATCCCTTTAGTTCCTTAGTCTCCCTCCCCCTTGGTGCACGACACCCTCTTCTTTTGCAAGCTTGGTGGCCGATCCTTGCCTTGGAGTCTCCTTCTTCCTCTAGTGGTGGCCGAACCCTAGAGTGCCTTGCTCTTCTTCCTTGATGGTGCTTGGAGCTTGGAGCTTGCTTAAGGCGGGTTACATAACTCCTACCCCTAACTACACTACCTTCTTTTATGTTCTTATATGTTGCTTATGATCATATCGGCTATGCATGTTGCTATTTTGGTTTCTTGCTTAGTTGCTTCTTGTTGGCTAAACCATGATCTAGGGTTTTCTTGGTGAGCAACACCCCTTTCTCTCCTAGGTCTAGAGGAGTGAGCTTGAGTTCTAGTAATATGGGCAACACTCCTCTCTCATTTGAGTTGAGAGGTGAGCTTGTGTTCTAGTTCCTTGAGCAACACCCTCCTCTCACCATGGACTTGAAAGGTGAGCTATGTAGTGGTTGTGGACCTTAGTTGTGGTTCTTCCTTGAGTTTCCCGATTGGTGATAAGAGGTGTGCAAGACCCCTCTCTCTTGGTTGTTGAGAGGTGAGCCATCTTCTTAATACTTTAGGGTTTTGGTGCCCTTGTGCTTGAGGTTGATGACGACCTTGTTGTAGGTTGCTTCTTGACCGATTTGGCTTGGGGTGATGTTGCCCGATACCCCTCTTAACCTAGAGCCTTGGACGTTATGTTGTTGTGGCTGTGTTGGGCGATGCACCCTGGTCCTTGACCTTTTGTGTGTCAGGCATCACACTATGTTGAGTACCCTGCCCGACACCCTTAACCTAGGAAGTGGCTTGGTGTCGTGATACCTTGATGTTGTGGAAGCGTTTCTAGCTAGTTCTGTTGTGGGTGTTACCCCTTGGCCTTAGCCCTGTGTGTGTTGGCCGATATCATGAGATCAGTTAGACGTTATGCTTTCCTTTCCACCCGTTAGAGTGGCATCCCTTGGGCGTTATGCCTTGTAGTGTGTGTGCTGCTTGATGTACCTTGTGCATGACACTCCGTTGCATGATATGCCTCTTTGGTTGAGCTGCATGCCATGGTTGCCCATTAGTATTTGGTTGCACGGCACGCCCATAGGCTCAGCTGCCCGACAAGCTTTATGGCCGTTGTCCCTGTGTTGCACAACACAACATTGCATGGCACACCCTTTGAACCTAGCTGCATGATATGATGGTGGTCATTATGCCTGGGTTGCCCGATACAATTAGATGCATGACACACGTTGCACGTTATGCTGGTGTACGAGATGGCTTGGTTCCTTGTTGCTCGATACAGCTTGGGAAGGTAGCCTGACACCCTTGCTGGTCTGCTTGACCGTCATGTGTTTGTAGTGTTGAGTGATAGGGGAGAGTGCCCTGCCTGATACTACCTTTGGGGAGGGTAGTGGGCGCTTATAGTAAGGGTCTTGTTCCTTGTATGGAAACCGATATGTTAGATCTTGTACATGCAGTCACGATGATGATCCTGATGTGCTTGATGGTAATCGTTATAGTAGATCACATCTAAGTATCATGACAAGACATTACCTGTGTTTATAATTAATCTTGAATTATCTGTATGATGCTGAGTAAATGGTAAGCCTATAAGATGCTTGCTTATGATATGACCTATGCTTACGACCACAGGTTGAGGCATGAATGATAAATGTCACCCTATGTTGATAATCTATGATGATTACGTATACTAACCATGCAGGTGACTCATATAGTTGCATAGCCAGGAGTAAGGGCTATGAGATATATATGTATCTGAGTAACACTGCTTGATGGTTACTCTCGATGATGAGATGATATATGTATTTTGGTATGAGGACCTGAGTTTGGCTAAAGTGGCCAGTTGAGGTGTTATCCTCCGATGATGACCTGGGATTGATATCCCATGGTGATGATGTAAGCCTTGAGAGGCAGTGACACTATGTGATGAGGGATTGAGATCCCATGGCAATGTGATGATCCTTGTGATGGATCTAGAGGATTGGTAAGAGGCCGAGTGGTAACATGTAATGTTGGATCTTTGTGATGGATCAGGATGATGTTGATGACAGTAAAAGTATGATTTTGAATTTCATGTTGTTTATTCTTGTTTTATTTGCATGTTATACAACTTGACTGAGTCTTGCAATCCACTTAAAATACATTAAATAATCACAGTGGAACATATCATGTAGTTTGCCCTGGCCATAGATCCATCATCGTCAGGAGCTGGTGATGGTGAAACGGGTTCTCCTGCGAGTTAACCCGGAGCGCATATTGTTGAATATGCGAGGTTTCTCCTAGCCTAAAATAGAGAGTATTTGAGTGCAGCTGCGGTTGCAGACTCGGGATATGTGTAGAGCATGGTGAACAGGCC
This sequence comes from Alisma plantago-aquatica, assembly GCA_963693085.1. NCBI lineage: Eukaryota > Viridiplantae > Streptophyta > Magnoliopsida > Alismatales > Alismataceae > Alisma > Alisma plantago-aquatica. The sequence continues at coordinate 76,918,506 of OY856413.1, read as the reverse complement.
CATGGTTCAGGATATGTGATATGGGAGCATGAATGCATTCATGGCTCAGGGAGCACGGTGAATTGGCCCATAGCTCAGATATACTAGCGTCGAGACTTGTACCGAGGCGGGCTAGAGGAAGGGTAGCCTGCGGGAGCTGACCCTGTGGCTGAGGCCACTTAAGCATGAGACTGCGGTCCTGCTTTGGTTCTCGTACACTGACTACGAGGTGGGAGGTCGTGGAGTCCAGCTCTTTCGTTGACCTTGTATGGCACCGGCTTTGGGTTTCGCAACCGAAGGTTGGATTTGAGCGGTACGGCTCACTTCCTCAGGGCATAATAATAAGTAATCCAGCCGTATAGTATTTATTGCTTAAGGAAAAACACAGAACATTGATTGAGGCCTTGCTTGCGTAGTTAATCTCGTTATACTTGCAGTTACTTATACGTTCCTTGTGTTATGTGGTAAGATCTTATAAATCTTATCTTCTCAATCATGTTCCATAAAGAGATACTTGGTGATATGCCTTCCGTATAGCCTGGTAAGCTTGATGGTAGGAATAAGCTTTGTTATATAGATTGTTCTTATTCTACGCTTTACCAGTAATCTGCTGTTGTTGCTTTAATCTTCCTTTGGTTTTATAGTTTTGGTGGGGAGTTATGTTTCTCGCTGGGACTGTGTGTCTCACCCCGCTGGTTTACAACCTTTTTAGGTGATCGAGCTAGACGTGGTGGGGGTCGCGGAGTTGCGGCCGAGCAGTAAGACGAGTAGTAGAAGGCAAGAGATGGACATGCTGCTATTTTTGATTGTTTTGTAGTAGATTCTTAGAGTCATACCTGTACTCTTAGGTCCTTGGAGGTGTTTTGACGTTGTTTCACGATGTATAGCTGATGATGCTTGTTATATCCTACTGCTGGCTGGTTGTGGGCCGTTATGTATGTATAAACAGGTGATGAACGCATGTGATGACAGGACAACTGATCTCCTAAGATGTGGACACGTATCAAGACTTGTAAATGTTTATATAACCTGTTTCTTTGCAGGATGAGGACCTAAATGTAATAGTTTCTCAGCTTATCCACTTTCTGCAATCGGTTTTAATTAACCCGTGTTTTTGGTAATCTGTGGTTTATGGTGTTTTCCGCACGTTTTCGCGGAACACCTCGTTGTCTGTGTGATAGAGGGATGTGTTGCCACATCAACAACACTCATCGTTGATTGCACTATATCTAGTAATGCGTGATTCCTTTTTTTGATACACCATTATTCTATGGTGTTCCAAGTGGAGTCCATTGTGATACGATACCAAAGTCTCTCAAAAGGTCATCAAAGTCTTGGATTAAGTATTATCCACCTCGATCCTAATGAAGTGTCTTAATACTTTTACCTAGTTGGTTCTATACTTCATTCATGAAATCCTTGAACTTTTCAAGGGTTTCTGACTGATGTTTCATCAAGTAAACATAACCATACCTAATCAAGTCATTAGTAAAGGTAATGAAGTACTGCTAACCACCTATAGAATTTGTTCTAAAAGGGCCACACACATCAGTATGTATGAGTTCTAATAGATCATTTCCCCCTCTCACAGTTTCTAGTAAAAGGAGTCTTTGTCACCTTGCCCAAAAAACAAGATCTACATGTGTCTATTGATTCAAAATCCAAAGAGTTCAAATAACCATCTTTATGGAGTCTAGAGATGCCTTTCTCATTTATGTGCCCTAGATGACAATGCCAAAGGTATGCTTTGTTTGAGTTAATGAATTTTTGTCTTATGGTATTTACATTATACACGCATGTATCCTATCGATCAAGTATAGACTATAAGACATAGGAGAATTGCCATAAACTATCCTATCTTTAGAACATTGAAAATTCTTCATAAGGAATTGGAATCTATTCTTGTCCAAACAAGATACATATATGATGTTCCTATTAATGGTAGGTACATAATAGCACTTCTTCAACTCTATTACAAGCCCACTTGATAGAGATAACTCATAGGTTCCAACTACAATGGCATCAACTCTTGCTCCATTAGCAACACACAGTTCAACCTCACCATTCATTAAAGGTCTACTTTTTTTTGGATACTTCACAACTGAGCAAATGTGAAATCCACATCTGGTATCAAGTACCCAAGATGAAGAAGTAGTAAAGTTAATTTCAATTATGTATATATCTAAATTAGAGACCTCTATTCCTTTATTCATCTTCCTCAATTTCTTTAAGTGAAAAGGACTAACCCCTCTCCTTATCTTGAATGCAGAAGACTTGGACTTCAACTTAGACTCAAAACATTTCTTGGCCTTGCCTTTGCCCTTGGACTTCCGCTGATCATTATCAGGTTTGTCTTTCTTCATTTGTGCTTTGACATTTATCAGCATGCCAAGCAATTCAAATAGTGGTTTAGTCAAGCTACTCAAGTGATGACACTTGATAAACTAGTTATATGACTCAGGCAATGATTGTATAATCATATCCATGGTCAATTCTTGACCTAAAGGAAATCCAAGTCTCTGTTGGTGCTCCACATGCCCAATCATATTGAGAACATGGGGCTCTACTGTATCTCCCTCTGTTAGTTTAGACTCAAAGAGCACTTTGGAAACATTACACCTTTCTTTCTTTGCATGTTGTTTATGCAACTCATAGTTCATATAGCCCAACATAAGGTTTTTGATGTCTATGTCATGATTGGCATGCCTCAAGTAAGCATCCATATCAGCCTTAGGCACATTTGGAGATGGTTCCTCTAGCGTAGGTGTTTCAAAGACATAGAGAACGTTTCTCAAAGTATTATGCTAGTTTTGGAAGTTTATCCCATTTAAATTGTCCTTCTCAAGGATCAATCACAATGATAGTGCATTTTCCATTTATATCTACAAAATTAAAGTCTTGATTTTTTCAAACACTTTTAAATTTATTTGATGACATTGATGATATTAATTAGGCCTTTAGTTAATTATTACTCCCACTATTTTTTTCTGATTGATGGCCCTCACTACCAATTTGGTAGATAGCATCTTACAATCTTCTAGTGAGCCAACATCCATATTTCATCAAATCATGAGTTAGCTTTGGTTGATCACCCACAACTTGACTATTTATGTAGAAAACTTTTCCCAATTGCAACTCATGCAACTTTTGGATAGATGGTGTGCACAACTCGTCACAATCCATTTGTATGATTCTAGGCACTTAATCTCATTAAGTCCACCTAGTTAAGCCAGACCCAAAAGCCAAAATGATAGAATATTCACCCTATTTTAGTAGACTCTACATATCTATCATCACACTTACATGAGATAGATGACACACCATACTTTGGTGTAACCTATGCTTGGTCATTCAAGCTTTTCATGTGTATCGCTTATGTAAATATTCTTAGACTTAATATTTATTGAGGGATTTTATAAAATAGATATACATATCCAATCACCAAATACTTATAGTATGTATCATATACATGGTCCACAAACAAAGAACATGCAACCACACACATACCAGCGATGGTTATGGCCATACTAATGCAATTCTTTAGAGTCACAAAGGATTACTACCACCTAAGGTCATACATCTCATGTAGCAACCTGTATTGGAAAACATGTGTTGGCCCGATTGATTGTCTGAATCCTTTAGTCAATTAGTTGGTCTCCGGTCCATCGTTTGGCTCCTCCTGTATGTTGGCTTCCACGGTCCTCCAATCGATCGACTCAACTCATGCAGAACATCTTCTCTTTTCAAAATAGAAATTAAAACTATCCTATCCCATATTACATTATAAAAGGAAAAACCTCGAGTTACATTCGAGGGGAGTATAGGAAGAAGAGTATTGATTTACATTTGGAAAGGAGGGGAGAGGCTAGGCTTGCAAACCAAATAATGATAGAAAATAAATCAAAAAACCATGCACACACATCCACATGGGATTTGGACATAACCACACATACATCCACCATCAAAATACTTCTAGGGTGATGCATATACATTGCATATATATATATATATATATATATATATATATATATATATATATAATGTATGTATGTATGAATCATATGTGGTATTTAATCAGATATGCACATTGATCATTTTAATATTTGCATCATATGCAATAAAATAAATATGATCATATCGATTAAGATCCCTAATTCAATGTAAATTGATGTGGCTCTGATACCACTGTTGGATAATAGGGATGGCAGAGTAGGAAGCGGAAACAATTTTTTTTGTCCCTATATGTTTACCAGCAGATCACTTCAACAATGATGTAATTAGAAAAATGGTAGCAAAAGGTATACCTTGTCCAGGAACAAGTCCAACGAATACTCTTGCTTGGTGATGTGCACTCTTCGCAAGACACACATGGATAACTAGCAACGACAATCTCTTGGTGCAACACCATAGACGACAGTGGTTGTTGTCTTCCTAGAATGGAGACAACAACCTCCACACCTCTATGTAGTCCACACAGACCACCTAGAACTCCACATTGAGCTTCCCAAAGACAATGTGAAGGAGTTGTCACTTTGAACATAAATGTACTAGCATTGACTTGCTCTCCCATGTTATCTCTCCTTCGATGTCTCTCCCTTTTATGGGTCAGACTTGCTCAATGCTCGACTTCTCATGTTACCCCAACTGTGAGAGTACAACAATTATTAGAGCTTATCGTTGTATTTTTTGAAAGCCTTGACTACCCCTCTATTTATAGGAGGGTTAGGGTTTCCAGATCAACTGGGGGTCAAAGAGTCAAATTTTCACGAATTTTTGGCTTCTACGAATCACAAATATGTCGGTTCACTTCTAAACCAGTCAGTTCATTTTTGAACCAGTTGACTCACATTTTGAACCAATCAGTCAACATGTGAAATGGCTGATTAAACACTTGATTCGGTTGGGTCACTATATTGCCTATTCATAATCATATATACTTTCAATGTAACAATTAATGCACAACAACGCATCAACACCAATCCTTGGTCCAATCTTACTAATCGCTCAATAGTCAATTCACAATCTAAACTAGTCAGCTCACATTGTGAAACAGTCGATTCACTTTTGAACCATGTAATTCATATTCTAAATCGGGCGATTCAAATTCTAGTCCAGCCAATGTACAACCAATGTTGTTTAAATTGAATACTTAAACCCTTTAGTATCCAAGTTAAACCATATTTCTAGGTGCATCCTATGTGTATGACCATATTGTTCCCAAATTACATTGTCAGTGTATGTCCATAACCAATTTATGACATCACAAGCAATGAGCAGTATCTAGCAACACGTCATTCCTACCCAAGTAACTGGAAAGTTGGAGAACAACTTCAACCTACAATCCATGATCAGTGTTATAGTGATCGTATAGTTCCTTTGTCTCTGACATTCAGATTGAACTTGAGGAATGGAATTATCATCCTCTCAACATTCAATCTATGTTTCTTGAACTAAAGTAGATTTTTGAGATGCACGTGAGCTCAATATCATATTTTAACTTACATGAACATCGCCATGCATTTATCAGTATCGCTTATCAAGTAGCCAGGATATCAATCTCCAATAGAAAGGACAAATCCTATCTACATCACTCACAATCAATTCCAATGTGTCACAATGTACCCGAGCATCACCTTTATGGAAACCCTTATTCAAGGTCATGTTGGATGGTGTCAAAATACATTGAACAACATGTCATGAGTGTAGTCACGTCAGGTTAAGAACCACAATCACCATAATCACTATGAGAGCTAATTCTAACTGCCATTCAATTGTTCCATGTATCACTCTCAAGGTCAGTCTGTCTCATAAACTATGTGCTTGGATTGAGATCACATATCATGACTAATGAGATTTTGTCATCTAACAACACACATTCTAGTCTAATGTATTACTGTTGTTTATTTTTCTTCTGTAGTAATATCCAACTAGGGACATAACAATAATGTATGTACTCTTATATACATATGAATGTATTGTCTAGTCCTAAACCTAAAGACATACATCATTGACCATCATCATTCTTTAGACACTTATTATGTCACACCATTATCTCATAATTGAATAAAATAGAATAAATATAATTGCTTTTTATGATTTTCAAATCAGTTACATCATGCCACATTACAATCATCAAATGTTTGGTTGTCTGGGCATACATACCAATAGTGACAACATGTGGATATGATCATTCAAAATAAGAAACCCGATATTCTTTGCAACGATCTTCACTACAAAAATGTATTGGAATGGTTTTTATAGGATAGTTTTTGTTTTTCATGTGATGATCATATCTAGGAATCACCATTCATTTAGTAGGATGACATCTTCTGAGTTCACATGTTCCACCGTATCATCCAATATAAAGTCAAAAGCCATACAATATTTCTACAATGGAATCCCAAAAGGTTTTGGATATTTTGTAGTCACTACTCCCAAACCCATTCAACTACTCCCCTTCCTATAGTAGAGTAAATATCTAGCTTGTGTTATCAGTACCATTCATAGGGTCCCTCTACGATACTCTTTAGGTGGTTGTCTTCCTGCATGCATACCACCAAAGGTTAGATGCAGTCTCACCTCATCGATGCTCATGCTAAACCTATATTTGGTATCTAACCATCCATCCGGAGGGTGGTTTGAGAATTGGAAACCCCACCTTCCTCCCTTTCTCCGCCTATTCCTCCCAAAAATTTATTGCCACTACCACTTAGGGTTCCCCCAACGTCTCGCACTCCCCCTCTTCTTGCCATAGATTCTCATATAGTTAGATGTTCTTTGCATTCAATTACATAAACACTAAAAATCAAGTTTTAAATTTATTGGAATAAGTATTACCTAAACCAATTGATGTTTCTTATTTTTCTTATTCCAAATCATGTCTATTTTTTCTGACCTAAAAGGATTTATTACATAAAAGATAAATTCTGATACTAAAATATTAAAATTGAAGAGGTATGCTGACCAAACTACCCCCACTTCACGCATCAAATGATGATGCATGACATGGAAATTTGGATCATTTATCCAAGATCAAACCCCATGCTATTAGACATGAAAGCAAAGGAAAAAAAAGTCAAGAATGTACATGAACGTGTTATAAAGATAAATCACAATCAAGGTTGATCTTGTACTTCACCACACTCTCATCTTTTTGGGTGAAGAACCAAGATAAACATATATTGATCTACAAAAATCTAAGCTCTGAGCACCAGAACCACCAAAACATGTGGGCAAGAACCTTCCTTGAATCCACCAAGGCCTTATTAACTCACCAATCGAAATATGGGGCACCAAGGCAAATGAAGAACCAAATTTGGCCTTTCTCCATGGCCACAATAGGAAGATCAACTATATCTAAGTAAGGGAGAGGCTTATCATAAACAACTTTCACAATAGTTTAGTCATCATAACATGAAATTGAAGAAAGATTAACATAAGGGAATCTAGTGACAAGTATTCCTAATCGCAATTGTGATGCTACTACAGGAAGAAGTCAGGGGGGTGGAATCACAATACTTGAAATAATTTAAATTAATATGGCAAGGAGTCTTGGTAGATCACCAAGAGTTGTTTTGAGTCTCTTGCGGGTCTCACAATGGTCAGATGTGCCATCCTAAGTCATTGATCTAAATGTAGGTAAGTGTGATGGTGGAGGTGTGATGGTAGAAAACTAGATCAAAATAAGATTGGGAATTAGTCTAAAGAGGAACCAAGAAGACACCAAC